>CM075197.1:9972392-10596767 GCA_037577475.1 Chaunax sp. Z400
CCCTGGGGTTTGGGATGCTGGGGGGCCTGGTGCCTGTGTCCCTGCCCTTCCAGTTCCCCTCGCTGCTAAACCTGCCTCCCCTGGGTGCAGCAGGCTCCGGTGCAGCAGCCAGTGGCTCTGCAGCCAGTAGCAATGCATCATTCTCCACCCTGACCCAGAGTGAGTGACGCACGCAGAGCAGAAACATGTTTTCTCTGTAATGATCCCATTTAAGTAACAGCAGGCGTTAGTTGTGTATGTAACATGGAAATATCTTACGTGACATTAGACTGGTAGTGTGTGTAGGATCCTCTGCTGTTGTCTGTTTGGACGTCCCTGTACAGGCCTCGTTCTGTGTCGTGTGTTATAGCATCATTTGTTTGATCACCATATTGTGTGTCTGATTGTGATTTTTCTCCTGTTTGACATTATTCCATTTTGTTTGCTTCATTTCCCCGAATTCCTCTTTTTTTTCCTGCACTCCTACCAAAAATTCTGCCAATCTTGTGTTGGTTGCTTTCCCTACCTGTCACTCACTTTGTCTCCCACTTCTATCTGTATCCTCTCCTCCTCTGTTTGGCTGTCATTACCTGTCCTTTGCCTTTACACCATCTTCCTTCTCCACTTCTTTCCCCCCTCCTTTCCTTCCCATTTCGTTGGTATCTGTCTCCCCCCCTCCCCCTCCTTGTTCCCCTGTCCTGTCTCCTCAGATCTGTATAAGAGTCTCCAGTCAGGGTCTCAGGTTGCTCTGCCTCCTCACTTGCAGCTCGCTTTCTCAGGTAAAATCTGATCCTCCCTCCAAAGCCTGCGCCATTTACGCCTCCCCCTGCCCTCCTTTTCTCTTTTCAAGTGTCTGGTGTGCTTTATCGGCGTTGTCCTTTTTTCGTCTGGTCCTGATTTGTTCTCTGCTCTTCTGCTGGTGACCGCATGCCTTTTATGTAGTCATGTTATGTTGTCCCATCTCTGTAACGTTTAAGTGTCCATCGGTGCTTTCCACTGACTTTTCAAAGAACTGTATTATTCCTGTCCAGATGTCAGTCAAAGCCAGGGAGGAGAAGCTAAGAGGAAGAATCTATGATACAGCCGGAATTCAACGCCCAGCGGATGCTCTCCAATAAAAATCAGGATTGGAACGTGACAGATGGACAGAGCACTCAATGGGGTGACACTTTGATTCATGATCCGAGATCAGCTAAACTCATGAATACCACAGTTGAATTTAACTTTCTGAAGCAATTTGATAATTTTTAAATACCATTCTTCATAGAATTGTTAAATGAAGTGACAACTAGTTTGTCAATGTTTACAAGATAGACCTATATCACTGTGGAGGAGTGAATGATTTTTAGGTGTGTGTATGGATGCGGTTTTGAATGAGTTGGGTTGACGGGATTGATAGCGTGCCTTTGTATGTCTCCCCCTCTGATGCATGGTCAGTGTGTCTATTTGGTGCTGTTTTTATCATAATGTAATTATCACTGATACCTGTAAGAAATGTAAACTGCAAATAGAGTTTTGAGCTTTTTTTTTTTCCTCCAATGAGCTGTACACTTTTTCATTGTACGTGAATTCTTGAATGAATTTGTTTCTGTACAGAGCTGAACCTTAATTAAAATCCCGCCCTTCACAAGGAAGTTACTTGATGCAGTTTTAAAATGCATACAACCACGTCTCCTGTAGATTCCCTACAACACAAGTCTGAGGGCAACGTCTCAAGAGAATCTAACAAAACTGAGGCACACCACACATTAAGGGGCAGTGTAGATTTAATTGACACCTTGATTTAGCTATTAAAGCAAATTCAAATATTAATGTACCCTATATTAATGTGATTAACCCAGACATGAAAAAAATGTGAAAATATTTAATGATCAATAACATATGTTTCTGAAACACCTTTTGACACCCGATCAAATCACCAGTCCAACAAAGAACAAGCAACACAAAAATGATACAAAAAGGTCTCATTCTAAGTAGTTTGTGACAGATTTGAAGGATAACTTGAACTGGCAGTTTGAAGAGGTTCGGGAACAGCCGACCCTAAATACTGTGGCTTCATGTCCACCTTATGGAGCCTACTTGACCAGAGGTCTGGTCTTATCGTCGTCACCACACTGGTGGGCTTTATACTTTTTGACCTCAGCCATGTACTTAGACCAAGCATCACTCTTGCCTGGCTCGACCTGCAGGAAAGGAGGCACAAGTTGATTACAGGCGGATTGGAAAGGACAAAACTCACATAGACCTCCATCACAATGACCCCCCCCCACTTACGTCTGAGTCGTTTTTCTGCTTCTTCGCAACCATGCCGGTCTTTAGGAACACACCGCCTCTGCGCTTCCCCACCTGGGTTAGGGGATAGAAGACTGACACCGTTATAGGAGCCCTTGCAGAAGGAATGCCAATGAAGGAGACTACACCAGAGCTGAAGGTCTACATTTAGTCTCTTTGCGCACCACCAGCGATACCATCATCAGTGAGGAGCAGCCCTAATCTTGACTGGTTTACAAATATTACATATTGCTACGTGTTCTTAAAAATCACTAAAATAAAGCAAAGTCAGTGGCCTGTGTGTGAAATGTTGGCCATTATTTCAGGATGTAATAACTCAAGTTGAATTAGGTCTGTCAATCAGTGCATGGTGGATCAATTTGGACATGTGTTAAACTTCTATCTCATCTTACAACTGCCAAACCCCTTACAAAGCTCGTCACGGGAGGGGGCTTCTTTTCCACTGATGCCTGCCCTTGCTCGGTGGCTCTCGCGTCTCCACCTGTTTGCTGCAACTCCTTTTTCCTCTTCTCCTCCTCCATCTTCTTCTTGAACATCTCCATGAAGCTGCCATCGTTGGCGAACGCGTTTCCCCCGGGCACCGGGGCTTTACTTGCCGTCGGTGCGGGACTGCTGGAGGAGGAGGGGGACGCTGGGCTGCCGCAGCTGGAGTCGCTACTGCTGCCACCGCCGCTTGTTTGAGGTTTGCCGTGTGCCCGCTTTAAATCCATGTTTCCTGGGCTTTATGTTCATAAACAGAGTCCAGAGAGTCGAGAGTCCCGTTTGCAGAAAAGTATGGCTTTGTTTCCGAGTTAGCCTTTGGTGAACACGCTTGCAAGGACTGGACCCCACCCGCAATAGAGTCCAACTAAACGTATACACCGTCCAGTTCGCAACAAGTCTGTGTTTCACGACAAAAAATAAAATAAAAAAGACGGTGAATGTTTCACAGTCAGTCCACTTTCACATTTCCCCTGACAAAAACAAAAGCAGGCGCTTGTTCGGCTGCTAGCGTGGCTAACGTAGCAGGCTAACGCTTGGTTTAGTAAGGCCTTTACAGACGAACAAACTCAACTTGAACCTCCAAATCATGTGTGGGAAGTTTTCATTTATGATCGAACAGTTCAAGGGTACAACACAGCTCGAGTACCTGCGGCACAGACTAAGAGGTTGGCAAATTTTACCGACGATTATCCATATCTTGCTCTCTGTCGGCCATGTTGATTTCTATTGGTGACGTCACATCGCAGCTTTGACTCCCCCTGCTGTGCCGGGAGTGGAACTACACCCAAACAATCAATAAAGGCGGAAACTTTGAACATCAAATTTCAGTTCAAAGTTCAATATAAAGGGTCACATTTAATGGAACGTTTTTCTATACGTTCAGTCAATGCGAGTAAATTAAATAACTGATTGATTACAGGAGACAGAAAAACTAATATTAAATGCATTTCTTTTACATATAACAGTTGGATAAACACATATTTAGAAGTTCCCCTTACCTTTGTATATAATAATTGAATAAACACATGAAATTTATGTATAAATTTTAATTTTAATCAGATTAACTTATTTAATATATTCACATTGACTCGACACAATAGACACATTGAATTTGTACAATAAAATTTGATGGAAATGTTTTTTGGGATTAAAATAAGTTTTTTTTTTTTTTTTTAGTGCATTAAAAAAGTAAATGCTTTGGTAAATTTACAATATTAGACTGCTTTAGCTGCTCTGTGTTGTACTTCCACAATATAATGACTGTAAATAGGAGCACATACTTATCCTTTGCCCTTCACTTTAGAGATCGGTGTAAGCATTTTTCTATAGTTGAATATCAACCCCATTTGACTGGTTCCCTTGAAAATCAACTTAAAGTTTTATTATTGTTTCCCCTATTTGTCACTGGGTTTATTGTTATTACAAGTTCTGGGTAGAATAAGGTATGGCAGGCATGTAGCATATTCATTGCAGAAAATGAAAAGCTACATTGTCAGTCTAATTCTAGGATACATCGAGAGCTAGACCAGAATTTGATTAGATTAATTAATTAGATTTGGCTGGTTATCAAGTCTTTGAGACATGTTTGTAGAAAGTGGTGATAGATGAATAATGCATTCACCATTTCACTCAACTGCTCAGGCCTTTGCACAAAGGATGTGAGACGTCTGACTTATTTTGGCCTTTACAGCATGAAAGAATTTAGATGTACCCACAAAAAGGACCAAGATGATATAACACGGGCCACTTCTTCCTTCTGGACACCTTTTAATAAAGGTTTATTCAGTTTATTTTAAATGTATGGACAAAGAGCACAACAGACCTCCACCTCTTATCTTAAGATCCCATTTATTTGTAGTGCAAAAGAAGAACAGACAGGACTAATCTGTAACTTGCCTCAGATCCCTGTGCGAAGTACACTATGCTATAATCTACTAGACCAGTGATATAATACAAACAGACACTGACAAAGTACAGGGTAACCCCTTCAAACCATGCACATGTGGTGCAAAATCTTAACACCATAAATATGAACCCATTATGAAACATCAATAGAAAGTGTGAGCACACACACAACAGCAGGACTGGTCAGTGTAAAGCGTAGCATAAACATTCCCAGGGATGAAGTACAAGTTACAGAACAGCAGCTCCGATATGGGACAGACTACAAGGACTACATCTGCTGAAAGGAAAAATTATCCAGCATTGAGTAAAGGCAGACGTAGAATTAATAAATGTGGCGTCTATTTCAAGTTCAAACTTTATACTTGCCTCTGACTTTCTGTCAACAGGCAGAATTACAGTGTATCGATGAACACGCATCCTTCCAGCTCAGTTCAACTGTAAATGAGGGCTAGCAGCGGAGAACAGCCATTAGCTGAATCATTATTTTTAGTGTTTTTATCAATATGGCCTCAATGCCATTGTGCATTGGTTGTCATGAGAAACTACGAGGGCTCACTTTGGAGTTTAGAGTGGTGAGTGCAATTAGTTCCTACCCACAACCAACACCCTGTTTCAATATTTGTGAAGAAAAAAAAATTATTGGCAATAAATAAGAACAATGTAGAGCAAAATCATGTGCAGGCATCACATTATTACAGCCATGTGAAATTTAGCCTGCAGTGTGATCTATTCTCAGTAAAATCTCAACTGAGACAGAAGGAATCGATGATGTGAATCTCTAAAACATCAGTCTCATCAGAGGGAGGATTTCTGTCATCTGTGAGGCACTGAACAAACCCACCCTTTTAGGCCTTTCTAGGAAAGTGCTTTGGCTTTTTTTGTGAAACAAACTCTTATTATGAAAATTTAGGTTAGAGAAAATGATGAAAGTGAATAGAGAGGGGGATTCAGCCTAAAGCCATTAACACAGCCTCATAGTTTCACATCTTTTCAAGGTCCTTCATATTAAAAGAAAAAGCTCACTTCAACACACATGGTCAAGACGACACAAATAAAAGCTATCGGAAAAAACTAATGAACAAAACCAAGGAGATGTGCTGTGTAGCTTTAGGACTCCTTTAGCACTTTAAATAGCAAAACAATAGAAATTGTAATACCTCAAATAAACTCCTAACTGTAACCTTGACACAACTAGTTCACATTGCATCCTATTGGATAACAGAATATTTAAAAAAAAAAGGGTTTGAACGAACGGGACAGAGTCCAAGAGAGAAGGCTCTAAATAAAAGTCACCTTAAAAGGTGAGACAGCCTCTTCCCAGGCCTTACAAATCCTTCTACTCCAAACAGATCTGTTTCTATTGGGGAACTCTGAATCTACAGGAGAGTTAAACAGCAGTTCGTCTCCTCTAGAGCGCCACAAAGAAACATTGTACCATTAAGAGCCAGCAGGGGGCAGTAGCAGCATGAACAATACTCTGAGGTGACGTGTTCCAGTGAAGGTTTAAAAGGCAAAAAGGTACAGGGAGTTCAGATGAAGTCTACTGTTGATGACTTCTTTATTCCTGTTTGTTCTTCTGCCTGGACATTTTATCTGGGTTGGTGTCTGGTCAGGCCTCTCTTGGCGTTGGTGGACTGCCTTTGCTGAGCGAGGAAGGACATGGCTTGGTTAGAGGGACCCTGTCTTTCACCAGAAACCTTCTGATGCAACACCATCCCCTGAGAGAGAGAGAGAGAGAGAGAGAGAGAGAGAGAGAGAGAGAGATGGACAAAGGAGAAGTAAAGAGTCAGGTGTGGGTGTGAAATATACTAAATGTACAGAGGAAGACTTGAGGCATGAGCCAATCATGTCTGTCCAGTAAAAATCTTTGATCAGGCTCTAAACCTCATTAAAACAAACTTTCATCTACAGAAGATCACTTCAAAGCTTTTCCACATGAAATCCATAAAATTGTGTTTGGACATCTGCATGTCTTTATGCATTTCTACAGTCACTCACCATGTTGTACCAAGCACTAATGATGAGCTTCTCCTCCTTGTCCTGTCTGGTTCTGCTCTTCTCATAGTCGTGCTGCACAACAGGAACAGAACGTCATGCATTTGTGACATTTAAGAGCTACGGTGACCTTAATTGTCTCATGTCAAAGGTTCATACCTCCAGGTGCTGGATTTTCCTCTCCTTCTCTGTTAGCTGGTTCTGAAGGGCCTGAATGTCAGGACCTGCAGTCGCTGGCTGCTTGGGATCCAGGGTTTTGATCACCTGCATACACAAAGGACATTCCTTACTCTACTGATTCATCATTGTACTTTTTTTTATTTTAATTTTTCAAAACAGCATCACACTCATGATGGACTGTTTACACTAGAAAATGTGGACACAGATGTCCCTGCTCCTGGAATACTATTTGTGGTGATGTGGAGAGACCATAACCTCAATCATTACACACATTGTACTATTTAGCAACTATTTTCAAAACAGACAAAGGTAACCCTATATGCCCCCTTTGACGGGGCATGAAAAAGAATGATTGGCACAGAAGAACCAGAGATAGTCTTTGTTGTCAAAACCCAGAATGCAACTTGACCCCAACAGTTCTGTCAGAGATTTAGATGTTATTCTAGCAGCAGTTATTACAGCCTTGAGGCGCTAGTCTGTATTCTGTGATCAAAAAGGGAAACCAGAAGAACTAGGACTGAAGGGACACAAACCATCGTTATGATAAATCACAAAAAAACCACTCGCTATTGGTCAATGCCGACCGGAGGATCCTGCACAACACAAATCAATGGCCGCCACACTCAAACAGCCAAGCTACTTTAGCGACTGTAACTTTTTAAAAAAAATTGCAGCCGCTATATTGAGGAGGTGCAGACTTTCCTGTGTTAAACAGCTGATGAGAGGAGTGTGTTGTGTAGAAGACAACTCCTTCAAAATATGCAGCAGGACTCCCCAACACAAACTCTGATGTGTAAAATCTGAGTCGCCTCTTAACCAGCAGGAAAAATAACCCTCACAGTTAACGTTAGAGACATTCACTGAGGACATGATCTGTTTTGGGTGGTCTGACCGTTCTCGCCTTCTCCACGTAGAGTTTGTATCGCTGCTCCATCTGCTTCATGTCCTCATCCTTTTTCCGCAGGATCTCCTGCAGTTCATCTATCTTCTTTGCCACTGAGGGGGGAGACCAAACAAAGTGTTAAGAAGAGAAGGGAGTGGAGACCGGCATGTGATCAAACAGGCAGCGAGAGATGATTTACTGTTGCCGTCCACTTTGGGCTCTAGGTCATCAATGACTTCTCTTTTCTTTTGGAGATCTGAGTGAGCTTCATGGAGCTTCTCCCTGCATTAACCGCACATCAAGAGAGTGTGAGTTCACATTAGTTTGAAACCCATGTGTATGAATAATCTGAAAGAAGCAGCAGAGTACTCACAAATGCTCCTCAAGCTTTTTCTTCAGTAAGGATGACTTTAAAGAAGAAGAAGAAGAAAAAAAAAACATATTACACTCAAGAGTAACACACTGGGCTTCCTAAATGGCACAAACAAGCACACAAACATGCAGTACAAGCTGTGAAGGTCGAGCTGTCAGAGTTGAATCATAGGCCGGTTGGACAGAGGGTGGGCCGTACTTACGATGGCCTGATTTTGGCAGGGTTGACCGATGGGGGCAGCAGAGAGACACAGACAGACAGAGAGGGGCAGCGTTAACGGTGAACCACCACAGCAAACATGGGTTAAATTCCCACACAGCACGTATCAAAGAGGGAGAACAAACACTGCAGTACTCAACAGCCAGCTGCTTCCCATATACTCTGTGTGCCATGCAAACACCTTCCTTGAACACAAGGGCAACATTACTCCTTCAATTATGAAAATGTTTTGTTTTTTTTACTTCGTCACCTCTGGTAATGAAATTAAACTAATGTCTTTACCGTATCCAGTTTCACAGTGTGGTAAGTACATACAGATCAGCCACAACATTAATACCACTGACAGGTGAAGTGATTCATATCTTCAATGTTCTGCTCGGCTCCTGGAATTCATGTGAATGTTCCTTTTACACCTCCCGCCTGAACATCGTAGACCATATAGAACCCCCCCCCCCAGAGGTCCAATGTTCAGGCTCAGAGCAGTTCTGGTGGCACAAGGTGACAGAATTAGGCAGGTGGTTTTAATGTTGTGGCTGATCAGTCATCTCTCGGTTTTTACACATAAAAATGAGAACCGATCTTTTGATTTCATCGAGTTGATCGGTGGAATTCACACAACATTCTCTCAACTGTAGACGAATGGATTTGTAGCGAGGGAAGCTGTGACAGAAGAGAAGGAGGAAGGTCTCTCCACTCACATCCTCGGTCTTGCTGTCCTGTTCCTGGAGCGCCCTCTGGAGCTCCTCCACCTGAGAACGCAGCTCCGAGATCTGCTGCTGGTTCAGTCTTGAAAAGGGACAGGGGACAGAACGAGAAACAACGATGAAGATGAAACACGGGGTTAGTCGGTTGATAGTGTGGGTGTGGATCTCTGGACATCTGCTGCAGGGAGTGTTCTGCCTGGCCATTCTCTGCTTTGCTCCACTGAGCATGCTCACTCTAATGCTCTCCTCCTGTCACTGTTGTCGAGGATGCTTCCCACACCCTGGGCCTGTTGTTGCATGGACACTCACACACACATGCACGCACACAGTCCACCCACATGTCCACATGCCCACAGGCATGCAAACACACACACACACAGTCAAGGGACAATCTGGCTCTCTGCTGTCTGTCCTCCAGTCCAGCCCACACAGCTCACTTGAGCACACAGTCCAGAGGGTGAGTTGACATTTAGGCAGATATCACTCCTCCTATCAGCCAAACAACCAGTTTCATGTCCAGGAACACACAATATGGTGGCCTAGAAGGGGAACGATAACGCAATACTTTATATGCAGTACAACTTCTTGTTAAACAGACACACATACAAGGGTTGCAGTGGTTACCAGTTTCACGGTATAAAAGCTGATGGTTATAATACCCACGGACCATTTGCTTATTACCGGTTTGATCAAAACTTAAGGGAGAATCTCTGGTGTGCATCTCCATTACTCCTCGACTGTCTGTCAGACTCGTCAACAGGCGACACACAAAACACAAGAGAATGGCAGAGAGAAGAGGGACAGGTGTCACCGCACTCCGTCCCCCAAAAACAAAGCAGAATCAGTAATGTGGGACAACTCTGGATATCTGGAGAACCAACAAGGATTAATCCTCGAGGGACGGATACCCTGTGTGTAAAAAAGTGTCGCTGAGGAAACATGTCCAAGAAGATGCCCGTGTTCACAGACATCATCCAGTATGTGTACAGTATGTGTCCCATTCATGACTTCAATCCCCAGTGAAGAAACATGTCCAACAAACCTTCAAACGACTAGAGGGACTAAAACTAAAAGAAAATAGTCAGTTCATTTTCTACTGAAACTGAAACTACAGTCATTTTCTACAGTCTCTTTCCAACTACTGTTGATAATTGTTATTGTACTGCTGTTCTGCTTTTAAAGTTCTAACTACACTGAACCGACTTCACTCATTTTTGTCCTTGGTAAATGCATGGCTAAAGGGAGACTTTGATTCAAGCTTCATGATTCCACTATAATAAAGCATTGGTTTTCATGACTTTATGGCTCGTTGTAAATAATAACAATAATAATAGTGAAATACTGTGATATCCTCTAAGACGGTGTATTCTCCACACCGTTACTGCCACATACTGCTCTACCTGTTGCGGGTTTCCAGGGTGTTCCTGCTGCGCTGAGCGTCCTCCAGCTCAGCCTGCACCTCCACTAGCTTCTGCCTGTAGGTCTCCTCCTGGATGCACAGCATCTTGTTTTCACTCTGAAGACGCACCACCGTCTCCCTGTCAAAGGAAACCAAACATCGAGAAGAGAGTTGGGGGGGGATAGTGGAGGACAGATGAAATCGGTCAGAGAGAGTCATGTACAGTAAGGTCTGACGGGTTGGCTGAGCCTATCTGGCTGAGCCTATCTGACAACGCCCAGGCCAAATGTGCAGTCTTGACATGTGTTGCTATTTCAGGCACCAACTGCTCCTCAGTCTGTGGAAGATGAATGTAGGGCACATGTGGGCTACTGACGGCGACACAATACGTGTTTGTTACAGGTTTAGAATAAAAAAAAAAAAATCTCATCTGTTATGCTTAAATTTAGTTGCTAGGTTCACAGTAATCCCCAACACCGAGGCTTATACACACACAGATGCAACATAAAAGACGTACTTGAGCTCAGTTGGCACGATCTCTGCAGCCAGGTTTCCCACTGCGACACCACTGTCACACAGGCCTCCTGCAGAGAGAGAGAGTGGGGGACAGACTGTCTGTTGGTAACTTGACAGATCTATTGAAAAAGCTGCTTTATTTTAGTTTTCAAGAAAAAAAACCAAAATGTAATTCACAGAACATGTTCACATGCATTTATTTATGTTCAGCCACCAACCTGTACCGCTCTAAAATTATACTCCGTCACATGTGGAATCGTGGATTTGAGTATTTTACCATCCTGCAGTTTAGTTGCTTATTAGCTGTACAGTATATTGTTTGGGCATAAACATCACAGCATGCCCGTGTTTAAAGTCTAATAATAGAAATGAACTCAAACACATCAAGCTACAGCTGTTTTGCTGCTCCATACAGAATGTTATATTTTAAGCCTGTTTACCCTCCACCACCTAGATTAAGCATACATTTTAACATCATTAGAAATGGTAGATTGGATCTGAAAAACAACTGTGACACTACCGTTTTTTTAAAGATTATTTAGAAACATGTTTTTCTCAAATCCCTCTCCACCTGTTCTCTGCTCTTGTCCACGATGCTGTCAGAATCACACACTTGAGAACGAAAGTGGAGGGGAGGCAGAGGACGGAGCCAATTGTGGTAGAATCAGGGGGTGGGGGTGTTTTGATGGAGGAGGACAGATTTTTAAAGGAACCAAAATGAGAATTCTGATTAACTGTGTATTTATACATGAATAATACACTGCATCTATCTGGTGACATGTCCTGTATTCTAATGGTTTCTAAAACTGTGTGTAATTCAAACTCACCAGCTCCACTGAGACACCTCTGTTGGACCTGTGCACAACGGAGCTCATCGTTTGTCTCCCGAAGCGTGTCTCTTTCCGAGATCAGACGCTACAGAACAAAACAACGCAACACAGGCTTCAGTTTGTGTTGAAAGAATTATTCAACTAACGATGGCAAATTGTGGAAAGGAAATTCACATTAAAACCAGGACGTTCAGCCAATGATAGAACATTTCTTGTCTATACTGACTGTCAGGGAAAAGGCTTAAAAAAAAACCACACACACATGGGAAAAGGACTTGACCCTCAAACCCGACCTAATAAGTTTCTTTATCTAAAAACACAAAGTACCTAGAAGTAGTATAAATGTACACGTCATGTCAGTACAGTAAGCATTTCTTAATCACTCCCACAAGTAACTGAGGACATTTATCACTCCTGTCAGATTGCAGAAGGTGCTAGAACTGACAGGCATATCTGCCTGTCAACAATTCCTCCAGCAAAGAGGTCATAATCACAACAAATACTGAACCACAGACTATTAGCAAAACAAAATGAGATCAAAACTATATAAATGTATCTGGTCTAATAATAATAATAATAATAATAATAATAACAACAGCAACATAAAAACACTTTAACAGCAGCATGTTCATTTTTTCTAAACAACTGAACTTTCACTTCCAAACTCACTTCTTTCTCCTTCAGCAGTGAGTCATACTTGTCGTGAAGGTTCTTGTACTCAAACTGCCATTTCTCAGCTTTCATGGCCTCGGCTGAGTGCTTGGTGTGAAGCTCATGAGCCTGCAAGTCAGAGAGCATTGGAGCAGACCCTTATCAAGAGCTCTTCATTAAAACTCAAAGGTTTTCCAAACACAAGCCAGACTGTGTTTGGCATCACTTGGACATCAACACAGGGACAAGCGTCGTTCTCCCGCCCTCCTTTCAGCCCACCTGTCGCTTGTAGGTGTCCAGCTGATTGCGGGCAGCGTTGGCCCTGCGGAGCTCCTCCTCCAGCTCACAGGTGCGCTGCATGTACACGGTGTTGCGCTCCTCCAGGAGGCGCACCTGTCTGCGCAGGTCTCCCAGGTCCTCCAGCTTTCTCTTGTACGTTTCCACCAGGGCTTCAAGCTGGTTCACCCGGTCAGACGAGTGCCTGGGGGGGGGGGGGGGACCGTGTGGGAGGCACTGAGCACCAGTACAGGACTTTTACAACACATCCGTGTGGATGTGTACTTAACTACTGAAAGCCAACAACTGTGACACAAACCAGCGTCAAGGCATGAAATTCATATTTTCATTATTGTTAGAGGTGCTGGATGAACGTCTGTGTGTGGGCAGGGTGGGAGCCGCTTCTATGACTGTATATAATGTTACATGGACAAAGGCTGGTAAGAATTAGTATTAGTATCAAAACCAACCAGGAGTTTGTTTGTTTCTCCATACTTTTCAGCTCCCCAGTGACACCATTCATTTACACTGACGATCTAAACCTTTAAAATGGGTTCATGGATATGTAGTTTTACAGCCGTGACTGGTTCTGTAAGCAGATGCTCCTCAAATATTTTCAGCTGCAGAAATATGTTAGTGAATATTTATGACCCCTAAATAGAGCTGCAACTAACGAGTTTGGTTGGCTGGTTGACAAGATTACTCAAAATCTACTGGACAGATTTCCACAAAACATCGTGGAGAGGTGGAGCATTGTGCCTTTTTTTGTTTTAGCATTGGTTAGACATTTTCCTTAACTTCTCAGGGACTAACCCATTGATTGAAATGTTTAAAAGAAATCACATATTTCTGGAGTTCATATCAATAATGTGTATAGATACAAGTCTGGACTTGCTGGATCAAAATATGTATTTGTAGGAGGTGATCTTCATTTATCTGCTGTACGGTAATAACTATATAAGACGTGTAGGATTGTTAGGCCTTAGCCTCTACTCACTGCCATTCTACTTTTCATTATTAACAAATCTGTACATTATTCTCACAAACAAACAATAATTGTTTTATATAAGATGTCAAAAAAATTCTTTGAGAAAAATGCTCATCATAAGGACAAAGTCGGTTGAAGTTGTGAGGAGGCATGCACTGTTTAGGCTTCCACGATAACTTCAATTCCAGTCTCACCTGAGAATGTCCATCTCGTCTTTGAGGGCCTGGGCCTCCTGTGCCAGGCTGGTCAGCGCCTCGTTACGTTGCAGCAGCTCGGTCACCTCGCGCTCCAGTATCTCTGCCCGCACACGCATGTCATCCCTGCTGTTCTCCACTCTGAGATGCACATGGTGGTTTGTGAGTGAGTGAAATGAACGAGCTCATTTGGAGACACTTGAGCAAAATCTAATCAACAACAATCTGATTTGCATGTTTCCATGATGTTAAAAGCATCATGTGGACATGTCCAATGATCGTGTGGTATAATTTAAAAGTTAAAAATGTTATGTAAATGTAAAAATGTCTGTTTTGTAAAGGGCTGATTGTTTTTCTTCAGCAACTCTTACTCTGCGTTACTGTTTGTACCTGTAATTCTCCTCCTGAAGCTGTTCCATCTGACTCTGCAGCAGTAGCAGCTTCTTGCCGGTGATGGCAGTGGTGGAGGAGTCCAGGGAGCGACTCAGCTTCTCCCTCAGGGAGCGAGCCTCGGCTTGTAGGGATGACTTCTCCTCCAGAGCCACCGACAACTGTAGGGGAAGAGAGGAACAGATGACAAAAGAGGCATGACGACAAGGCGATGATATAATGGACTGCTTGGCGAGAGGCGGTGAAGATGGAGGGAGAAAGAAGAGATCGAAGATGTATCTGAAAAGTCCTCAACAAAGATTTAAAGCGAACATATCAAGAACACTGACATGGACAACTGGCATCTCTCTAAAAAATAAACACATGACCTATAGGCAAACAGCAGAGTTAAAACACAGACAGCTCCAAACTTACCACTTCTCATGCTTACAAGGCGTTAGCTTCATGCTTTGCTCTCATTTCACATGCTCAGTCATAAGGAGGTGGTCAGCTGATGTGCAATGGTCTCAAAAAAGATGCAACTTTCTCAATAGTGAAGCTGTTAGCATTACCCTCAAGGTCAAACCCAGATTTTCATGATATAAATAGATGAATATGCAGAGCTCACTGAGGACCAATGATATTACTGGTTATACAGACATAGTACAGAGGGAGAAATGTTCCATCTTCAGACCAATGAAGCTGGTTGGATTTAGAAAGAGATTGCAGTAAAGTCGAACAAGCTCACTCAAAATGTTTGTGTGTTTGAGTTACAGTTAAACAAGCTGGCATTCCAACATTAATAAAGAGGCTGGTATACTGACCTGCGGGACATCTTTCCAGTTTGAACACAGCAAAACCCTTCACTGAACTTTAAGGACAGATTGCATGCTTTAGCACAGAACCAGGAACAGTAAATAGCTTTGAAAACAACACAAATGACTAATCCCCAAAAACGCTTGGGCTGTCAGTAAACAAACAAACGGGCTGAGAGCAGTACGACTTATTGTTGGCTGCTACACAACTCCAACACATTGTGTGAGTTTTATCTTGAAGTTATGCAACTATTGATTAGAACGTTTAAAAATACCAAATTCGTCCCTTCTCAGTCAGTGGTTGGGGGGGAAAAAAAAGGGGAACACAAACAAATCCTCAGGCAGGCTAATCAATAAGGGCCAAAAAAAGCAGCAGGCACACACTTTCAACAACATGCTGCAACCACAGTACAGCTAAACTGGGATACTTGAAGTATTTGGTTATATTACTCCAAAACCTTTTCAGACAATAACAGCTGTTGGATACATAGAAGGCAAAACAAACCCAAACCCTGCTATGATACATTTAAGTTATAATCCTTAAGATATTCAGGGAATTAAACCCCATCTTTGGAGCCATTTTTGGTCAGCAGGTATCAGGTATTGAAACACATTTGGCAACCTCTTCCAGCAGCTTTAATATTATTTTTTTCACCTGTCACAGCGTGACACCACCAGTGATTGATTAAGTAGTGGACAATCTCCCCTCATACAAGCCCTCCTGTCTACTAACAAACAAACATGCTCTGCAGAGAGACAGAGACATGGTTGTGGGTATTATGTCCTTCCTCTAAATTCACTGCAAGTGGTGCAACCTCTCCTGTTTTACGTAGGACTACATGTGCACCTGGTTGCTCCAATGTCTTATGGTGCCGTGGTGGTTTTGATTATTTCTATGTTTGATTATTTCTTTTCTAGGTTACATGACCAACAACAAGCTTACTTCTCTAGCAGCTCGCCTGCTGCTGTGAAAATGGAATTGTTGGTGAAAACAAAATTCACAAAGTATGTTGTGATTTTTTGGGTGACTTTTTTTGAAAACATCATGCTGATGAAGAAAGTCAACAGAGCAAACAGGGAGAGAGAGACAGAAAGAGACAGGATGAGACAAACTGGTGTGTGTGAGGAACTGAAGGGAGTAAATAAAGTGAGCAGATCTAAGTAGTAAACACAGAGGAAAAGGGTGGAGAATTAAAGTAGTATTTAAACATGGAAATATAGAATAAACTGTATACTAGAAAGGCTAATTCAATAGACAAATACATACTAAAATATATATGTAAAAATAAATATGACAACCAGCCAGTGTCTGCCACAGTTACACTGTCAGTCAATGGGGAACACTGTTTGATGCCCCAAGAATTCTGGGTCCCATGGTATTAAAATGCACTTAATGTTACCACTAGTAGTCATGAGTGTCACCACATCAACCAGGACTAAAATCTTAAGGAAATATTTGCCACATAGAGCGAATCTGGTGTACTAACCTGGTGTTCTAGGTCTCGACAGCGCTGGTTCAGATCTTCTTTCTCGTCCGCTTCCTCACTTAGAAAATAATACTTCCTGGACTGCAAAGACAGAACCAGTGGAGACAAAAGACATGTTATACTAGACCCAGTAGCAGGGAGTAAACATTAATGAAAGAGCGAGGGCAAAGAGCAGATACAATATAGTGGTGGAGAACGTAAGTGTTGCGAGTTTCACCTGGTAGTCAAAGTCTCCGTAGGTTTCTGGGCTTCCTGGTTCAGAGGAGGGCTCTTTGGATAAGAGCTAAAACAAAGCAGTCATTAAAAAAAGTCAAGTAAAAGCTTAAATTATGGGGAAAATGCACAAATCAAGCAGGCTTGGTAAAACCTGGAACAGTTTTTGCGCCAACATCCAGTCTTTTTTCCCCCAGTTCTACGGGTGCCAATGAAGCACAAAACATATTCTTGAAATATCTCAGACGGGCGTCTCACTCTTTTCAGACTTAGGCTTATCCGGATTTCACTGATTGTGAATTAAGAGCTCGGATTAATGCAAAGTAGAGGGAACCAGGAGGATGAGAGAGAGGATCACTCACCTCCTGAATGGCTGTCATCACAACATGCTGGACTGATTCCTCAAGTGTCATTATCTGCTGGATTTGCTCTGTGTTTGGGAGAAGACAACAAAGAGCAGTGAAAATGCAGCCAAATGCAGATTAACACAAATACTCTCTTAAAAACAAACCAACGCAGAACTGCTGGTATTTTCAGAGACCCTGTGTTCATAGAGTTCATGTTTAAATAATGATCATCTTTTCTTCTGAACTGATTTGTAAAAGAGTCTATAATATGGGGCATGTGGTCAGTTCTTCAACATGTGATGATCAGGACCTGACTGATATAGAGCAAGTCATGTGATTTGACTTTGTGTTAATCCTACAAGTTATTTTCACAGATGGCTGCATCTATTTGCTCTTTTATTTGACAGAACACATTTTACCTTGTTTCTTCTCACAACTGACAGCACAGCCCAAAACAAGCTGCACCAGCTTCCCCAATTCAGTGACATCTCCCACCTCTCCTATGAGGTTCACATCTGGCAAGTGCTCATCTGATACCTGATGGCCGAGCACCTGTTAATGGAGAGAGAGACATTGGGATTGAGCCTTAAGCAAATTTAAAAAAAAATTACAAGTAGTAAAGTTAGACAAAAAAAAGGATAAAATCTTCTTACATCGTGGTAATATTCCAGTATGGTCTTAAGAATTTTTTTCAAGTTGCTGACCTGAAATCACAACAACAAATAAGAGGGAAAAGTTTTAGAAACAAAGAAAGTTACTGTAGGGTATTCTGCCATATCCTGCTGTTTTACAAATTACCTTGAGGCGCCAGTTGGCCCCGCTCTCCTCCTTGATCCTGCCTAACCATGTCTCGTTAAACCAAGAGGGGTCTCTGTTAATTAGAGCACAAGAGAACTCTGGTGATGATAAAGACAACACATCTCTGGACATCAAGATTCACAGGAGTTACAGGGCAGTGAGGCCCTGAGCTTCTGTTCTGGTGAGCACAATGACATTTAAGTACAATACCTCATTAAAGTTGCATGTAGAATTAAAGCTTTGTTCAGAATAAACTGAAGAAGCAGTTGAGCAATGGGTTGGACTTTAAAATAACATTACAATATAATGGAAAATTTGCTTTAATTCAAAAATAGTTATGTTGTTCATTCACCTTTAGGAGGTTTGAGCACAAATCCCCCCCCCCCTCCTCCAAAAAAAAATCACAACTATGCATAATAAAAAGGCTTACATTCGAAGTCCAGACTATTCTAAATGGTTTGAATTTGCACAGATAGTAGCCTTGTGCAATTCAAACAGCACTTCACTGTACATCAAACAGATAGGCAAATCTAAAAGACACGTTTGTGCAAATGCACCCTTACATTCTGTGCAGCACATGTGCAATGGCCACTCCACTTGCTAGGTCGTGCTTGCTGTTGCATGATGGCACCTGAAATGTCTGTAACTGAGAATAAAGTCAGTCAGTCAGAATTAGTCATTGGAGAAGTTACGCTTTTTTTTAAATATTTGATGCACAGATATGCTTTATTAAAATTTTAAACTAAACCAGATAGATATATGTTGATGAATAATTATGAGCACATATTATTTTAGAACAGAAAGAGCTATATTGATTGTAAAAAGCAATTTGCTATTAATAGTAAAACACATGATAAGAAATCAATCAGGTAAATAACAGTTTAACATGGTTGAAAACAAATCCAGTCTCTGTAAACCCTAAATGACAGATACCAGGCAGTTCTGAAGGATTACAGGCCTACTTAGCAAGCCAACAGTTGATTTCTAATTTTGGTCCTACATTTGACTCTAGTCTGTGTGGAGAGGTGCCAAACAGGCGGATTTTCCCCAGGGTTTGAGGTTGGATAGCTTAACATTACAGCATACATTTCACATCTTACACTAAGATGTTTGGCTTTGATTTCTGGCCGTCGAACTTTGCTGACGCCGCAGTCAGTTTGGTACAGACTTGCATAACAAGGTAGCACAGACCAACAGCAAACTTCCAATGTATTTACCTTGCTAGTTAAGGTGGCTAGCTAGCGATAGTTTTCTTCCAAACACTTAACTTTAATAGCTGAAAAACGTAGCACGTTAACACGTTAGCCTACTTAGCCAACAAAGTAGCTAGTTATCGATTAAGCGATGAATTCATTTCTTCAGTAACGTTATTTGTCCACTTTGTCAACCCCTGTTTGTCACCTGTTACCGATTCGGTTAGCTTGGCTAGGGGACGTCGCTAATATCAAACTTACCCAGGTTAGCAGTGAGTCACACAGCTCTGCTTTGTCCAGATTCATTGTGTTAGGCCCACTCAAACCACAGCAGCGTACACAAAGGTGAGGGATGAGCTCAGGAGACTTTTCTGCCCTGAAGTTTAATACCCACTCCTGACACTTTACACGCCAGTCATTGTCCAGCCATGGTCTCCTCCTGCACCTACCCCGCTTCGCGTTTCGCTCTTCTCATCCAAACGAGCTTCCGTATTAAGAGCGTCCCCATGGAAACGGATTATGTTGCGGATTATGTTATTACTACTGTTGCTACCACAAATAATAATAATAATAATAATAAAAGCCTATAATGTTGGAAACTCTCATAATCACATTGGCTTTAATGCTGACGTTTTAAGACTTAAAGATACATTTTATTCAGTTTACTTAACCAGGAAAACCTTGCTTAGGTGGCAAATCTCTTGCCAAAATAGGGCAGCAATAGCAATGAATGGCAGACAAATAGGGGTAGTGTAAGATTTCATCATAAAATGACTTAAGACACTTTAAAACAATCTCAGAAATATCAAATACCATCAAAACAAACATAACATACTACCACTACAGGGTATTTCATTGAAGAAAGACAAAAGCCTATCACTGAATTAATAATGATTGAGGGACACACAGCTATGATCCCATGTGCCTGGTCCCTCTTGCAGAAAGTAATTATTTACAAGCATTTAGCAACACTATCCGTAGTCACGTATTACCATTAAAAAAAAAAACTCTACTCCAGAGATAGTCAACATAAAATACAAGCATGAAATACTCATCTCCCCACTTACGGCATGTTTCTCGTATTGTAGAAAACTAACTTAATGTTTTATGACTTGCAGGTATGGAATCAAAAAATTTTCCCAGCTAACTGAAATTCTTGTTAATTGCATATCTGAGAAAAAGTTTTTTTTAAAAATTGAAATAAATAAAATGCTGAAAATTCTCAAAAATCAAAATACACCTCTCCATTACATGAAAAAGTATTGAGCAGTTTTTGACTTATTCTCCACAAACCCTCATCTGAGACAAAACCCAATCACAGAATGAGCCTAAATTAAAATTGTAACCATGGAAGCAAAAAAACAAAACAAACAAACTATAAAAGTGAAAAAAATATGAAACGGTTTTTGAGTTATAAGTCAGAAACCAAATGCGACTGACGGACTGAACCCATTCCTATATCCCTCCACTCCGTTTGCGATGGGGAATAACTAATTCAATCCAAAAACATAATTTCTATTGAGATTAATACATAAAAATACCCCCCCAATAAGTTTCTACTTAAGACAAGACAAAGTGGAAATATATCAGAACCAATGGCAAACACTTGGAAATCCTACATTTTAAAGGGTGGAATGTGTTTTGATTAATAAGTGTTTATTAAATCTGCCACTTTCGCTCCTAAGTTGAAAGACAGAAAAACAGTTGTATGCTCCTATGCAATTGTTGTTATTTACAAGGCTATTTAAGAAAGAAAACAATAAATGGTATCCAATATCTCTGTCGAAGGCCCCACTGGTTTCTCTTTGCATTAGTCAAAGTTCCTTGAAGCACCACTGGATGGCTCTATTTAACTAACAGCTATAAGAAACAGCTTGACTGACTGCCCCAGTGTTTGATACATTGCCCATGACAGGTGTTGTAAAAACTCTAGTAAGACATGAGGAGGCAAAATCTGAGTTTAAAGAGGATGATATAAATCAACTCTATGGTATACAGTTGGTATTTTTAAATGTAATAGGGGACACCTTTCATACAATGTTCCACATTGAGTTACCAGACTGTCTTGAGCAAATCTCCAGAATGGAAACTCACTGACCAGTTCACACTGGTTTGTGATTTACAGCCTATAAAAAATGTTAGCAGGTTTCTGTCAGAAGCCTCTCTCTCATAATATTCACATGCTGGCACACACGTACTCCCTTTCCTCAGTAATCTGCATATCTCCCTCTCCACACATCTCCTTCCTGCATTTTTTGCCACTGTCACAAATCAAACTACATGACCCAATCACAAAACACTGCCCACTTCTTCCTGTTAGCTTTGGCAAACACAAGCAGTGAGGTGTTCAAGAACACCTGCAGAAAGTGGTATATCTCCTATTCTTCCAGTCCTTTCCATTTAAAACCAGTTTGCTCACAACACCGCCTCACATCTGGCTTTGCCATATTTGTCTGACCAAAGTTCCTGTTTTTCTAGGTGGTGTTCTTGCCAGAGGAATGCTCATGTTTACCCATTCTCCTCCACTGGCTGTTATATAACACATGCATCAATCACACTGATACACACTGATATCTCTCACTTGATTATAGTTGAAGTTTGATTATATATATTTATCATTCCATTTATTTGTTATCTCTTATGTTGTTCTGTTCTGCCAGTGGAAGCACTGTTTTGAAATTACTATCTCCAATCCTATAAGGGCAGTTATATGAGAAAAGGCTGGACTGGGGGTCTCAGATTGAGTAACTAGATTAAGACACCTGGGAGGAAGTGAGGTTCATGACCCAGAGGGGGGACAGAGAAGTTAGTCACCCGTTGAAGGATAGGTCAGGGCTGACTAATGCTTCAGTGGAAGGAGGTGTGGTAGGAGCTCTGGCAAGGCAAGGCTCAAACGGCGACTGACTATTTTTGGCAAGCTCCTCTTCCTACACACTAATTCCTCTTTTTACCCCTTCTCTCTTTCCTTATTCCCCAGATGTGTTTCCTTCCTGAAAGTCGAAAGACTTTACTTCTCCTCTTTTCCAAACCCATGCTGACGCACTTACATCCTTCTGGGGGGAACTAGAAGGGTGGAGGTGGGAGGGCTTGCAGCTAAGATTGAGTAATTATTCCTTTTTTTAAAGATTGCGGTTTTCGTCTTTGGAAAAAAATGAGCATAGTTCCTGTTTTAAAAAAATATTTAAGTGCTAACTATCCAATTAAACACTCGACAAGGACTTGATTTTATTTTGCTTTGCATTTATTCCTCGAAAGAACGTTTCCTCCAAAAATGAAAATTCAGTCATTATCTACTCGCACCCATAAATAAAATGATTGCATGCAGCTTGTATGGTGATTGATTTGAAAAGATGTCTTTTACACTTTTTTGAGCCGAAATCTTCACTGTAGCCTCAAAGCTAAAAGCATTAGCATGTACCCCGTCTAAGGAAGGTGGATAAGCTTGAAAGACCAAAAATGGAACATGAGATCTGACACAGACAGTTGTTGCTGAAATTTCAGCAGAACTCTCTCTGTTTTGTGTGAATCAACTTCCAGGTATCAGGTAAACACTGCGTATGCAGAGGTGGTTTCATCTATAGCGGTGCATGTAATAATAATAATACATTTAATTTATAAAGCGCTTTTCAAAATACTCAAAGATGCTTAACATGTCAAGAAATAACAGGAAAAACAACATATTTAGAAATGAATCAATATCAGATATTAAAAGAAAGCAAATGTAGATGGGGTCTGCGCTAACTTTGAGGCTATAGTGAAGATTTCACCTTAAAAATATAGTGTAACTAATTTATTTTCAACTAAATTTAGAATCTTGAGGCTTCTCAAGACTTTGATTATGCTGTACGGGATGTATGGGGTCATTTATTGTTTGTTTTCAGTTTTAAACAAGTCCCCATCTTCTTTGTCACTCAAGAAAATGCTACAACGCTGTTTTGCTGTGAAGCTCCAGAAGTATTTTCCGAATGAAGAAACGTCACGTTTCAAAGGCAGGGGGTGTGATTTGATAATGATATGAGTGAACTGTTCCTTTAAAATCCTCCTTCAGTCGATGTGACACTGAAAGGTCAGAGGGCATGTTTTCACACTCAGGTTGTGTTGTGTTGTGTGTTCTGTGCTCACCCTACACCTCAGTTTAATATGTGTATCTATCAGCATGAGTTTGTGACATTAAAACTGGTTTGGAGGCCAATCATGGTTGAGTATGTTACTTGGTCAAGGCTGATGTTGAAACTCAGAGTGTAGACATTTCAATGAATTAGGAGACATCATTTGTCTAATTGTTTAATATTTGCATATTCATCGATTCTTGGACTTTTGCAGCCCCTGGAAATTTATCTTTAACTCTTAGCTAGTCTCCATAACTTTAGAATATTCAATAAAATCATGATCCTTTTTTTATGTGTTATTTATTCAGATTCTAGCACTAAAAGACATAAAAGTTTCTTCGATGTCATGAGGACTTTGTGGCTGTGATTTTGTGCTTTGTGGTTTGACTTAAACAACAGATGCACATGTCGTATTTGAATCATGCTGAAGAATATGTGACATCATTGTTTCCGTCAGTGGGGAAAGCACAGAGAAGTATTCTAATTAAAATAAAATTTCCATCTAATTTCATTACAAAGTAATTTCAGTGTAAAGGTTCACATTCAATGCAATGTTTTTCTATTATGTTGAGTGAATGTGAATAAATTAAATATATATATGTATATATAGAATATATACTGTATATTATCATTATTATTATTAACCTTTATTTAGACAGGGAAATCCATTGAGACTGGAGTCTCATTTTCAACGGAGCCCTGGTTACATACAATAATTCAAAACATGAGACAATTAAACACAATTCAAAAGCAAAACAAAAACAATAGAACAAGAGAAAAAGTAATTTAAAAAAAACATCAGCCTTAAATGGTGCCATGGTTATGAACAGTAATCTAAAAAAAAAAAATCATAAAACAATTAAGAGACAATAAAACAAGGGGGGAAAGCAATAAAACATGAGCCATTAATATCAGCATATCAATCAATAAAATAATCCAATAAAAATATTAAAATAAACTATATAAAACTATATAAAACATTTGCAGTCTTCTACGTCAAACTCATGTAATAAATCTTTAAAAAATGCCCAAGGAGATGAGTGTCTTTAATTTAGCGGCTTCTTGGAACTTATTCCAGGCTCTAGGCACACAATAGCTAAAAGCAGTTTTTCCCTGTTCAGTTCTAACGGTTGGCACCTCGAGGAGGAACCATTCCTGAGATCTGGTTTGGTGGGCATTAGAGTGCCATGAAATTAGTGATGCCAGATAACTGGGTAGCTTCTGTAAAATAGCTTAATAAGCATATATAAGCAGGTGCTGCCTTCTCCTTGTCGAGAGTGATGACCAACCTACAGCCTGATAAAGATCACAGTGATGCATTCTGAAATGATAACCAGTAATGAAACGAAGTGCTGAATGATAAACAGTATCGAGTAGTTTCAATGTGGTAGAGGTAGCATGCATATAAAAAATGTCACCATAATCAAGTACAAGTACCTTGCATTGTGATGAAATTAGAGGGAAATTTTATTTTAATTAGAATACTTCTCTATGCTTTCCCCACTGAAGGAAACAATGATGTCACTTGAATAAGCCCATTACTGTATGTATTAATAATATAAATTAATAAACACATAAGGTATTATTATTATTTATTGGACATGTTGGAAAAACTTTGCATTGTTTTTACATGTAACCATTTCAATTGAACTTTTCTTATAAAATCTGATGGAAAATTTATGTGTGATTAAAATACTTATATAGCATTTTGGCCTTATCGTGAAGGAGCTTATTGAGAAATTTAGTTTATGGAAAAACCACATCAGACACAAATAGTTATACCAAATAGAGTATTTTTATTTGTCTAAAAGACATGTCTGGAAGGGGAAGTACTCCTGTGTGTGTGCTATTTCCTCATTTTCAGGATATAGTGCAGCCGCAAGAGTCGCCAACATATTGTGAAACCCCGATCCCTCAACAGGTCCCCACATTCCTGCATTTGAATGAATGATGTGAGAGACAAAGACCTGCTGCACCTTTAAATGAAAGAATGCCAAAAATGTGCGGCTGTGCCCAGGCATTTGGAGCTGGAACGTGTTGGAGAGCTGGCAGCTTTTGTTTTCCCCTACAGCTTTTCCAGGTGTTTCAGAGGGGAGGAAAACAACAAAACCACAGAACAGAGATGGACAGGAAGAACAAAAAAAGAGAGAGGGTGAGGCACTGCAGGTGACAAACACCCAGGAGTCTGATCAGACAGCCCCTCTCTAGACATGAGGTCACCCATGCTGTCAAGACATGTAAAACAGGAGAGAGACAAGGTGAGATTTATGGCCTTCGTCTCCTCCCTCGCTCTCGAACCACAGATTTATGTCTTCTGTGAGAGCAGGTAGTCAATAATAATCTCACATCTGGAACCTGGCAGGGAGTGTCCATTTTGAAAAACATGCATGTGAATACAGACAGTTTGTTGACCCATAGAAAAGGGTGTCTGCCTCTAAAAACCAGCCTTGAAATCCCAGTTAAACAAATTTCTCCAACAGAATATACAGCCAGTTAGTTCATTTCCACTCTGGTGACTCAGATTGTTGTGTCTCTGACACCTAAGAACAACAAAGTTTTACTCTGGCACTAAATGACCCTCAGATTATTGATCTAAATCTGAGATGACTCATGGCAGCAGCAGAAACATCACAGTCAAACTCCACTCTGTTCTCTTCAGGCTCGACCCACTGTAACATCACACCAGAGGAGGAAGACGAGGAGGACGAGGAGGGGGAAGAGGGATCCGTGATCTAAGAGTTGGCATCCTCAGCTGAATTAATCATTGTTATGGTATCTGCAAAACAGGTGTGCTCTGCTGGCTTTTACTCTCACTGCCATCAAGTTTCAATTTAGGTTTTGGTGTTTTTGATAAGCCCCTTTCTCTCTATCTCTCTCTCTCTGTCTCGCTTTCTATTTTGATGCCTCTCTGTCTCTCTCACACATAAACACAAACAGGCAGCACATGGCCGGTGAGAGTGAGTCACAGTGGTCTGGGAAGAAGTGCCTCCTCTCAGGGAGAGTCCCTCCATGTGCCCCTGTAATAAGGGCCAATCCCCTTGAGTGTATCAGGTGCTCTACTCCTCGGGGCAACGTGAGACTCTCGTCGGTTCCATTGTCTTCAAGTTCACAATAAAACTTAACTTGTGCCAGATTAGTCGAAAATAGAAATGAATAAATAGAAATATTAAAGTGTATTCTCTGAGATGTCGGGACTCTGGAGGATGTAATTACTTGAGATATCTTGATGACATGAGGTCACAGGCGGTATGCAGAGAGGGTCGTCTTGCCCAGAAGCAACATGCGCTGTATGATGAGATGGCCGTTGAAAAATTAGATTAAAAACTTCAAGGCTTTGTATTGTATTTACTATACAATTATGATTCCCACAAAGATTATTCATAATTCTAGGAAACATTTAAGGCATAAAACACAGTAGCTCTTTTTACAAGACAAAAGACAGCTACGCTAGCAGCTCTATAGCGCCGTTTAAAGCTAAGAACATATTTATAACGACCATGCTAACATGATAATGTTGAACAGGTTTAATGTTTACCTTGTTAACCCTCTTCGCTGATTCGCAGTAAACACAAAGAACAGCTGAGACTGTTGGGAATGTTGGGAAGCTGGGAATGTAATATTTTCTGCAGGTATTTGGTCATAAACCAAAGTGCTGGAAAAAGTGACATTTGATGATTAAGCGATTAAAATGCATCCTGTGTGGCACATATATTTGTGTAGGCCTCTCAAATTTTACGGTAATCCATCCAACAGTCGTTAAGACTTTTTCCCAAATGTGAGCCTAATGGCAGCGCCGGAGGAACAGTCGCTCACTGGGAACATGAATGTTTGGATCAAATATTTTGCCAATCTGTTTAACAGTTGTCAGGATACTTCAGTAACAGTTGCTGGTGCCAGTAGTGAGGTCAGGGTATCTTAAAAGTCAATAGTATTCAGCCTCCAGGGACCTGTCTGTACAGAGCTAGCATGACTAGAAGTAAATGACATAATGATGTTTTTTACTGGGCCACATACTAATGAAACATCATTTATTATAAGACAGAAGGGTTTTAAGGTCATTTTTAAGTGTCCAACTTGTACAGATTATAAAATAAATATGCATTTTTCACCGTTTGAACTCACTTTTATACACCACTGTTTTGTACACATGCGAACTGATGCCTGCTAATAGGTGTTTGTTTATTTTATTGCCATATAATGGGAGCAGTTCACATTACAGTCATCAGTGGCAAGTGCTATATATCATTTGTAAATATTACCTTTTGAAGTGTGGGTACAAGGAGTTTGAATATGGTATTATTAAGTGGTCATGAATGCAATAATTACTGTGCAGAACTAATAACAGGTTAGAGGCGCCACTAAAACCTGCTCCTCCCAGCACATGTTCACAAACCAGCGAACACACCTCATACACCCACGATAGGCTGCAACAAAAGTGGAGCGTGCAGTCCTCTCCACTTCCTGGAAACAAGCCAGGTGTAACTCTCCTCCACCCTGTTTGCCTTTTTAGATACACACTACATGCCCTTCACCAGAATATTTTGTCCTACAGTGGTGCGGCATGTGAACCAGGACTTAGTGGTGCGGTCATGCTGGTGGTGGCTGGCTGGAGAGAAGCTGACAGGGTGTGAGGTTAACAAGACTGAGCCTGCTGGGAGGCCTGTTATTCCACTAAAGTGAAGCATCAATGTCAATATTGCAGAGACTGAGATAAGTTATTGTAAGATAGTGATAACTGTCAGGGTTCTCTGCCTGTGTGTGTCTCTGTGTTAGTCAGTATTAAAGGATAAAGGCTCACACCATATTTACATTTAAAGATTTCACACCTCTGTGTGTGAATGGGTGAATGCTGGCTTGTGTTGTAAAGTGCTTTGAGTGGTCAGACAAGAAAGGTGCTATATGAGGACAGTCCATCTAGCGTTATTATAGTGACATTCTTTAATCATTATAAAGGAAACACACTGTACAATTAAATACAGGTAACATACTGTAAATATATAGTAATTTAAGAACAAAACTATGACCAGTGTTGCCTTGTAAATGTACAAATACACAGTAATGAACTGTGTATTTATTTCTAGTAATATACTGTAATTCTAAAATACAGTAAGGAACTAAGAATACAGTGCATTTCAGGTGAAGCTTCAGTTAATTAATAAAACGGTGAAAAGTTTTACGAGCCACCGATAGTAACAGCCTCTCTGACGCCACAACTCTTGATTGTTTACTGGGTGTGAGACAAGATTCAAATGAGTTTTCAACACATGCCAAAAAAAGTCAACCACACCTTCAGCCTTGCACAACTTCCCTATTCTTTTGGTCGGCACACCACAATCTCAAACACACCCAGACAACCTTTGCCCTTCAGTCCCTTGCTCAGTCCTCTGCAGACAGCCTAGCGTAATGATGCCCTTTCCTTAGAGGCTAAATTACACAGCTAGGCTTTGAGGACAGAGAGTGGGTTGTCAACAAGTGTGGCCTGAGTGAAGCAGCGGCCCTTCACCCAGAGTGACACTCCACCTGAGTCAGCAGCACACAGGCACTGTTTAGTAGATACTGTATGTCCACCACAATCAACACAGCTGCATCTGGCCTGACTGTCATTCCACTGTTAACCTCATCACTGCCAGGAGAGGGGAGACAAGGAGGGGGGGGGATGCTCACAACGCTCCCTCTTTTGTCCTTCTTCATTCACATCAGTGCATCCAGTTGGCCATGCAGGGCAGCAAATTAGGCTCAAGCGCACACTGCAAACACCACCTAATCATCAAACACACAGACACACACAGTGGAAGTATCTGCATAAATTACAGTGCCAGACTGTTTAAAATCAAGTTCGTTTCACTGGCTGCACATATTGCACAGGAAATTAAATTAAAATTCAATTCTACAATAGCACAGATAAAGTCTGCATTTATTTTACCATATTGCAAAGCATAAACCCTGCAGAAAGATAGAACTGAGCGCTCACATTTGCATTTTCATTTTTGAACTTTGTTCACATGATTTAGGGAAAAAAGAATGAGCTACTCATGCATGACTTCTAATATCTCCTGTATGAACTATTTCTTGGATTTAGAAATACTGCCTGCTGATTTGGTTTTGTGGTGTCTATATGTTCATATATGTGTGCATGTGCATGCACTGTGCTGGTTGCCCACTTGTTGCTCACCTATATGTCTTTAGCACTGTCAGCACAAAGCCAGCGTGGTCTGTCCAACTGAGACTGATCCATTCAGACAGTCACCTCTCAGAGTGACTGATCTGGACACAGATGAACTAACTGTCCCCTCAGCTCACACACACAAGTGATTGAAGGGCTACTCCACTGACTGACACACCAGCTGATGACCTGTGAGAGTGAAAGCTGCTGACCCCACAAGTTGTCTCATCTCCTAAGAATCTGTCATCCAGTGTTAACCTGCGTTTAGCTTGTCATGCCTCTGATCTCCGTCTAGCAAATCCCAGTGGGTGATTGAGAAGCTGTGACTCTGAACACAGATTGAATGCCCCTTTGAAGTAGCGATGGTTATCACAAGGTCAACACACATTAAAAGGTATGTAGCTGTCGAAGGCTGCAGCTACAAAGACATATACACAAAGATGCATTGATAGCACCTGTGGTTAGGGAGATAATTACAAGAGAGTGACTAAAGGTTTGTTTTGAAAGGTATTTGAAAAGGGAGTTGTCATGTAGGATTAGAGCCCAGCTGAGGCCATCACTGCCATGACCTTTCAACTCGTGCTGTAGGGTCACAGCACCTCCTCTCCTTAACCACAAAATTTAGAGGACCTAGTTTCCACTCCCAGTTCACAGTTACACAACTATTACTGTTATCATGTCAGATAGCACGTCTGCACTCATCCTGGATTTTATTGTGTTCAGTCATGAAATTCAAGGAAGTTTAAAAGTTCAGTGTTAAGGTCTAAGATTTATTTCATTTTATGATTTTCTAATAAATGTAATAGAAATATTTTATTGATATATCCTATTATTTTATTCTGTTCTTTATAATTCTAATTTTGATTGGCTGAAAGGTGAGAGAGTAGTGACAACACCATTGTCATGAAAAGCGACATTATGGAATAAAAAGTGAAGTCGAAGTGCCAATGGACTAAATAATAACACTTACCACAAGCCATTGCACATCGTTAGATGTGCTGATTCACCTACAAGAGGACCCACCCTGAGAGGTAGACTGGATGGGTGCATGACATCATCATGACATCACATGTAACAGCTGTGGGAAACGAAACACCGGTGGAACAACAAGGACCCTGGACAACAGAGTGAATGAACACAAAAAGTGAAGGTCACCAGGAGTCAGTGGACGGCCTGAAGATTGAGAAAACCATCTACATCTGATGGCAAAGATCATCCTTATGAATCAACCTGTTATGATGTCACTGTCCACATTATGTGCCACATCATGACACATGGGTCAGTTTCATTCGCTGACTAGATCTGGTCCCTTGAGTTTAAATCACAAGTTCCATTCAGAGATATTCCAACAGTATAGAGATAGTCCACTCTCAGAACCTCAGGTTGTGTCGTCCAAAATGAATTGGGGTCTATGAAGCTGAAGCCCCAAAATGTAACATTTATGGAAAAAAACAAATCTGCCAGTTTTCATTATGTTTCCGATAATTAAGATAATGTTTTGCTCCTTCATTTATTGTGAAATACTTTTCTGTAAGTAGTTATGACGTCACGCACCACAAGCCACCTTTCAACATTAATGGAATATCTGCTATTACCTACATTTGGCTGTCAAAAATGAAGGTCCTCCTGGTCCTCCTCGGATATTCATTTGATGATTTCATTTGAAAAACATTTGTAGTGTCCTGTCGCAGTCAGTCGTAAATCCTTGACTGACCAATCAGCGTTCATTAGCAGAATGCTAGTGTTTTGTGGGGAAATTCATCTTCCTGGTAAGAAAAATTAAAGGACATTAGTACCTTTTCGTTTCACTACTGATATATAATCGATGCTGTGTATGCACAAACTAAAATAAAATTAGGTCTTTTTTGACATGAAGTAGGTGGAAAATAATTATTTTAGCAGCTTAGCTCCATTCACTCCCATTCATTTAGCGCCCTCTGGGTGAATTGCAGCCAATTTTGGTACAACAGAATCAATAGGGAATGAATAGGCTGTATTCCTTTTATTGTGTCCCACTCTTACATACAACATACACACTGGTTTCATGTAGATTAAATACCATAAAGAATAAAATTATGTTTTTGAATAGTACATAGGCCAAAAAAGAAATGTGTCTCAAAACAATGCGGTCTATTAAAATCTTTTTAATAATCAGAAAACTAAGCATCTGGTTTGAATTCTCTAATTCCCTTCAGGTTAACAGTGAGTTAATTAGGCAGTTGGTAAATCCCCACCGCACCAGTGTATATCACTGGTATTAATGGCCTGGCTATGATGCTGAACAAGGGCTTATCTGTTTCACAAGCGAGTACTCCATCTATTCATGCCCTCCCCCGCACTGCTAACAAATTTTCAAACGTCCGCCTCGGATAATTAATCCCGTTCACTGGACTGGCCTCCACAGAGAGGGATGAAACAATCCCACAGACAAACATTAACCCAGGCCCTGACCCTGCTGCTTGTCAAGAAGATGAACGTCTGAGACTGGAGGAAAAAAAAAAAAAAAAAAGGCATCCCACTTCCCGTAAACCAGAAAGGGGGAGGGAGGGGGATTTTGGGAAGTTTGGTGAGTCATCACTTTTTCTTTTCTACCGTCGCTCCCCTCCTTTGGCTTCACAACGTGGAGCTTGATTGCCCCATCATGCTTTCAAGCGGCTCTCTTGAGTTTAGACAAGTGCCTCACATTGAACGTTACTGCCAGAGTCGCAGCTGTCTGCACGGCTGTCACTGTCATAAGATCTCTTTGTTGGCGCACACTTTGAAACACGAGGAGGTAACAAGTTAAGACTTAGAGCATGAATAAAAAATAAGCATGCAATAACTTGAACCGCTGCTGGCTCAAAGCTTCAGTTTTCTGTGTTCTTGTGAGTGTGGATGTGTTAAACAGTCTCTGTGATGAGGTCAAATACAGTGGGTGTGATGACTCAGTGGATATCTGCTACCATGCTGAGAATTTATTACTTGCTAAATTCATCTTGTGTGACAATAACATGCTGATGAATGCTTGTAAAGTGATGACAGGGCTCAAATTTAGGAGCCTTTACAGCAGTTTTAGGAGCCCCCCATAATGGAAAGTGCTTAAAATCTCATGGAGAAAACCGCAGATTTTATTGCTGCACTTTCTACTCCTATTTTTATGTCAGCTCTTTTGTGTGACCAGTCATTCGCCCTTCAACCACTTTGTTCCACTAACTGATCATCGACATCATTTTGTGGTTAGGGACTCACCCCAGAGGGCCCCCTGCACACACAGAGTAACACCCTCAAACCTTCTATTAGGGGCAGTTTAGCTCCTGGGGCAGAGCCTCTCGCTCCACTGTTTGGTGCTACGCAAACACATGACCGTTAATGACAGACTTCTAAAGGATGATGTCACCAGCCACAACACAACACACAACAAAAGAGTGGTCGTCCCACTCTCCCCTCAGTCCCACCGTGGTGACCTCACTTGATTGATAGGCCTCAGTCTTACTGGGCTCTTTGTGCCAGTGCGGCTGTTGTGGTATGTAGCACATGAGGCCTCGGTGCTGCTGCTGCTGCTGCTGCTGACTAAGAGTGACTAATCAAAACAGTCGCCGATACAGGCCTGCTTCACAAAGATGGTTGCTACCATTAAAATGTCATCAAGCACTTGATATATGATAAAAGGCAGTGCTCTTGTGGACAAGAAGCCCATAAGACTTAAAGGCCATTCTGGGGCTTTTCTGTGTGTTCTTCCCGTGTCTGGGTGGGTTCCTCAGGGTTCCTCTCACACTCTAAAATCACTCAACATAGGTGAAATGATAACTCCTGTGATGAGCTGGCGACCTGTCCAGGGTCTACCCCGCCTCTCAATGTCAGCAGGAATAGGCTCCAGCCCCCTATACGACCCAGCATAGAGACAATAGATAGCTGGATAAAGGAAATATATTGATTAAGGTATACTTAATTATCATAATTTTACTGAATCAGAAATTTAACTGGAGGTAAGTTAATAAAGGTGCCTCTAACAAAATCAGAGTATTTATTGTGTTTATTCAAAAGTAAAAACTAAACTTAGATGTAATAGCAAAAAGTAATTTATTCCTAAAAAATTAAGTTGTAATCAAGTAAAAAATGATGGATGGTCTTTATAATAAATAATATTTTTTTACCTTGTGCCAATGTAAATGTTTTGTCTTTGGCAAAACCAATACAGTTGATATTAAATCAAAATGTAATGTTTTGACCAGATCATAAATATGATCTGGCAAAAACTAATTTAATTTAGCTATGAGAAATTAGAGGAATTTTTTAAGTTGGTCCAAAGTAGCTTTTTTTCTCTTCCAGTGTAGTTCTGGCACACAGTTGAAATAAGTGACTTGAAATGTGTGCGTGTGAGTGTTCCTTGTTGAGTAGCTCTGATGTGACATATAGGCCTTATTGACGTTGTGCCTCTTGTCAGGCTCCATTTGTAAACGTGACAGTTGTTGTCAGGATGCGTTTGTCCATGATCAGTTATAAACACACATTATATTAATAACAATAGCTTGTATGGTGGTCCCAGTTTACCTCTCCCTCTCTTCCAAAAGTATGTGCTTCATTAATTTGACAAAAAAAGATCCCCTTTAAATGTAATCTAAAGCACATTTTCACATCAATGAGAGTGAAAAAAGAGATTATTTCAGTGGAAAGGTCTTCAGATAACTTCCTCTCACTCTCTATGTCTGTAACTAGTTCAACATTTAACTAGTTCACTGGCCCATTAGTATATGCACATATTAATTAGTTTGTATTAAGTTAAAAGCACAAATCTTGTCCCTCAGCAATTACACACAGGCATCTTTCAGCTTCCAGTAAAAGTAAATAACCTCAACAGCATTTCTCTGAATGTGTTCCCTTGTGCACATATTTAACTAATACACTCATCAAAGACCTTCAGTTTGAAATGAAAAAACCCCAACAACCTCCACTTTGATTTATGAAAAACAAAATCCATTCCTTCTCCAAACCTCCAGCTTGTGGTTTTCCTAGCATTGCTAGCTGACTCACTGGCTTAACTACAGCGGATTTCCACTTCCACTTTGGCCCGTTCATCTAAAACGCTATAGAAAAACAGCGAGACGGGGAAGGAACGGAGGGAGGAAGAGATGGAGATCTGGAAGCCATTAGAAGCTGGCAGCTGTGGCTTGGAGTGGCTGATTCAGAGAAGGAGAGAGGAAGAAAGAGAGAGGGAGGATATGGCACATGATTGCCATAATGAATTTAATATCTGTGCATGTGCAGGTCATTAATGTGGAGCCTTGTGATTTAGCAGCAGGGAAGATATAGAATAGAAGTCATTTTCTAACAGGCAGTCATTCCTGTTGACATCTCCTGCTGCCCTGCCAGCATTTCCTTCAGAGAGTAATAAAGTCTTATCTGTTTATCTGTTTATCCATCCTTTTTAATCTGTTATCTGTTTTTAATGCTTCCTTCCTCTCCTGGTATGTGAACACACACACACACACACACACACACACACACACACACACACACATACACACACACACACACACATACACACACACACACACACACACACACACACACACACACACACACACACATACACACACACACACACACACACACACACACACACACACACACACACACACACATACACACACACACACACACACACACACACACACACATACACACACACACACATATACACACACACACACATACACAGACACACACACATACACACACACACACATACACACACACACACATACACACACACACACACACACTCTCTCTCTCTTTCTCTTTCTCTTTCAGCCACCAACTTCTACTTATATAATAATCCTTAAGAGACAAATTGAGAAATTCCATTGCGACCATTACTAGACATGGCAGGCCCATAAAGTTTTGGATTTCTCCTCAGTCCAGTTTTGAACAAGCTGTACTCAATAGATAAATAAATAAATCGGAGAAAATGTGTAAGGCATGGAATAGACAGTGTATTTATCAGCTGTAAACAAAGCTGCAAACGTTTGCATGTCAGCTTAATGGCTTACTGCCTAGAGTGGAAACACTATTTTCCAAAGACATGGAAAGCCCCGTTATCAAACTAAAGGAGTGAGGTTACAGCTTATGAAACATACTTGTGCAGGACTGGAACGTTTCGTTTGTGGCAGATAAGGTGCTAGTATATCAGAGATTAGAGTAATGATAGCCTTACTATCATGCTATAGCATCTCTAGCCAAAATTAAATCAAATAGCCTTACATTTTCCAAACCCACTGGTTATCTTTAAATTCTTTTCTTTTCTAAAAGTGACATTTTTACAACAAATATTCAAGTCCTCATGGAACTTGAATACTTATAGTAGCCAATGATACTAAATGTACATCGTGTCCCAACTATGGAAGCAGCTTGTGGTACTGGGGGCCTTCATTAAACGCAACCAGACCGGGACAAAACACAGCCTCCAAGAATGACAGAGAGTACTAAAGTGGTTTTCTTGGTAGGTCTGGTTCCAGGCATTTTGAGACTGAGTCACCACTAGAGCCACTACCTGCTGCTAACAGCAGCTTGTAAAGTGAAGCTATCTGTCCATCATGATTGCAATTGTTGTCATTGTTGTTTCGGATACCACCATACAGGTGATGATCAGCACAAGACGCACGTTATGGAAGAAAAACTTAATACATCTATTTAGAATTTAGGGGAACACATGAAGCAATAACCACCATGTTATCTGTCCAAGTAAACTATTAACAGAAATCTAACCATTCAAGGATTATGGTGAATATAATATTTATTTTTAGAACACTACCACAGCTAAGGTTCAAGGGCTGACTGTTATTAGTTAGTTATTCCTAGGACGAGATGATTTAATCGCTTGGTAGTTACACTATGCTGATGGCATCTTGGCTTGTGGGAGACTTTGTGGGAGACTTGTGGGTGACGGTGGAGCCAGTTGTGTCAGAGGGGGGGCGGCGGCCGGTGGATGAGGGCCTGGTTGTAGTTGGTTACCTCCTCTGGAAGCGTTGAGGTCTTCAGGAGGCGCCCAACCTTCACTGAGTGCCAGATCACTGCCCCCCTTATCCAAGTCTGCAGGCTGTAATGGCCGCCCCCCCAACCCTGCAATACACAACCAATACTGCTGCTTTATGTGTTTTACATTGATCCACTGCTGGAGACGATGCAAACCTTATGTTTGCAGCATATCATTGTAGCCTCAATTTATAAGCATAATATTAGTGTATTTATGAAAATAAACTGCGTATTTTAGACTCATTAACAGATTTTTTTTTCTTGCAAACAATCAGTTCGAAACATTTAAAAGTCAGCAGGTGCCAAAGCTCTCATTTGGTTTTAACATTTAGCCTTATCAGTAACTTACATAAGCCAGCTCTGATATAATCTGCTTGTGTCAGTTCGGCTGACAAAAAAAATCCACAGTCACAGGGACATCTGATTACAGACACCTACATTCTACACAGAGAATGAACAGAGAATGGTCTATAGGTATGTCCTCTGGTGCGTCCATGTAAGTCAACTTCCAGGTTAGGGTCAGAGAGGAAGTGACACAGGTTTTCCATAAATAGAAAGCAGTCAGATTCCACAGGAGTGATTCCAACTCTCCTGTATCCTGTTCAGAAGGCCCCATGCATGAGACGAGGACCACGGTGGGGCTCTGGGTTTTCAGTGGTGACTCATCCACATGAATCTAAAGAATTGCACGACTCATCCGACTCACAAACACACGCTCTGAAATATGCAAATAATGTGTACTCTTGCGTGTCATACACAAACCCACACAAAATACGGATGTAAATACTAGTCGTGCTTTGAGTGATGGCAGCATTTGGAATCCAGGGCAGAGATGTTCGGTGATTGACAGTAATGTGAGGGTGCGGAAGCAGGAGTCTGAGATCAGACCACTGGCCCTCCAATCATTGGCAGCTTCTCTACCTCATGAGCCACGGCCTCCCCAACACCCCCCACAGGAGCCGATTACAGAAAACTCATTCACAGAGAAAGTGTGTTTGAGAATGCTATTTTCATCACTAATTTGACTCAACGTACTGTGTTATGTCAGCTTGGTTAAACTTCATGGTGAACCACAAGCAGTGTACGGTATATATATAATACACATATGTATTTATACATCTCATTACCTACTATCAGTCAATCAACTCTGCTTTGCAGGCAGCGTTGTCCAGTAAAGCACAATCTGAAAATTTGGGTCTGTCCCTGTGACTACATACAGTTTTCATTTACTCACTCCAGAGTTGTACTTTCTGCATGGCTGATTTTCAGTTGCACTCATCAATCACACCCACAGCTTCTCTCACTCCTCACCTCTTTGCTCTTCGCGTCACCTCTTCTTTTTTTTAAATTTATGTTGTTGTTCTCCCTCTCCCCCCCCCCCCAAACATCTCTGGTGGTCTGATGTCATGACTGTGGTGTTCTGATATCTGTGTGGTCCTCCAGGTCAACAAGGGGAGCGCAGACATTAAGTGGTTCAGAGAACACACAAAGAGAAAGACATAGGGGCTTTCACCCGATATGAGTAACTTTGATGGTTTAAAAGACTCCTGCTTGTAGGACCCCTTGAAAAGATGGAAAAAGTGATCTTTCAAACAGTCCTAATGGTTTTGGTAGTTTAGATACATTACTTGTCTGTGCTGAACATTACTACTGAAAAAGCATACCACTCTGTTTTCAGCTCATGCATGTATACCGTGTAAAAATAACTTTCCAGAGAAACGAAACTTGCTTGAGATAATAATTCTTTTGAGCCTAAACTGGAAACAAGTTCTCTGGAAAGTAGGTAATGGGCCTGAACGTGGAAAATCTTTCGTGAATCGACCAGTCAACCATTTCATTTGTCCCGAAGACAAAATCGGTTGAACAGCAGCTTCTCGAAAATCAAAGAAACGAAACTGCAAATAAACACCAAGGAACAAAAAGAAACCACACACTCCATACCACTGCTGCCGGTGGCACCCATCACGACATCTTAGTGAAGATGAATATGGGAAACAGTAAGAAACCCAAGTATTGGCTGTAAAATGTAAACAATCATGTGCAGCCTCGTCTGTAACAGTTCCACGGTTATGAGAGAGAACTAAGAAACGAAGCTGTTATCTGTATGTGTTTGTTAAAATAAATCTGTATAGTTTCTGTATTCAAATTTATACCTAAAGCACCAGAATTTGGTAGAAGTTGCTTGATTTTCTCTGTTATGATATTTTCCATTAAATTCACAAGCTGCTTACATGAAATAACAGGATTTAACAATTGAAAAATACAAATCAGAATTGTATGATTTTAAGTTTTATATGCTCTGGGAATAAAGTTTAAAAAATCTGACATTTAACAAAAATCTGAAGCTCTTTTGTCCATTTTACATGCAAATAATAAAATGTTCTGATCAGTCAAGCTTCATCCTGCAACAAACAATAAATCTGGTGAAGACTGGTAAAAAATAAAATGATCAAATAGAGCCGATTATCTGTTCAAGCCTGAATAATATATTTTTATTTGTTCACATCCCTAAAAAAAGGGATTGTCAGGTTTCATTCAAGCTTGAAATACAGTTCAGAACTGATGTCCAAAGTACAATTCAGAAGTTCAGAGACTTAAGAAATCAAAAGTTTCACTTCTGTCAGGCAGGAACATGAAGATGATACATGTTGACCATATCATCCACTCTCCAAGGATTTTTTGATTTACTATATGATTTTTGAAAAAAACCCCTGGAGGTGGGGAAGATTAGTGTGTGACATGTGTCTCATGTCACAACTGAACTTGATGTTTGAGCTTAAAATGGAAAAATATCACTTCCTTTCATTATTTTAAGACTTATAGTCATTGAATTTAGCCAAAAGGAACTTTTTTTTTATGGTCAGATCCACTCATGATCACTGCTTGTTGAAGAGGTGTGGGATGCAGTGTGTGTTGAAGGGAGGCGGTGCGCTATGATCGAGTGGTTTGTCATCATTTCATGTCATCATTGTGTTTTTTAAAATCAAGATTGTTTTGAAGTACGTATGTGTGAACTCACACGTCCAACAGACTGGAGTCATTCATAAAATACTGTACAGTGAAATGATCAATTAATTCACTGTCATATGCAGGCTTTAAGGTAAATGGTAAAGAAATGGAGCAAAAATAATACATGTTCAAATCCACCTTCTTCCAGGGAAAAGTGCTACGACCCACATTATTTATTATATTCTACTATTTATTTCTTGAAAACGTTTTGTTCTTCTAAACTTTGCTCCTTGTCTCTCACAGCTCTCCTCCCATGTACGAACTTAATGCTGGTGAGGTCACAGCTTCCTTGATTTGTGGTTAGATGATTTGGCAACATCATTCATTGACGTACATAACTTGAATTTGATGACTCAAATTCTGATAACTGCTGGAGCGTGTGTCAAATCCACTGGTGTCTTGGAAAGGAGACATTTTCCAGATTACCAGAACCCTGCCAGAGCCTCTGTTACATGAGATGAACTCCACAGACATAGGCTGGCATGGCCGAACTTAAATCAGTCCATTCAGTTTTGTTTACCAAGGGATGTTATCAAACAGGCTAAAATGTCTCTGGACACATTTGGATAGACGTACGAACAATCAGAGCAACGAAGCATGTGGTGTTGTGCTGAGTTGGGGAACAGCTTGGTCCTTTTTCAAGTGTGAAAAAATGGCTTCCTGATCACAAAAAAATTCTGAAATTACTACATTACACCTACCTTTCTTAATCAGGGGGTGACGTCTGGTGTTGTCAGGGATGCTGTGAAAAATAATTGGATGTTGCTGACGTCATAGAATTCATTTAAATAAAAAAAATAAAAATCATGAAAATGCAGATTACTCATACAAAACGTTTGATTTTGAATAAGGCTTGATTGAATTAAAAGTAGCGGTCAAAAATGATTTTGACTTCCTTTAATGGTTATTTTTAAGCACTTTCATAGAGAAAAACAAAATGTTTCCCTTAAAAGACAAAAATACAAGAGGCAGGCACAATAAGTAGTCAATAAATAAATATGAAGGATTTTGATTAAACTTGGTGGAGGTTTATGACATTAAATGTTGGAGTGGATTCAGGGTAGATATAGTTTTTTTTTCTTTTTCAACAATTTAATCAATTATACATGAACTAATTGATAGGTTTTTATGTAACTTGGAGGGTGAAATTTGATGGTAGATCCAGATAAAGAGCTCTGAGGGCAGCCACTTGTCTTGTTGGAGTTTGGATTAGGGTTGAATTTAACTAAGGGACTGCTGGGCCTTGCAGGAGGTATGCGCTCTACTGAGTGCCCCTCTCTCTATAGGCGTTTCATTTACTTTGCTCATGTACCTTATATCTAAACTGTCCCACTAAACTGCTTGTGCCTCGGAGCACACGGCAACTACCTTTGCTGTGAAGAGAGAGAGCGTATTGGACTCGGCATCCTGCCACAAGAGCTGATGCTTTCAGGGCTTCTCTCATAAATCCATTGTGAAAGCTTTTGTGGAGCCGATCAGGACAAGCAGAGCAAAAGTGAGAGTATGAACGGCTGCAGTTTAACAGGAAGATGGAAAGATCCAGAGATAAGATAGGGCTGTTTGCCAAAACAAGGGGAAAATCCAGAGAAGGTGTCCCTGTTTAGTTGGAAACTCTGCATTGTGTTCACCTCCCCAGGGCAAGAAAACAAACGCACTCTAGTATAACTGTTAGTCTTTTGTGAAATGATATATTATACAGTTAAGTGAGACTGAAACTAATACATGTCATGGTGATATGATGATCAGATGGAAGATTATGCATTGTATTTGGCATCCCACTCTGCTATCTGTTTCCTTGCATCTATTGTTCTCCTTGAATGTGTGTGTAGCTCCAACCCTGAACAGCTTTAACGCGGCTCTTTATGGATTCTTGTTTGTTTTCTCGGCACAAGATCAAAGTAAGATGGTCTTAAAATGAGCTGGTGGGGTTTTCACTGTACGTCACCGCTGAGTAAAGACCTGGAGGAGAGAACGAGCTCTTTAATGTTGATCCAAAATCCAGACCATCAACTTTATAACACCATTTCACAGGTAAGAGCCATGTCAGCCTCCACGAAAGTAATTCCTACAGTGCCGTATAAGACTGTGAACACTAAGGTAATGATTCTGGGTCCAACCAATTAATTTAGGAGAAATTGAACGAGCACAGCTATTCTCGGTGGCCGGATCGGATTATGTGACGATCCATATGCAATCACTTAGTGCCAGGGGAGAGGACAGACGCGCAGTAGAGATGGCAGAGAGGAGACAGAGGGATTAGAGATGAGAAGAAGGTGTGGGGGTGTGCAAAGAGGAGGAGGAGGAGGAGGAAGATAGAGAGGGAGAGGAGGGCAATGGGAGAGAAAAATAGCAATGTTGCCAGGACTCCAAAGCTTGCCTGTCATTCAGTGCGTCAGTCAGCCTATTCCCAGGCTCAGACGCAGGTACAGTCTCTGCGCAAATGAGAGTATATATATATATATACACACAAACGCCTGCATGCACACATGCACATTTTCTCACTCCATCATCTCAAGCTGGCTGCTGGAAATATCCCTATTTATCCTCTGTCACAGTCTAATTAGATTCCACCACCACAGCAATCCTTCTCTACAGTTTCTTACCTCACACACACACACACACACACACACACACACACACACACACACACACACACACACACACACACACACACACACACACACACACACACACACACACTCCAGACCTTCTGGCTGTTTCCCTGGCAACAGCTGCTTCCTGATGGTCTGTCTGTGTTGCCATGGAGGACGGGATGGGTGACGCTGGTGGCGGCAGCAGCAGCAGCTCACCGACGGCAATAAAGCGGCCCTGAAGTGCGCATTAGGTGTGTGTGTCGCTGGTAGGCTTTATGAGCTGCTGCTAAGTTAAAGCTAACATTAAAACTCAGTGAGTTGGTTGAAAACTTTGTCTGAAGCTGACTTTTGAATGTTTGCAGCTGATTGATTTAAAATATCGCACAACAGTCTGAGGCTAAAGCTGAAGCCTGTGTTTCAGGTGAAATGTTGGCCTTCTCACCAGGTGATGATCCTGGTAGAAGACATCATAATATAAGAAGCAGCAGTGAAGATGGATCCCTAATGTTACAGAACAGTAGTTTGAATGGAAGTAAAATATTACCCAACTATAGCATTTGGATGGTTTGAAAGCATATTATAGAAAAACATACTTTGACAGGCAACATTTTGTTTGGATTCATATTTTAATGTTCTTATCTTCACAGTAAAAGAGATAATCATTTATAAAGTGTTCATAATTTACTAATCCAATTATGAAACATTCATAAACCCTTAATACAGACAGTCTTATCGGTTTAGTGGTTCCGGGATATTTCTAAAGTAACCCCACATAAATATCCAATAACTAATGACTCACCCCTTGCGTTTACTAGAGACAGTAAACTAACATGCTAACCTTTGCGTAAGAACACACACACACTCGGCTGACACTTCGGCTCATGTGTTTGTGATTTTGGCAAGGTGATGAAAATCTAAACCAGCCTGTAAACTCTTTAAAGGCCATGTATTTCTCTTACCACAGCCCGGCACACACTTTCAAAATGTGGACAAATCCAAAGCCTGACAGGCCTGCTGTTACCAAACTTTGAGGGTTTAGTGAATATGCAGTTGTCACATGAATTTGGGTATGACATACTTTCATATTCTGTTTTCACGAGCCTGAAGGCTGCTCCTAGAGCGTAGTAAAGGGATGCTGTTTCATCCCTTGCTCTGTTTTTAATCATAAATATTTCCACCAGATTAGAAATCCCAGGGTGACCCATGGACACCTGACCCATGGATGTAAAACTGTTGTGTCATGACTAATGATCGAGATTTCTGCTTTTGTCGACGACATAAGAATCTCTGCAGTGCAGCTTTAATAAACCAACCTGTTTTCCAGTTACATGTCCTGTAAATACTTTTCCACTAGTAATGACTTTCACACTGCAGACATTGTTACATGTAAGCCTGCTAAGATCACAAGCATAATTAATAATTTGCTGCAGCCATGCTGTGTAAACATCCATGCGGACGCTGCCGACCTGTGGGATGAACTAGCTCATCATGATGAGGAAGGTCAGTGCAACCCAGACGAAGCAAATTAGACCACAGAGAGAGGAGTGCACAGGCCTTTTCTTTACTTACTCTGCAAGTAGACTACTGGGCTTTAGACCAGAGTACAAGATGATTAAAGGATACAGACTTGCACAATGAAGCATGATATATGAAAACTGCACATTGCTTAATGCTATTGCAGATGTGTTGTCTTCCATTGAATTTGCAATCGTCATAGGGTTGCAAGATCAGCAACACGTTTAATTTCTCATTCAACTTTTCCAAACAGAGCACGTGTTGTAATTTCCCTAGTTTCAAAAAGGGAATGTCAGCATTAGTGAATTGTTTGTCATTGCATGTTATTCACACTTAAGAATAAGAGTCTTTAGTTACAGAGGGACACTTTGAAGTAATTGTGTCTTTGTACAACAAGAAGCCATAATGACTTGTCGGAGCATACCAGACGTAGCTGAATGCCACTTCCCTCTCAAATGGAGTTTGATAAATGCCTGGAATGACATCAAAACTTTGCTCCTGCGGCATTTGTTTAAACAGGAGCCCTTCGCCGAAAGCGACCACAGTGTTTTGGCAAGAGGTGGATGGTGGTATACTCATTTCTCACAGGAAACAATAGCATCTGCTCAAGAAGCTTCTCAAGTTCACCGGTACATCACATGGTAAACAGTGTATATGGGGTAAGTATCTTGTTCCATACTGGCCTCCTTCCCTCCCAGCCTGCAAACTGTCGGGAGATAAAAGAGGAAACAGCAGAAAGAGGGAAACACAGAGCGACTTCAAAGGTGGAGAAGAATTTCTTTAAACATGGTTCTCCAAAGACCACATCAAACACAAGGGGAGGCAAATGGGTGAAGGAGGGAGCTGGGTTGGCTACGTGTGTGAATGTGTGCACATGAACATGGATGCATGCGAGTGTGCGTGTGTGCATCATAACAAGACACAAGTTGCATCGAGGCTATGCAGCTCCAACCCAAGTGTACACTGTAAAACCCAAGTTTACAGTAAAAATCTCAAGAGTATTCTACTGTATGAACATCATATGGTGGCATGCTGTGAACTGCAATGCAATCCGGGAGAAATAATACATGTTTACAGCACTTTAAGAGAATGGCATTATTTACAAGAATGTACTGTCAACTTCATCTGTATGTAACAGATAGAGGCTATGGTCTATCTACACGTCCTCAAAAACTTACCTCACCAATACTTTGTAGGGGCCTTAAAGGTCTCATAATTGGTTCCTTCATATTGTTTTTGTTTTAAAAAAACAAACAATTTTAAGCACTTTTCCCGCCTATATGTTTATTATTATTGTATATATCATAAAATAAATAAATAAATAAATAACAAGAACAGAAAAGAAGCACATGTGTAAAAAAAAAAGGATTGGAATTGAAAATAATAGCCATAGTCATGTGTATATTAAAATAAAACTCAAAGCATTTTCCTTTTTTCTTTAAGGCACTTTTGAACTTAGGCGATTCTCATGTAATTCTGCTATTATTGCACTATGATAGAGGTCAATGGTATACCATTATCCTTGTCAATAATTTTTTTTATAATTGATCATTTTTTAATCATTGGTATTATTATATTTAGTAGTAATAGTGTCATCCACTTATTGGAAGGTAGGTTGTTCAAGAATGAAATCAAAGGCAGGTGAGGGTTCCTCAAGTCACTGAGGTACGATCCTAGAGGAAAGAATTGATCTAAGGTCCATAACAGGTGTGTCCACCTTCAACAACAAACTGATGATCACTGTATCTCTGTCTATGTGTGTGCGTTGTGTGTGTGGTTCTTGATATTTCCTCTTAATTATGTCATTGAAGATTTGTCTTTTTATATACTGTATGTATCTGCCGTGGTTTAAGTGGAAAGCACATTGAGTTTATTTATAATGAAATGGTGTCACGGTAACCTTTGTGTGTGAATGGGTGAATGCTGGCTTGTGTTGTGATGCACTTTGAGTGGTCAGTCAGATTAGAAAGATGCTATAAGTATACAGTCCAGTTAGTCGTAGCATTGCAGTAACATTTTTAATTATCATTAAATCTAGGATACATACTGTAGATTTAAATACAGTCAACATATTGTAAATATACAGTTAATTATATTAGTGTTGTGTTGTAAATTTACTGTATATTCATTTAATATATAATGTAATTCTAAAATACAGTAAGAAACTGTAGAAAAATATGCTGCAAGTTAATTACTGTAAACTTATAGTGGAAAGTTTTGCAGTGCAGAGAAGAAAAAGAGGCTGTCAGCTCTGATAAAGAGTTTGGACTGTGTGTGTGTGTGTGTGTGTGTGTGTTTCTTCTAGTTCTGGAAGGCCTCTCCAGCACCCAGGGAGCTCTTCAGCACAGCAGCTGCCAAGAAGACGATCACAGGGTGGCCTCGCAGCCCACACAAACGCTCACGCATACTCACCCTGCCGCATCAGGGCTCCCATAATCTAAGTGCACGGCCACACACACACACACACATCACAACACACACTCCATGCTCTTTTACAGTGTATAAACCAGAGAGGATATTGATTGTTTTAAACAGAGCATTTACGACGCAAATGCTATTCCTAGGGCTTGGAGACACCCACACACATTTTCCCCCATGACACACACAGACAGAAATGCACAAACAAGCTGCAATACATTAAAAGAGACATTCTCGACATTCCTGTAAAACCCTATGGTATCATCTGCAGGCAACTCTTCCCAATCGCTTCTGATTCAATGGCCCTGTGTCAGAGGAAAAGTGACCTTTGTCCTGTTTTAACCAAGCTGTCTGTGGAGTTTCAAACCGTCTGTTTTGGCCTCACTGTGTAACAATGGTACTGGTGGAAAAAGAAAGCCTACTTGAATGGAAACTGTATGAAGTATTCCAGTCAGAGGTTTGTGTGCTGTCTGACCCTGTGGCTCCTGCTCTTCCTTTCTTTTCATAGAGTTCTTCCTATTTCTCTGTTATCCTTGCATTCTGGCAGACGAGTCCTTCTGGGCCTGTATCCTTCCTGTCGGCCTCCTCTCATTGGTCTCTACCTGCCTGTCCTTGCCTGTCTGCCCATCTGTCTTAATGTCTGCCGGTCTGTTTGTCTTGCTTTGTGTTTGTTTCTTCCTGGTCTCCGACAATAATATTGGTGGTGTCTCTCATAGCTGTAATGACAAAAAGGTGAGTAAACTATAAACCACACATATGAGACTATAGATATCATGGATGAGGACCCCGTTCATTCCTATGGAAGTTGCTCAGTCGTGCATAACGACTATAAAATGACCCGAGTCTTCTTCGTAGATTCTGCACTGTGCAGACCAGAGACTTCCACGGACAAAGCTGGTAACGTCTGGTAAGTTCTGAGATTTGCTAACTTAAATGGAGGTGAAATAATATCGGCCTTGAAGCTCTTATAGACTTTAAAATGTCAAAATTCTGCATCAAGTTTACATCCAGTGTCTTACAGCCACTGTTTTCACACTGTCAGCATATGGGAATATAGTATTTTTGGGCCAATGTGCATCATGTGATGCTGTAATTACACAGTTTTCAACCACTTTGTCAAATTAGCTTCAAAAGCTTTAAATGTGCTGTTCCTTGGACTTGCTATACAAAGCAAGAACCAGTGAAACCAAATTATTTACCCCTATTTTGTTGTTGTTTCATTGGTGTAATGTTGTGGGGTACAAATCATTATGGTTACCTACACAAAAATCACAATTCAACTGTACATTATTTAATTAATTGGATTTCAAATGTCCACAGACCCCTTTCTCTGTTCATGGTAAAAATGGGCTGGCACATATCCTGCCAGCATCATTGTAAATTGTAAATGTATCGTTAGCATTCGGATAGGTAGCCTAGATCAATACCTTATATAATCAGGCATTGATCTACTCAGCAGACTAATGGTCTGATCAAGCTAATCAAGATTCACACTCGATAATAATTAGTTATGTTGATTTTACTTACCGATAAACAAACAAGCTCGGCAACTTGTGGTTTGTGTTTGTGTGTGTGTGTGTTTGTGTGTGTGTGTGAGTAACGTGTAACGTTAGCATGCAAGCACTGAGGCCACACTGTCTGCTGAGCAGAGGGGGAGAGGGGAGGGAGGGAGGAGAGGATGGGTGGAGTGTGTGCAGGGCAGTACTTTGGAGAAGAGAGCAATGTCATGAAATGTTCAGTAAACTAACAAAGTTGAGTTTGACTCAAACTTTTAGAAAATCATTGTGCAATGATGAAAAGCATTATAAAAGAAGAGTAAATGCTATTTACTATTTAGAAAAGGTAAATAAATGTTGTTTACATGTGTTAACCCCATCACAGCCTATATTTTATCCAGTCTATGTGGTTACATAACTGTGGGCTCATTTGTTGTTTGTGATTGGTCTTAAAAGTGTAGATTTTCAACTGTGTGTCTTTAACTGTGAGTCTGTTGCATGGAGCACCAGTGCTTTGAGATAAATGCTAATAACAGCATGATGACAACTTTGTAGCCGAGGGGTCTTCAACTAAAAAAGACGTCCAGTAAGTCAACGCTCCTCCCCTGCTGAGGTCCAAACGTTTAGATACCAAGTTTACAAGCCTGTGATTTTTTTTGCCGGACTGAAGAAATCAATTTATTTGCATTTTTATTGAACAAAATATAAAATGTTAACAATTTGTTTTGGGATACATTTTACAACACTTATCTGTTTTTGAAAACTTCTTCTGTCTTCCAGGATGCTTTGGAAAACATTTAAAATGATTAATAAACTCAAACAAGCAAAAAATACAGAGCCTATACAGGACAAGTAAACAAAGTGCAATAAACTCTTCATCTCTACATTTGCATCATAAATAAGTTCCTTTCAGTCCATAAAAACATGACACTCTCAAAGGAAAAGAGAATAAAGTGCTCTTTTAGGCTGAATTGAGCTTAACAATCACTTAGGATGATTTCAGTATCCCCGCTGTAATTACAGCTCAGGGAGAGGAAACACAGGAGCTGTTGGAGAGGAGGGTCAAATCTGCACCATAACAGAATACACGTATTGGTGCAAAACATTTCACCACAGGTATGTGGTTTACAAATATCTTTATATGGCAAAGCATAATAACATCATTTATTTATAATTCTTGTACGCATAATAGACAATTTTACTTTACATTTGAATATTTCCTGACAAAGAACAAAACTATGGCTTCACATTTTTTTTAAACTGTAACTTTACATGTTTATATGCTTGTAAATAATAATAATAATAATAATAAAAACAGGAACTACATGTGTGTGCTAAAAATCTGAGTCCATTACCAGACTAGATTTAAAATGATGATAAGAGTGTGTGACCATTACATGAGACAAAGTCCACCACAAAGTTCATCTGAAGCTGTTCCAGTCTGGGCCAGCTGGTATTGACAGTATAAATTAATTGAGTGTGGTATATATAAAGACTCAGGCTGATGATTTAATCTGGCCGTCATCTGAGGGAGACAAACCAGTAAACAAACCGCTTTACATGAAATTACATGAACATGCAGCTCCATCCAGATCTTAGTCAAAGTGCACTCATTTCCTCCTTTTTAGGCCTTTTCAGCAGAAATGTTACAGCATATAAACAGTGCAAACTGCTGATTGTTATCCAATTTTGTTTTAGTACAAGAACACACCACAATTGGTGTTCTCATGGGATTTGTCTTCTGCCAGTGCTCCATTTGCTAATCAGTTTGTGTTGTGTTCTCAAGTGTATTTAATTCCTGACGGTCAAAGACTAAAAAAAATCTGTGCAAGTTGGTGGACACTATATTTATGTGTGGTTTGTCTAGTTGTAGGTTCTACACTGTAAAACACTGAAATGTGAACAGCATTCTGCTGTATTAATGCCACACAGCGACTGATGGTGTAATCTGGGGGAAATAAAACATGATTACAGCACTTTGAGAGAATGCTGTACTGTAAACTTAACTGCAAACAGCAGAGCATCATGGGAGGTGAGAGAAAAGTGTGGGAATTAAAATTTGAACCTGCTCAGCCTTTTGTGACAGACGTGTGTGTGTGTGTATGTATATATATACTGTATGTCTATATATTATACCAAATATTATCATTAATATTCAGTATCAGTAGTAATAATAGGAGAAGTTTAGTAGTTTAGGTAGATCGGTCGGACAGCTGAAGGCTTTGGGACAGGAAATGAGGAGATAGACTGAGGGGGTAGTATTACAGTAATATATTGGTTCATCTCAAATCAGAATATATTCCATTCAGAAAAAGGCCTAATTCAGAAGATCCAAATGCAAACTAGTTAAATGGCACATTTCACATTCAGAGTGTTGTCATATCTGGAATAATGGTGGAATATTAATGTGCATGTAAAATTGTGAGTTAAAACAATACAGATATGTGTATTTATTTGACTACAGTAGGTAATCAACTTTTTTCATTAATAATGTAAAATAATTCATTGTTTTAACCTGCAGCCTTTAGTTGAAACAATAAGAGATAAAAAGTAAAGCAACTTTCACAACTTAAAATACAACATTGAGACAACTAATAGATGATAGTTTAATGAACTTTTATTTTAATGTAGAAACAAATGTAGGCGTCAAGTTGTGTTAACTCACGTTTTTGAGGCAGCAGGGCAACTTAAGTTTGCAAGTAAAACCAACTTGTAATGTCTTACAGTGCAGGTGAATCTGCTGCCAGTGAATTACTGTAAATTTACAGTGAAAGGTTTCACATTGTCGCTAGTCTTCAATTTTGTCTACAACTGTCTACATATCTGTGTTCAAAACTGAAGACTTCAGCTGTCAAACAAGGTTTTGGAAGCTCTTCTGCTCATCTTCTTTGTTATGATAAGTCCCTTCACTACATAATGTTAACATTTGATGAAAAAAATTGAAGGCATTGTATCAGAAACATTAAATACACCCACAAAAATGTAACACCCTCAGTTGTGATAAACTGGTAGGAGTTGGAAAAGCTGACCAGTGGAAAATGAGACGTTGATAATCTGTACAGCTCCGTGTCCTCTGACGGCGGTGGGGAATGCCAGAAGCCTATCAGAGATACAATCGCTTCACACGTTAGTGTTTACGTTTGTCATTTGCCATTTGCGACTTCCACTGAAATAAATAACAAACAGAGACAGGAATACACGACAACACACGTGACCCCAGGACGCGATCAGAAATTTAACATCCTCTCTGCCCCCTCAACATCCTGTGTGAAAACCCTGCCGCCACAGCAGCAGTGCAGGAAGTCATGTCTGTGAGGAAGGACGCAGAGGTATAGGGACATGAGTACGCCACAGCGAGCTGAATGAAAAAAATGGAGCAAATATTGCAATCAATACTAACAGAATTTAGGTTCAATACAACTTCCTCCTCCCTGCCATATGCAAGCTGGGAGTTGAAAAGTATCTGACGGGCGTTAGATGACATCCATTCATTATGAGACATTCATCCAGCTGATCAAATGTACCAACCTGTGTGAGAGAGTCAGTGCTAATGTGATTAGGTTTGATGCTGCAGATGATTTGCTTCAGGACATTGTTCTGCTCTCTGATCCTTCTTAAATGATACACGGATGTGGGCGGATGGCTAGCAAGCGGAGAGGGAGGAAGAGGAAGAAGGGGAGTAAAATGAGAGGAGTTTGTGCATGCAGGATAGAAGAGGCACCTGCTGGGTCCACATGGCTTTGAATGGCCCTGTTTAAGTGGCTGCACTCACGCATGCATCAGTCTGAAGCTCTGCTCCTGCTGTGAGCAAATGTGGCTGCGAGCACATGGTGCCTCTGATCAAGGCTATTGGCAAGGTGGTTTGTGTTATCTGGTGGGCAGACCAGAGATGATGGGCTAGATTCTTTTCTTTTTTTTTATTATGAGGGAGTTGAAGTGCAGGTGCATGTTGTAAAGAAGGATAGTTAAGGTTAAAATGAGGATAGAGAAGAAACGTTTCAGGAAAAAAAACCCAACTACAGCAAACAACATAAACAGGGACACATAGATGCTAACAGCAAAATTTAAAATAACTTTTACAATACAGTCAAACCTGGCTGAGGAGAGCACTCATGGGACAGAGACAGAGCAGTTTCCAAGTTAAAGTGCTTTAATGGTTAGACATATTAGGCCCTTAAAGATGGTACATGTGCGTTATATTATTTTTTTCTGACATTTTCTTTTTTTGTATTTCACTGTTCTTAATGAATTATTGTTTTTATTTGATACTTAATCATTAATGATGCTCTGTATTATATTTGGTTGTAATATATTCTTGCAAGGACCTCAGGAAGAGTAGCGGTCATTAAATTGGCAGCTAATGGGGATCCTAATAAAAACAACAATAAACAATAGGGACCTCTTCAAACACTGATCAGGATTAAAGAAGTGTCCTCAAGGCTATACAAAAATACAAATAATTATTTAAATTAATACAGTACTAGAAAACAATAACTCTGCGCAGCATTTTCCACCTGGTTGCTATCGGCAATGAGTGGTAACATGCAGTCTCCAGCCGCGCTGGTCATGGTCGCTTTGGACTCGCGACCGTCTTATACAGGACACTAAATGCTTATGTCAATGGGAAATATCAAAGGGGGTGTTAATAAGTGGTTGTTCTGAGCAGAGGGTCATCTTGCAAAGGTGGTCAGGCCACAAGGTTTGACTGTATCTGTGTCAGGCATCATGATTAAGATCAGTGAAAGGTCTGCAGTTACGGCATGAATGTCAGTATTCATGGAAAACTTGCATACTTTTATATAAAAAGTAATATAAATTTGACTCTGTTCAAAGTTTACATCTTACGTCTTAGTGATATAACTGCTATCTACATATAAATATCTGCATGTCTAACTTTACAAGTGATATGGCAACCATCAGGTATTACAGTGATATTTAGAAGTATTCTTCCAAAGTTACTGGTCTAGATAGTGAAGAAAACCACCACTAGTAATATATAATGTCTGTTGAATAACTAGCAAACTAACTAAAGGGCACTGATTGGAGCACATACGTCTGCCAAGACCCAACAGTCTCTTTTAATTAAATTAAATTAAACCCAAATCCAAATTCCATGAAGACATCAGAATGGCTGCCCTCAGGGTTCTATTAAAGTAAGAGAAAAAAAAGGTGATTGGATCCACCCCTTTGTTGGCATCTCATCCAAAGTTCAACAGTTCAGTTTTGGCACATGGTCCGCTCCTCTGCCAGGTTTCATGAAAATTTGTCAAGCAGTTTAAGCCTAATTGATACAAATGCTGAAAAAAGCCATTTCTCACAATGGTAAAGGGAGTACAAGAATTCCATGGATCCATCCCATTATCCGTTGTAGTAGTAGTTCATGTGCAATTGACAAAAACAGTCCAAAAAGTATTATATTACAATGTTCAAATTGAAAAAAAAAAATCCAGAATCTGCTCCTTTATCTGGATCCACTCTAAAATTCTTCCTCGTTGCATTCCCAACTCTCTTACCATGTTTCAGGAAAATCTGTCATGGAGCTTTTATGTAATCCTGCTTAGAGACAGACAAACACACCGGTGAAAACAAACACATCCTTGCTGGAAGTAATAATGATACCAATATGATTCCACAGTCATATTATGAGGGTCAGACTATCACAGGACTATCATTTCTAAGAGCTATGACATAATTGGCAAAGTGGCCTGCCTTGGAGGAGGGTTGTGCTCTCTGAGTGCTGTCTAGTCACTGTCTTATTTTTTAAACTTTGGCATCTTTCTCCTTAGATTTTCATGCTTTCATTAAAGCACATTATTACACAAGCATCATTTTTTTCCAAACCAAAATAGCTTCGGATTGCAGTAGCATGTGTAGGCCTATATTAAAAGATTGCTCCATACAAAGTGATGCCTTCTTTTATCCCAAACAAATCTTAATATTTCTATGGTACACTGTGTATGTGATTATATACACTGTAAGTATGTGATGGGGACAGGAGCAGAGGGAGCAGACAACCACCATGTGTGTATGTGTATCTTCCACCCACTCAACAGAGAGAAACATCCGTGTGTGGATCCACCTGCATGCAATCATCTGCACACATCTGCTTATGTGTCAGTCAGCACTTATCCAACAACACCTATGCCAAAATAAGTTTTCCATTTAAATTCTGAACTGCCATACACATGCCCACATATTCATGAGTCTTTGTGATTCATAGGCTTTTGAATGATCTTGGAGCCGAATAACATCAAATGAACGTTGGACACACAAATACACACAGCTGGAGCATTCCTCTATGTGAGTAACTACAAAGGCTGAGCTGAGAAGTCCGTTATCAAGTGACTGCGTAAAGATGAAGCCAACTGATTGCTGATGCTGGCCAAGTCTGTTCGTAAAGTTTAAACATCTGACACCGAAACTCATCGTTCTCTTTACTGTTATAGGGCGTTGCAGCGTTTCAAATAGATGAACAGAGATACTCTCTAACAGTCACTTTCACCACATCTTCGTCTCAAAACGTCAATGGGATGAGAGTACAACTCTCATTATTACTCACAGCAATAGAGAAAGTTGACGGCTCCCTGCAGCTACACTGTTGTACGGGGCAGTCTGCAGATGGAGATGCAAGAACACTGCTCACTTGCAAAATTTAACAGAAAATTAGAAGAACATGGATACAAGCGCAGCTGAATCTGGAGAGACTTGTGAATGAAGTAATGATAATTGTTTATTACAGCAGATGATATGGAATAAGTAGTCTATAGCCCCGTTTCCACAGCGTAGTACCGGCTCGACTCCGCTCAACTCTACTCGGCTTTTTTGCGTTTCCATTAGGTAAAAAGTACCTGGTACTACTTTTTAAGGACCACCTCCATTGAAGTTCCAAGCGAGCCGAGTAGGTACGAAAAGGTCATGTAAAACATTACAGACCACTCTTTGGTCAATGCCCGGCACGCGTGGTGTATCCTGCACAGCACAAATCAATGACCGCCACACTCAAACAGCAAAGGTACTTTAGTGACCATAACGTTTGAGGAGGTGCAGATGTTCCTGTCTTAAACAGCTGATGTGAGGATCACGAGAGCTGCACGAGAGTCTTGTGTGTCGCGTTAAGGACTACACCCCGGCGGTTTCGTGCGGCACCCATCTACTCTGACAGGGTACTATCTTGCAATGGAAAACGACCAGCAGAAAACTACCTGAAACCAAGGCGAATGCAAGTTGATTCGAGTAGAGCCGGTACTACGCAGTGGAAATGCGGCTTTTCAGAAAGTTTTTGGTGCTTCGACTCCTCTGGGAGATTGTGATCGCTATCTGAGGATACTTGCCCTGTGCAGCTGTAAGATAAATCCCCCTCATGGAGTCCAGACTTTAGGTGGTGGTGGTGGTGGCTGATGACTCTGCCAAGACTGAAGAGGTTGAAGAAATGATGAAGTTGTGAAGGCTGGATGACGATGGGGAGGTGTCCATAACAGCAGCATGAATTTATTATATTTTAAAAAACAACAGCAACATGATAACAATTGGATAAATGTGACCAGCTGATGAGAACATCTGATATCTCAGTCACAGCCCCAGACAATGACTGCAGGAATAAGACTGAGAATGCATGAGAAATGTGAATGAAAAATGGAATGGAATGGAATGGAATGAGAAATAAACTATGGCTTAAGTGTAAAGCAATAGTCTTGTGGACTGAACTTTCACCTGTGCTTGATTTAGTGTTGTTGATTAGCATCAATTTCTCAAGAAGGTAACCATAGAGTAAGATGTTTTCCACCATGTGAAACCACTTTGTGCTTGCAGGGAGTCCAGTGGCTAAAACTCATGAGGGTATAAAATGAACCAGTGAAACTGTTGTGAAAAACATCTACAGCTGCTCACACACCAACAGTGTACTTGTATGTGTGTATGCTGTGCAGATTGTGGGGTAGGTATGTAAGCATACAGCATGAAGAGAGTGCTGGGGGAGACCACCTACACTTCCACCTGCTCTGCCTTTTAGAGGGGCCTCTTCAATCACAGGGCTGGGGTCATTATGGATGCGAGCCTCTAGCTGCCAGGCATTGTTTAGCTATTTCTGTCCTCGCGCTTTACAGTGAAACACTGTGCAAGAGCCCCATTTAAACATGTGCTTCAAAACAAGAGTGGCCATGACAGGAAACAAGTTGCGTACATCAGACTCTCTTGTTCATGTGGAAAATAAAATCCTGAATAGTTCGAGGCAAATTCTGAACTGATTCTGAAACCTGAAGATTGTTGCACTAAAAATGTGTTCCATTATTTCTTACCAGAGGATAAAATGCATGAAGCTCTGCAACGATGCAGCAAAACAAACTTCTCGTTATTATGGAGGTAGATGTGATAATAAAGTAGGACTCCTCTGACTTTGCCCAGACTGACACAGTGATGAGTAATGACACAGCAGTGATCTGTTTGACAGGCACTGTGAAGATGACTAAGTCCAAACTTTCAGTGTGAGATATGAAGGGGAAAATGTTTGTTCTTGACTGAAGGGAAAACTATTTGAAGGCTACAGTTAAAGGACATTTTGGAGGTAGTTTCATGGGAAGATTGATACCACTCTCATAAGGTAAATATTATCTAGCAGCCAGTTAGCTTTGTTTAAGGACTGGACACTGAGTTAAATGCTCACAAAAACCTAAACCTACAGAACAGACAAATTAAAGCATTATAACATCTTTAATCAATCCAAAAACCAAAGCGTAACTAGACACAGATGCCCCCACTACTGGAAAAATAAGCAAACTGAAGAAACAAATTATGAGATGCAGACTTTTAAGGCCCCTACAAAGAAAGTGTTAAATTTCATTGACTTCCATCCAGCAGGTTTTGAGGAGATGTGGATAGACCCTGTTTACATATGGACGGACAGGACCTTCAGATGGAAGGACCCTACATCCCTTTAGTGGGGTCATAAAACAGACACATTTTGTTTTCATGGAGGATTATCTTCCAAGTTAGCCATTTCTCCTGTTTCCATGCTATGCTAACTAGCTACTAGCTGTAGCTTCATATTCATCATACAGAAAGAGAATGCTATTAATCTTTTGTCTAACTCTCAGTGATAAAGGAAATATTCTCCAAAAAAGTATTCCTACAAATCATGCAAATTGTCAGTGTTTTCTTGAAGTTGTCAAAATTAGTCGGGTACCCTCTCTGTTGGAAACTGTAGTAAACAACTCTGCCATGCAAACAATTATACAGTGATTTGTGACCAAACAAGACTATTAAATTGCCCATACAGAGTCTACATTTAGAGCAGAGCTTCCTGGTATTACTTAAGGTAAACTACATTAAATGTAAGGTAATTAACGTGCCACATAAGTGACCACAAACTGCTAATTGCCCTGCTTGTGGTTGTCTTTGCTTGCCTCCACCCAAAAGAACCTGCAGATTGCTCTTAAGTGTAACCTCAGCTACCCTGCATGAGAACATTGTCAGAGTGCAGCACACGCAAACAGTAATTGTCAGCTGAGGAGTGATAGAAAAACATGTCTGATAGCAGGCTGGGCTGAGGCACGGGGCACTGTTATGTGTTCTTTCAGTTCAAGCCGTGCACAAGGTGGTGCAACAACAAAAGTGCATTTACATATGTGAGTAAGAGCGTGGCTGTAAGCAAGAGTGGAGTACAGCGTCTGTGTTTGTGAAATGAAATATGTGGGTGTTTGTGGGGGAGTTGGATGATTTTTACAGGCACTGATTCACTCGAGGGCGTCCGTGTCCAGGCTTGTTGAAGACGTTCTGGGTCTGGGCATTGGGAATGGCGCTCAGTTACAGGATCACGCAAAGTCTCCCTGAGGCTTAACAGGAGTTGCCGACGCAGCCAAAGTCAGAAAATCTGTGGTCTTTTATGTAGACAGAAAAACTTGCATGTGAGTGTTTGCCCCTGGAAACTGCTGCCGCTGCACCTTTTCTCTCAACTCTGCCCAACCTGAGAGAATCCCAGTGGATTTTTATCACTCTGACAAAAGTAAAAGCACATGTGTGTTACATGATTGATTTTGTTGCTATTTGTTCATATTACTTAAGGTTTGAGGGTGTGTGTGTGTGTGTGTGTGTGTGTGTGTGTGACTTGAAACTTACTCACTCCGCTGTCATCCTCTTAAATTCTGTGCCTCTTCATCTTTGATGACCAGTGACATCATTCCAGTCAGGGTCGTGCTCTCCACATCATTTTTATACCCCTGAAGGGATTCCCTGGTCTGGCTTTCCCTCTTGTGCAACATCCTGGTGTCTAACACTGCAATGTTTACTCTGTGTTTATTTGGACTCTGAATGGGAGGGAAACCAGGAAGTGGACCAGACACTGAGGATGAGACTCAACACATGGAAACAACTACTGAAGGGCAAAGAGGAAAAGGGAGTTGTGCAGAGCATATGGGATCAGTCACATTCACAGATATCTGATTAAATATTATTAGTCATTAGAAATGTGGGCTGCAATGAGAGTGGAAATGATGGAGTAGCTGTTTTTAAATCTGGCAAAGAGAGAAAAAACAGCTTTGGATAATGATTTTATGATTCTAAAAACTGATCATTAGCTCCAGAGATGAGTGTTTTTTTTGTCTATAGCATATCTGGCAAACTATACATTATAGCCTCTTTAATCTTTACACTTAACTTAATGAAGTAATGAAGAAGTTGTGCCTTTCAATTTTTTGATTTTTCTACAAATCTTCATTTTTGAGTTCTCCGTGGAAAGATGATTTTAAGGTGAATCTGAAGGTTGGTCATCTTCCCCATAGTATATATCCAAAACAATATACACTATGGTAGGCCCAACAAATGAATAGAGGATATGTCACACACTGATCAAGTTGTTGTACAATGTTTTGGGGGATGTCAGGGGGGAAGTGTTCTCTTCAGATAACTCTGGTTCTAATAAAAGCTGAAGCCATGTTTACCTCCGCCAAGGAGGTTATGTGATTGGTTTGGTTTATTTGTTTGTTTGTTAGCAGGATTACGCAAAAACTAATTGACAGATTTACATGAAATTTTCACCAAAGATAGACCCTACCATATCTTAGAGGTGATTAAATTTTGGTGATGACCTGGATCAGGATCTTAATCCGGGAATTTTTTTTAAGGGCTTTGGCGGAGTTTTCATTCTCCGAGCGCTCTTGTTTTACCATGTGGCAGAAAAAGAACCAAGAGGAAACACACACACACACACACACACACACACACATAGCAGAGCGTTTATCTGTGAATGAGACAGCAGGCAGCGAACACACTGGGATTAAATGTGTGTCGACTCTTGTGGAGAAAGAAGATTTCATGCAGTTTGTTTTTAATTCGCCACTTTAAGACTGCACAGATAAAATGGCAGCTATCTTAAGAAATGAAGGATCTGGAGCCAATTGTTCTCATGCCACAACATCCTCACTCCCACCCTCCCCTCTGTTAATGCCCTCTCATGCCACAGGCTCTCTGGCTTTTAACTTATAACCCTGAATTAGACGACATCATTAAGAGCACATTCTGGATTCATTACTATGATTGCATGCTCCTGTGCTAATAAATGGAAGGAGAGGGAAGGCAGGAGGAGGAAGGGACAGACAAAACAGGGTCGAGTGGAGCCACGGGACACAGCCAATCACGTTGGCTGCTGGCGCTAACAACAGTGACCCACACTCCTGACTGACAGTCAGTTTTTCTATCATGTCTCCCTTCTTGCTGTCTGCAGAATGTGGCCCACTGCCTGCAAGCGAGGCTGCCTCCTGAGGCTCCGGTCAGCTACCTGACTCACAGCTCCTAAAGGGAAAGTTTCAGGTTCACTGAGCAGGACGTTGCAAAGGAGATCTCAGAGTCCCTTCAGTTAGCACAGCCATCAACAGCACAGTGCATGAGAGCATAGGCTACCCAACAGGCTTGTTACCCCCTCCTTGCCTTCATCATAAAGAAGCGGGCGAGAAGTGATGATGAGGCTGATGCACATAGTCTTAAGTCTCCCAGGGACGGAAGAGGCATTTTGTCTTATTTTTGACTCAAAAAATGGTTTGACTTAACTCGGAAACAGCAAAAATCATATGTGGTTTTGTGTCAGCATAGATTTCATGACACATAACATTGAGAGCTAAGATTAAAATCTAAAGATTTCAGTGACATGTGATGGAAAATGTGTCTCCAAATGATAGATGTAGAGATTTTCCACTGCAGCTTATTTGGATCTCACTGTGTTGTGCATGTCCTCAGTGCACTGCCATGGGCATGGGCGTAGGCGCGGTGTTTTTCCCTCCAGCTATCTCTCCTCATAAGAACAGCACAGTGTTTTTTTATTTGCTTTGGCAGCGTTTTGAATACATGTGTCCATCACTGTGTCTAGTAAATGTCTGCTGCTGTGAAATCTGTCAAACAAACATGAGATACGGTGTTAATAAATGCTATTTAAAGAGACAAAGAATCTACAGCCACGCTAGGGGCTCTGTGAGCTGTACTTGTGGCAAAGTCGAGATTTTGTCATTAAGTATACATCCCTCCACCACAGAGGTTATGTTTTCACCTGTGTCAAGTGGTTGGTTGCTCGGTTGTATTGTCAGCATGATTACACAATAACCACTGAAGGTTTCCATGAAACTTGGTGGAGGGATGGGGCTTGGGAAAGGAAAGAACTCATTAAATTGTGGTGCAGATCAAGACAAAAGAATTGGATCCTGTAACTTTCCTTAACATTGCGAGACAGGCCAATTTCAACATTTTCCCTGTAATTGCGCAAAAACGAATGAGCTGATTTCCAACAAAACTTTATGGAGGGATGGGTCATGGGTCAGGCAAGCTCAACAGACATGTGTAGGCTTGTTCAGCCTTGGCAGGGGTTGTTTTTCTAGTAGAAGGTGATTATAGATTGTTTTGTTTGTCTAAGGAAGGGTCCAGAGAAATGTTCTCAGTTTTATGGAGATAACTGAAATAACTCAATTAATAATAACTACAGTACTCAGCATATATACTTTGTACTCTGTTCCTTAATTTTGATCAGGACCCACATAATGTGACATACCTTGTCTGTAGTGTTACTACATATGATGTAAGGTAATGAGGTGATGTATCACATGTGTACTCCATGTTCAGTTGTCGTACAGTTGAAAAGGATTATCAAAATGGACAATGTTGTACGGATGAAGCTGAACCCGAGCTCTTGCTTACTAGAACAGCACTCAGTAGAGTGCATATCTCCACCAAGGCCCAACAGTCCCCTTTAATTCAATCAAACCTTATCCAGAGTCAAACTCAGCCCTGTAACGATTGGTGGTGGTTGTGGGTTTGTAGCCCCATCTGTTAATGTACAGCCACTGGAAACACTATGAAAATGTATTTAAATCTGGTGGATTTGGATTTTTCCTCTTTGGATCTTCATCTGATTGCACACACTCCTAGCTACCAACCCAATCCCATAAATATGCCTGATGTTTTCAACAAGGTCCATGATTTAATCACTGACAACTTTAGAAAAATGTCAAAAATCTCACTATTGTTAAAGAAAGTGAAAAACAGTATCTGGGATCTGGTCCTTTGTCTGGATCTGCACCAAACTTTAATGGGGTCTGTTCTGCTTCATGGAAATCTGATGTGTAGTTTTTGTGTAATCCTGCTGACAAACCAACAAACAATCGGACACAGGAGAAAACAAAACCTCTTTGGAGGAGGTAATCAACTTAGAGTAAATGCTGGGAGTAAGCAGTCTTACACAGCCATCAAGCCTAATATTAATAATGCTGGGAGGGTGAGGATTTTTAACTAAATAGAATATAAGATTACACCCCAGTAAGTTTTGTACAGCACCTAACTTGCTGATGATTACCATCTTAGTGTATGTAACGTGTTAACACGCAAACATGCTTATGTTTGCTAATTAGCACTAAACACAAAGCACAGCTGAGTCTGATGAGATCATCATTATATTTGCACTCATAAAAGAAAGCATGAGACAGATAGAAATGTTGACCTGTTGATGACGATGGGTGACAGGTTAAAGGATCCTTCTGAGGGGACAAGAACAGAACTAATTTCATGGGAATCTGTCCAGAATCAGTTGACAGACAGAAATCAAATTGTTGTTTAGATATTTTTTTCTGAACCAAAGCAGTAGACCGACTGACCAACCAGTAGCCTGACATAGTCATCCCTTGTGCCATGCTACCAGTGTGGCTAAATATAAATCCTATCAGACACACTCATAATTAAAGCAAAAATCAAATCAAACATAAACTACTAGGCTATAATTATACTCTCAGTTCTTTGAAACAAACCCCAGTTCAATTAGGGCATGGGTCCTTCATCAAAAAGAAATGCAATTTCAGTTCCTCCACAATATTAAGAAAGACTGCAAAGACACTCTTACATTGATGCTTACATATTAGATGCCCTGATGCATGTCAGGCTTCAATCAGGCATCCGTGATTAAAAATCTTATTAATTTCAGCCATCAAATTAGTGGCACACAAAGGTTGAACAATATCTAAGCTGTCAGAAACAAATAGATCACCATTGTCTTTTTGGAAATAATAGAATGGAGAGGGGGAAAACACCATTTGGCCATCATGTGATGTTGACAAGGATCGTGATGATGTAAATGATGATGGATCCCTCTATTAATAGACGATAGAGTGACCACAGTCACAAAGGAGAACAACAACGCTATGGATGAGAGGTCCCATTATGTCCAAATGAAGGAGTCAGCCACTCTGTCAAGAGGGCACTTTACAAACAAACCTCATTTGACTGAGCGTGTCTTTCTCTTTCCCCTTGCCCACCCGCTCTCCCCTTGCTAACCCCCAACTCCTTTCTGCTGAGTGGGTGTTTGGAGGAGTTGTGAAGGTCAGGCCAAAGACTCTGAAGTCAGTAGAGAGCTTGAGGCTTTGACCTCTGATTGGCCCCTGGCTGCCCGAGCTGTTGTGAGTCACAGAGACGGAGCACAAACTAATCGGGGTCCAGCGTTGTGGAGAAGTGCACGAGAAGCAGGCTGTTGCCCGGCTCTAACAAAAGAAGAGTTGTGCAGAGGTGGCAAGGCACAATGGGACGGTTTAAGAGGAGGAGGTGAGGAGACCTCAATCCCCACTATAAGCACCTTATTGTGAAAGCCTGTTTTGTTGAGAGACAGAATCTATAGGGTGGAGAAATTAAGGGGATTTCCCTCTGTGTAGGATATTGTGAAACTACGGGAAAAAATTACTTTTATATGATACTACTTCATCTCTTTCTCCCACAGCAGAAACTGTTTCCTTGAAATAACATGACAAAATGGTAAAAGTTAATTGTACACATTTTTAATGGGGAACATAAATACTCTCTTTAATAAATAAGAACTAGTCATTAGAAAATTTAATCAAGTTAATAACAATAATCATCTGTGATTAATTGTGATTAATCGCAAGTTTGAAATGCCAGTATTTACTTTCTTGTACTTTTGGGGGGGAATAAAAAAAAAAGCATGTGTGGTGTTGGAATAAAGAAACACATAACAAATAGGGATCAGAACAGTTTTCACTCAATAACACCTCAGCTTAGTTTTGATGATTTCTTAATTAGACGTAGAATTGGCTCAGTATAAGAATCAGGGAGTGCTTGTTATTTGCCAGAGGACAGGGATATCACCATACCTGCATGGCTCCAGCATTGTTTCTGACTTTGCCAGCCTGTTATATTCACTTTTTGGCTAAGTTGTGCTTCTGCTGTGCTAACGTTTCCTTCAGTGGGTTTTGAGTTGAATTCCAACGTGTGGGTACATCCTGGACGAGTGACTCCTCTTCTTGACCATCGGAGGGTTGTTGAACTTTCAGCTCTGCTTTGTTTGCAGGATTGTGTTTGAAATGTCTGACTATTTTACTCCCCTTAGCCAAAGCACCAACAAAGCTGCCATAACAGAGTGTCACAGAGATTACCCTCTGTATGATGTGCGCTACACAGGGTTAACTGTGTTTAATACGCCTCTGGTGAAAATCTGCCTGGAATTATGGGAAGAAATTGGGGTGAAACTCAGTAAATTTTCCAGATTAATCTTGACCGTTACCGTTAACAGCCCCACTTAAACTAAACTAAATACATTTCTCATCAGTGGAGATGAGGGAGACTTTAAAAAATCTGTTTATTTTTTCTTATCTTCTCACTTCATGTGGATGTTCACATTGTGGTCAAAATAATTCTCCACAGCTGAATACTCCACACTAAGTGATATGCATGTTTACTTTCACACACACACACACACACCACCACACACACACACACTTTGCTAAATCTTACCGTAAACAGCTTCCTGTCATCCTCAGGCATTGCCTTTCCCAAACTCACCCCTGAACAAGAGCAGGTAACACTCGGTTGATTTTGGCACTCGTCCATGTGATCCCGACTGTTCAAACTGAGTCTATTGCCAAACGGCTTGTCCTGCCCTGAAACTCTTTGAAAGCTTGCCCAAAGAAAATATGCAAACATCAACCCATAATCTTGGAGCAGTTTTTGGCAATAAGTTGGGCCTAGAAAAAAAGCAGAACCCAGAGGACGGAATTTCTGGCCTTGAATACATAGAACAACTCTAAATATAAACAGACTAAACAGAGATGTGACTAATCAAGATGTGACTAAGATGTCGGCCACATCTTTTTTTTTTTTTTTGTAGAAGCTGAAACCTGATAACTGTTCACAATTCATTTTATTGTTCAGAGCTGAATCCATCCAAATTCACAGCCCTCCTGTTAATAATTAATGGGGTGATTAATTGTCCAGGACAAAAACAATGATGCATATTTATGTATAAAACATGGTACATTTGTCTCAGCACTCACACATTTCTCTCCCACACCGGTTGAGTAACATGAGTGTATTCGACTAACATTTGGCAGAATGGCATGGTGCCACCTCAGAAGTGTTCCCGTAAACAATCACCACTCTGGACCCTACATTGTTGTGCTTTGCCAAAATGTCACTGGGACTGCGGTCAGCCTTTACCACAACGCTGAATAAAACAGAGCAGGGCAGCAGCAGAAACAGGCAGCTGCACAGAGAATAGAATTTATAAGGGAGGTGGGAAAGTGGAGACACAACACTGCCAGGAACTGTTGTTTTCCCCTGTTTATTCATATTCCCATGGATACTGACAAAAAGGCATAGAATTAAAATAGTCACTCTGAATACCAGAGAATTACCTGCGATAAGGCCAATAAGATCAGGCATGGAGACCCTGAGTGCTGGCAAGAAGTTGGTAAAACTGTTCTCCTTTCTGGCTGGGACATTTTAAAAAGGTGTTGAGAAACTTCTGTCCTAACAGGAATACTCCCTGTAGGCCTGAATATGATAACAGGATCTGTCAGTGAAAATATCTTTGCATGCTCTTTTCTCAACAGGTACATGTTGTTACAGGGTAGTTGTAAATGTTCACCGCCACAGGGAAAAGCTGTTGAAAGCCTGATCCAGCCCTGTTCTCCAGCACCGGTCGGAAACACACTGATATTCTGTGGATCAGAATGTCAAAGGTAAAATAATCAATAATATTTAAACATATGACAATATTCTTGTTTCATTTGCTGAGTTTCAATTTGTTATCTATTTATCTATGTGGAATGCTCAAATAATTAACTCTACATATATTTAAAAAAAGTAAAAGCCCATTCAGTTACGTTAAAGTAACTGATGATTGGTTGAAATAGCTGAAGTAGTGGATACATTTATTGATACATCCAGCTTCTTTTATTGACTAATCTGCCGATTAATTTCATGATTAATTGATTAATTATTTAGTGATCATCACAGTTTCCTAGAGGCCAAAGTGACATCTTCAAATTGCCTCTTTTGTCCAAACAACAGTTCAAAACCCCCAAAACTCTTCATTTACTGTCATAAATGACAAAGGAAGGCAGCAAATCCTTTAAGAAGCTGGATGTTTGGCATTTTTGTTCGGAAAATGACTGAAATGATTCATCGATTATCAAAATAGTTATCAACTAGTCTTCTATGTATCGACAAGTCGATTAATTGACTAATCTTGGGAGTTCTGTTCTGAAAAACACATTTAAAGCACGATGTTGTTGATAAAATAGTCCTTGAACTCATGTGCCAGAGTTGCGGGGGAGGTTAGGAGCCACTGATCCTCTGGTGTTTCTGTGTTATATTATTCAGTTGTATAATATGTACGCCGGCCTCGACTTTATCTGTAAGAAAACATTTGTTTTTCATGTGTTTCCTAGTATAAACGATGTTGAACATGATCACAGATTCATCCCTCAGGTGCAGACGATTTAGCCGAAGCAAAGCATCCCACCTGAGTCGTTCTGTCTGTGCAGGGATATGGGATACATCGGTGGAGGCATTTGTGTTTGTGTGGGCGTTGGACGAATTACAAACAGGAGACAAAGGTTCCCTTCTCCACAGCTGAAACAGGTGCACTATTGAGGAATCACATTTCCTTGCACTGTGCTGTTAGAGAGAAAACCACAATACTTTAACCTGTGGAGCAGAACCAAAGATCAAAAGGGTAAGTTACTGTACTGAACATTGTTCTTCCCGCTTCAGATAGCTGACTGGATTTGGCTCGCGTTGATTAAGTTTTTCTTATTTCCCACTTACGATCACAGCAGGGCTCAGGCAGCATGCCCAACATCAGCAGTAACTCACCAAACTATCAGGATACTGTAGAAGGAGGTCTGCTCTGTGATCAGTGTTCTGCTTCAGTGGTGTGTGTCACTAAACAGAAGGCAATCAGATTGTAATTCACATGTCAGTAATAATACTGCATTCACTCTGCAGGCCAAAACAGACCAAATCTTAGATTTATTTTGCTCATATGTGACTCAGATGTCACTATCATTAAAGTCTGAACAGCACAAATCACCTGGAATCTGATGTTTTTAATTCTGATTTGGGCCACTTTCATATCGGTAATCAGACATGTATCTGATTCCTGCTGATGTGAAAGCTGTGTGAACAGTCGGATCAGAATTAATGTGATTTTTCTTTCGCTGATCACGCTCACTGAAATGTTACATCAATATTCATCAATCATCAGCACCGGAGTTTGTAAATTGAACAGATAAATGGGGAGATGCTTCACTCAAAGCCCTTTTTGGCTTCTTGGCCTAAGCCTATAAATAAATGATGGACCGTCACTGTACTGCTGTTACCACAAACGATTTAGGAAATAAATGCCTGCATCACTATTCTGTTAAATTTGATAGTGAGCTGGCATTTTAATGACATTATCTCTTGTTCAGCACCAAGCCTGATGTAAATGTTGAGTCATGGTACAGATCTGTTCATTCTGATATCAGATGTGGGAAAACTCTTGTGATATCTGTTGTAATGAACTATTTAAACTGTTTTTAATAGATGTATCTATTGAACAGCTGATAAATAGCATATTGTTTCCAATAAACCTAGTATGCAATAGAGTTTCAATATAGGATATTATTTTCCAGTTGGATGCTCCCTTCTCCTCCCTGCTGAGGCAGAAAGTCCCTTCCTCAGTGCTCACAGACTGGGTTTATAATGGAGCAGGACTGCTGCTGGAATGAGGCCCGGGTGGGCGTGGCTTTCCGGTTCTCCTCGAGAGGAACTGAAACGCCATCATGCCCATATAAGTCCATAGGACTTCCTCTATAGGACGGACCATAAGAAAACACCACAGCTGTTCGGTGTTTTATATAGGCTATAATTCATGACTAATGGATGTAACATCATATAGTGAATGGTATAAATAAGTAACACTTGTTGCTGAAGTAACACTTGTTAGATTCGATGAACACAAACAAATAACAGCGTATTTTATCATGAAACAACATGGATGCGTGAATTAAGCTCACAGATTTGATCTAGGAGAGAATCTCCTCTCTTCGGTTACACAACAACCACTCATTAGACCTATAGACGCGCAGAAAGCTGTCTACATGAAGCGGGCTCTTCTATTGCTGACACCGGTCTCTGCTGCCATCCCTCCTCGGTGAGCTCTCTTGCCTACAGGCTTGTTTACAGTCGCCTCTTCCCGGCATTAGCGTCACATGACGTCGTGCTCACTGGGCGGGGAGGCCAGCCGCACAGCCAATAAAAACGCTGCACTGCATGTGTGTCTTTGGCTATATATGAAGGCACGTACTGACCCAGCTGAGCACACCTCAACAAGCACCAAGACCAGTACAACCACCAGTAGGAGTTAGTCTGTACGTTTTCCCTCACAGGATCGCGAAGAAAAGAGCAATCGGACACTGGAAAAGACTTTTAACCTGCTGTCTCTGAGCTGCAGACACTTTTTGCTGGATCTTGGACTCTTTGTGATATTTTTTGGCACACTGTTGAGAGAGACGAGCGGTGCATGCTCTCTGCTGACACTGACATTTGTTGATTATCCAGAGACTGTGTTTCTATAAGCAGCTGGTAAGCTCACTTTTCCTACGACTTTATGTCTACAAAGATGGAACAGCCTTTTTATCATGACGACTCTTTTCTGTCGGCCTATGGCCACTCAGATGCAGCAATGCACGACTACAAACTGCTAAAGCAGAATATGAATTTGAACTTGACAGAGCCCTATCGCAACCTGAAATCCCAGCTGAGAGCCGAGACAGACCTTTACCAAGGGGGGCATCAAGACGTGGGGTCCCTGAAGCTCGCGTCCCCAGAACTTGAGAGGCTCATCATCCAAAACAGTAACGGTGTGATCACCACTCCCACACCGGGCCAGTACTTCTACAACCGGGGCATCACCGATGAGCAGGAGGGCTTCGCCGAGGGGTTTGTGAAAGCCCTGGATGAGTTGCACAAGATGAACCAGATGCCCCCTCCTAACGTGTCCATCGGAGCCGGTGGAGTTACGTGTTCGGCGGCGGCCTCTAGTGTCTTCGGCTCCGTTTTGCAGCCTGAGCCTCCCATATACACAACACTGAACGCCTACTGCCCGAACACAACCCTGTCTTCCGCATCCAGCTACCCCACAGCCACCATCAGCTACCTGCCGCCGCACCAGCAGAGCCACCAGCAGACCTCGCACACGTTTCAACACACTCTCCCCAGCTCTGGGCTCCATCCGCAGCGACTCGTCGCTCTGAAAGAGGAACCCCAGATAGTGCCTGACCTCCTAAGCAGCGACGGCTCGCCTCCGATGTCGCCGATCAACTTGGAGACTCAGGAGAGGATCAAGGCGGAGCGCAAAAGGCTGAGAAACCGGCTAGCTGCCACCAAATGCCGGAGGCGCAAGCTGGAGCGCATCGCCCGGCTGGAGGAGAAAGTGAAATGTTTGAAGAGCGACAACCAGGGGCTCTCCAACACGGCGTCGGTGCTCCGGGATCAAGTCGCCCAGCTGAAACAGAAGGTCCTGACACATGTAAGCAGCGGCTGTCAGCTGATGCTTACAAGCAAGATGGAGGCATTTTAAACAGCAGAGACTTTAACTGACTGAAAAGTAATAACACTGGAGTTCTGCGTGAGCACCACTGGGACACCGGCTGATGTGTCGTCAGCTTTGGCAGTAACACAGGGCCGAGGGCTAGGTGTAGACAACTCTTTGGACTATTTAGGGTGAAAAAAAAGACTGATTGAAATGGTACTTCTGGATGCTGGACATCACTCAAAAGGCCATTGAACCCTTGGGACCAGGACAGCATCCAGACTGAGCACTTAGTAACATAGCAGGCACAGGCCCTGAAGTCGGGTTTACTAATGGTAGAAAATGGGAATGATTATTGTGTACTTTTTGCAACTGATATTGTCAATGCTGCATTTATTCATGTGTAAATTATTTTAGTTGTCCAGTTGATCTAGACATACTAAAGATGTCCAATGTTTACACTGTCTTTTTTTATTTGTGACGTGTATTTAAGTAAAGTGTCTCAACATGAAACGGCAGCGTCTGACGTGAGTGTTTGTTCATCTAGTAGAACACAGCAGAAAACATGCCACACATGTTTACAGCAGTAAGGAGTGGTTGTTATTATAATGGTTGCTATGGCTCCCAGTTAGAAACCCACACAAGCACATCTTGGTTTCAATGTTTTTACGCACAGAGAGTAACCCGCGTATGTAATCCTTTCCTAATTACGTACTGGCTTGTCCATATAAGGGCATGTTGGTGAATACTGCGTCACATGGGAGGTTTTCTGGGAACCTCTGCCCCGGTATCGCAAACTAGTTTCTTCTCCCTCCTTGTAACTGTATCGATAAGGCTTGAGAGTTTTATGAGGGTGGTGGAATTTCCTCCTCTTATTATGCAACTTCAGATGAATCTGTCACATAAATGGAACAAAGTACAACCTTGGTATGAGGTTAATAGATGAACTGTCAGGAGGTTGGCAAAAACATTATTAATGGGGCTTTTGTGACCATTTAAGACTAAATTTATAACATAACTAATTAAGTTAAGTAATTAACCAACTACAAATAAGTAACTTGTAACTTCTCTATTAATAAACACGACCTGTAATATATGGGTCGCCATAAACGAAACCACATTGAGCCACAAACACATTCTTAAGTCCGTTAGGGAGCAGCATGCCGCTGTCGCTCATGCGAGAAGACATAACTGAGGTGCCTGTATAATTGCGAGATTGCACACGAGAGGATGTGACAGTGGCTTCAGGAATGCCGGGGGCGTCTCAAGATGCCACGCCGCTTGGCAGAGCAGTGGGAGTGGGCGTCTGGAGCGCGCAGGGAGCATCTGTGTGGATGGATGGAGATGAGCGCGCTGCCAACAACAGCATTCTGTTGGGACGCGTCAGAGACCAAATATGTGCCGCACCAGGGGCTCAAATGATTGGATATAGGGGGAAAATCCCGCGTTGAGTAGATGTGAATGAGTCATTATGCTTTTATTCATGGGTCAGCAAACGTTTTCTTTGGCCTAGAAGCACAAAACAATGAAGGTAATGAGAATCTGGCGTAGGGAAGAGACAGAATGAGACTAACTGTCTTCGTTCTGACTTTTTGCGCTTTTGTTGCGCTCTTTGTTAAAAACCTTCATGCCTTTGCGACGACTGGCCTGGAGAGAAGTCGTGCACACGCGGGTATCAGGGGATTTCTGTCCTGTAAAAGCAGCCTATGACGTGCAAGTAAACATGACAGCCGGTCTGGACTGAAAAGTATCATTATCTTTCTCTCTACTCACGAAAACCACTTCAAAAGAGTCTCCGAGTGGAGGCTGCGGTGTAGAGCGCACTCTCACCTCAAGCTGTTTTGGAGAGGAAGGTTTTAACCTCTTTCATCTCTATTTAAATCGCCTAATTTCCATCAATAACAACTGCCCTATTATTTTGTTGCCGTGATCGTGGAAACAGTAGCACGCCTACACAAGTTCTCCCTTCATGTGACTTTTTGTTTTTTAACCAGAAACCTACATTTCAGGGAATATATTTTTAGCTCAGTGCCAGTTTTGCTCATTCGACAGTTTCAAATAGGCCTATCTATGACAAGAATCATCAACGGTTACGCGGACTGAAGGAGCGAAATGTTTCATCTCCCATCAAACATTCATGAATATGTATGAAATGTCATCAAACTCTGAACACCTCTCCCGCACTCACACGCATCACACTGTAATGATCACGCAAGAGCAGCTCTTAGTCAAAGGAACACTTTAAAATATCACCACGCCGTCTGCATTTACGCACACAGCAGGCCTACATATTAAAAAGCGCGCACATAGTTAAAAAACAAGCCAATTGAAGCTGTACCGGCTCTCCACACGCCTCGGCCCACAACCTACACCGAGTGTCTGTGGGAACATCTGTGATGCGAACCGGTGACGTATGAAGAGCTCTGGGTGGGTTTGACTTTCCTCTCCACGAGCCCCCTCCCACAAACACATAGGCCTGATTCTCTCACACATTCTCTCCCCTGTCTTCTGTTATCTTCTCGAGAAGCATGAATATTCCTCCCACCTTGACCATCTGAGGTTCTTACAGAAATCACAAGTTGTCTTAGACGGATAGCAGAGAGCTGGTTCTAAGATAAGATAAGATAAGATAAGATATCCCTTTATTAGTCCCACAGTGGGGGAATTTACAATATTGCAGCAGCACAGTGTACAAAAACACAGCAGGAGGAGGGGAAATAACAGCAGGAAGGGGGGGGGGGGATTTTGTTCTTCATCAGACCTTGTGTGAGGAAAGTTTACTGCAGTCATAAAAACATTTGAACCATAAAATGTGTGTTTCCCAAATGGTGACGTCGATATTAAGGTCATGTGTTTTCACCTTGAACGTGGACAAGTGTGTTAAATCTATAATGAGGTGAAAGATTATAATAATCTGTTGAGAAAATCAGATTATTCTGATTAGATCATCACCAGCTGTCTCATAAATTCAGCACTATGTCATAGTCATGTACCTGTAGCGTTAACAGAGTTGGCATTTATTGAGTTATGGTCACATTATAGTACAGGTTGGTATATTACCGCCACAGTGTGGCTCAGAAACCAGCAGTGTAGTTTTGATGGTTTTGATGAGTGCATATTGCCACCTAGTGGACAAAAATTAGAACTACAACTTTAGTTCCACTGTAAAAGGCTCCATTTGTTACGGACATGATGGCACTAAGAAACAATTTATCCTCTAGTGAAGGACAAAGGCTCGTCCTAAATTAAGTTACAGTTGAAGGAAAAATTATTCAACCCCATTGTATATTAAGTTTATTGGCAAAATATACGATTAATCAGCTGTTTGCAATAAACAAATCACACAAGAACAGTTTAAATAGCTCAACACAACAGATAGTTTGCGTTTTTCACAAATATAACACGAGATTCTCCTTTTACTGACTACTGCAGTCTCAAAATGATTCAGCACCTTAATGACAAACATCTCTAGTACTTTAGCTTCCTGGATCCACCCTTTTACCTGGATGTGCACCAAAATTTAATGGGGTCTATTCTGGACCAAGACCCATCCTCCCACCAAGTTTCATATAAATCTGTTATGTAGCTTTTATGTAATCCTGCTGGCAAACCAATAAATAAATGGACACAGGTGAAAACAGAACCTCCTTGGTGGAGGTATTCATTAATAGGTAATAATTAATTTATTAAGGTTATTGATCAGGGTCAGGCTGGGCTACACCATCTTAAAGTCTTATACGTATCAATGGGGGTTACTGTGTAGCAGAGTCTTTTCCAAATCAAGGGTAAAATCAAAATATATTATTTATAATGCTGTGAAGGTATTACTTAAAAAAAATAAATAAAACATGTCCCAACCCCTTACCTTACTCTTATAACTTCTATACAGTCCACTGTGTTGTATTTTCCATCTCGTATTAAGAATAATCTTGTATCCACAGATCGAATGAACAGAGACACCAACAGTCAGCCCTGGTAGATGTGTGTGTTTAAGAATAAGTGAGTGAATGACAGGCAGAGAAAAGCAAAGACAGAGAGTCTTTTTAAACTTTGAAGGTCAAATTTTGGCCTCGCAGGAACGAATGAAGAATATTATCTCATCCATGTTACAATTAGTTTCAGAGTTGGCCTTGTAAAAAGTCTGGGATGGTGCTGAAACGAATTAAGAAGATAACCTCATCTAATTTATGTCACCATTCGTCCTATCTCTGGTGCCCTCACATACGTGCATCAGCCTGAATGTGTGTGCCCTCTCTGTCCAGCTCAGTCATTTGCTGATGACTGTCACAGAGGACACGTTATTAGCTTACATCATCATGTAGCATCAGTTCACTACAGAAATATCTTACAGACACATAACAGCGCTTCATCGTCTGTCCTTTTTTAAGTAAAAATGTTATGTGGTGTGTGAATTTATCAACACTATCAACGGCTCCTTTTCATTTTCACCTGCAGAGGGCAGACATTGTTCCACTGAGAAACCTCTCCAGCATCATTTATTAGTAAAATCCAAACATTAGTCACTTTTTATGCGACTAGAAAATGGCACATTGTGCTGACAACCTCAGTATTGTTGGTTATTCTAAGCAATATTCATGAGACTCGGATGATGTCGTCTTGCTGTCTTTTCAGCTGCAAAGACTTAAATCCTTCCAAGGCCAACAGGCATTTATTATATACTTACATTATACATTATATACATATATATATATATATATATATATATATATATATATATATATATATATATATATACATGACCCAAATAGACTTTGACAGTGCTAAAATAAATGGATACCTATTTAAATTTAAGGGTATTTGAATTTCTCCCTTAAAGCAATAGTTGGGAATGGGTGAGACTGAGCAACTACTGTCAGTATGGGAAGGTAAACACATTTTATTTATTATTCATTTATTTTCATTTTATTGTTTGACGATGTAAACTTGTGTTTTGAGGACCCCCTTGAAAAAGAGATGGTTTACAATGGTAAGTGTGTACATTTGTCATGCTGTGTCAGTAAATGACTGTGTGAGATGATATTGCATAGACAGTCTCTGCTCCCGTATTCAGGGGTTGATGCCATGTTTTGAGATGCCAACACTGCAGTCAAATGTTTCTCAGCAAGTCAACATGCAGTGCACATCTTGGGGTGATGAATAGAGTATTTGGGCTTGATTTAATCAGTTTTGAACCTAAAGAATATCAAAAATATGTTGTTATTTGGCTAATAATGTGCTTTATTTTGTTCATGAACTGGACATTACAAAATATAATTGGTAATATAAGAGAATATAGTTAAGTATCAGTAGAGAGAAGAGGAAACACACTATCTGCAGTGAGTATGTGATGGGGTTTCTGATGCGTGGTGTTCCTTAGAGGAACTCTGTGCAAGGCTGTGCAACAGCAGGGGTTCAAAGAAAGGATTGCATTACAATGAAACTTAAGAGAAATGCACAAATCTTCTCTGTCACAAAAGTTTTCTTGTATTTCCAAACTTCTCTAACCTCCCATAAATGTGATTTGACTCAAATCTATCCCATATTTGTGTCAAGGAGGAATGTTGTGTCGTTGATCTTTACACAGAAACACTGAGTCACTTGTCACCACATGGTCATACAGTCTATGGGTGAAATGGAGAGTACATGAGAACTTCTAACAGAGAGATTAAAATAATTATTTAACAGTAAATAAATAACTTTGTCAGCCAAATTCAACTGATCACATCTTAAATTATTAGCTAAAAGTTATGAATAAACTATTTAAGTTGAGGCAGTTGATGATTTGAGAAGGGATGAGGAGGGATGCCATTCCCCATGTTAGCAAAATGCATCCTCTGGTTAACCTGCCTCCCTCCTCCATCCCATAATAACAAAGAAAATGAAGGAACAAATGTTTTGTTTTGTTTGAGTTGTATATGTTAGTCTAGTCTGCCTTACTCAGTGAGCCTTTATCTGACTCAAGTTTGTTAGAATCCATGGCCGCCACCAGGCCTCTGAAATATCAATAGCCTCACTTTGTAATTAAGCCTTTTTTCTCTCACTGTTGTCCTTCTGTCACTTTCAGTTTGCATCTATAGTTTTCTCTTAATGATATAGTATAAATGCTGAATTCTCTGCTTGTTACTTGCTCTTCCCTTTTTGGTTTGGTGCTGTTTACGTCATGTCTCATTGTCCTACATGTGTTCTCTCCTCATTTCAGGTGTTGTTGATTTGCACTGATGGAGAGAACAGCCAATAAAGGAGGGCAAGAATCCTGCCTCCCTCTGTCTCTTCCACCTCCTGGCCTGTGAAGCTGCATTCAGTCTGACGGCTGACTAAGAGTAGTCACAATTAACTTTTACCTTATGTTTGTTATTTTTCTGATGGGTCTGGTCGTCCTTGTTTTCGCGGCTTTATTTCCTGTTAGGTTAGAATGTTTTGTCTTGCTCAGGGTAGAGGGTTAGTGTCCAGTCTGACGGCCCTATGTGGGCGGTTCTGGGTGGCTACTCTTCTTTTGTTTATTGTGGCCGGCCCATCAGCCCTGTTTGTATTGTTCTCACCGTTATTTGGTTTTGATTATCTAGGTTAGTTGATTGTTTGGTTAGATCATGTTTTGTCGGACAAATTTAAGAATTTCCTTTTTGGCTAAACCCTGACTCATGTTGTATGCTGGTCCTCCTAATGGGGTAAAGATAAGACTGTACTAGGGGTCGTATGATGGTCATGATGAAAAGTATGAACATGCTATGGAAGAGTGAGAGGAGCATTGAGACAACCTGCTACCTGCAGCACTCTTTTAATATTCATATAATATTTCTATGACCACTCAGTATTATCAGTGCTCCTGACAATACACCCCCCCCCCCCACACACACACACACTAAAAAAAAATACTCCACCTGTAGTTTTTATTATAGATGATTGGTGTAACCGAGAAAAGGAGCAGAAAATGTGACAGAGGAAATGAACCTGCACCACGCTCATATATGACAGTTACATAGTTCCTTAAAACATGGTTTGCGTCAACAAAAGGCTGTATTAAAACGCTTTGTCATCATCCATTAAAATCAGGCATCCACAAAACAGGTATTTAGCCCAATACTGGTTCTGTTAGATAAAAATTATGATCACAATTATTTTATGAAGAATGGGTGGTAGTGGTGCTACTATCGGGCCATAGCACCTGTTAAAATGAATGGAAAAAAAGACAAAACGTTGTCGTAATTTAATGGATGAACAGTTTAAATGGTTTGCCAGAAGTAACCAACAAGCATTTTGAAAATAGTCTGTTGAAAGTGAGATGGAAGATTCCTCTATTGTGATGTCGTTACTCAGCTGGAGACCATTTCTTTGTGGGATATAATTGTACGAGACATTAGCCCCTTTTATGCAGCCTGTTGAAGGAGGGGCAGTTGTTTCTTTATTGCTCCTCACTGTTCTGTTCTGTATAAACGTTGCAAAGTCAAAATGTCTTGGTCTTGGCTGATGTTGTTTTTGCCATGTTATTTATTTATTTATTTTACAAAGTGCTGCTCGATGCATAGGTAAAAAGTCACACTAGACACCGACGCTGCTGTGTTGTGTATCAGGCCTCTTATTTAAAATCATACAATGGAGCGGCGTTGGTTTGTTCAGTATAAATAAACACAGGCGCTGTAGAAAAAGGGTCTTCGGTGTGGCTATATATTTGGTTCTTGGCAGGCAGAGAGGTATCAACACAGGCCATTTGCATAATGAGTGTCATGGTCCTTTCTTGTTTCTGATTGGTGCAATTTCAGATGTTGAAATTTCCCCTTGTTACAATTGACCCCTGTGTCCCGTACTTGGCCAAAAGTAATAAACAGTTTAATGGTTGAAGCATAAATGCAAATTTGACCAAACTGGCCATAACATTGAAAATTTCATTCTCTTAAAAAAAAAAATTACACCTTCATTCAAAGTCAATAACATCCAACTATTTAAAGGATATTTAGGTGCTCATTTGACTTCATGTGCTAGTGCTCTGAGGGTATGGGAGATATAAAAGACTTTATTACACTCTGCTGTCTTATATTGTAGGATATTGTATAATGTGTGATCGTACTTGGGGATTTATTGATAAAATAAAGGGCTTGAGTGCAAAGTACAGCCAGAACAACAACGACAGGTTCAGGATGGCTTTAAGAAACATTGATTTTATTGAGAACATAAAGCACAGAAACACCCATTTCAGCGAACGTACCATAAATCTGACAAATCAGCTTCCTTTTTTTTCTTTTTACAAAACATTTACATGTAATAGTGACTCACTCTAAAATACATGACATTATTATAAAGGAAATATCCACAGTATGATGCTCAAACTGGAACAGCCATAGTGGTGGACTATGTTTCTGTTTCTGTTAAATCTTCCCTCAGGTATGAAGCGTATCTCTTCATGGTCATAATCATACCAGATCCCTAACGTTCCGGTCAGCCGTCTGTTAGAAAGCCTGAGTTATATTCATTACCATCGTTACTCTGCGTGACCTTCTCCACTATATCATACACCTTATGATGTGTAGGCTACACAATACGGCATCACAACAGTAAGATCTGCATGTAACAACGCACAAATGCACAGATTAAAGTCATCTAGATGATTGAAAACAGCAGCAGGTAGTGAAGCACTAATGCAGGTACAGCATGTGTTTAATACTGTCATGTACATTCCTGTGGTTAATGATGGCATGTTTGATTCATGCACAAATACGGTAGGACATTTCTAAGACTAATAATGTCAGTGATGTGTTTTACTGAGCCGTACAAAGCCAATAAAATACCTTGTAAGACTTGGAAAAAGATCGTTATTAAAAAACCTGCTGTTTAGATTGTTCAAATAACTGATCAGGTATTTATAGGAGTGTTACAACCGTGTCTTTATCTATATATTATAACAGATATAGTATTATTCAAGATCCTAGAGGCTATGTATAGATTGTGATGATAATGATAACGAGAGCTTACATTTGTGCGGTAAGACTAGTTACATGAGCAAGGTTACGACTCCATTTCAGGAGATGTTGGTTATTAGACTATAGACAGTTATCACTAAACACACTGCTGTCTATCACTCCCTACAGGCCGCTCCCGCTCCCCTCCACGTCGTCCACTATGACGGAGCGTTTACGCAGCACAGAGTTGCCCCTCTTGCTGCTCCCGGCCTGCAGGGGCAGCTTGGCGTGGCAAGGGGCCCGGTACTGAGGCAGGCCAGCCTTGGTGGTGTCCAGCTCCTCTGGGTCATCCTGCTGGGCTCTGAGGGCGGAGATCACATCCTTGTCCGAGGCGCTGAGAGTCAGGCAACCGCATGGGCGACCGCTGTCACCATCCGCTCCGACGTCTCCCGCCTCCTCCAGTTCATCCTCCACTGTCATGAAGGCGTCCCCCCACAGGCTCTCACAGAGATCCCGGCCATGCTGGTACATCTACATGTGCACACACACACACACACACACACAACATATTTAGAGGAAGTTAAATTTATTGGTATCAATGTGGTATCAAACCACAATTTAAAAATATAAATTCTATTAAATCTATTATAATTAAATCAAAATACGCAAATATTACCAGCAAAAAGCACTCATTGTACAGAATGGTCCCTCTCAGCACATTAAATGATGGAGATCCTGAAAGATTAAATACTTATAAATTATATCCACCAGATAATAAATAATGACTTTGTACAACTCCAACCAGAGTGTTTCTAGTCATGACATGAATAAGAACATTTTTCCACTCTGATATCTTATTTTGAAGTAAATGCCCACTCTTTGCAAGGCTTCTCTGCAACATTCATAAAGTGTAGCCTTTCACTTTCTAAGCATCCATTGGAATAATTGATTTCGGCCTTTCAGTGCAGCGCCGACCTTGAAAACAAACACCCTGTGCCAGGTGTTAGAGCGGGCTGCAAGCACCTGGCAGCTGCTCTCCAAAGAGGCTTTTGTTCGCCTCTCTTGCTCGCCTCACCTTGTCTCCACCGGCCTTGAAAGCAAATTACAGCGAGAGACAAGATTTCCAGGCTCTCGTGCTGACAGACTTCATCACAGCCATTCTCCATACAGCCTGGTCACTCCCTATCAACTCCATTGTACCGAAATCAACTGCAATTCACCTAGAGGGCGCTCTAGAAGGAGTCCTAAATGAACGGGAGTGAAAGGAGCTAAACTTAATTATTTTCACCTCCTTCTAGACCAAAATGCCCAAATTTTATTTTAGTTTGTGCAAATATACTGTAGTATTGATTATATATCAGAAGTAATGTTTTTTTTCGTTTTTTCTTAGAAGGAAGGCGATTTTGCCCTCAAACCGCTAGCATTCTGCTAATGAATGCTGATTGGTCAGTTAAGGATTTACTACTAATTGTGACCCCACACCCTTCCTCAAAGAGTCCCAGAGTCTACAGACATTTTTGAAATGAAATCGAATGAACATCTAAAGGAGGACCAGGAGGACCTTGGTTTCTGACAGTCAAATGCAGATCTTGTTAATGTAATAGCAGAGATGTTCCACTGACCATTAATGCCTTAAAGTGTCTTGTGGTGCTACCAGAGTGCTACCAATGCTGCTACTTAAATAACAATATTTCACAACAATTGAAGCAGCAAAAAAAAATATCTAATGCCCTTATATGTATTGTATCAACCCACTATATGGCCCTCGAGGTGAATTGCAGCCGATTTGGTACAACAGAGTTAAAAGGGAGTGAACAGGCTGTAGTTAGAATGGCTGTGACCACTCTCATGACGGAATGACGATTCCGTCAAACCTCAAAGAACAGGAGGACAGGTCTAAACTAATTGGAAAGGTCACATCCAGCACCTTCAGTGAATTCATTACAGTGTTCAGTCTTTACAGAGTTACAGTCTGACAAAAGGCTCCAATTACTGCAGACATGAGCTTTATGTTTTTCTGGAGCGTGATAAATCACACTCCTCTTCAACAAGACACAAATATGCGGATTAAAAGGAATTTTGCGCAATGCTGCAAAAAAGCAAAACAAATCCCAATTCAACATGGAGGCTGTTTAACCATATGTGGTGGAGACGGAGACACTTTGAGGTGGTTGGAGAAGCTAATTAGTCAAGTTTCAGTGACACACATGCTGAGCTTCTCTGTGTTTAAGCTCCCATTCTCTCTCTAGTGACGGCCACATAACCGGTCATTAAGATGTGCTGCCAAGTCTCTCTCCTAGCTCATTTAGTTTAAGTCCCACTCCATCCTTGGCTTTGTATCGTTTTCTCCTCCTGCTTATTGCTACTCTCACTGTTTGTGTATCTCTCTATTACTCTTCCTGTTCCTCTGTAGCACACCCCCACCCCGACGTCTGCTCCCTTTCATCCTCCTGCCTGTTGGGGATTAAGACTAAGTCACACAGGGTGCTCAGGGAAGAAAAAGCTGTAATATGTTTACCATGCTAGAAGGACAAAGAGGATGACGCCTATTTCTCCACACTGCATGTACTGTCTGTCTGACACCTAGGTCTTATCGCTGCGACCCCACAACACACAGACACACACATACAGAGAGAGAGGAGAGAGAGAACATGTCCTTCCCCAGGCACACATGCTTTGCTGCCAAAGCTAATTCAGTCCAAGCACAAGTGGCTTCAGACAACATGGTGTGATCGAACAAGTGAGATACTGAAATTTCCTGGGGCTCCATCCTGTCCTTCCCTTCCTTATCTTATTCAATTCTGCCCTTCTCCATACAAAAAACCCCCATGACATTACCCCTGGTGGGAAAAGGAAAAGAAAAGAGAGAGGATTTACATCAGTGAACTGGTTGACAAAAGATTTTTTTCTTTCCTTCTCAGTAATTATGTTCACTGTGATCATGATCAGAATTAGAAGGACATAGATTTAATTATCCATGTAGCTGAATAGAAATGATCAGTAATGATTCTTAAACAGTTGCACATTATGAATTACTCTCAGGGCAGAATTCGAGGGATTTTATGATATGTCTAAACAAAATCTAAACAGGAGAGTTGATTATTTCTAAGCTAAAAATGTGAGATAACAACCAGCAAATTACAGTAATTAAATTGTAATAGCAAACAAACTGCATGTATTCACGACACTCTCTGTCTATGCTCAGCCATCCACACACCAATTCGGAACAATTCGGTCTTCAGTATTTTAGCCAAGGTCACTTTGACATGCAGAGGGGATTGAAACAGCAACCCTCTGATTACCCAACCCGCTGTACCTCCTACCCCATTTATCATTAATATATCTATCAATGGAATAGTTAGAAGGTAATTATTGCAAGGACAAATATGTACGAAGAGGAGAAGACTAGAGGTTAGGGTTACAGCATTTATTTTAGAAATAAAACTCAGAAACTTGGCTTAAATTGTTATATAATTGGGCTGAGCCTAGAAATATAGGCTTCATCTTTACAGCTTTTGGAAAAGTTATTGATATGTTTTCAAAAATGAGGATGAAGTCATATAAATGGTTGGTTGTAACTTTTATATCCTGTCACTTTATCAGATCACAGCTGGATGATGTTCATTAACCAACAAGCTTTACTAAATGGGGGGGGGGGGGGGGGGGGCTATTCATGAATTCACCAGGGGACATGTCGATCTTCTCTTTTCCACAACTTAAAAAAAAAGAATATTAAATGTCAGCCTTCATTTATAGTTAACATGTGTGAGAAGAATTCCTAATCACTGTGTAAATCACTGTAAATTAAAGTCTTCACCCTGTTCAGTGTACTTACAGTGTGGTAACATCTAGATGGGCTCTAAAACAAAGTCTTTTGTTCATTTGTTTTCAAGGTTAAACAGCTACAAAAGGACTAAACCTGTAGGTCTGCTTTACACAGCCTGTAATTATCCATTACATGCTGGGTAATTTAGAAGATACTTCGTGTATTTTATTTTTGCATCCCCCACTAAATGAAAGCTTGTTTTCCTTCTATTCTTAGAACGTTTCCCTTGCAGCTAAAGATAAGTACCCAATGAATATTTCACTGCTATGCTGTATGTACACATTATCCACTCTGTAATTTACAGGCTGCTATCGGAACCAGGAGATATTCTGTGAAGCCACGTGGTGATGTGGTCATTTTCCCTTCCTCAGACCACAGCACAGACGTGGCTCTGCAGATTTAACCTCATTCCCACAAACTCTGGAGCAGAAAGAGTGTTTAATGCTGGGATAAATCAGAGATGGCTGGCAAATAATCTAACCCGTGAGTACAAAGAGAGAGTGAGACACTCTCTCCGTGCCAGGGGGATTTTTTGCATGAAGTGGATCTGTGTGTGTGTGTGTGTCTACCTATATGTGTGCCTATAAATGCATCAGCTCATTGCTATGCAAATTGACTTCTACTGCAGCAAGCATTTACAAATCCTGACTGTGTCTGTGTATATTTATTCTACACACAGCCGCACACACACACACACTAATGTTTCTATCCAGTGGGTGAACTTTTCAGGAGCTGGAAGAAACACCGTTAATGATTTTGAAAAGGTTTAGGAAAGATTTTTTCACTCCATAATGAATATTGTATCATTTCACATTAGAGCTGATGACAGCTTTTTTCTTTCCCTTTTCATGACATGATATGTCTGTGCATGTTTGTAGTTGTGCTTTCCTGTGCAGCATGAATCAGCCCTGAGGTGGACTGAAGCTCTGTGAGCTCAGATCACTCTCTGCTCCACGAGGAGAGATGGGAGATTTTGGACCGGGTACTGATTTTGCATTCAGGAGCTGTTTAAAAGACAGTTTTGAGAGCTACTTAAATTTACTGGAGCCTATTTTGTGCCATTAGTGGTGCCTCGGATAAAAGTGGGCCAATACAAGCACACAAAACACCAAGCGCTTTTATTGGTGTCCCTCGCTCTCCCTCTCCCTGTGAGACACAGACACACACACACACACACACACACACACACACACACACACACACACACACACACACACACACACACATACACAGACATGAAAAGAGTAAAAAGAGATAAAGGAGAAGAGAAAAAAGCACAACAGGAGGGGGAAAGACACACAAACAGTTACAGACAGACAGACAGATAGATAGATAGATAGACAGACAGACAGACAGACAGACAGATAGATAGATAGATAGAGCTGCCTGCAGCAAATGGCTCAAATGACAAGATTCGAGGTCTGTCAATGGGATTCGAACCTTTGGCTTTTCTTCTGCTGGCTGAAAATCTCAGCTGAGATTTAACCCTTCGCTGCTCACGTAACACATTCATTCGTGTTTGTGCTGACACAGCTGCTTATAGTTCAGTGCTACACCCATTAAATGGGAAGGTCTTTAGAATTGTGCTACAAGACTATACATATGGAGAATTTAGGAATCCTTCCATGGTGACGGCATGTCCCGCCCTACTCTGCCTCTGATTGGCTTTGGATGATGACGAGAAGAACAGAACAGGAAAGAATGGGAAGTTTTTTTGCTGTTCTGCTGTCTTCAATAAATTCTCTTGAAATGGTTAAGCTGTAATAGTCCCCTCTTAATGTTTATTTGTTCACAGTATACTTTAGGTAGGAACGTAGTTGTGGAGGGTGAGGGGGAGTTAAGTTTCGAATTTGCTTGAAATTGTTAACTGTAACACTTTCTGTAATTTAGTGTTATGAGTAGAATAAACAGTATTTGAAATAGTAGCAGGCTATGACTCGACATAACAACAACACCAGATCTCCTCTTTCAATGATCATCAGACCTGTTCATGAATGAATGATCGCACAGCATGAGCCATATTGAAACAAATCTCTCTCCAATCCAAAAGTGAACATGAATGCATGTTCCAAATTTCATGGCTCACTTCACGAACCCCCCCCCCATAAATGTTAACATCATAGTGTCGCTGACGGAAAAGTCATGCTGCTAGCGTGGCTAAAAACTCTAAAAATGTCTGAATTTGATGTCAACAACAACAAAAGGTCCCACATTATGTGAGCAACCAGTCAGAGATGATCGAAGCCTACCTGCTGATACTGAACACAGGTTCCAGTGCAGTTCTGTCCCCTGGGATCTCTGGCCCAGTTACGGGCACACGTCATGTCCATCCTACAGGCATCAAACCTGAAGAAACATATGTAAATTTAAAAAATATATAAAGTCACAAAACATATATCTCATGTGAATATTTTCCATCTAAGATTCATGTTGTATACCAGATAAGAGAGATGCCAGTTTTCAGTTTAAGTACAGTAAGTACTGTCTTTAAAGGAATAGTTACACGAGAATAGTGACACCATTCTCACTGAGCTCACTAATAATCACTTTATATTTTATTTGTTTAAACCGTTCAAAGACCAAAGTGCAAAAATGACTCTTTGCAATCATTTGTTTTTGTACGTATTAAAGAAATGAGGTACGACATGTTAATTACTTTCATATTTACTGCACAAAAACATGAAGTAGTAATGAAAGTTCATCAAACTCTCGGCAAGTAGTGAAAAGACAGATTTCCAAAATGTCAAACAATTCTTTTAAATATGTACTTTATGAATATAAATACATGCATTTGAAAGTACACCACGCTATTTTCATATTTTTTCACCGCCTCTACTGTTTTTTTTGCTCTGGAATGAGGAGACCGCTATCTGTATCTTGAAGCAAAGTAGCATCAACACAAGGCTGTTTCTAATTTAGCTGGGAATCCCCTGGGTGTCTATGAGTCAGGAGACACTGCTTTATGTATTTGTACCCTACTTTATAAGAAGAGATTGATATATGTAACGTTACATTTCTATGCTGTTTATTAGACGCTCTCTGTCTTATTGTGACACATTATGATGTTGATTCAGTGTCTGGTATTTTCTCTCTCTTGTCAGTCTTACAGACAGATACTGGTTTAGATTAAGGTTAGCTTGACAATGTGTTTGGCAGCCCCACCAGTCACGGCAGAAGCTGTGGCAGAGCGGCACAGCCTGGATGTAGGAGCGGCGATGGGGATGAGGCCAACGAGCGGCATCAGGGGAGCAGCGGTAAAAACATGTTACACGCTTCAGGAAGCCTTCACACCTGAGGAGAGAGAGGGGACCGGTTAGTACTAACATGATCAATGGCATGTGGACTTTAACCTTTATTGACAATGGGAGGGATGACAGCATAAATGGTCACAGACAGGTGAAAAAGATGAAAAAAAGGATTGAAATCTTTTTTTTCCTGGTGCAATTTTGCTGATTCCAGCCTCCTTGTTTTTGTTTTCTGCCCACTTTTTCCTAATTCACCAACCAAGATACCCTTTCCCACTTGAAAAGAATTAAAAAATTAATAATAAATCATTTCCAAATTAAACTGTCAAAAAACAATTAGACCTTGGTGATACATACACTATTGTTGAGTTATATACTTTGATTATCCCAAAAACAACTAGAATGTGTTCTAATCCTAGTCTGTTGGTTACTCTTATTTTGAAAGGGTTATGTCATGATTTTGTGTCACTGTTTCCTGTTTCATTTTGTAAGTTTATTCCCATGCTGTGTTTATATGCTCTACACTTCCTGTCTTTGCTGTTTGTTTGTATTTTGCCCTGTTAAACCCTCTGTTCTTGTTCCATGTTAATTGTTTGCATTTTTCTACTTCCTCCTGTGTCTTTTGGATTTATGTTCTCTGTGTTCTTGACCTGTCTGCCCCTTTAGTTTTCTCTGCTTGTTCCACTTTAACATTTTCCCTCCAGTGTGTGATTGTCTAATTATCGCCACCTGTGGTTGTCTCCTGCTCACCTGTTGTCATTCCCTCTTATCCCAGTGTATTTAGTCTGTGTGATTCCCTCTGTTAGTTGCCAGTTCAATGTTGATGTTTTCACACGTTCCAGCCTTAACCCCAACCCTTTTCCTTTTGGATACTGTAGTCTGCTTTGGACTTTCATGTTTTTGAATCTGGACTGTTTATTGTTTTTTTTGAATATTATCTGAACTGCTACCAGTGTCTCTGTGGCATGTCTACAATTGGGTCCTCACATTTCTGGCTGTGAACCTAACAGAATGGTAGTCAGCATAGTGCACATCTCTGCCAAGGCCCAACAGTCCCCTTTAATTCAATCAAACCTCATCCAAAATCAAACTCGCAGCCCTGTAACTATAATTTACAGGTCAGACTACTCTTATGAAAACACATTCAAATCTGGTGAACCTGGATTTTTACACACCCAATGATACCAACCCCCTAAATATGCCTTTTTTCATCAAGATCCATGCATTATTCCCTGATAAAGAAAATGCACTATCTAAGCAATGTTAAAGAAAGTGGGGGAAAAAAGAGTCCTGGAGCTCCTCCTTTATCCTGATCTGCAACAAAATATAATGGGGTCTATTCCAACCAAAGTCTCATCCTCCCAGCAAGTTTCATGGAAATCCGGTCAGTAGTTTTAGCATAATCCTGCTGACAAATCCACCAACAAAAGTGAAACCATAACTGGCCTTGGCAGAGGTAGCAAAGCTTCCAACAGTGTTAAAAATCATCAAATCCATAATTTTCTGCAAGGTGGCGGTAAATTTCATTCAGTCGTCTGTAGCTATAACTTCCAGGAGAGAGTCAGCGTGATGACGACGGTGGAGAGAACTAAAGGTAACTTGAATAACACTTTAAAACATTTTATTGTGTCCATGAGTCACATGAAATAGGTTTTCATCAGCTATGTTGGTTGTTTAACAATGGCGAAAACTCCCATGAGGCCATGCTACGTCACAATGTCATCAAACTACTGTACTTCTTTTGAGTTCATTGCTTTGACTGAGAGACCCCCAGTAGCAGAGAGTGTATACTGTGCATTTAATCTTAACCAAGGCTGTCCTGCATGATGGAATAAAGGAACCACATGACCTAAATCTAGAGGCAATTTTCTATTGTGGGTTTTTAAAGGTCCATTGTGTAGAATTTAAGGGATAGAATGTAAAATAGGCTTAATGGAATATAATATTCATATTATGATTTAATCACCTGGAACTAAAAATCATTATGATTTTATTACCTTAGAGGGAGCCTTTTATATCGACAGAACTTCTACCACAGTTTCTGCCATGTTATACCATTATGTTTCTACAGTATCCCAGAAGGGACAAATCAAACCCTGACTCTAGAGAGGCATTTTTCAGGTTTTTAGAAGCAACCGTACAATCTGCAACCACACTGCTTCATACCACTAAATCCTACACACTAGACCTTTAATTAATATTTTGATCAGTATGGCTCAAATGAAGCCTTGGAATAAGAATATACAGAATGGTATAACATTATCACACTGGGTTAATGATCTTGCACTGAAGCCTCTCAAAACTGCATCACAGCTGATTTTTTTGGCCTCTTGGGGAGATGGAAACAAGATGTAAAAACTGACAAGAGTTCTCTATTTGCACATCTAGCAGAGCAACGTTAGCATTCATTTGGTGTCTTTTCCCAACCTAACAAATGTAAGTCCAATATTCACTCTGATTTGAATTCTGTTTTTGATGTCGACCAACTCCTGAGGGAAATATCTGGCCCTTTGGCAGATGAATGCTTCACTGCGTTCACTAGGGCCAGTTGCTAAATTTGTCTTTTAGCTCATTCAAGGTTGCAGGAAGAAAGCTCTTAAAAACAGTTGCCAGCCGCGAGTGACGATTTGACAAGACTGGAAAAAACAAGAGCAAAGTAGTTGTGTGAAAGATATAATCCTGCAGAGTGCTAACTCTCTCTGTGGGTTTGACAAATTTCATAGGCAAGCAGTCACAGCATCGTTTGCTGTTATAAAAATATTGGTTATATGCTTTAAGGTGATATTCAAACAGTCCGGATCAGAAGGATATGTGCTGGGTAAGACTTACTGAGAGCTCAGTGGCCCACACTTGTCCCATGGTTCATTCTTATTGATCACAGTGGGAATATGGGAGATATCCTGGATGTCGTCTTCAGAGCAGCAGCTATCTGTCATCAGCAAAGACAAGTAAATATATCAGCCAGCCGTCTGTAAAGATATTTGGTTCAATATTCTCATCAAATGTTACACTATTAACAAGAGTCATCTGTGGATGTCATATCCCAAAAACATTGTACAACAAATTAATCAGTATGTGACATATCCTCCATTCCTTTGGTGAGCCTGAGGAGTGGCTATTGCTCTGGATATATGCGATGGAGAAGATGACCAACAATCAGAGTCACCTTAAAATCACGTTTCCATGGAAACAAAAAAAGAAAAGAAATTTGTATACATTTCAAAATGTCAAAAGACATACTGCTTATCATGGTTAATACATGCATAAAGTTTGGTGAAGCAAGTATATATAGTTTGCGAGATATGTTCCCAACAAAAAGTGATTTTGGATGGACTGATGGACATAATGTCCACTTAACTCACTGTCAGCATACAGCTCACACCCCCTCAGGTGTGGCTCTGGACTGGGCGTGGCCTTGTGTTTGCCGTCTTGAAGACACATCCCCTCTGAGCGGGTTCCACCAATCAGCGCACCCGTCAAATATGCGCAAACCAATATCAGAGCGTGATAGATGACGCCCATCTCTCCAGCCACAAACAAGCCTGTAAGAGTTCAGCACATTGGACAGAGCCAGACAACACACACATTATGTAATGAATATAAGGGATGTAATCTATTTCAAGAGAAGAAAACAAAAGATTAAGTAAATCATACAAAACTTCACTTTAAAGTCAATACATTAAATAACATCAAAGTTTGCCTCCGAGGTTCAGTCATTGGACTTTATAGTGAATTAAACAATGTTTAATTTAGCTCCTTGTGTTCCTGCTGTGAGGTGACCTAGTAGACAGGGTGAGCCTAATTAGGTGGGACCGAGGCACCTACTGAGCTGTGTGACATGAGTACCAGTTTAATCTGACAGGCGGCTATAGTTGATGTGTAGCCTACATGACATGAATTAAATAAATCTGTTGGACATGGCCGCATGTCTCTGGACAGGTCGGGTGTGATCCCGAAGCCACACAACAGAGGGCTACAGTGAAAAAAGAGCTCTAGCACATGAGGTCACTTCACTGGGACTCAAGTCTGTAATTTACACTGTTTTCTACAACATGCCAGCCAATAATAATATGTATTAAAATGTATATTAAAAAGTAAGACTCAGGCAGAGGTCCATTTAATTGACATATGGCTCATGTATTAAGATATCCTAAAAGATGCTGCAATTCAAACAGGTCAAAATTGCGCAGTTGTCTAAACAAACCTTGAAATCAATGCCCAAAAACGTCCATTTTTTTCTTATGGAGTCTGTCGGTGCTCATTAGTGACTTTACACTGACCTCGAGGCACTTCATGGTATTTTTTCATCTGCTGTAGCAGCTGTGGCCCATATTGAACTACTGCACCCTCACATGAGCCTGTAGTTTGACATACCTGTCATGATGTTACATCCTACCGACGACTTGTCGGATCAGGTGTTGTTTCACCCACAGAGAGTTAAGATCGCCGTCTGTTTTTACCTGTCGGTGGGGTAAAGATGCTCCGTCTCCTCTGTTTTTAGTAGATTAGTCTTCTCTCTGTCTACCCGGTGTGTATCCTGCGCCTGTTCGCGGTGCTCGGTGCTCCGGTCTCCTCTTCTCTCTGTGTCTGTCTCTGTCTGTGCCGGCTGTGATCTCTGCTGCCCGGGGGTCGCTGCTCGCCACTTTGTCACCGGTTTATACTGAGGGCATTTCAGTCCCCTCCACCAGGCAGCTCACCCCCTCCCTCCTCCCCATGCTGGGAAGTACCCCCTCCCCCCGTCTCTCTCTCCCTCCCTGTCTTGCACGCACACGCACGCAGTAAAGACTTAATCTTCCACTGAGATGTTTACCAAATCCTCCTTGTTGACAGCCTTCCATCCAAGCAATAGTGAAGATGGAAAAACACAAAAAAGGTAATTGAATGGTTAATAATAATAATAATAATAATAATAATTAATAATAATAATAATAATGTGCAATAATTCCTTTGTATAGCACCGTTAATGCAAGAAAATCCAGCTCGAAGTGCTTTATAACAAAGAAATTACATGTACCAAATGCTTAAGAAAGACAAAGAACATAGAAACAAGAACAGAAAATAAATGTATGCATAACAGGTAGTATGATAATAACAGGAATAAAATAAGCTAAAATAAGAATGACAATAAGTTGCAGAATAATCATTAAAATCAAGTATAGGATATATAAAATATGTAAAATTAAGTAATAGTAGAGCAACAGTGCAGAAGGGCAGGTCACAAATGAATTTCAAGCCTGTCTCCAGAGAGTAACGGCTATGCCAAAAGGTTGAGTAACATATTAGTAATTGGCCTTAACAGTAATAATAATAATAATAATTATGAACTTTATTTGTATGGCACATTTCATAGAAAAAATATGCACCAAGTGTTAAAAAAGACATACTAACATACAGGAATAAAAAAAATAATGTAAACTTTACAATAATGTAAAAGTAGATGCATTACAACAGGGATGATAATAGGAATGACAATAAGCTAAAATAAGGGTGAGAATAAAAAACAGAATAATCAGTAAATTGGAATAGCATATGTAGAATATATAAAAATCAAGTAGAAGTCAACATTTTAACCCTTTGATGCACAAAAAGGGTCAAACGTGACCCCACTAAATTTTTATTTGCCCTGTCTTTTCAATTAATTTATTTCATCATTACATTTTCCAGGTATTCCTCAATCATCTTGTTTTTGATTTTTCCTTTATTACTTTTGAATAAAATATATTTTTGTGTCACTACCCTTCTAATGCACAGCATGGGTCAAAAATTATTATTATTGTTATTATTAGCTTGTGCATCAAAGGCTTAAATATAGTGCTGTACTACAGAAGCACAAAGGCACAGATGAGTTTCATGTCTCTGGAAGGTAACATCAAGTTAAATACAAAAGCGAAGAGATAAATTTAAAGCTTTCTTTTTAAAATATTTAGTGATCTGGCTTCCCTGATATCTGTGCGAAGTGTGTTCCGTATAGTGTTGGGCCATAAATGACAAAAGCAGCATCCCTCCCTTAAACCAGCAGCAGATGATCTCTAATGAAAAAGGGAGTTAGCACCGTAGCTTTGTCCCAGCTCATTAAGAGCTTTATATAAGGAGGAGCACATTGAAGTCAATTGTAGATGTAACAGGAAGCTAACACTGGATTAATGTGCTCTTTCCTATAAAGGTACAAGCCGACCCATGAGGGATGTGCTGCCCATTATTTTGAGAGGATCAGTCACAGGTCATGCTGAGTCACACCTGTCCTCCTCTGGCTCTTACTCTGTAGGTCAGGGCTTTTTCCAGATGACAGGGTTAGAGGAGGCAGAGATTTGATACTGCATTATATGCTGAGGACAGGGAACAAAAAATCTCCCTGGAACAAAACACCATGAACTCACAGGAAAGGTGCTGCATTTTGCAAAAACACTCCCTGTTACCTTAAAAACAGAGTTCCTATACTTTTATTTCATTCAGTTTTTTTTGGGTCACCTGTGTCTGTGGACACAAGTGAACGATGCTAGAGACCTTACCAGCAATGCTACCAAAAGGTGTATTCCCTAAAAGGAAATCATTGTCCGTTTGATTACAAATGAAAGGTTCTTACAGGCTGGTATGATTTTTCCACCATGTGTGTATTATTGCTCCTGGTTTTTAATCTCACCTCACTTGGACCTAGAGTGCCAGGCAAATCCCTGGCTGGGTGCGTCTTTCTCTCCATCCCTTGGTGACCTCCCAAGGCTTTTGGCCACTGAAGAGCAGATGGAGAGTGTCTTGTGGCCTATAGTCGCCTGCCTAAAACCAAGACTGTGAAATTCGTGACATGCCTTAAACATGATTGGTTTCGGCGACAGAACCATGGAGGGACAATAAGGGAACAGAGAGACTGACCATCACATCAACACACTGATTGAGTGCAAATGAAATCAACTCAGATTCCTGCTGTATGAGCCAAACGATGAAATGAGGGCTCGCAGTGGCCCTGTTGTCCACCAGACCTGTTTCATAACTGGTGAGGGTCGTCCCCACACAGCACTTTATTTCTGGGGTGAGAGCAGAGGAGTGAGATGCAGACAAACAGCTCTCCATCTGGTAATTAGAGGAGGAATAACGATATCCTTTGTGTGAGAGCTATTCAGGGAACAGAGAGGGAGGACAAAGCAGGTCATCACTGCTTTCTGTGTACCCCTGTTGTGGTTCTCATTCAACAGGGTTGGGTCGCTGCCTGCGCTTGAGCCTCTTGCTGGCCCTCAGCTGCCAACCATCTCTGTCAACTCACCACCTGGCAGACAATTTGTACCAGTTAGAGGTTGATATGTTGTACCACTGACCTTTTTCTGCAGGACACTATAACAATTTAAATGAAGTCGGGAAATAAAATGTGAGAAGCGAATCTGTCCATGGACACTCATGAGAGCAGGAAGACAAGATCAGTTGTGCCCAACCAAAAGTAATTCCCATAGGGTGTACTTCTGCAGCTGTCAGTGTGCAGTATGGATAACAGAACTTAAGTAACTTTTTGGTCAAATCACAGCCACTATATTTCGCTTGAGTTACATATGGACAGTGGATGAATGGCGGAAACAGGCCTGGTTAATGGAATGAATAGATGGCATTGATAGTTAAATGAATAAAGCTGAGACGGTTAGCTAAAACCAAAGCGTATGGTATGGATGGATGACTGAAATAGTTGGCTAAAAGTAAAGTAACATATAAGGTTGAAATATGTAGCTAATAGTAGTGGATTAACAGTAGCCATAAATGGAATAAATGTTTGTGTTTCACTCCAAGTGGAACCCCAATCCACAAAAAGTTGGGACGCTGTGTAAAATGTAAATAGTGTTGCTGGCATCAAATTCAAAATGGGCATATAATTTTCAAAAAAAACAAATATCTCATTTTCAACATTTGATATATTGTCTTTGTGCTATTTTCAATTAAATATGGCGTTTCAATGTTTGCAAATCATGTCATTCTGTTTCTATTTCTGTTTCTGTTTCTATTACACAGCATCCCAACTATTTTGGAAACAGGGTTGTCGTACAAAATATGATGAATCCAATTATCTAACTATAGCAGTATCTTTAAATATAATGATATAGACCATATAATAAATAGTATTAAATAACACCAAGTTTATAATCCATTAATCACATATTTTGAACACGATAGGCAATACCAGGCTTCTTGAGATTATGCTGTGGAAGTACGTCAGATGAAAAAGTTTGGGAACCACTGCTGTAGCCTTCTGCCTTTTAAACATATTGAGTCATATTGAAAGTCAGAGATCAGGATCTTCTTTTATTTCCCTATCATCATCCAATCCAATATGAAGGATATATGAGAGTATCCTATACATAGAAACATGAGAGACACCATAAACGTTATAACTTAAACTCCATTAAATGCAATTTAACATTTAATGGCAAAAGGAGCCACTAGTGTGAGCAAAGAAGCTACTTTCAAATAAAAGTCTAAAAAAAGGAGCAGTGACACAATTTATGCTTTTCTATTCAAAAACCATTAAATACATGAGTTTAAGTCAAAGTTAGTAGCTCCTGTACAATATGTCTACATGGACTGGACTATTTTCATTTTGTATTAAATCTTATAATGTTCTTATAAATATCTTAATGTATCTCCTAAAACTCATTATCGTTGCATTTTTTGTCAAAATGCTTCATCATCAGACACAGAGTGAAATAATAACAGAGAGAGAAGAGAAATCTGCACACAAGAATATATTTATCATTTATTCAGAGACAGGAATTCAACCCAACATGGATTTTTTTTAAAATTTGTTTTCTGTAAAATACACAGACAGACATTAGAGCAATAAATTACATTAAGAAAACATCATTAATCGACTGTCTCACAATTACATAGGCATTTATTAAAAATTAAATGACCAATATTCCCATTTCATGTAAAAGTCTTATTTTTGAAACAGGCTGTACTTTTTCTTGGTAAAAACAAATTGTCTTGACCAACAGTGGTTGATTTTAGATTTTTTTTTCACATCCTGACAGCATAGATGAGTTAAAGTAACACATTTGAGATGAGGCCAAAAAAAGAATTAAGTTCTGTTCATTTCAGCTCTTTCTGCCTCTTTGTTATAGAGAAGAGGTCCAGATTGTTGCTAGTTGCTGTTGGTCTCAGCCTTCGTTCCTGCATCCTCTTCCCAAAGTTCATAGTCAGCGTACCAACAGCATAGGTGGACAAGACCATGATGGTGCTCCCCACAAACTGTGACGTGGTTCCCCGCTTTACCACAAGCCTCCAGTCTCGCCTCTGTGCATCTGCTGCCTCCACTGTCTGAGCGATGGACTCCATACCTGAGGCTGGGACAGGCAGCTCCTTTGTCTCCTGGGAGTGTTGATGAATTCAAATGTCAGTGTTCCTGTCTGTCAGGATGGATGGAGGCTTTCTGGCTACCCTCTTCATACATGCTTCTTTATCTACTCGGCCTTGTTTGCACACGTCAAATCCTCAGGCTTGGTTGGGTGCCAGAGTACGTCAATAAGCTGTTGGGAGACTGAGAAGGAACAAGGTCCTGTCTGCAGTGTGATCTGTGTAAATGGAATTCAATAATAGAAAGAACAGAAGTCAGCCAGTCCTGTTATTTCAGCACCAAGGTCAGCACCAAGCAAACAATAAAATCCTGAACACAGACTAAACTACTACCATTGTCCCCAAATGTTCACTGTAAAATGTAAAAAGTTGACTTGACTTCAGGAAGTGAGGAAATCATCAGTTCTAAGTTGTTAAAGCTGATTAATGGTCTTCTTTGCTCGGAAATTTTGAGGCAATTGGTTTCCTGACTTTTGTTTAAAGTCGACATTTTACACTTTATAGTGTAAATTTAAAGTTTTAAAGTTTTACAGCTTTACAAGTCCTTGGAAAGCAAAAAAACCCATTCACCATTCAGTTTGGAAAAGAAAGATGTGATTGAGAGGCAGTTTCTTCATTATAAATCAATCAATCCGATAATCACAATGGGGTTTGTTTTTTTTGGTTTAAATTTGTCATGTTAGATGCTTTCAGTGATGAAACAGTCACTGATCAGATAGAGCCAGGGTGTTAATAGTAGTAATAATCATTCACATTTAAGCACAATAAAAGTTCTGGACATTCATGCCACAAAAGCTCATTAAATTTACACGAACCTAAGTTAATTTTTTATTAAGTATTATATAAGTATTAGTATATTAAAAATATTTCATGTTTAGGTTACATATAGAAGGTTTTGTTGGGTTTTAGGCTTTGCTCTGTCTATGAGAAAACATAATTAAAAAATGCCTTTTGTTCACTTTAGTGGAGAAAAGAGGCTTTGGTGGAGGCTCAGAGGGCTTATTAATGATTTCTTATATATGGAATATATGTTTAGCAGCAGCTGCTTCTTTACATTGCTGTCTTCCTCATCATCTCTCTCGCATCCAGACTCTTACTCTGTGGGATGGAGCCTGTTTATTGTTCATTTCCTCTGTTCACATAACAAGGAAATCACCACATATAGATGAAGAATCTTTGTGTCATCATCACACTGAAGCTTCTCCTGAAGGATGGGACTAACACACGAGACAAATCCTAATGCTTGAGCTGTGTGGTTGCAACTCTGGGAAGATATATCGCATGACAGACACCTTGACAGATTCATGTTTGTATAACAAGCACAAGCTCTGCGCCTGTAGATGGATGGAGGAAGAATGTCTTGACAAATATCTGTGTTTGGCCCATAACTCTACTTGTGAAATGACGCCTTTGTGGCAGCAGATCAATAGACAAACCTTTCACTTTCTCTCTGCAGTAGGTCTGTCTGCAGCAGCTTATCGCCAAACATCATGTCTTTATTTTTTCAATATCCTAAACCTTCAGGGAGCACGTATTCAAACCAAATCACCACGTGAGCATTTGCCTCAGTCTCAGCATAAATCTGCAGCTGTGTGCCATGCTTTAGTCGTTGGGAACTCTTGCAGGACTCTTTGCATCGTTGTAAGAGGCTTAGCTGTGTGACGGTAGGTCTTGGCATGAGGTGTCTGAGGGACTGAATAGGCTGGTTGGGTCTTTGGGTCCAATTCTGCTTATAAGCCACCTTTATGTACCATTCATTTAAACACCCACACACACACATACGTAATGAATTTGTCAACCCTCTGTCTAAAAGCACTTTGTTCTGATAACATCTGCATTTGTTTTCTCTGTCCCTCTCATGTTAATAATGAATAATGCAACAAAGTCCCTGTCATTTCTTCTGTCTCCGTTCTTCTCTCTTCCTTTTCTCCCCGGTTTATCTTCCTCTTCCTCTGCAGACAAACCGATAGAGTGCAAAGGAAACAACTCCAGCTCTCTCAGCATTGGTGTTGTTTACATGGCCAACTTGTAAACCCGATCATACCCTGATCGGGTTTACAAGATTGACAATGTCAATCTGTTTCTCATTCAGTCAGTCACTTTGGTCCAGACTGAAATATCTCAACAACTTTTAATGTCTTCCAATATCCTCCAAGGATGAATCCTGCTGACTTTGGTTATCCACTAATAAGATAAGATAAGATAAGATAAGATACTTTATTCATCCCAGACTATGACTAGCTCTATGAAATTATGTACAGGAGGTAGAAATATATACAAACAATACAGTGCAGTGCACAGGAGCACACATGTTGGGTGGTGATCGTTGATGGGTTATTATGACTGTGACAGTGATGTGTTGAACAGTTCAATGGCAGTGGGAAGAAATTATTTGAGGTGTCTCTCAGTGGTGCAGCGGGGCATGATTGGGGTATGATCGGGACATGATCGGGACATGATCGGGACATGATCAGGGCATGATCGGGACATGATCAGTCTGTCACTGAATGTGCTTCTGCAGCTGTTTACAGACTGAAACAGTGGATGAGAGGGATTGACCATGATGTCGAGGAGTTTGAACAGTATCCTCCTCTCAGCTTCCTCTTTCAGGTGGACCAGGCTGACCCCAAGGACTGACCCTGCCTTCTTAAGAAGTTTATCAATCCCGTGGGCATCAGCAGATTTAACACTGTCTCCCCAGCACACTACAGCATAATAATAAGCACTGGCTACCACTGACTGGTAGAAAATGTTCAGAATATTGTAAGAAACATTGAAGGACCTGAGCTTCCTAAGAAAGTAAAGTCGGCTCAGGCCCTTCTTGAAAGTGTGATGTGTGTTTATTGTCCAGTCCAGTTTATTGTCCAGATACAGTCCCAGCTTCCTCTAGTGTTTGTCTTGTTTACATCAGTGTTGCCTCTGCATTTGCATGCATGATAAAAGTCTGTAAAGAACTTTAAAAGTGGCTAACGTATGATTTTGCCATATAAATAAATCGGCCTTGCCTAATAGAACAGGGCCTCATTTGCTCCTCACATGTCAGGCTGTTCATCGTGTGCACTGGTTAATGACTGTAGCATGTGTGTGTGTGTTGAAGTGTATCAGATCAATTGTGTGTTTTGTCCAGAGTGATTGAAGTAATCCTCTTATGGTGTCCATTCGGCAGGAGCAGCAGAATGTGATGCAGTGCTGAGGACGCTTTAGTGAAGTCCCGCTGGGCCGGGCCCTCGGACAGCCAGCAGGAGAGGCGCCTCCTGATTCAGAATGAGACACAGTGCCTAACCAGGATTACCCACAATGCCTGATGGCACTGTCTAGCCATCCAATTGGTGACGTCAGTCTGTGGGAAGCATGTAATTAAAGATTGGGACACAAACACAGGAGGGAGGGATGGAATGAGACGGAGGAAATAAATAATGAGAGTAATTCTTCTCTTCTCTTCTCTTCTTTTCTCCTCTCTTCTCTCTTCTCTCTTTTCTTCTCAGGAATAATAAGACAAACACTAAAAAAACTTTGACTCAAGTCTATTTGCTACAATGTCTGATACCTTGATTTTAATTAAGTACTAGTAGTGTTTGTGTGTGTGTGTGTGTGTGTTTAATTCTGGCCTTATTGTGACCCTGTGAATATTTTACAGATTAAGTTCTGCTTCCAGGGCTAATTTATCTAATGGAGGGAGTGACATATACTTTTGTATGAGTGTGAAAATGGACTGAAAACATTGCTCTAACTTCCTCTTAGCATAATGACTTAGATGATTTTCCCAAGGAATCAATTTAGTCTAAATTAAATTAACCAGGAGGAAAAAGTTCATTTGTAATTCCAGATTAATACCTGGTGATGATGGGAATCTGCTTTTCTTCTGCTGGTTGCATGATTAGTTGGCATCTTTTATTACATTTTCCTTTCCAGGCACACTAAACTATACAGCAGTAATGAAAAGTCTCTGTTGCACTGCCATCTCCCACCACAAGGAGTCACAGCGGTGATTCATTGGAGGTGTTCAGGAAATCATTGAGATGCATCTGGCATCTGGAAACAATAAACAGCCAAATACAGTGCAGGTGATACAAAGGGACAAAACCAGCCCATAATAATCCCACCTAATCCACCATTACAGCCGTAACAGTGGCACTGATACAGTCTCTTTCCTGCAGGCCTGTGTGTGTGTCTGTCTCAACTGTTGTTGTTGATGCTGTTAAATAATAGAAACTGAAGCTTCAATCAGCTGTTGAGTAGGGGCTTTCCCTCCAGGCGCTCCAGCTTCCTCCCATTCTCCAAAAAAAATGCACTATAGGTATTGACTCTAGAGAGATGAGCAGGGGGAAAACCAGGAAACATTTTCTCAAGGAAATCTGATCCAGTTTCACCAACATATTTGCTGTTGTTTGACATTGTTACCAGCTTCTCGTGGGAGATCCAACCTTTTTTGTGTGAAAAATCATTCATCTGGGGTGCGTTTAGCTTAGTCGGTAGAGTGTGCGCCCATTTACTGAGGCTGAAAGTCCTCTACCGGCGGCCATGGATGGAATCAAAGGGCCGCCAGTATCTTCCCAGGTCTTCCCCTCATTCTCCACTACATTTCCTGTCATCTCTCTAAGCCATCCTATCCAAAATAAAGGCAGAAAAACACCAACAAAATAGCCTGATAAAATTAATTTATCTTTGATGTGGTTTTAACACAAAAAATTAAAGTAACTGGTTAATGAAATCCTCAAAGTTTACATTTAATCCAAATCTTTGAATATATAGCTTATTTCACTCAAAAGTCTAATCTCACTATGCATTAAAGGTACAACATACTACTAAACAACAAGTGACTCCTGAACTAGTTGTGATGTCTCAAAATCTTGTTCATGGGTAAACATTTTAATCTGAGCACAGAGAAACGTTCCCTCTTTAAAAACAAAACAACCAGCTAGTGTCCAACTCTGCAAAATACGTCAGTCAGTCTGCACAGTAACAACAAACAGAACACAGTTTAGACTGAAGGGGAGGCTTTAAGGATGTGTCTTTGGGTGCTAAACTGAACCACAGTCATAGCCTCTACACAGCCAGGCTTTAGATTGAATAATAACAGTGTTTGTCAGCTTTTAGAACATCATTCATTTCAAATTCAAGGTTGTGATACAGGATGTCTGTTCCAAATATGACATCCAAGAAGTCTAAACTATAGAAAACTCCCCCCAGAGCCACAGAAGGCATTTTACAAATGTTTTCACAGGATGAGTTGTGTTCCTCATGACAAGTAAACTGGACTTCATGTGTAAAATCTCTTTAGCGCCCCTTTAAGGTATGAGGATAAAACTATAGAACAGCTAGATAGTCCCAATGTGTCAGTCACAAAAATTCTTCTGCTGTCTGTCAAAATGATGGAGGAGGGAAAGTCTGCTAACGACAAGTTAGTCTGCAACTAAACAGAGACTGAATGTGACTCATCTTTTTTATTCTGTGTGCTACACACCACAGCACACAATGCTGCCACCCAGTGCAAATATCAGCCAGTCTATGTATTTTCCTGTAGATAATTACACTGTATGTACTTTTAACACATGTATTGGAGTTAGTTTCCTGTTTTGTGCTGATGCTCTTTGCACAGAGGACAGGCAGCGGTACAGTTGTGTTTGTGTTGCTACAGTTGATGCTGCGTCTTATGAAAGAGGAGGCCTTGACACAGAAAGCATCACCATTCCCATCTGCTCACATTCTGCATGCATGTGTGTGTGGAACATATTTTAAAACCACCTGCTCATGGTAACTGGACTGGAAAATCATCATCATCATCATCATCATCGGAATCCACAAAACTGAAAAATCCAAATTGTCATTGTTTGAGTGAAAATCTTGAATCTCCATCATGTCAACTTTACCAGAAGCAACAACACGTCTTTTCTACTCGGGAGCGATGAACTTTTTTTTTAATGTGATGGATTTTAAACAGGTTTCCCCATTTAATCCCTTAAATGACACTGAGAGGGTTGAGGTATTCGGATGACAGCTGGGGAGTTTTCTCTTCTGTCTTTAAAAAGGTCGGACAATGATGTGAGTGGGTGTGCTTCTCAGTTGTATAATAGGGCATACATAGGAAATGGGAGTCAGTGTGTGTCTGAGCACTAATCCTTATGATTAGGAGGCATGATGCTGTCAAACATTTGTCATTCCATAACAATGCAATGGCATGACTCAGATAATAACATGACAGGTGAAGCAAACTGAAATGATTTACCTATGCAATATGTGGAAACATGATACCCATATACAGATAGCACAATAGGCTGAGAAACAAGGGCTGAGACTTTACAGGGGAGGGATTAGCAGAAAAAACGTAACGATTCTATTTTCATAAAGACTCAGAAAACATAATGTCATGCTTCCTGTCTATGGATCCAAAAAGCTTCCTGTTTTGAAGAACCTCTTTCTACGTGGAAGAGCGAGGAACACGCTGTAAACGCAACACCGTCACATCCCTTTTAAAGAGTCAAGTCAAAATGTATTTATATAGCACATTTAAAAACAACAAACAGCTGACCAAAGTGCTGAACAAGCTTAAAATAACACATTTTGACAACAGATGCCACACAATATAAAATTTAAATAAAAATAGATATAAAAAATACAATAATGATAAATAAAGAAATGCTGCTCAATAAAAGATAAAATCATGATGTCAAGCTCAACTGGAATTAAACGCCAGTGAGAAGAAATGGATCTTCAGCAGTGACTTAAATATTTCTTATGTCTGAGCAGATCTGATATGGATTGGTAAACTGTTCCAGAGCTTGGGAGCAGCCCCTGCAAAAGCCGGTCGCCTCTGTTTGTAAGGCTGGATCTCTGCACATGCAGGCGCAACTGGTTGGTTGACCTCAGCGCTCTAAATGGAGTATGACGGTGCAAAAGATCAGATAAATAAGAAGGAGCCAGCCCATTTAAAGCCTTAAATACAAGCAATAAAATCTTAAAACCAATCCTGAAACGTACAGGTTAGCCAGTGGAGGGAGGCCAATATTGGGGTTATGTGATCTCACTTTCTTTTTAAAAGTCGAACAGCTAGATCCGAACAATAGCTGCAAATGACGAAGTGAAGACTGATCTAAACCCACATAAAGGGAATTACGATAGTCAAGTTTAGAGGTAATGAAAGCATGAGTAACTCTCTCCAAATCTTTGGGAGGAAGTCTTAACTGAAAGAAACTAGTTTTAACAACAGAACTGATCTGTTTGTCAAGTTTGAAGGAACGGTCATAAATCACACCAAGATTCTTAGCAGAAAGAAAGAGCGACTTAACGGCCTCTGAACATCTTGTCTTTGTTGAACAGAACTTTGTTTGTACATATGTTCTCCAGGACCTTGTGACATCACTGGTGGGTGTGGTTCACAAAGCAACAGAGCAACTTTCTGACCACACTCAGAGATGAAAAAGAGAGGGCAGCAATGCATTGCTTTTAAGCCTGGTTTTAAGTTAACATTTTAAACTTGTTAGTTCCCAGTTGCCTACTCACACAGCCAGCAGATACAGCATAACACGTTTCCATTTGAGTCGTTTTTCTGGCCATTTTTGTGACTAGAAGTCCAATATTTATCATTTAGCTCTGTGTTTTGGTCTCCACCAGCTCCTGAGATAAATATCTGGCTCCTTAGCTGCTAAATGAGGAAGAACAATGAAATAAAAAAAACACCATAACGCACTCAGAGGAACAGAGTCGGGTGATCACTGTGTAGGTAAGTCAGCAGGAGCGAACCCTTATGTGATCCATTGGTTATATGCTTTAAAGACCGATGTGAAACTGAAGTGATTAGGTTTGTCCTTGAGTTTAGCAGCAATCAACAGACTGGCATCGACTCTTGTTCCGAACAAAACTGAGCATTTGCTCGTCTCCAGAGGGATTACAAAATCATTATATAAGAGGATATGAAAGCAGGATCACTTCTGTGTTCAGCAGCAGCTGAGCACCAGCGGTTCACTCTCAAGCGACCATAATGACGACATTATGAAACTCAGTGAAGTGAGTCTCCTCAGACAGACTTCCACCTGTGCTTTACTCTTTGCAGTGAGCTCAATTTAGCCGGTGTGGTAGCAGAAATCAATACCCTCTCCTGGCTGCTATGTGTTCACCGGCTTCGTGACGGCGCAGGCGCCGCTCATCACTTTGACAGAGCTGAGAGGAGCAGAGAGGTAGCAAGGCGTAATGTGTATTTATTTTTTGTCAGTGCTTTGAGTTTTGTTTGTCAGGGTTTACACAGCACAGAGACGACAGAACAAAACAAAGCCATCAGCACTTAGATGATCTGGCTCTCTGACTGCCAGCCAGACGGCCCTGACAGCTCCATCTATATGTTACAAATAACAGCCTGCTCACTGGGGCTTTTTGTGACTAGATCTGTGCATCACACACTCTGCCACACTTCTGTAAAGAGAGGCACTGTCATGCACTGCGTTTTTAAACCCTTTATCCACAAGGAATAAAAACATGTAGGGCCAATCTGTGTCATGGTGTGTTCCTGCAGCCATATGTAGAAACAAAGAGGCAGATGCTTTGGCTTGCATTCAGCTTGGAAATACTTCCTGTTGATTTCCTGAGGTAATCAACAAAATACTTGTTCATGCATCAGGTAATTTACTCTATCTTCTATTGCAGGAGATATTACAATATTTGCTGAATAAATACATACAACTACTCCATTGGTGAATACAGTGAAAACAATAGCAATGTTCAACAACAATCAGAGAGCACAAACTGCCACCAAAGCCAGCTCAGTTTACCCATGATGTCATTTCACCTAACAGCAATATTCCCATGTTAGTTTGACCCTCATAATGTAACTCCTTGACCATGAAAACCTACCTCTAGAACCTGTAATCACATTGAGTTTGATAGATATTCAAGAAAATCAATATTGCACTAATGGCGGTTTTCCTCAGTATCTAGCTCCGAAATTACATCCACGGCACATGACCCAACCTTCCACCCAGTTTCACGGTAATCAGTCAAGTATTTTATATGTAATTGACAAAAACAATGCAAAAAGCCTCATCCTACAATGTTTTAAAAAAAAGCAGAATAAAATTCCTCCCATTTATCCAGAGCCACTCCAAAATTTAAAGGTTCTTCCCTTTCATAAGCACAACCCCTCTATCAAGTTTCATTAAAATCCATCAGATAGCATAGATGGAAATGGCACAAAAGCCCTATATCTCGCAGCTCTCATTCCTTCTGTGAGTGACACAGAAGGAAAATGGTTCCTCATGCAGCTCCACAATCCAAAGAAGGCCGACATCTTTACAGCCAATATTTCCAAAGTCAGCAACTCACATCTATACAATCTAGATGGATGAATAGTGCTACAGAAAAATATGTATTTTTGATTTTGGTGTGAACTTTCCTCTTAAGTGTCTCAGTAACAGTGACAGTGAACCAGAATGCACAATAACAGCACGGTCTCCTTTAAGAGGAATGCGTCATTAATACACCTGTGAGTTTCCTGCTGTGACTTGTCAAAATGTCTCCAGTGCAAACAATCCATTTAGTAAAAAGACAGCTAGCGGCTCTATGAGGGTGTACTTAGGCACAGCCGTGCTTCAAGTTGAGTGCTAACATGAGCATGCAAACATGCTGAAATTTGGAATAATGTAATAATAATAATATGTTAATAATAATGCTATTAATATGTTCACCATCTTACTTTAGCTTTTATAGCTTAAACTCAAAGGATGGTTAAAGTGTCTATAGTTTTGCAACATTATAATCATGAACAAAAGAATTGGACAAATTAAACTTTTGACCTGATGATGGTGCTAGATGAAAAGTCAAGTGATCAGCAAAATTATTACAATTTCATCCTGAGGATAACATGAATGGGGGACAAGTGAAACCATTGACCTGCAGGTGGGACCAGTGAAAAAGTCAGTAGGCCTCATCCTTTGGGAAATTGATTGTTGGACAAAATTTCATATAAATCTGTGCAACAGTAGTTTAGATATTTAAGTCTGAAAGTGATGGACCATTAGAACCATGCTGCTGGTATGGCTAAAAACACATTTTCAGTTTGTTTACCTGTTGAGGTGAAGGTGTGATGAAAATAAAGTCAAAAGACCACTTGGCTCATCAGACAAGCTGTGAGTTATTTGCAGACAGGCTCCCTTTTCTTAATGAAAAAAGAAAATACATATTAGTCAGTCATTTGAATGCATACCAGCAGCATCAGTGCCGTCTTCCTGCCCGTTCCGTCGGACAGGTCAACGCGGGCAGAGTTTGGACATTTGCGGATTTCTCACTGCGTCTGGCAGTGGTGAGGTCATGACTGTGTGGGCAGCTCTGACCATATGTTAGATAAAATCTGTGTGAAAGCCCTAATCCCCAGCAAGGCATTATGCAACGACTTTGCCAAAGGGCCACCCGCTTGTCAAACACGGAAGTAATATGATGGGTGGAAACATCATGTTGTCCAGTGTGACCCAGCAAGTTGAGTAGTTTTTTAAAATGATTTTGGCCTCTGGTTTTGTTTGTGTTCTAAAATTGATTTAATATGTACTATATGTTAGATTTATAAACATTAAGATACATTCTTTATATCTCATTATACACTGGATTAAACTCACATATATGTGATCTGTCGATGAAGATTCATTTATTCTTCACACTCAATAATCCTGTGATCAGGTTCAAAAATGTCATGAGGATATTAAGAGATTAATTTGGCCTGAGTGGAAACGCCTTGTTTTAAACAAACCATGGTGCAAAGACTCACACTGTTACCTTCTGGATTCATTACCTGAGCTAAGACTATGGTTAAAATGAAATAAAACCTTAGTTTCAGCATACGTAAGCTAACTGGCTGGATTAACCTGTAAGGGGGTCCCTGGGAAACCACTGGCAATATTATCCTCATTTTTATTTTTTGACTTAATAAAACTTTATTAGGAATATGCAGCACAAGAGCACAATAAAATCTGGAACTAGATTGTAACACAAGACATTGAGCCACATGACTAATAATTTAGGATCATCTTATAATATGGATTTTGGGAAATAAGCTTATTCTTTATCTTGCCAACAGTTGAGAAGAACAATATTAACTGTCATCTGTAAGCTTAATAGTAAAGCCAGATATTACTTTATCTTAGCATAAAGACTGCGAACAGGGGGAAACAGCAAGTCTGGCTCTGTCCAAAGATAGCAAACTGCTGAACAGCACGTCTACAGCTCCCTTATTAACACGCTATATTCTCTACCTATGATACAAAAACTTCAAGTGTGAAAACAAGTCATGGCATGGATGTATATGTAATCACCTTATGGATCTGAGCCAGGTTAGCTGTTTCTATTCTACATGCTACGCTGAGATAACAACCTGCAGCTGCCTTTTACCTATTTACTGTATTGGAGACGGAAAAAAATCATGACTGTTCATTATTTAGGTGAATCTGTGATAAATAAAACTTTCCAAACACTTTAACTTCTACTGCAGTATGAATAAGAAGGATCCTCCACAATTTAGGTGCAGCCAGCAGCATTGCTAAACCCCTTGTATGGGTGCCTGATCATGCTGTGCCCCAATAAGCGTCCCTGGGTCTCTTGAAGGGCGCTATATAGATTTGTTATTATTGCATATAATCCAAGCCTTGAGGCGCACACCTAGTGGATCAGGTCCAAACGCTACAGCCTCACATCCATGGCCTGCTGTGTGCAGCGTGAAACAAGAATCAGGAAAGCGTTGATAACAAGATGGGACTGAAAAAAAAGAAAAAAATCCTGTCAGATTATATGAATTTGTGAAGGACTCTGAAACAAATGCCGGGTTGAAAACACCCAAATCGGGCTGTTTTTAATCCAACTGCAGGGTAAATACTGGACCAACCCAACGCTGGCTACGTCATAATGACACCAATATGACCAACACTTTATCACCTCCGCCAAGAAAGTTATATTTGTTTGTTTTTGATTGGTTTGTCAACAGGATTATGCTATAACTACTGAACAGACATCAGTGACATTTGGTAGGAGGATGGGTCTTCAAGCAGAATAGACCCCATTAAATTCTGGTCTGGATAAAGGATGGATGAAGGATATTTTTTCCCTCTTTTTTTAACGTTGTGAGATAGGGCATTCTCCAACAATTTCTTTAATTTCTAAGTGAATAATGCAAGGATCTTGATAACTAAAAAAATAGGTATATTTAGGGGGTTGGTGTCTTTGAGTGTGTGCAATTTGGTGCAGATTCAAATAAAAATCCAGATCCACCAGATATTTCCATAAAGGGTAGTCTGTCCTGTAAATTATGGTTACAGGTCAATGAGTTTGATTTTGAATAAGGCTTTATTGAATTAAAGGGGACTGTTGGGCCTTGGCCATGCACTCTATCATTATTTGAGAACAATGCATCCGCTTTGTACTCCAGTGCAAATCAGCCTTCTGTTTGCAAAGTAAGAAGTGTAAGAGCTGACTTTTGATATAAAATATAGGCCGTTATTTTTACAGTAATCAAATACATTTTAATGTAACTTTCCCCACACAGTGAATCCTGTCTGTCGTCATGAATGTAGTCCTAACCGATCTTACGCATCCAGATTGGAGAGTCCAAAATGTGGCATACATTATCCAGCGCACATTCAGGATGTAAATCAGCAACCATCTCCAGAGACAAAAACATAAAACCATGGACTGTAGCGTATATGAGCCCGTGTATCTTCCAGCCCAGGGACAGATGCTCCTCCACTCATCTGAGAGGAGACTGTGCGTGTAGGAGGAGGGGCGAGAGAGGGAATCCCAGGAAGGGGTTACAAATATCGCGTTGCCGCCGTAGCACCGTCCAGTCACCAGTTTTATGGGAAGAGAAGGTTGAGTTGCATCGGATGGAGGACTGAAACGAAAGAGTTTTACAACTTCAATGGTATTCGGGGAGGAACGAGAGGCAAAGACGCGCTCCGCTCACCTCACTCACGGCGATGTTCACGGGACCAGACAGGCTCAGTCAACGGCAGCGTCAGCCCGGCAGAGGAGCTCAAGGATGAAGCGCGTCTCAGACTCAACTACGGTGCAGTAGTGTGTAAAATAATCGGCTGGTAGTTGGAGCCTGCGTTGAGCTGTGAACACGTAGTCCTTTTGGAACCAAATGTGGGAAGAAGGTCACGTCACTTCAGAGGAAACAACAGGAGAACTTGGGTTCAGTGTTCCTCTATGGGCATTGTGTTTGCGGTGATCGTTCAGGCCTCCGGTCGCGCGGCTGGAGAGGATCAAGGCGCACAAACCTCTGGCAAGATGTCAAAGATGCTCTGAGAAGGAGACGCGCACACAGCAGCATGTCTGACAACACCGAGACACAAAATATAAGTCAGAAGTGGGGCTAAGGAAAGACCTGTTTCCCCTTTTAAAGAGACATTTTAACCGGACAGAATGGGACCGATTGACTGTTTGGTATTTTCTTTCTCCTCGACGTGACACCCTCTGTGTGCGCGTGAGCGCCTCTTTGGCTCCGAGTGCGCCTGGACGCTGCTGCGGCTGCAGTGCAGTTCGGGTATAGCACCAGTAGAAGCTGCAACCCTGTTGGGTTCAAAACACAGATTAGTGTAAGGTCAAGGGATTGTTTTAGGTAGGGGAAATCCCCACCAGGAGCCCCACAGCTCGCCATTACGCCATGGATGACTCGGGAATTATACGGCGCCGGAGGCTGCAGGTGAGCTTGGTTTGGCCGCACAGCAGGCTGGACATCCTCATCTTGTGATCTCTTGCCCTGCTAAAATATATTTGGTATTGTTTCCAGCTCTAGGGCACACAGTAAGACACCATCCCATCACACCAGGAGCCCACAGGTTGATTTATGCATTACAAATGACAAGTTACTGTCATTTTCAGTTGTATGGCTTCACCAGTACAATAGAAATTCTTATAGTACCAGGTGCAACCAAACAGTGCAGGCCTGAACATCATGATAATATTTCCATAGAGACTATTAGATTGTTTTTTATCTTCTAGTATGGTTTACATGATTAGCGCTTATACTGTATCTTAAAATTAATGGATGAAGATGTTTAAAAGAAGACTCCAAATATGTTATCAGCTCTGCTGATTACTTTCTTAAATATTCAATCGGTTCTCTGGTGGATAAAACACTGGAAAATACTGAAAAGTGATCATGGTGATGTCATAAGATATCTTCCTCTTTGTTCCTCAAACAGTACAAACATGGGAGATTCTGATAATCCACAATTTTTACTTAAAAAGTAAACTAATGGCCGATTGATTTTTTTTTTTATAAATAGTTGCTTATCAAATTTCTGCCTGGCTCTAATTGCAGTTCATAGAGAATAAAACAGTCTCTAGTGTGATCATGATGCTTTAAGCAAAGCTCCATACAAAAAGACATCCTATGCTTCCCTGTGGGGTATCACAGTGTTTCTCAGATGGTGTATTTGAACAAAATGACCCCATTTTATTTTCTAAAACCACGTCACATAGACTATTTAGACTTGTAGCTATGATGTCACATATCAGCTCATGTTAGAATCATTTTTCTTTAGTGTAGGCTGCACAGTGTCTTTGCCAAAATGTTTGTAATGAATCGTCACTCATGCATACTGATATGACGTGTTCAAATGACTGTGTTCATCTATTATGAAGCAGCCTGCTTAACCATGGGTCATACCCCCCCCCCCCCCCCCCCTCCATCTTTGTGTGATTCAGTCAAGTGAACTGAGCAGAGATGAGTAGCATGCAGGACAGCTGCCTCCTGTGGGCATATGTGCATGCATTAGTGTGCAAATGTGCATTTATTTTAAATCAATTTGTCTTTAATATGGTGGTTATGTTGCAAAAAAAAAAAAAGACAGATTGTTAGCGAGCGCTGTGAATGGCTCCTCTGAGCTGCAAATTGACCCCTATTACTGTGAAAAGAGAGAGAGGGTATAAAGGAATCACGGGAGGATTAGTAGTGAGGTGTGCTGATGGTTTCATGGCTCATCATCCCCACAGCTCAGCTCACCGCTCTGCTGCTGTGATGTATGACAGGAGCTGCAAGAGAATTAATCATCATGGAGTCAGGCTCACAAAGTCATCGGCATTTTATAGACACACAGTGTGTTGACGTGTGATTGGCTCTGCGTGGCCAATTCGGCTGCCTTGTCACTCCCCTGGGTCTCATCATCCCCAACCGTCACTCTCTCTCTCTGTCCCTCTGACACACACACACACACACACACACACACTCACACACAGACATTCTGTCAGCACCATATGGTGACACACCCTGCTCCCCTGCAGTGGAGGTCATAGGTCACACACCCATGATGCATTGCTTCAGCATGACTAACATGAAATCTTTGTAGCCTGCTGCACTCTGACATTACATTCAGCTGCTGGCTCACATATATGTACTATTATACATACTGAACAACGAGCACATTTATTAAAAAAATGATAAAATGAAAAATGTGTGATTTTAGATACAGTAGATGCTGCAGCGTCTGCATCATATGTATCACATATGCAACACTTTGTAAACAACAAAATAACATGGCAAAAACAATATTATGCTACTGCCTGCTACATTTTGGTTGTTTTGGGTTAGCTGCTAATATGCTTTTTAATTCTACTCGATGCTTTTTAATTCTACCGGTTGTGGGTCGCACACATAATGCGTTGTCAAAATGTCACACCTCCTTCCTGTCTTAAAGCCTCGCCGGCTCGTTCCGTTTCTACAGATGTCGATTTGGCACTGTTGGGGCCTCTGCTGGCAGCTCAGAGGTGGAATAACAATGAAAGACCATTACAAATTTGTAGCCTTTGTACAGAACGGCGAAGCACAATAAAGACAACTGTCTGATAGCTGTTAGAACTGAAGAAATATTATGACTTATTCTACGTACCCACTCATACAGATATTTGACCAATCAAATTACAGTACTGACATTTTCAGTTTGAAAAAAAAAAAAAATCACAGCCCTTGGAAAACATTATGTAGGGGGAGCTATTGCTGAAGAAATAAATAAGAATTACATTTCTTCTTTTTAAAGGGCTACATAAGCCAAAATAAAGAACATTTTGTTTCAGTTTGACTCACCGTCCATCACCAGCATGATGATAGAATAAATGGCTGCACAAAAATAAAGACCACCAAACCATGTAGTACACTTGACACTCATCCCCACCCATCAGCTCCTCTGCCTCTGTGTTTGCCATCTGTCAAACCCAGATCTGTGTGTCAGTCACTGCTGTATGATGACTGGCCCATGGCTACCGTCTCTTGGCTGCAGGACACTCCCTGATTTGTCTGTGTTGTCCGTCTCCAGGCCTATTCTCAACCATTTTTCTTTTGCAGTAGATCCACAAAATGATCGGACCGGCCGGCTCATCCTGACAGAGCAGTAATTTTCTTTATGGGCATACAGCCCCGCTAATGCCTTTTAAATGATTACTTTTTTTATTCCTTCAGTGCAGACAAGATGACTTGAAGGACACAACAGCAGAGCTTTCATAGGTTTATGTGCACCAGGAGACAGAATTCACTGGACTATGAAGTCTTGCATTATGGTTTGGTGCATTTATTGAAATGTTTCGCCCCTGGCTTTCTGAATGGATGATATATTGATGGTGGACTGACTTACTGTTGAGCAAACTAGCTGGCCTCACCTTTCAGAATACTGCAGAATAGCCAGACAAATCATGTTATCACCATTTTTAATGGTTAAACTAACAGCTGTCCACTGGTTCAAGTAAAGAGACGGTTTTTTTCATCAGGGTTCATGAAAATGACTTAAATTTAAACCTTTTCATCTCTGTATAGTCATGCCTGAGGCTCAGTCAATTAAAAAATGATTCATTTAGAATGACAGTGACTGAAAACACAAGGCAGCCTTTAAAAACAGGCTGCTGCAGTGTGCACACATGCACACATACAGTATGAGTTGAACCATTAAAAAGGCTATTTGCTTTTAAAGTGAGCATGCATGCTTTGACAGAATTAGGCCATCTGCAGGTTAGATACTAACAAGCTTAACTATAATCTCTATCTATAAGCACTTGAGGTAATCTTAAGGCAAAATGCTCAAACATGAACCATCGACATAAGACAGAGACATAGTTTCCCTCCAGTGAGAGCATTTGAACATTACATAAACACATCCTCCTGTACACTCCTGTCAGTGTGATAGCCTGGGACTAAAGTGGATCAGACAATCATTTATAAGCTCCAGCCTCCACTCACTCCCCCAGAGGATGAAGCTAAACCTGGATAAAAAGAGCTGCCGATTCCTGTCAGAGAAGGGACCAAATGTACTGTTGGAAATGTGTTGCTTTCCAGTCTGTAACGGTGGGCGTGTCATGTTTGTGACAGAGCCTCCCATCTGCTGTCAGTCACCCTTCACCGCCAGACTTCATTAGCGGGACTCTGAGAGCATTTGTCTCCAAACCAGGCAGCACATCAGCCCCAAAAGATGCTTTTTCAGCCTTCGTATTCATGCGGTGACGTGACGATTGCGGCCATCCAATGAACAATAAGCCTTGCAATTTGCACACTAATTATACCACAGGAGAATTAAGTCACAGAGAATTCAGGCTTCAGAATATGTTGGAGGAGGTGGATATGGAGAGAGGATAACATTTCCTTAATGATATACTGCCTGCTTATTCTTTACTTTACTGGAAATGCTGAGGCAGTGAGTCACAAAGGGAGATTTAGAGGAGGACTGGTGAGCTAGCTGAAAAATGAGATGCCTCTTTGTGACCTTTTTACAAATTCAAGTGGAGTTGAGGATTATGAGGAGAAATTCAGGCAGATATTATGTGACACTGATTCCTAAGAATTATAATAGCTAAGTGAGGGTGACAGAGGACAGTTTTAATGGAACTTTTACTGGGTTAATAAAGGTCATGTCATTTGAGGATTTAATAATGGAGCACATGATATAATCTATCTATAGTCCTGTAGATTTACTGCACAGTCTAGACTCTATAATCGTGCAATTTCAACTATAGCTGGCTGTGTGCAACCTTGAACCAGGATGCCACGTGAGGAGAAAGGTGGAAGCAATGTATTCATGGTCCTTATTTATTATGTCCGGCACCAGCACTTTCGTTAACGTGCCAAGTGGTTCTTTTTATTGTCTAGATATGCAGATGTTCACCTTTTTTGATTCAGATACAGAGTAATTCAGTTGTTCAGAGTTATAAATGTCTCCTACTGTATGTTGCTCTAACAGGCTCAATGCATTTGGATTTTCTTTTTGTATTGTGTTCTAAATGGACTTTATGCAAAACAGTCTTTTTTTTTAATATAACTGCAATACTTGCAGAGGGCAACAGCCCTTCATGTCCTGAGGACATGTAAAATGCATGACCAAATACTCTCTATCCATGGTGCTGGATTACACTGCCCAGATTGAAGACACTGAGGTCAGGGTCTGTGTATTTCTTATTATAATACTGTAATATCCCCGGCCATGAAGGAAGTGAGGAGGGGGATGTAGGAATGGGTTTAATCCGGCTCTCCGTCACCTTTCATTTCCAGCGCATCACTCAAAAAAACTTTCATATTGTTTCATAAAATTTTGTATACACAGCAATCATAACAGTGGTGCCTTTTGCTATGTGGGGATTTTTGATGTTTTTATTTTTTTTGTTTCTATAGTTACAAGTTGGACCGAAGCTCATTCTGGTACTTCCTTTTGTTTCTGGAGTAGATCTCAAATACTATTCAATATTTTTCTTTTTTTATTCATTTCATTTTCGAAGATCTCTTTTTACATGAACATATCTTTGAAGATTTTTTTATACATTACATTTGCAGGTTATTCACCTCTAATCCTTCAATTCTCCTAGTAAGCCTTCTAACATTCGACACTCACCTTTTTATAGATGAGAAAAAAATATAAATAAACCATGGATAATAAAAGAATAAAATTAGAAAATTATATTTTAATAATAGCACCATTCAGTATTTTTCAATATAATTCTTTTACACAACAAATAAGTGCCTTTTTGTTTTTTGGTTACATGTTGAGCTTAGGCTGATTCTGTGTGTGGGGTTTGTCTCAGATGAGGCTTTTACAGGATGTGATTAAAAAACGGTTACATATTTTTTCACGTAACTTTCTGCACGCATCTCCCATGTACTAGTAAACCTTTGGGAATTTTAAGTGTTTTATTTATTTAGTTTTTTAATTTCAAAAATTGAACTTTTTCCCAGATATGCAATGAAAAAAGAAGTGCAATTAACACAGACAACTTATTGATTCCATATCACCAACCCGTGAAACATTTAAGTTTTCTACAATACAAAAACATAGGTGGACATATGAGTATTTCATACTTGTATTTTATGTTAACTATAGAGTAGTCTTTAGTTTTTTCATGATAATACTTGACTAAGGATAGTAAAGCTATATGCTAATAAACACCTAAGTTACTTTCTGAAAGCGGGCCCAGGTATTTTCAGTGAAGTGCATCCATGGAGGAGGATCCTTAGGATCATGTTTGTTTGTTTTAGCTGCCTAGGTTTACAGGTAGCCATTCTAGCGGCTGTGTAATGCTTTGATTTTGAGTGATGAGCTCAAAATCTTGTGTGCGGCCCTGAAAACTGCCCCCATGTACGGTTTAGTATGAAACGCACACATGGAAACAAACACAGTGTATACTTCATGTGTATTTTCATGTGTACTGGACTGAGGTAATCCTCCTCATCACTGAAAAGCCTTTCTTGACACCTCTCGCTTTTGTAAGCCATCATCTCCTTGGCTCCGACAGCTCAGGGTCAATTAGCCTGATCAATGAAGGACAAAGTGAAGAGGGATCAATAGGTTGGATATTCAGTTGTCCTTGTAAAGAGGGATTTGTCTCTGTTAACACGTAAACCCTTGGGACATGCAATCAGAATGCTGTGTGGCCTATGATGGGTTTATGATCCTGAGATGAGGGGAGGGTAGATTATTGTGTTCTATTCTTCTTGCCTGGGAGTGCTTTCCACTCTGTTTAGTATATTGTGGTGGTTCACTATCTCCTCCATGATGTATTCTTGTGGATGACAATATGAAACCACTGCTTTGTTGGAGCTCAGTGTTTGTAACAGAGCTTTCAGGCAGCCACAGTGTAATATGTATTCTGTGCTTCACTGGGGATCAGTAGCAGCACACATGCATGCATCTCTCTCTCTCTCTCTCTCTCTCTCTCTCTCTCTCTCTCTCTCTCACAAACACACACACAGACAAACACACACACACTCTTTATCTGGAGGTTAACCTAATAATTGCATTGACTTTGGTTTTCCCTTAACGACATTACCCTGTGTGTGTGTGTGTGTGACAAGGGTAGGTGTGAAGCAGCTAATGCATTAATTACATCTGCTATTATACACTGTAATGTAACACACGTGAGAAACTCACACAGACACACATGAAGCTGAAGGCCAGAATACTCAGGCTCAAGGGTAGCATGCATGGTCGCCCTCTCCCCCTCAGCTCCACCTTTGTTTACTCTCTCTGCCCCCCTCCGTCTATCAGTGTGGAGGGGTTTGTAAAGAGCCAGGCTGTGCTGGCATGAGATCTGGCTCTGCCCACACTGTTTTCATTCTGTGCAGTGAGTGTCTGCTGCAGCCCAATGTCTTCTCGCCATCTGGACTCAGTACATAGGAGGATAGAAGGGGAGGAGTGGCTCTGCCAAAGCTGTGGAAACAAATATAGATACTAATACATACAGTTGGAAGCAAAATTATTCAACCCACGTTGATCAAATGTACAATTTATCAGCTGTTTGCGATAACAAAATCACACAAGAACAGTTTAAATAGCTCAATAAGACAAATAGTACAAGTATTTTTCCCAAATATAACACATAGTCTCCTTTTACTGACTACTGTAGTTTAAAATGATTGATGACAAACATCTCTAGTGTTTTATAGAGACCCTTTAGCTGCTACGACCTGCTGCAAACATGATGCATATCCAGACACCAGCTTCTGGCAGTGCTCTTGAGGAATCTTATTCCATTCCTCGTGGACAAAGGCCTCCAGTTATTATTATTATAATATCCCTGGTTTATGTGCTGCAACCACCTTCTTCAAATCCCACCAGAGATTTTCTATGGGATTCAAGTCAGGTGACTGTGACGGCCACTCTAGAATGATCCAGGACTTCTTCTGAAGCCAAGCCTTGGTGGACTTTGTTTGGGATCATTGTTCTTTTTGAACGTCCAATGATGCCCAAGCTTCAGCTTCCTCACAGATGGTGAGACGTTTTCTCTTAGGATTTCCTGATGCTTGATGTAATCCATCTTACCCTCTACAGGCTGCAGGTTTACAGTGACGGAGAAACCAAAGCAGCCCCTGAGCATCACAGAGCCACCGCAATGCTTCACTGTAGGCAGGGTGATCTTGATTTCAGAGAGCAGACTAAAGCAGGCAACTGAAGACAGAGAGCGCTGATTTTTCTTGCTGAACTGATGACAGCAGATTTTATTAGCTGCAGCTAATAATCAGTATATATAAACATATAAACAGTTTTTAAAAGTTGGCTCAGTTTAAAACCAGTCAATATAAAATGAGTCTTTTTTATATATATATATGTCCCAGGCAAAAAGCCAACATCCTCACCAGTAGATGATCCATATTGAAGACAATAAAGAAACATTCTAATGTTTACATACTTGGACTATGAAGATTATATTCACCATATGCTGTATTGCTCTCATTTCCAAACATTATGTTTCCACTGTTAACATTACAAGAGATAAGGCTTTTATCAAGAGGACTAACCAATGTGTTTGGAGAACATAACACAATCTCTGATAACGGTGTCGCTGGTGATGAATCCAATGAATGGCAGGACAGAGCTGCTAACGTTAGCATAAACACTGATAGCAGAACCTTTTCTTCTCTGTTACTGTTGCTAAGCTATTGGCTGGACAGCCCCTGTTCAGGGTCCGGATTCAGCAAACAGTCAATTGGTTTATAATATCTTAATTATAACTACAAAAGCATAACTGATATGATAAGGGGCTGAAGGTGGATGTCAAAATAATCAAATTAGCACACAGAAAATCTGTGGCCATAGAGAATAGAATAGAATAGAATAGAATAAAACAGAATAAAATAGAATAGAATTAAATAGAATAGAATAGAATAGAATAAAACAGAATAAAATAGAATAGAATTAAATAGAATAGAATAGAATAGAATAGGGAGCTTTATTGTCACTGTTGCAGAACAATGAAAGGCAGTTTTGCAGCTCTTAGATTAGCAGCATGATACAATTCAAGCACACAAAGGAATGGATAGAAGAAAATAAGAGCAGAGCAGCAGTTCACTTATTGCACTTATAAAAACATGTTTCACTATTGGACAGGTGTATAAGTTGAACAGTATGGGGAACAGTATTGCACATCTTTATGAGTAGTGAGTATCCTCAGTTCCCCATTGGTGTAGTATTTTTTTAGCAAAGGAATACATAGTACACACGGAATGTGGGATAACATGGGAGCAGCAGCATCCATCCATGGATCCTTCCTGCAATATGATACAGATATTTCACAGCAGATTCAATTTAAGATATTGAACTGACTGTTACATAATTTAACCATCAGAAATAAACCTTCCAACCAATTAAAAACAGCTTTTACAACAATATTACCCCTTCACTAAATAAACTTGACTTTTCTCTCTACCTGATGTACAGTAGCATTCAGGGCTAATTGTTGGCCAAATTCATCTTTCAATGAATTACATCAAATGTAAGATGGAAAATGTTCTCACAAGCCTTATTGTGACCTGTGGAAACAGTTACTCCTGCTGCTGTAGGAGAGCTTTGTCAAGTGTTTTTTTTTTTCTTTAATGTTCATATGAAAGCGTGTGTTTGAATTTTTTTCCTGTACCTGATCTCTCTTTGTTTCTTTATCTTTGTCTTGCCTCCAGAAGGATTTGCCGCTGCCTCGCAAAAACAGCAGGTGAGTGTTATTTCTGTTCATCTGTCTTTGCCTGCTCTCTGGGGAGAGTCCCTCCATGAAGGAAAAACAATCACACTAAGAGACGCTGGCGCACGTGATTTGCATGTTGTGTTTGGAAAGGTCTGAGGACACTTGAGTGGTGCTTGTGGTGCTGAGTGCAGTCTTTATGAGGATAAGGAGGAGGTCGGCTGGAGGGACGCTGGGAGTCTGAAGGAGCCTGATTAAGGCTAGCCTGGAGCTCTGGATGCTGTCCATGGTGCTGAAACTCTGTGTGCCTTTTGCAGCCACTCAGTTACTGGCTCTTTATCTCCCCTCTTCTCTTGCTTGGTTATTAATCTGTTTCTATTCTGCTCTCATTTCCACCCCTTGGCTTTACCTCTCTGTCTTTTCTACATCTCCTCTCTTTCTCTTCTTTATATCTCATTCTTACACACTTTAGGGTTTGTCTCATTGTCGGTTTCAGCTAACCCATAGAAAATAAACTACAAAGTGATTGAATTGAACACACATTACTGTAAGAAGTACACACATTCAGTAAAACATACAGCAGTTTATCCAGTAAATAAAAGAAGAATTAAAGCATTGAAGAACACAATCTTGATAAATATTGATAAATAAAAACATAAAATAATAACAGTGAACCAAATGATGATTTTTCACCTTACACAGAGATGTTTCAGAGGAAAATATTATATTATTTGTTTTTTCTACAATGTTACAGCTGTAGTTTTCTAATTACTTTACAGATTGTGATTTTAAATAAAAACATATTATTCGCTAATATACAGTATATGATCCAATAATAAGTTTAAGGTGAATGCTGCTGCTTACACAATCATACATCAGTAACTAGAATGACACTCAGTAGAGTCCCCTTTAATTCAATCACACCTTATCCAAAATTAAACTCATAGTCCTGTAACCATAGTTTACAGCACAGACTACCCCGTATGAAAATATATTTACACAGAGTGGATCCAGTGTTAAAGAAAGATGAAAATATCCTGGATCCACACCAGAATTTAATGGGGTCTCTTTGGGCCCAAGACCCGTCCTCCCACCAATGGAAATCTGTTCAGTAGTTTTTTTCATAATGCTCTCACCGGATCATCACCACAATTGAATCACCTCTAGGATATGCTAGGGTCCATCTTTGGTGAAAATGTAATGCAATTCCGTCCATTAGTTTTTGAGTAATCCTGCTAACAAACAAACAAACGAACCGAACCGATACAGTAACCACCTTGGCGGGGGTAATTATCGCCTGACTCTACAGTTTTCCTCAGCATTTTAGCGTCTTTTTTCTTTTACTTTTCCAGTGCCAAGGTTTTTGTTTTGGTTGCGTCCTCCAGCCGCTACAGGCAGCGGCTTTCAGAGAAAGAGAAAACACTGTACTTAACCTTCTCAGCAGCTGACTGCAGACAAACAAATCGCATCGCACATAGTGAAGCTTGTAGGTGTTTAACAGTCAGATATTTCACTCAGGCTTTGGCAGAGACAAAAGGTAACTCCAAATGAATGCTAATGTTGCTCTGTGTCTACTGGATGTGTAAATAGGCAACTGCTTACAAACAAGCTTATCTGTCCCAAACCAAAAACACATTGGAAGCAACATCCCTCTACCCTGAATCTCTAAATATGGGATGTCAGAGTGTGTTTGGGTACTTAAACTGAATTACTAATCCTGTTCTAGTCTAATTCAGAGTTAGAGTCAATCAAATATAGACACAGCTTGAGACACAGGCGTGTTTCTCTTATCAAATCACAGCCGCCACGACTGATAACTTGTCCTCTTGGCATACTGTAAACCTGCAGGATGAAACTGCATCCTCACGACTGGAGATCTTGACAGGGTGCGTCTCCAGTCAGGGTCTTTGGGAGTTCAGACGAAAACTGAGTATCACACCTATTCAATAAGAACTCAAGGAATTAACCCATGATGTCGACACTCGAGGTAGAGCTTGTGCAGTTAGATAATATCTTTAACACAAAAACGGTAATGAACCAAAGGATTTTTTTGTAATGGTGAGACAGGCAAGAGTGAAAAAGAGAGAAGACAGTCCACACAAGCAAACCAATATGGCGGAGCAGACATGAGTGAAACATCCCATAAAAAGGCACGGTACAGGATAACAAATCAAAGGTCCAAAGATCACACAAATGAATCACAACATTCATTATCATGCATGTATGTAGCTGTCCATATTGCGACAGTGGTGTATCAGCGGACTGCATTCTGAAACTAGAGACACCAAACTAACTAGTCTTGCATAATTTTGCTCTAATTGTATTTGTTTATCCAGGATCCCCTTTATTTATTACTGTGGTAATAACTACTCTTCCTGGGTTCACACAAAAGATAAGACATAAAAACATCACAAAAGATTTGAATAAGGAAAACCACTTTATCACATCCATATGTCACCTAATAATAAATGGCAGAAGATAATAGGAGGGCTTGTAGTAACTGCCCAGTACCACTAATGTTCAGCTGAAAAATGATCCTTCAGTAATCTGGGTTAAATGTAGTCATAGGTTCCAGTATGACATAGCCCTGTACATTACAGTTGTTTTTTTGGTAAAGGTAACATAAATCGCCCCATGAAAAGGTCTTAAGGCACACATGTTTGCTATAAACTGGACCAGGCTACATCCCAGTCTGTCCTCCACCCTCAGCCATGATAGTATTACATACGTCCCTTCCACACTTATCTCTTATTGAGCAGTGAAGATCAAGACAGGCAGCTCTGTTTGGAGTGAGCTGGATCTCATTAAGCTCTTGTTTTGACACACTAGACCAAACTGCAGGATGGTAATTGAGGTGGGATAAGACGAACGACTATATGATTGAAATGCTTTTAGTCATTTTAGCGGTCGTATTATAAATATGCGTTGATCGTGACAGTGTTCCATCAAGTGAGACACCCCACAATTTGTCCTCTTCAACCCGCCCAATAGCTAGCCCTACCCAGACTCTTGGTTTTTGAGATATTCAACTTTACCTTGTCAGTAGCCCCCTCAGAAACTAGCATCAACGCTTCTTAAAACATTTTGTTAAGCTCCTTGCTATTTCCTGCAGATACATATCGTGTGGTATCGTCTGCGTACAAAGCCATGCTTGCATTTATTACGACATACAGAGGATCATTTGTAATATGGAATACAAGAGTGAGCCTAGACAAATTCCCTGTGGCATCCCACATTTAAGCGATTTAATACTTGACAGGACACCATTAAACAAAACACACTGCTGTCTGTTGGATAAAAAACAACAACTTTCATCTCATTGATAGCTGAGGTTTGGTTTGAGGTTTGAGGTCTGAGTAGTAGCTCACGGTCTATATTATGAACTCATTATGAACTCTTTGCTCTGCTGCAGTGAAGGTAAATCTGTGTCCGTGTCTGGGTTTGTGTTTGTGTGAGTCATCACAGCCCACTTCCCCGTCTTATTTCCATTTCCCTATCCATCTTCTCTTCCCTACGCTGCCCCCTCGTACCGAGTCACCACGGCTAATCTAACATGAAATGAAGCTGCAGAACAACTCGTTTGTGAATGGTTTTCTCCAATCCATCTTACTGTTGTCCTTCTCTCGTCCAGTGCTGAAACATTTTTACCATCATGCCCATCTCTCTTGAGACAGCTACCATTTGGATTCAGTCTCTCTCCTTCACATCACATCTCGTTTTCCTCTGTAGGATGCTATCATTCACACTATCCATTATAAATGACCTCAGTGGAGATGGCTTCACATTCAATCTGCCCTCTGCATCCATTCATGTATAAGCACAGCCATTCATAGTGTGAGTGTGTGGAATATATTGCCATCAACATCTGTTTGTCAGTTACGTAACATCCACACCACCTTGTCCCTCAGTCAATTCTTGAGATGAATTAACCTCCCTTTACTCTCTGCTTCATTCATTCATGGTCTCCACAGCCTGCAGCCGAAGCTTTCAACGCCACATCAGGTTCTTTGAGTGAACAGACTTTGAGATCACAGAAAAAGACCAAAACACAACCGTGAATAAGTCACAAAATCACACCCTGTACCGCGGCATCGCAGCCTTGAGAAAATGACCGACAATAGCTTGCTGCTTTTTGTTGTTCCTCTCTAAACGTCAGACCCACCCCATCTCCTTCCCTCCCTCTCTCTCTCTGTCTCTCTCTTTCTCTCTCTCCTTTGGGTCTTGGCCAAACTTGTCCAGACACCAGTGCACATCTAAAGGCTGTACTCGCTCCATTACGTGTTGCATTGGGATGACATTTTTCCAGAGACCTGCTGCTTTCTGACTGCTCTCCCTCACTGCTCGGCTGCTGCTCCTGTTGCTCAGAGCTACGCCTAGATACCCAGCCGCCAACATGTTCCGACGCACTAAAAGGTACAAGAAGGGATGTAGACGGAGTAATGATGGTTTGGTTTCTTTCATTTGAGGTGTGGTTGAACTGGCTTTCCTCTCTCTTTCTCTTTCTCTTCATCTGATCATTTCCCTTTGTTTCATCTCTCTGATACTCTCTCTGTGTGAGTCTGCAGTATTATCACAGAGAGGCTTGTATTTACAGTGTGATTAGTGTGTAAGGTCATTGTTTGCACATCTGACTGTGTGTCTGACTTGGTCTTAGATGTCTGCTCCATATTGCTGAATGTGCATGTTGAGAGTCATGGTGATATTTAGTATATTACAGAATCCTGCAGCACTAAAGGCCTGGTAGCTTGTTTGGACCTGCAAGTTTGTAAACTCCCAGTAAAGCATGAAATGATATATAATGCTATTTAAGTGCAGTCCAGACAGTTTGTCCAATATCTGTGAAAATAAAACCAATAACAATCAGCCTCAGCTGTACTTTGTATGTTGATTACTTACAACATGTTAGCATCCTTAAATGCTAAATTAACAGGGTGAACAAGTAAACATATTTGATAAACATTAGCTTCTTAGCACTGTCATGCTAATGTTAGCATTTCTCTCAAAGAACCACTGAACCAAATAGCTTCACAGACCTGCTAGCATGACTTTGGATTCATAGTCTTATTATATAACAGTTCAAATTGAGGAATTTGGAAAAGTCAAACTGTTCTCCAGTTTTGTGCCATGTGTTCCAGCAACACATCAAATTCTATCAATGACATGATTAAAAAAACAATCTGTAAATATGTCAAAGAGATAACTGAGCAACATCTAGATGCTGTAAAATAAGAACCATGAGATTGAGATTGACAGCTTATTTACCAATATACCTTTGACTCTGATTATGGATTAATTGACCCTGAACGTAACATGAAGTCATTGAAAAGGTGTGACGACTCATCATAGTGACATTCACAGCAGACCTGCAGGTCGAATGATTCATCAGATGTGATCAGTCGATGATTACATGATTCAAAAATGAGTCAGACAGAACCACAAGTTTTAAATGGATGTTTCCGGAGTCTGAATCACTCATGTTGAGGGATGGTTTTCTTTTCTTTTTTTTTTCTGTAGTTGGATAATCAGGCCGGTTATTTTGGGGGACATTTTTACCCAAATAAAATTTCCTTGTGCAACACCTCTTATCACTTTCTAGTTGCAGCTGTAACCATTTCTAATTGGAAGTAAAAAGAGATTTTTCTGAGAGGAATCCAAAATACAGACATTATGACATTTCATCAATAGGAATAAATCGTATGAGCAATACTTTCCTTGATACTTTTAATCACTCTGATGTCAGCAGTCTGAGGATTCAAGCTGACATTTAAGCACTGGAGTTTTCCTTTTCAGTGGTGGATGTCGTACTGAGTTTCTTAGAGTGACTTCATCCCCCCCATGCTGACCAGCTTGTGTTACAGCAGAGACTCTCGCTAAGGCACACCTGAGCCCAGGCACAGGCAGACAGATGGAAATAATGCAAACGTCTCTGATACACTCCGGCAGTGTTGCTGAAACCCAAGAGGAATCGATTTGTAAGAGCTGCACCGTGTATATCAAATGCAGAGTGGGCTCATGGCTCATGGCTCATGGTATATATATATACTCATGGCATATATATATATATATATATATATATATATATATATATATATATATATATATATATATATATTTTTTTTTTTTTTTTTTTTTTTTTTTATTTTTTTTTTTTTTTTTTAGTTGCTCCTGTAGTTAACAGCCAAAGTCACATTTAGGAAAGAGAGAATAAGAAAGAGATGGGTAATGAAAGCGAAGGAGGAGGACAAAGAGGAAGGTTGTGCAGGAGGTGAAAGGAGGAGAGGCTGAGATGGAGACAGAGTGCAGGGCCCTGGGGTGATATCTGTGTCTGCTCTTCCATTAGGGACCAGCTCACTAAGGTTACGTGAGCATGCAAGACACGCACACTAGCTTTGGCTGCCTCCCTCTCTCCTTTTCATTCTATCTCTGATCTCTCTCTTCTCCACTTTCTTCTGTTTTCCCTTTTTCCTTTTCCTCCTTTATTGCCTTCATAATTTTTTTGTATTTTCCTGCATGTCAAGTCAGGAATAATGTGGGCATTAAATCACGAGGTTGTATTCTTGAGCACAGTTTGTTCACTAAGTTTGTTTACTTTTTTATGTGTGGCCAAATATCACGTTAGTCTATGTAAGCACTTAAATTAGTTATATACAGTAGCACAATAGCCAAGACTGAATGATAAGGGAAGAGTTAGCTTACATAAAAGAGGCAGGCTACAGTTAAAGATTTTAAAATTCAAAAATTAGAAACACTACTTGGATGGACTGGATTTTGATTGGCTGTCAGTGTTTCTGACGATATTGTTCAGCCACTGTCATTGTTGTCATACAAACCCAATAAAAAAAAAAATTGGGACATTATGCGTAATGTCAGTAAAAACTAAAAATAAATATGCACTCATTCTGAATTTGATGGTTGATTTGATGGTTCATGTTTACTTTTGTGTTACGTCACCTTTTATTTTAACAACACTCAGTAAGTGTTTAGACAAAGAGGACACTAAATGTTGCAGTGTTAAAGTGGAATTCTGTCCCATTCTTGCTTGTTATATGACTTCAGATGATCAACAGTCTGAGGTCTGTTTTGTTGTATTTGGTGCTTCATAACATCCCAGTCTTGTACTCAGACTGTTTGAAGCCACACTGTTGTAAGGCAGCAGAATGTGGCTTCATTGTCATGCTGGAATAATCAGTGACGTCCCTGAAAAAAGACGTCGTCTGGATGGCAGCATATATTTTCAGCAGTAATGGAGCCTTCACAGACGTGCAGGTTACCCACTAACACTCCCACATATCATCACAGATGACGGCTTTTTAACAATCTGGAAGGTCTTTTTCCTCTTGGGCCTGGAGGACATGACGTCCATGATTTCTAAAAACTATGTAAAATGTGGACTCGTCAGACCAAAGGACACTTTTCCACTTTGTGTCAGTCCATCTCAGACGAGCTCCGGTCCAAGCGATTCTGGATGTTGTGGATATATGGCTTGTGTTTCACATGGTAAAGTCTAGAGTCCTGTGTTTACTTTTCCAAAGTGTTCCTGAGCCCATGTAGTAAAACGCTTCATGGAGTCATGTCTGTTTTAATGGAGCGACTCCTGAGGGATCAAAGGTCACAGGTATCCAGTGTTGGTTTTTGTGCTTGCCCCTTACGTGCAGAGGTGTCTCCAGATTCTCTGAATCTTTTGTTAATATTATGGTCTGTAGATGGTGAAATCCTCAAAGTCCTTGTTCCTGTGCGTTGAGAAACTGTTGGACTATTTTGTCACTCAGATTTTCACAAGGTGAAATATTCTGCTTGTCAGACTTTGGAGCCTTTAGAGGATGCTCCTTTCGTATCCAATCATATCAAACCAATGAACCTCATTTACCTCTGCAATGATCCAGTCACGTGTTTTTGAACATCACACAGCTTTTCCAATCTTTTGTTGGCCCTGTCCTGACTTTTTTGGGGGATAAGGGTTGTACATAAGAGGTAGGTTAAAGTTACAAAGCAATATTCTAAGTGCTGCACAGACAGATTTTGGCTGTCAGTGTTTCTGTCAATATTGTTCCCCACTGTCACTTTCAGCACAGTTGTGCTGTGGGCTCTTGAGTTTTTAAAACAACGTATTTATTGTTATTGTTGTATCTATCGTTCTTGTTCTGGTTGGACTTAAATATAAGGTTATTTAGAGCCAAACACTCCGTGGAGATTATTTAAGCTGTCAGACAAAAAAACAAAGGGCTTTTGGTCCAATATGACATTTTTCAGACTATTGGAGATTCTGAATAAGGGGCGTCAGAACAATGGTCAGCCTCCCACTAAGGAGCAGCTTTAATCTCTTTGCACGATATCATGTATGTAATGCTGCGTAGCTATCTGCAGCTGATCACTGGTTTCTGCCTAGCCTTTACCTACCGGTGTTTAAAAAGTACAAAGAATTTCAACAGCGAATCGGCCACCACTGTTGTTGTGAACTGCATCATGTGTCGTGCGAGAGTGGAGAGCTTGACAGGCGTAGCAGCGAGGACCGAGTGGAGCAGTGGTTAGAGCGTCTATTAGTTGTTTGGATGCTAAAGGGAAGAGGGGAGACCTGAATATACTGGATGTGTGTGTTTCCCTCGCGGCTCACACAAACACACAATCACGCCTATAGTTTTGTCCCACGACTCTCTCACACAAACAGTACATCACACCAACACACAATAATCAGCCATTTCTCCTCACTTTACCAATTATGTGCAAACCAAAGGAGGTCAGAGGCAGGCCAAGACATCTCTCTCCTTCTAAGTGTTGCAGCTTTCCCTAAGAGGTGTGCAGGGTTTAATACTCACCAGCTTATATCTCCCATTAGCTCCTGATTTCAGTAAAGGGTCCAATCATTCTATTCTGCTCTGAGAGTAATGGGGCTCTTATTCTCTTCCGTCCTCCTTCTCCTCCACTGTCTTCCCTCTCAGGGTTTCTCTTACAGGAAAACGGTTTTTTTTTTTTTTTTTGAGGACACAGGCTTAACGACTCTAAATTTGTCAGTGCCTGATATTGCTGTTGTCAGCTGCTGTGTAGTTCCCCAGACTGAGACAGTAGATTTGGTTACAGAGAGAAAAAAAACAGGTTTGATCCCGGCTGAGTGGTTTTGAAGTGCTCTGGAGCCCAAAGGGCAAAGAAAGCTGGGAAGAAAGAGGTGAAAGAAAGGTTGATCGTGTCTGTTTGATTTTCCTCCTGGCCATTGTGCATTAAGTCAGGCAATGATTTTGACATGTAACACAATGCTCAGTGCAGTTGAGCGCTGTTAACTGGTTTGTGCCTCAGGCCCTCACCATGACCATTTTACCTTCTGTCCTTGCCTTTTACTGCTGGTCATGTGACCTGCTGAACAATATACTTAAAGAGACTCGCATAGGTCAATGGGAAGCAATACATACTGTCTGTATCCTGTAGATACACCAACATATGTGCTGTATTCAATGAAGAGTGCACCAAGTTAATCATCAACATTTTAGATAATCGTGTTATTGTTTTGATTCAGTCCAATTGTTCAAATCCACAACCGTAACTAGGCAGGACAAGCCTATCAAAGTTTGGGTTAAAGTTTGGGTGGTGGTGCCTTTTTAGCCTTTCCAAACAAAATGGGATAAATTATATAGAAACCAAGCTTTACTTATAAAGCCAAGAAGCACATGATTACCTAATTACAGTATTTTGTAGGATAAAGGAAATATCAGCTGTGCATTTCTCAGTCGTGTGGCGATAGTGTCACCATTTTCTGAATCGAATAGCTTTTCAGTCGCTTATCACTGTTATTGATCGGGTAGTGCAGCAGCATCCACACACGCTGCATTTCCCCCAAGCATTTCTGAAGCACAGCCAAGGCCTCTGCTGCAGTCTGACATAAAACTGCTAAGATGGACATGTTTTGTGTAGCCAACAGAAGCACTTCCGTATAATGGTCACATCACATACCAATCCTGGGGCAGATGCTTATGACATCGCCGTTGCAGCGGAATGCAGACGGGCAAGCTTGAGTTTACTGAATGGAAACAAAGCAGAGAGCGAGGATGGAGAGGAGTTGATCCAGAGAGGATAAGGATCTTTATTATTCTGCCTGCTGTGGTTGGAGATGAGTTATTGAACTCTGAGTACAATTTGTCCTGGAAGTGTCCATGTTTAAATTGAGCATACCCAATGCAAACACCGGCAAACTAATACACACAAACACACATGAGTGGAAGATTTTTTTTTTTTTTTATGTTTGCAAAATTGGTTTTGCAGCAGTGTTAACATATACAACTGAACTTGAAGATGTTTGCCTGCTTATCTGGTGTGACTGACAGTTTTATTGATCAGTGAGATAGCATGTGTAATCCGTGATGTAATAAACTACTATGTTACTCTGACTTAAGTTGTGTTTCCACTGCATGATACTGGCTCAACTTGCCTTTTTTGGTTTTCCATTAGGTAAAAGTATCTGCTACCTGGTACTTACTTTTTTTGGTATCTCTTACGGAGAGGTTCCAAAGACGTGAAACCCCTGCAGACCCCTGATTTGTCAGAGAGAATCATGAGAGGTGGACGAGAGGTGTGTGTCATGTTGAAAATGACATCACGGCATTTTCCCACAGCATCGCTATGACGACCAGCTACACTGAGGCAGTACTATCTTCTAAACGACCCTCTGAATATGACCTGATACAAAGCTGAGTCGAGCCGCTAGTGGAAATAATATTGAATATTATATCTTAGATTTTTAGAATTGGAAACACGGCTTTAGCTTGCTTCATTTGTCTAGGGGTTAGCATCTGTGAAGCGGAGCTCTATTTAATATGGAGTAACTAGTAAGTTAGCTTACTCGTTCCCAAACTTTTATTTCACGTCAAGGACCCTTAAAATAACGTAAATTAGACTATGGATCCCTGTTTGATAGGATTTTGTCCCAGTTTCCCCATCAGATAAGAATTTAGTTTTTCGATGTTTTGTTACAGAAGGTGTATGAAACCTGTGATGAAAACCTTCATATCTTCTGTCATTGTGTTACTAACGGATGGAATTAGAGTAAAAATAACTAATAATAACAGTTCCCTGTCTTTGGGGGAGGCCTTGGAGGTCCTCGGCCCACTCTTTGAAAGCCACTGGTTTAGGTCGGCTTGCCCCATACTGGCTCCAGGTTACATCCACCGCTACTGAGCATGCCATTTAGTCCAGTTGTTTCCTTGTATGCCATGTTGTTTTTCGTGTATTATGTGGCGTTTGTTCGTTTTTTGTGTCATTTTCATTTTAGTCATGCTAAATAGTTCTACTGTTGTTGGATAGATGAAATCTGCAACAGTCTAGTTATTGAATGTCACTCCACCAGTGACCTACTGAGTCCTTTTAAGCAACCGCTAGTGTCCTTTACATGACACCAAGTAATGTGTTCGACGTTTTACATGGTGTCACCATTAGAAAATTGTCCCCACACACACATACACACACACACACACACACACACACACACACACACACACACACACACACACACACACATACACACACACACACACACACACACACACACACACACACACACACACACACACACACACATCCTGGAAAAGTGAACTTGAGTGACACCGAGCTTTATTTTTCCTTTGCTGTGGTCCCTGGTCATTATCAAAAGCCTCCTTGCTGCACGCTGCATAGCAACAAGCCGTCATGTGACCATGGCTCCCTCCTCTCCCATTCCCTCAAGGGTTGACACCAAATGAATTTCCTCTGGTTGTTGATCCTGGGATAAGGTGCTCCCCTCTTGTAATGCTGTTCTAAAACTTCCCTACACATATGTTCGCAGTTAAGGAAAAAGGGACTGATGCACACTTCATGAGTGTAGATCTTTAACAATAAAATAAAATGAATGCCTATGAATACATTCTTTCTCCTCCTTCACCCCTTCCCTGAATCTTCTCTTCCATTTTTTTTCCAGCAACACATCATTTTGTCACCTCATTTCTCATATATTATTCATAGTATTCATTCACTGCTCTCCTCATGTAGTGTTACTATACTCTTACCACTCCTCATCAAACCTTTCTCTCTCCCACCTCCGCCTCCACCTCCCTATTCCTTCTCTTTGAAGTGCTCGTGCTTTTTAAGTCTTACATCCTCTTTCTTATCTGTCCGTGTTCACTCCAACCTTCATCCTTCATCTATGCCTCAAATCTACATCTATTTATCATTGTACATCACATACGTTCTAGTGGTTTCATATGAATGGGTGGTTTGGTTTGATCAATATTAATGGTCCCTCTATTGTTAGTAGAGGGAGGAGAATGAACATGCAGAGGATGAAGGCTCCTGCTTGTCTGGCTTTGTTAGGGCCGTGCTTTTCCCCTCTGTGTCGCCTGCTCAGGCTTACAGTAAACAGTATTCCCTGCAGTGCTCTATGCATTCTGCCGTGTTTGTGCCGTGTGAATATACTCATGCGTATTTGTGTGTGTAACTGTGAAAAAGAAAACAAAAACTGGGTCACGTTTACCACTGAGAGCTCTTTCAACCTGCATGTCTGATTTGTTTTTTCTCTCGTCTTTTTTTTTTGTCCTTGTTTGATTTTCAAGTTTCCTTCTACTGCATTTAAAATTGCCCCGTTTCCCGAAACGCTTGCTTTCCCTCGTCTCACTTTCATCCGATGATTGTACCCGCTAAACCCCCATCTCTGCATCCCTCTCTCCATCTCACAGCCAGTAGAATCCAGATTTACTGATTGCGGTGAATCTCCCCTCCCTCCTCCCATCTCTTGATCTTGAATGACCATCGGGCAAGAAGCAGCCGCTAGTCTTAAATATGGACTTTTCCATCAGCAGCTGCATACTTGCTTGATGCGTAAAGTTAACGTCATCATGTTTTATAGCACTGAGTACTGGTGGTGTTTTATTCCTAAACTGTATAGAGGAACGTCAAGGCCAAGCGCTGTGTGTTGTGGTGTGTTTGCAGCCAGCCTCCATTGATTTTCTGCAGCACTGAGAATCCATCAACCAAGATTAGTCCGACTGCTCAGTTTGACTTTAAAACTTAAAGACGTTTGTGAAGTTAGGGTGAGCTTGAACACTCGTGCATACTCATGCACTCACTGACATGATTGGTATCATTGGGATTGACTGTAGGGCAAGAATCAGCCCAAAAAAATTAAGGTAAAACAGGATATAATTGATCCAGTTGAGAGCATGTGAAATGACACAATAACAGATCTGCACTTTTAATTAAGCCTATTGGCATGCACAGATGGACTCGCCATTGGGAGTACCTGGAGAATGATCTGTGGGCCGGTGGATGTCTTTATTTATTTTTTTATTTTTTTAAGGACCTTGGCTGCCCGGGCAACAGAGCACAGATAGAACAGTGATTGGCCCACTTGTTTGTCTCTCGTCTTTACACTAGCTAATCACATGATCCTAATGGCCCCATGACATTCACCCCCCACCCCACCCTCGTGTTATTGAACCCATTTCCATATATGGTTGCCAGGTCTGGGGCCAACTCGCCAACCAAGATTCTACAAAAATGAGACAAAGCTTCTTGTTAATTACATACCAAAGAAAAAGGTTCTTTGTGTTTGTTTTAATTCAAATGAAATAAGAGAGTGCAAAAATGCGTACGATGTAAAGACAGTGAATGAATGAATGAATGAAAATGGTAGCAACAAACCGCTTTGTTTTCACCGACAACGAAGGCGGGTTCCGCCTGCGAACCGGAAATGACGTGTCACCCTGGTGGAGAATAGGTTGAATATATTTTAGGGGAGTGCAAGAATGGGTGGTGTCCGAACGATTGTAGTGGGCCGGTCTGGGCTAAAGTCCAGGGCTGATTGTTTATCCCAGTCCGGCCCTGTTGGCATATTTGATCAATAACCATAAGGCTAGTTGTGGATGTGATCGATCAGGACGTCCTGTGTGTAGTTGAAATGATGAAAACAGATGACAATAAGGACTCTGTCCGTATTGCAAAATGTCAGGTGTCAATATGAAATTAATTCATCACTAGGATTGAAGTCGCAAGCTGAGTGTTGTTTTCAGATGGGCAGGAAGGCAGCTGTAAAACACAGAGACGTGATTGGCTGCTGGTGTCTCTCCAACAGCCAATCAACTGTCAGATGTCTCTCAGAGAGACAGGAGCTCTTTTTCTTTTCTTGGGTTATGAACAGATGAATTGTTCTGAACACACTCACACTGCTAACTCACTCTCTGTAGCGATGGAAGTGCTGCCATTAAGAAGACATTTTCTCTTTAGAATGAAAGTAATCTGGGTGATGTCAGTATTCACCATATCTCTGTTACTCAGTGCTTATATCACACAGATGTTATTTTTCTGGTCTGACTTTATTTCCTGACCTGGCACCTCTTGACAGCAAAGGAGAAATTATAAACTGAAATTAGGGACCGTCTTTAAAGCTCATTGCAACATTTCTTCGCATGGACCTGGGGCCTTTCACATTTTTGTTAAAAGCTTTGCATTTCTTTTCCATGCTGACACCCTGCACTGTACCACATCCTGCAATGTACCCATGACCTCATTGTTTTTTAGACCCACTGAGACATTTTTTTTAAATAGGCATCATTTATTAACATTATACCATGCAGCACGACTTCATGCAGATCTGATTTGTCGGCTATGTGACCTGGACCATTACCAGTTACAAGCACAACTCATGTTTTATTTAAATGATGTTAATAAAGTGCAGACAACTAGGAGGTCACATGTTTGTGACTACAGTGCATGAATGAAAATGTATGATTTCCCCTGGCTGACAGATGGCCAAGTGCCCAGTGCGGTCCAGCAGGAAATGATGGCAGGTGTTACCACATAGTCATGGCAGGTGTTAAAACAGCCACAAACAGTGTGAATCCATCTACATCCAGGGGAAGAGCGTGAGATTGAAGAATAAATATTTGTAGTGAAGTGAAGCAGCTGTGTGCTCTGCTGCTTTTAATGTGTTTCAGTTTAAAGTTGCCTTGCCTCATTTCTTGTAAACAGGTTGATTGTGCCATATTAGTAATGTATAATTGGGTTAATGATTCACATCTGGATGTGAAGTAGAACGCACTGCAGTGTTAGAGGTATTTTTATAAAACAGTCAGTGTCTCCTTCTCTGTTCATCCGTCTCCGAGCATCTTCAGCTTCCTTGTCCAAACATGCGTGAGTATTTCTTAATATGCTGCATCTTCTACATATTTTGGTCTTTCGTAAGCAGGATAAAAATATTCAGACACTCCGTTTTCACGCGTCTACATTGTGTGTGTGTGTTAGTGAAGAGATGGAGCGTCCCGCTCACGTGTGAACTCATGTGACAGCGGCTGGAAGCGGAGAGAGGGGAAACCAACCACCCTCTTCATCTGACAGTGAAGATGAGGTGTTTGCATTTTGTTTGTTCGCTCCTCTTTGTTCCTGCTCTTGTTTCTATTTGCATTTACAGTGTTTACGCCCGTTGCTGCCTTGGTTGCGAAAAGCCTGCTGAGTCCTACATGTTTTAAAAAGCCTTCAAATTAAAATTCATTGTTTCGGTGTGAGTATTCTAACAAAATACAATATATAAGGGCTTGAATACAGGAAGTGTACTCAGTTTTCTTGCTTGTAGTGTCTGAGGTAGATAAATTAATATCATGCATGAATGTGTGTGGTGTCCACAGATTGACTGAGTGTGGTAATGACTGCTATTAACTACCCAAAGCATAATGAACCGTGGACAAACAAGCCAAAGTTCATGTTTTTGTGGGGAATGCTGTCCATTTTTTACCATTTTCATCCCACTTTTTTTCTCGAGTGTTGCCAGCTTTCTCTCTAACTTCACTCGTCTTTTTTCACACTCTCTCCCTCATTTCTTATCTCGGCTGAGAGGAGGTAGACGGTGATGGATGACTGAGGAAATTGAATTTGCCTTATCTCTCTTGTGTTCCCGTAATGATCCATGCATTCGCACATGTCCTCTTGTTCTGCGCCTACACATGCGGCCCGCGGTGTGCACATATTCATGCATAGCAACAAGCACAGAGATACAAACACAACTCTGTTGTGGTGACTTCAAGTAATCTTCTCACATGTACATGGTGTATCCCTCTTTTTTTCTTTCTAGTTGTCGTACTAGCAACAGGAAGAGTCTGATCCTGACCACCACATCCCCCACGCTGCCTCGCCCACACTCCCCTCTCCCCCTCCCTGGACATCTCGGTACGTAGACTAACACACCTCAGCTGTGACCTTGTCTGTTGTGTTGATTGCAAACTGTCAAAGTGTTATAAATTACTTAAATTAAATTTATTTCAGACCTATTTTTCACCACAGAATGAAAATCAATTAACTGGAATTTACAAAACAAATCAGAGTGTATGTGCTTCTGTATCTGGAATCTGGAATCTATGTGATTCCAGTTTAAACTACGCTAACCAACTGCTGCTGTAGCTTCATTATTACTGCACAGACATGAGAATTAATAAGCATAAATAAATAAGCATAAATCCCCAAAATGTCCAACCGTCTCCTTGGTTACATCTTTGTTAAGCCACAAGAAGCTGCTCCTTTGTTTAGTGCATTGATCTGAATTATTCGATTGGCTCGGTTTGACTTTTTGATTTCATTTTGGGTGCCACATATCTCTGGCACTCAGTATAGATTGTACATTGTCTTTGCACGGCTGCACTATTGAATTAGCTGGCTTGATTCAGTCATCTCTGAAAAAGACAAAGCTTGCTCTCTATCAATCACATTACAAAATACAGAAGAAAGATGGCTAAATAAAAAGATTAGGGTCGCCGATCAAAATATCAGTGATATGCTTCTATGGTTTGGGGGAAATCTAAAACAATTTCAACCCATTTTATCAGTCTGAGTCAGCTTTAGTGCTACAATTAGCAGGAAAAAGAGGAAACCATGATAAGAAAGTGTTCTTCATTTTCCTGTGGTCATTTAATCATAGAATAAAAAGGGCTGGATTATTCTTCATCTTATTATTATTTGTTTACATATGACTTTATTATTATTAATAATAATAATAATAATAATAATATAATTATTATTATTATTATTATTTGTATTATCATTATTATTATTATTATTAATATTATTAATAATAATGATATTATTATTTATATCATTATTATTATTATTATTATTATTATTATTATTATTATTATTATTATTATTATTATTATTTGCATCTGCTTTCCCCAACTTGTACCACCTCTCCTGTGTCTCATCATGTGTTGTTGTCCCAACAGGAAGCAGCCCTCTGGACAGCCCACGAAACTTCTCTCCTAGCAACCCGGCACACTTCTCGTTTGCCTCCTCCAGAAGGTCCTTAATATCACTGTGTTTACTGAGTGTTAATACACATGTTTACACTCTCTTGTTTTTGTGCCAGGGAAGTGAAAGGGACAGAAAGTGAGACAGAGGAGGGCCGAAGACAGGAGTCAAGTCAGCATGACACAAAGTGAAAGGAGGAGAGAGGGAACATCAGAAAACAGACGAAATGCAGACTAGTTTTTATGCAAGGTCTCGCACATCCCGGGGAGCAGGGAGGCTCCCGCTGCTCTCACCGGTTCCTTGCAGTGACTCATGTCTGACAGGGCCAAGACATCACAGTCAAAGTGTTTGTTCACACTGCTCTAATGACGCTGTGTGTTTGTGTGTGGATGGATAAACATGAATGTGTGCATCTATTAGCTTGAATACGTGTTTACTTCTGATTTTAAAGTTAAAGGTTTTTAGGTTTCATAATACATTACAAATGTGCCTGTAATCAGGGGTTGAGGTGGGATTTGGCAGGTGTGGAAATGAACATTTCAGATGTAGCAGCAAGAACCAAAGCAGGTCCAGAAAAATATGTGATTCAATAAATTAGTATATTATTTCAGACTTAAGATATGGCATTATAATGATGGACTGATACCAAAGCTGATGCACTCACTGACAGCAGTGCTGACTGTAAAGTCATGTGACTATATGGTGCTAAGATGACAGAACACTGAGTGCTGTTGTCTTCTACAGATCAAATACACTTTCAAATATGATTAAACAATGAATATATGAAATCATGTTTTGGTAACTTAGTCTGTACAATATGATCATTAATCATTCTGATCACTATAGTTACATTCAAGTCAGGTTCAAATGCATAACATCATTTCAATACAAAGAGTATTTACTTTTTTGTTTATGTTTTAGAATGGATTTTAAATTTAGATTTTAGACAGACAAAAACCTACATTTGAAGAGATTTGTACAAATGAAATGAGCAATAAATATCAGTGCAAGTTTTGTATAATTTTCTTAAAATGAGTGGTTTTATTATTACCCCTAGTGGTTAAATTAGTCAAAGCAAAACTATTTTCCTAACTAGTTACTGTAGCATAACCATCAGAAGACCCCTAATGGTGGTTCTGAAATTGGTGACCCTACGCTGCATAAGATATTGAATATTTTTCTCAATACAAAATTTCCCATAAATTATACAAAAGCATATTTCCCTAAAACATTGATGTAGTAAAACCAACAGTCCATTGATGTGTGGAATGATTTTAGTGAGATGGTACATAAGAATAAGTTATTCATTTTTGTACTATCTATTTTCAGTTTCACACTTTGTAGACGGTCCCTGACGGTTGAACATAGAGACCAACGTTATTTGTCCAGATAGAGGGACGGCTTGTTTTAATGTTGTCTACAGCACTACTGTATGAAAGAGGCACTGTTTGTGTTTTACAACGTTTCGCTAATGAATTATTATGGTTGGAATCTGTCAATATCTTTCAAACTTTACCAAAATAAAATTCAGTGGCTTCCCATTAAGTTTAAAACTGCCAATCAGATTTATTTATATATCGAAGGTTCCGGAACACCATTCCGGATCATTCTGACTCACTTTATTCTTTGCCTACAGTATATCCCTAAACTACTTGTAGTGTTGTGCTGTTATTTATGAATAACATAACGATATTTATAAGCTAAGGCCATTTAATTCCAATTGAGCAAATGTGTATAGCATAGAATGATATTTCAGACACCTTCCTGTTTAAACATGACGGTGCCTCCATGAACAGAGAAAGCTCCATAGAGAGATGTTTTTCTCAGTTTGTTATAGAAGAACTTGACCTACACAGTGCCCTGACTTCAAGCCCCAACACCTTTGGGATGAACTGTAACACTGACTGGGAGCCAGGCCGTAACACCCAACAACTGTGGTCAAGTTCACTGATGCTCTTAAGGCTTCTTTGAACCCAAGCAAGTCAAAATAACTGCAGTAATGAGAGGGTCAAAGATAACGGTCTGGCTGTAGTGTCCAGTAACAAGGGCAGGACTCCATTCTCATGCATTCTATAGGTTGAGATTTATGTGAGAGAGGCCAATTAGCCTGATATTTACCTCTGTCTTTCCCCAGTCAGACACAGTGAAGGCTCTGGGAGCCTATACTGCTTCTGTAAATCCTCTGTCCTCACTTATCAAATCTGTCTGCCTGCCTGTCACGGTGCGATTGAGGCATACAGCAGCACAATAAATGAGTCCTCTGTGCTCTCCTGGAAGGCCCCTGGGACAAACTGGCCCGTTGAATGACATTTTTCAGTGCAGCTGAGAGTCAGACGTGTCCACACTGTATGTGAAAATAGCTCGTCAGAGCTTTATTATAGTCGAATTTATTTTTTCACAGGTCATAAAAATAACTATAGGTATTTGAGGTCTTTATGTATTTTTCAGGCTCTAGAGTATAAAGAAGTTTAACACCATACAGCCATACTAATGTGATGTTTTTGGAAAATGTCTACATCACTTTAAGCTTTTAAGTGACATTTGTTTTTTGTCTACAGAGCGGATGGACGACGATGGTCTTTGGCATCTTTACCCTCTTCTGGATATGGCACTAACACTCCCAGCTCAACGGTAAACTTCTTCTCATCACATCCATTTGTGATTCCCAAACAGCGGGACTTGTATCCCAATGGGTAGACCATAATAAAATCTAGGATAAGATGAGAAGGTACTTTATTCATCCCGCAAGGGGAAATTCTCTTGTTACAGCGGCATAGAGCACAACATCAATACACAGTGGTTAGAAAAGAGCAGCAAAGAACAAAGTACAGACAGGTAAAGACATAACAGGTTAAAGTGACAGCATGTTAAAGCTGCCCCTGTAGTCAGCATCACTTGTATTTGTGCGTTGCTTTGACGTCACTTTATGCCCACCAAAGAACTTGTCTGCATGACCAATACAATGACATCACTATGCTCTCCCTATTCAGATAAGTACGAATACAAATTTGGCCATGAACATAAACATGAACAACGCTGACAATTCAATGTTTTGAAACAGTTATTGTAATTATATCAACTTTTATATACAATGAATAACATCCGGTTTATAGTCCACTCATATTTACAACATGATGGTGGTGCTGGTGATGGAGGAGGCTATGAGCTCACCTGACTGAGGGTGTATGCCAGACATACAAGCTTCGGAACCACTGACATATAATGAATGCATTTGTAATTGTAACTGGCACATAATGCAATCTCTAGAGCCTGCTCTATGCCTTTGACAGATTCTCATAATGCCAACACTTCATTTCACTTCACTATCATTACAGCTCTCTCACTGAAAGTATAAAGCAGCCTTGATCATCTGTCTTCAAATCTCCTCCTGCCAAAAATACACATGCGATCCTTTTAAACTTCATCCATCTCCATTATGCTTCCACTTCTCTTTCCCTCTACCTTCCATCGCCTGGAGTGTGTCTCGTTCCATAGTGTTAGCATCAGAGGCCTGGTTCCTTCTCTCCATCTGGCTGCTGATGGGGGCTCAGAGGGATGGAGAGGGGAGGACAGGAGGGGAGAGTGATGAATGCCAGACTGGTGGGATGAGAGAGGGACAAGAGAAATGTGACGTAGAGAGGAGAGGCTGGCATAAGATGGAGGTCATTTTGTTCCACAGTATCTCTACCTCGGGCGTAAATTTAACCTCATTAGAAACAAAGAGATATTTCAATAAAATCATTGCTCTGACTTTTATTCATCATTTGGAGCTGTGGTGCTTCCCTCTCTGAACAGAAAACTGTCTGCTCATCAGTTCTCTATAAAGTTAACATTTAAAAACATCATAAATATCCTATAACTATACACATTTTTAATATATCCACAGTTTTACTTACTAAAAACAGGCAGATTCTCACCTTAAACAAACAGTGCTTATTAGCACTCGTGACATCACTCTCATGCAGCCAGTTAGCTTAGCACAAAGACTGCAAACTGGGGCAAACAGGTTAGCTTAGCACAAAGACTGCAAACTGGGGCAAACAGGTTAGCTTAGCACAAAGACTGCAAACTGGGGCAAACAGGTTAGCTTAGCACAAAGACTGGAAACGTGCAGTCAAGTTTCCATAAATCCATAAATTAGTTCACACTAGATTTTGCTGCCTTATTAATAAAGGTTTATTGAAATGTTGTTTAAAAAGTTGTTGTTTTTCTGTGTGTAATAATTGTCAAATTTGTAACACACCAACATAACCATCTCTGTCAACTTCTCTAAAGAGAAATGAACTGAAATTTTGTGAAATTATTAACATAAACCTCAATGAAACCAGCAGAAAACCCTCAACAAACATGAAGCAGAGAAAGATCAAACTTTAAGCTTGTTCCTTTCCACCTTGACTGTTTTTTTAATTAGTCTGTCACTAGTCATTGATCAGCGATCGATCATTCAGGTTGGCAAAGAAAGAGGAGGATTGTCATTGCTTTAATGAAGGCAAATCAGCAGGTGAGGCAAAGCAAGTGTATTTGTATAGTTTTAACAACAAGGCAATTCAAAGTGCTTTACATAAAATGCAAAATGCATTAAGACACAGTAATTCTAGAAGGTTGACTTTTTTTAAAAAATTTTAAAACTAAGGAGTCAAGTAGATCATTTATTTTAAGTTTTTAAAGCTGGAAAAACTGTATTTATTGGCTTCCTGACTTATGTTAAAGTGAAATCAACCAATCACAATTTACAGTGGACAACATATAAAAAAAAACATAAAATAATATAGAAGGCATTAAGTGAGACCTTGGAGAGACATACTGTAAATAGAAAATAAACTAATTAAGAAATACAACAGCAAAATTTACAATGCCATGTAAAAACTGAGTAACTTCCTCATTGAATAACAGGCAGTAAACAATGTCTTCAGCCTCGATTTAAAAGCACAGTTGTTGCAGACCTGCAGTTCTCTGGGCGTTTCTTCCAGATATGTGGAGCCTGAAAAATGAACGCTGTCTCTCCATGTTTAGATTTGACTGTAGGGACAGAAAGCAGACGTGACAGAAGAAGATGTGAGAGGTCTGGATAAACAGTGCGGCAGATCAGAAATGTATTCTGACCGTAAACCAGTCAGGCCTTTTAAACCAACGGCAGTATTTTAAAATCAATTCTTGAGGCGAGTTCTTTCTGTAAGACAGACTCATGAGTCTGATCTGAGGCTCACTGGACAATTTCATTTAAGTCGTATTTCGCCATCGGTGGTGTCAACAAGAAATGACAACTTTAGTCTGCAAATACTGTTAAAATGAATTAGTTTATTCATTATCCTACAGTTACAGTCAAATAAATAAGGTGACAGTTGTGTTGTTGGACATATTATGTTGGAGTTTCATCAGTTTGTTGTTAATTTCCTCCTACCCACCCTAATATTCTCATTTCCCCTCCTCAACTGTCAACTTCTCTCTCCGCTTCCCCTCCTCTCCCTCATCTTCCGAGTCCTCTCCCCACCCTGCTTCCTCTTCCTCCTCCACCCTTTGCTCTTTCCTCCCCCTCCTCTTCCTCTTCTCTCGCTCCAGTCCTCCAGCTCCTCTCATGAGCGACTGCACCAGCTGCCCTTCCAGCCCACCATGGATGAGCTCCACTTCTTATCCAAGCACTTTGGCAGCACCGAGAGCATCACAGACGATGACGGAGGCCGCTGCTCTCCCCACATGCGCCCACGCTCCCGCAGTCTCAGGTCAGCAGCAGTAGCACCCATCTGATCTAAGAGCAGCTCCAGCTGCCCAAAAGCACTATCCTCTTTTTGATTGGACGCTTCCAAAGCAGATTTACTACCCCTGGTTAATCTCCTTGTTGCTTTTATATAACTATCTAACTCAATTTGTCTGCTTAAAACTACAACATGTATAAACTCTGTTTTTTAAAAAAAAGAAGAAAAATCAACTAATAACATTATCTGTGACAATAACATTTAAGATATGTCTTTTTAGATGTTATTAATCACTGCATGTCGAAATCTATGTGTTCTTTTTCCATGACAATCTTTCAATTTTAAAAAATTGCACACACCACTCAAGCCAATCAGAATCAAGCAGCCTCTGTGAGTGACAGAAAGTTTCTGTGCCCCTGAAAACCAGCTAGCTCCCTCCAGCTAAGATGGAAAGAATTCTCAAAAGAAAAAAGACCACCCAGCAACCAAACTGAAGATGGCTCTGCTGCAAATGAGCCACAACCATTGAATGTAATGAATGAATAACTATATTATTAATTGTTAATAAAAATAAGGAAATATATTTAGAGGTTGTATGTTTGATTTTTGATATTTGCCATTGTAATGTACAAGGAATTGAAGACATTTTGCAAACAGGAGGGGTCCCCACCAGAGGCTGATGCTATATGGGGAGTCCTTGACATGGCAAAGTTTGGCAACCCCTGATATATAAAACATATCTGTTACTTTACATCTGATAAGTTGAGCTTAAAGGTCCACTGTATAAGATTTGGGAGGGTTAGGAGCAAAAATGGGATTTTAGATTAGCAGAAATTGTATATAATCTGCATAATTCTGTTTTAATTAGTGTATCATCACATAAAAGTATGTTTGTATGTTTCCTTGGGATGAACCTTTCAGAATGAGCCTCTTATGTACACAGAGTGAGTCCGCCATGTTGCACCACCATGTTTCTACAGTAACCCAGAGCAGACAAACCAAACACTGGCTTTAGGGAGGGCCTCTCACATTTTCAGTGGTCACCATAGAGGACGGTGAGATGAGGATCGTTCACTTGGTTGTAATCTGAAACCCTACCACCACCTTTTAAAGGCTCATTTATGCTCCCTCTACGCATGGAAATAAAAGTTTCTGTTTTTGTATGTTTGTTTTTCATGTTTGTTGTTAAAATTAAGCAACCAAAATGACGACAGAAGGGGATGCTGTCATAATATACCTAGTAATTAAAAGCGGCGCAAGCAGAGGCAGCAATGTATTCAGCAGTGATCTGTGAGACCATTAAATATTTCCCAACTTTTTAAAAAAAACTTTTTTTCTTCTTCGTCATGTCTGTACACATTTGTTGTCTTGCGTGAATTTCAGCTACACTGCCCCTAAAGATTTTTGATGGTACTGCTCCGTATCCATAACCTATTCGGAAATATGCACAAATATGAATGAAAAGAACGCAGATTACCCCATATCCTTCTTTATAATTGATCATAAATGAGCCTTAAGTGATAAATGCTGGTGGGAAAAAGGAAATAAATCAACAAACTGACTCAGTAATGTAAATTAAGTTTCAAAGAGACTAATATTTGTCACTGTAAGATACTGGTCATACCACCAAGAAAACCCTTCCGTATATTGAATTGAGAAAGACTGAATGGAATGTATTATATTTCTAGTCTCAGTTTAATGATGATATACATGCAGTACTAACTTTCTACTTTATTGGACTGAACACAAACTGATGTAATATTTGTCTGAAAATCCTTTTTGACTATATTCCGTGTTTTTCTGTGTTTCATCCCTTCAGCCCAGGACGTTCCTCCTCCTTCTACGATAATGAGATAGTCATGATGAACCACGTGTACAAAGAACGCTTTCCAAAGGTGAGCCACACACTGATAAAGCATCATATTCCATTTAAATACACACAACGGTGAGCACATCCTTAAGCCTACAGAGCATTAAACTAATCTTTCCAACCACAATAACTACTTAATCCTGTCATGATTTATGATTGAGCATGTTCAGAGATTTGTATTAATGAAGGTTTGATAGCAGACATCCCAACACACTGCTTAACCACAGCAAGTAAGAGTATGTGGCACCGCCAAGTCATAAGACGTTCACCCTATCAGAGACAATGTTGAGTTTATTCACTGCACGTTTAGGCTGTGAACAGTTCAATGACAAGCATTTCCCTCGTTTGCCTTTTTTCTGTTGTTGGTTTGGTATCAAAAGGAAATTAGCTGAAAGCTTCTACAGTGGTAAAAATGGAGTTTTAGGAAATTTGTCATTATAGCTTGGAGTTCATCCGAGGTAAAAGCTCTTTGGGCTTCTCACACAGAAGAAACTGACATCGTCATGAAGTCAGTGTAGCCGCAGAGCCACGCCGTCGGAGCCACAAATGAAATTGCTGTCCGAACATTCTGTCACATACCCCTGGGTCCTCTAAAGAAATCCATTTTCTTTTTCTAAACTGAATCTATTTCGCCTCCCCCTCCTCCCCATCCCTTCGTTCCCCACCAGGCCACGGCACAGATGGAGGGGAGGCTGGCTGAGTTCATCCAGGCTTTCTCTCCCGAGAACGTTCTTCCGCTGGCCGACGGAGTTCTCAGCTTCATTCACCATCAGATAGCTGAGCTGTCCAGAGACTGCCTGGCCAAATCCCACGAGGGCCTCATCACTTCTGTCTACTTCTTTGAGCTGCAGGAGAACCTGGAGAAGCTTCTTCATGATGTGAGTCAGGAAAGATCAAACTGAAGCAGGAACACCTCTGACTGCACCTAGTAAACACTGATAACTGGGTATTAAAACTTTCATGACTAAATGTATCCATAGCACCAAATATAGAAAAGTGTATCACAAGCTGGAATCCTATGTATGGTCAGCATTGAAATTTTGACTTAAAAACTTCTCTTAAAAATAGTTTAGAAGAAAACGTTTATAATAATTCTCAGATTAAGATGTCAAACAAATGTAAAACCTCTCAGCATTTCAAGCTCCTATTCATATTTCTATATGAACTACATGTAATGTAAAAATGGATGCTTGATGAACCTTATCAAGCATCAGGTGGCCAGAAAAAAACATTTCAATGAAATGTCAATGTTGTTCCGTGTCTTTCAGGTGTGTTAATAGGCAACTGCCACTTTAGTTATAATTGATTTGCACAGGAAGACAACATCCATAAAATGAGACATCACCAAAACACACAGAGAAAGAAAGAAAGAAATCTATGCTCTCATGGAAGGTTATTGATGGACGAATTGATCTAGTTCCATTTAAACTCAGGCTGTCTTTGGTGAGACATGATTGGCTGTGATAAATGGAGGCTAATTGTGCTTGAGACCTGCCAGAGCAGATGACAGATATCAGGCAATTACATCACCAACTCCATTTTGGTGGCTTGATTAGATCTGTGATTGTCCTGGTTTCGGTTTGATCTGCTGTGTTTTTTTCATGATCTGACATTCTCATATCTCTCATCTTTCTCAGCACTCGTTCTTTTTGTCTTTCCTTTAATTGACAGCCATGCTGCGTCTGTGTGTTAGTGGTGTATTAAGGGTTTTACTGTGTCGCATAGATTTTTATAAATGTTACAACTGTTAGTGTTAATCTCTTCTCTGTCTTCCTGTCTGCCTCCCTTCGTCAGGCCTTTGAGCGTTCAGAGAGCTCTGAGGTAGCCTTCGTCACAGAGTTGGCAAAGAAGCTGCTCATCATCATCTCCCGACCCGCCAGGCTTCTGGAGTGTCTGGTAGGACAAACACAAACACTTCAAATTGACCCGTCATTGTCAAAATCCCACTGCGAACATTTCACAGTTCACGTCCCACTGTTAAATTAGGAAAAATTGATTTTCTTTAAATAAACATGAGGATATATACTCATTTGTTTGCCCCTCATAAGCTTTTAAGCACTTTCATGCATTACACAGCAGGGGTAGAACGTCAAAACATGCAACCAGTCTGTCTGGATGTCAACAACATTTGCATTTAGATTAAAATTTGCCATCCCACAGCACGATTTACGGCAGGCGGCACGTGACTGCTGGGTGTGTGTGAGTCAGACAAACTGTGATCATGGTGTTATTTAAAGTTGGAGTGTGTGTGCTTGTGTGTATTGTCTAGATGGCTGTTTTCTTGGGTAACCATGTGTTTCACAACAGTCTTGTGTCCCTGTCGATGAGTCATGGCTTTCGATTATGAGCGACAACTGAAGCGATGACGTGGAGGATTGATTAACTGATGTAATCCCTCCCTTGTTTTCTCCATATTGCTGCATTTTGATTAGAGTGTGTGTGATTCATTACACGTTTTTGGCATCATCCAGCTTTGGTTTCAGCAGCCAGGAGTTACAGTAGTGGTGCAATGGATGAAACACTCCTCTGAAACACAACATGTTCAAAGTGTAGTGTTGGATACAGGCTCAGGGATGGGCGCTTCAGCTTCACACTCGCCTTGTTACATTTCATTTTGACCTCATTTCCGAGCAAACAATCAGACCTTTATGAGCACACAATGATTTATATTATGTAATATAATGATACAAATATTATGAGAATAAAGTTGTAATTTTATGAGAAAATAATTCATAATAGTACAAGAATAAAGTCATAATATCGTGCTGATGCAGCCAGCGACCACTACTGTACCAACCATCTCCTCCCTCTTCCTTCAGAACAGATCCAGTTTCTTTAACAATCTTTTCAAAGTCCTCCTACTTATATTACTTTGGTGTTGATGTTCCAAAAGATTCAATAGTTCTTTATTTGTGAAACCTATGCTAAAGTATTATAAGATGCTCCATGTTCCTCATTTTGACATTAACATCCCCTCTAATAAGTTGTATATATTGTGTATGAATATTGTGACTTTTTTCTCATAAATTTAGGATTTTATTCTCATAATGTTATGACTTTTTTCTTAAATACAACTTTTTTCTTGTTGAATTTATTCTTGCAATAAAGTAATTCCTACTTTGACTTATACTTTAACTACAAATGAAACCGTCAGATATTTTCTGCCCAAACTCTCCAGGTGGCTGAACTTGTGGCACAATCTAACACTCATGTCAGGTTTAGTAAGTGCGTCGTCAAACATATCACTTATTATCACATTCATCATGCAGCGCTAAAGGACTGTTCACCTCCACACTCACAGGTAACTCACACAGGATTAGGACTTCGTAAATGTGGATCTTTTTTTCACTGTATCTTGGAAGCAAGCACAAAAAAGAAATTTGAGCACATAAAGGGTTTTTTTGTCCATGAATTTAAATGAATCTTTGTGGTATAATAATTATCCTACAAGACATAACTTACTGTATGTGTGTGAAAAAAACCTTTGCTGTGTTTTACATGTCCTTCACAGTCCTTCATATAACCACATCACGACCCGTTCGAGCTCTCCTGAGGATGTTGCATTTTGCTCCTTGAGTTCTGGCCTAATCAGACAGACTGATTTGAATATACTTTGTTTGTATAAACAAAACATTAATCATACAAAGAGTAACTTTAAACAGGGCATCAGGACTCAGATTTTACCCGTCTCTCTCAGGCTGAGCAGCACAGACTGCAGTGACGGCGTTTTCTGGAGCTGCTCCAGTGATTCATGAAGCTGTCGCTAAAAGCAGGCGTGCTGCTTTACCTGGATACGGAAACATTTTCTGATTCCCATCCAAATCAAGTTATCTGGAAGCAATTCTTCAAGCACAAATTCAATCACCTGACAGAGTCCAATTTAATGCCATTAATTCCATGTTAATGGATGAGCTCCCAAAAGTTTCCACCTGGTGACATCATACTCAAGTCTGCTCTGGTTTTACAGGAGTTTAATCCTGAGGAGTTCTACCATCTGCTGGAGGCAGCAGAGGACCACGCCAAGGAGGGTCACTTGATGAAAACAGATATTCCTCGTTACATCATCAGCCAGCTGGGACTGACCAGAGACCCCATTGAAGGTGAGGGAGGAAGACAGAAACTTACAGATTTAACATATTGGAAAATACACTGACAGCTGATTTTAAGTATTTCTGTCATCAGAGATGGTGAACCTCGATAGTTACGACAGCGAGGGGCCGCTCACTCCTGAAACAGACGACTCCACAGAGGTGAGATCCGAGATAATCCTGTCCAGGTCTCCAGTGATCAGTCTGTCCCCACATTCATCCGCTCTTCTCTTAACTTTTGCTTACTTTTAATGTCTGTCCTGCCAAGGTCCTTGTTACTCTCCCTGAATATCAGCTTCTTCTGCTAATGAATTGGCACACATGCCATTTATCTAAATCAGCTCATTTACGCTGAAACACAAAAAACAGGATCCCCCCCTCCGTGAATCTCTGGGCTTTACCTTCTGCAGGCATGAATCCAAATTCCACACTAGAGCTACAGTGACAAAATAAATCAGATGAGAGGGAGGAGGGTATTGTCAGTCATCTGTATTGATGATTTGATTGATCACCAAAGTTACAGGAGAAAAAGAATGTGATAATATCAGTGATTAACAATGGCGTTTAATCCACAGGGTAAGATTAGACCAATGAAACCACCAGGAGAAGCAGACTTCCAGACCATCAAGCTGATCAGTAATGGAGCGTACGGGTAAGAATTAGGACGTCCTGTTTACTCACTAATAAGGATGTTTTGACATGGAAGTGATTCATTTTTATATCTGTAAATACAAGCGAATCAGAGGCCATGACAAAGTGTGTGTCTCTGTTTGTACCAGTGCTGTGTACCTGGTGCGTCATCTGGAGACTCGCCAGCGATTTGCCATGAAGAAGATTAATAAGCAAAACCTGATCCTGAGGAACCAAATCCAGCAGGCCTTCGTAGAAAGAGACATCCTCACCTTTGCAGAGAATCCCTTTGTCGTCTCCATGTTCTGTTCCTTCGAAACCCGTCGGCACCTCTGCATGGTCATGGAGTATGTAGAAGGTGAACAGATCTGTGTGTGTTAGTTATCATTCTTGTCGTGGTGTAACCTTTGCAACTTGTGATACATATAATGGTTTAGAATATAATGGATTTTAATTTAATTCCAAGGTGTTGTGGCATCACACAAAACCATCTGTTTGCCTATCTGTCTTAGATGCTGTAAGGTTTTGAAATTGTTCCTAAAATAAGCGGTTCTGAACATTCACACCAGTTTGTTTGACAGGTGAGAAAGCAGGCGAGAGGAGTGAGAAGACACATTAGCATAATAAAAAAAAACACCCTCTCCTCCCACAATGCAAAGAACAAAGGAAATGGAGGAGCCACTCACAGCTGAGGAATAAATGAATAAAATGTGGGTGGTGGTGAAACAGCTCCAGAAAGATCTTGGTAAAACAAAAGATAAGAATTAAATTTGCTAACAGGCAAATTGTTGGCTACAGTCAATTGTTGTCTTCTTTTTTTTAACAGTTTTAATTTGGGGGTGGCAAAAGTCATGGTGTCATGTTGTCCTGTCAGTATGAAGTGATTCAGACTTTTTTTTTTGTCCACCAACTCCCACAACCGGATGGTACAACAAGTAGAAATAAGGATTTGTGACACACTTTTCAGGGCTGCAGTCATAGGAGGCTGTATAGGCACAGAAAAAAACAGCAATTTTCATGTCTGCTTGCTGAACGAATCAGCATCAGTATAAATAGAGTTTTTCCAGTAGCGAGGGCATTTTCATCCTTGGATACAAATGTCCTAGTCAAACGCAGTTTTAAGTCTAGTTGTTCAGATGCATGAGTATGCCCCGGATGCCCAGTGAAAGTGAGTATCCTTGATTATGCTACGCAGAATGACTCAGAGCACAGTCATCCTCCTTTTGATTACATGCTTGTGCTCTTGTGTGCTTGTTGCATGCTTGTTGTTGTGTGCATTACTCATCGGCCTAAGTGGAAACTAAAATGGTCTTTGACAAGAGCTACCAGGAGACATTCATTGTAATTGCTAATGTCAGCTGCCGGACTAATCAAATAATGTATTCTGCTGTCAGGTGGAGACTGCGCCACTCTGTTGAAGAACATTGGGGCCCTGCCTGTGGAAATGGCACGCATGTACTTTGCAGAGACCGTCCTGGCACTGGAGTACTTGCACAATTATGGCATTGTGCACCGTGACCTCAAGCCTGACAAGTAAGACAGAGTTTGTCCTTAATAAAACAGTATGATATACGTGATGCGTGATATTACTTCCTAGATCATAAGAATATAGAAAACGGGTTGTATAGTTTGAACTGACCCTGTTTCTGCTTCCAGCCTCCTGATTACCTCAATGGGTCACATCAAGCTCACAGACTTCGGCCTCTCTAAGATGGGCCTGATGAGTCTAACCACCAATTTGTATGAAGGACACATAGAGAAGGATACTCGAGAGTTCTTGGACAAACAGGTACAACAAAACACAAACAACAGCAGAGCTGGTCCATTTGGAGTAGCTTCTAGAAAGAGTCAGACAAATGTTGTATAGGCAATTTAATGAAGACATTTTAGTTCACCTGCTCCGGAGATTAAATGCAAGTCGGAAATGTAAATTGTGTGTTTTTGGCTGTATTGCAGGGCATACTGTTCAGCTGCAGTATGAGCCAAATAATGTTCAAGTATGAAATGTCTGAATTCCTGTGCAAACATATCCCATGTCACTGTGTGCCAGGCATATCTGAAGCATGAAACAATTAGACCGTTAAAAGTTGGCACACCAATAAGCCAGTATTTCCTCCATTGTCGTAATCATTTGTCTTTTAGATAAGGTTTGTTTTCTCAAGCCTTTCATGCACTGTGCTATGCTTTGAATTGAAGCCTCATTATTTCTCGAGTATGCATTTTGGCAGTCAGTAGAGTCTGTTCGCATTCAAAGCATACCCATCTGCACATGAAAGCCCTCACAGGGCTGTCATCTGGTCTTGGCGTCTCTGAAATGATCTACTTATGTCGGCACAAATATGGTCGGTTTTCAAAGAGGGAGAAAATAAAAGGACTTGACCAGCTAGAACAACCTCAACTCTGTAGAGTCTACACGTTTTTCACAGGGAACAACCATCAAAGTTAAGTTAGATGTTATAAAAGATTTTTGGGGGGGATAAAATTTCACCAATCAGCTGAAGAAATCGAGTGTTTCCCTTTTTTCCTTTAGGTGTGTGGAACTCCAGAGTATATTGCCCCGGAGGTTATTCTTCGTCAGGGTTATGGGAAGCCAGTGGACTGGTGGGCTATGGGCATCATCCTGTATGAGTTCCTGGTGGGCTGTGTGCCGTTCTTCGGAGACACTCCTGAGGAGCTGTTCGGTCAGGTCATTACAGGTGAGGGTTCAAAGGTGGATGGATACGTTAGACACACAAGACATCGGGATGCTCTCAAATGTTCTCATTGTTTTTTTTCCTCACCTTTTCTTGAAAAATGTGTTTCCTCACCTCTTCGTCCCTCTCTCTGCTGCACCTGGTAGATGACATAGTGTGGCCAGAAGGGGATGAGGCTCTCCCTGTTGACGCCCAGCACCTGATCTCCTCACTTCTGCAGACCAGTCCACTGGTTCGACTAGGCACAGGTCAGTCACCACATCCAGTGGTGTCCAGCCTTTAGTCACAGCCACTCTACTTCCTGATCACTGCACTTATTTATTTTGGCTTAAAACATTAGATCCACACCACCAGTTATATTCCAAATATAACATTTTGAATTGATGTTGTATTTTTAATGTTATTCAATGTGACAGATATTAACTGTATAATTATCTCCTGCCACAAATGAAGTGAGGAGGGAGATATAGCAAAGAGTTCTGTCTGTCCGTCACGTTTCGTTTCAAGAGCATAATTCAAAAACTGATCAATATTTTTTCATGAAACTTTCTACACAGAACAATCGAATACTGAAGTGGTGCCTTTTGCCATTTAGGAATTTTATCAGTTTTATTTTTTTTAGTTCCCATGGTTCAAAGTTGAATTTAGGCTCACTCTGTTTGTGGGATTGTTCAGTATTTGTCAGGAAACATTAAGTGTCCTGAAAAACAAAAAAGGATCTAGATCTCAATGAGACTTTGTGTTTGGGAATTTTGAGCATGTTATTTATTTATTTTAATGTTGAAAAATTTACTTTTTCTCAGATATGCAATTAACAATAATTGCAGTTCACAAGGATAAACATAAATAACTTCTTTCTAACTCTCTGTCCTCAATGAAATGCACCTGTGGCGAGGGATCCTGTGTATTTCATGCTTGTTATTTTAATATTTTTGGTTTGGTCAACTTTTTTGTAATACTACCACTTGTCCATTACATTACATTTATCATGTACCAAATTGTCTTCAACAGGTTGCTGTCATCAAATTCATAATAAGCATATATTCACAAAAATCAATCAAGTTGATGAGATAAAACATTATATATTGTCTTTGTACTGTTTCCAATTGAGTATACATAAAAGAGGATGAGCAAATGATCTCATTCTGTTTTATTTTTGTTTTACAAAGCTTCCCAACTATTTCAACCATTTATCTTTTTACTTTTACCTAATTGAACTATTAATAACCCTTTACTGCTCCCTTGCTAACTAGTTTTCATGCACTCTCAGTGTCACAATGTGGTGTTCAGGTGTTGCAGCTGACTCGATGTGTGTGTGTGCATACTGTATTTTTTTTATTCCGTTTTCAAATTATCTGAGCTACACAATCTTTTAATATACACCCTGGTAACTGCAGAAAAGACCCCTGGGGTACGTTCAGCCCTGATGGGAACCACTGACCTAGAACGCTGTCATCATGCCTGAAGGCCCACAGGTTCAGGTTTACCCAAATCTGTCAAAGTCAGTCTTCATCAAAGTGCCCCGGCCAGCTTTAGGGGTGCAGTTATTACCTTTCTGTCTTTGTCTCCCCCTCCTTTCCTCTGGCCCCTAGGTGGTGCTTTTGAAGTGAGGCAGCACTCATTCTTCACAGAGGTGAACTGGAACAGCCTGCTGAGACAGAAGGCGGAGTTCATTCCTCACCTGGAGTCTGAGGAAGACACCAGTTACTTTGACAGTACGTTTGCTGTTGGGGACACCAGACACGGAATACAGATCCCTTTGAGCTTAGGAAATACATCAACACAGTCTGGGGCCTTCTTCATCATCAACATGTTTGCCACAACACCCTCATTGAGGCTTCCATGATGCTACTGTAAATGTAGAAAGGCAGTTATTAGTGTAATGTGCATTTTCATACTTGAATGTTTCCATTAAGCATGAGCAGGGCTTTGAGGCTTTTCATAAAGACTCGTTTTTCAGTACATAGTGACTTTTGCCTCATTTGGAACAATGTCATTAGCTGATAATGTGTGGGATGGATATAAAGGAGCATAGCTGTCACCCATTGTAACACCATGATATGTTGTTACCTTTCCTCACCAGCCCGATCTGAGCGCTACCATCATGTCCAGTCATACGATGAGGACGATACCAATGACGATGAGCCCGTAGAGATACATCACTTCTCATCTTGCTCCCCTCGCTTCAGCAAGGTCACATCAAAACTTAGCTCCTACTTTCCTTCATAGCTGTATTAAGAATGCTTGAATCATTAAAATGGGTATTCATCAGTCCACATAACATTATATTGTTAACTGTCTTGGACCTGCAGGTGTACAGCAGTATGGAGCATCTGTCCCAGCTGGAGCATAAACCCTCTGGTGTGACTCTCCGGGAGCACAAAGTCCCCAGGGAGGACCGAGTGGCCAAGAGAGAAAGTCTGGGTAGCTTCACCTTCAGAGACAAGAGCTGGAGGACTGGATCGCCTGAGATGTGAGATTTCTAAATGTTACTTGTTTAATGAAGTATCTGTCTAGCCAGACTTCAGTGTGCTTAATGCCTGTTGAGAGATCATTTGAGCATGCAGTGTTTCCTCAGCAGCAGGGACAGCCCCCCACGGCCCCCACACACCATTAATTCAAAAGAGTCCGATTTCAGATATTACTATTAATGGAATGTCTTAGCCTAATGCTACAGTTTACATTTGAATTGCAATGTAAACTCAAGCGTTTTAAAATCTCATTTGTTCCGGCCTCTATCAAACTTTTAAACAATGCTGCTTGAGGCTGTAAGGATTGTGCAATAGTTTCATGGTGTTTTACTGTCGGATGTGTGGAGTATGTGTCATGTGCTATGGATGTGCAATATTTGTGTGTGCAATGTGGGCAAATTTATGTTGTGATGTGGTATAGTGGGTTCTGTCTTGTTCATGTGTGATCTGTTCTGCTACAATTGTGGAGGCATCAATGTGCGCAACATTTGAGTCCAAGACAAATTTCCCTACGGGGATAATAAAGTATATCATATCATATCATATCATATCATATCATATCATATCATATCATAATGTTAAGGACAGAACACATTTAGTGTTTGCAACAAAAAGGTTTTTAACTTAAAATGGTTGCATTTTGTATTATTTTGACTATGTTTTCTATAAAACAATATGTGATTTTACCACTGTATGATGACTGGACTCACTAAACTGGGTAGCTCCACTGTGATTACATGCATTCCCCCAAAAAGCTGAAGCAAGGCTGATTTTTTTTCCCCCTCGATATTGAGACACTGGATATGTATCATCATAGAAAACCTACTGCGTATCATTTGAGTTCATGTCAATGGTGAACACAGCAGCTATGAGCGCGGTGCTAAAGCCTTCGGTCCCTGCTTTGGCACCTGAATGTTTTGTATTGTTGTATTGTATGTATTAAGTTTGAGGGAGGAGGAATATTGAGCTGCACATATTGAGATGCATAGTACAGGCCAGGGATATAGCTATTATGAGACCAGAAATGTTACCTTTACACTGAGCAGAGTTCTCTCCAGTGCTTTTCTCCACCTCTTAGCACAGATCCATAATGAAGACTGCAGAGGGCTTTACAGCTATTAGTGTGAGTTGGGCAGAATATCCGAATGTTACAGTAATATCATTCAGGTGTCACTGAATGTTGTGCATGTTGTCCACAGCTGCAGTATCACACAGCAGCTGGAACCATAAGTCTACCCTTGACTTGAGAGAGTGATGTGCACCTTTACACACAAGCTCAGCAGCTGTAGCTTTGGTCAGAATCTGATGGTTATTAATGTTAATACCCATAATCTGCTGTAGTGCAGCTTATGTGATGATGTGATATCATTTGTACCTACAATTTTGTTGAAGACATTAGCTGTTTGATTTTTTTTTGTGTATGTTTTTTTGTTGATAACTCTCACCTCCATGCTGTTTGCTTGTCGTATTGGCTCCAATAGCATTTTGTACAAATATTTAAAGAAACAAGGTTATTCATTGTTTATGGTGCTCACAAATATACTATACCTATACTGAAGGTGGTCTTCTGAGAAATGGGACAAAAAAAGGAAACAGTGCTCATAACATTAGGGCATTCACTGTCTGTCATGTAGCATTTTCCTCATGAGTATTAATTAGTTTTACCCAGCCACATTGCAAAAGAAAAAAAAAATCTAGGTTGGGTGCCGTCTGTCTCCTATCCCTGCAAGTTTATGACATTTTATTAAATTCTGAAGCATTAGAAGCAGCTATAATTTTGCAGCAATGGGCCACCACTGTAAAATGTCTCTAGCGGCAACGCTGGAATAACTTTATACCAAAAGACAAATCCCTTGCCTTTTCAGGAAGCGCTTGTCCTGCTCCGAGTCCTCTTTCATTGAAAGTGAATCCAGCCCACCATCCGGGGCCCGAAGGCGCTTCTCTGCCCTTATGGATACACACCGCCTGGCCTCCCCTCTGGAATTTGACTCTGAGATGTCTTTCCCTAGCAAGCAGCCTCCAATGAAGACCAGGGGGGCTTCCCTGGAAGGAGCAATGGGGGCCATCCACTCTCAAGGCGATCTTAAACCATTCCTTAAAGATAGCAACGGACTCACAGCTGGAGGTTAGAAGGAAATCATGGCATCACTTGTGACCCTAAACCTGTATTTGATCACAAGTCATAACAAGAGCATTTATTTACAGTTGGATTTAATTTCACAGACAAGCATTTGAGACCGGCCGATACATCGTTGGCTTTACCAAGCAGTGCTGCTGTCCTGGGGATTCCAGACCCACAGGGGCCCCGTGGGGCCACCACTGACTTGGTGCTGCGGAGGGTTCGCCACCAGCACCTCTCAGCTGAAGGAGAGAAACGTAACGCACGTCCAGGGACCAAAGTTATCAAATCTGCTTCTGCTACAGCTTTGTCTGTCATCATTCCTGCAGGTAAACATACTGGTTATATGACATCAGCAAGAGAACTGTAAAAACATACTTGGAAATGAATCCTGCAATAAAACCTTAACTCCAACTCTCTCTCTTCAGTGGAGCAGCATGGTGCCTCCCCCCTAGCAAGCCCCATGTCTCCTCGCTCCCTGTCGTCCAACCCCTCCTCCCGTGACTCTTCTCCCAGCAGAGACTACTCTCCCATGGTCAGTGTCCTGCATTCTCCAATAACCATTCACCGCTGTGGGAAGAAGTATGGCTTCACGCTTCGAGCCATCAGAGTCTACATGGGAGACAGTGATGTATACAGCGTACATCACATGGTCTGGGTGAGAGAACAGAGTTCATGATGGCTCTGATAAATTAAATATGCTTCCTACTACATCCTTAAGAATAGTAGTGGAACATCATCAGTTATCCATGCCTGGGTATTTCTATTTTAGCATGCATAAAAACTTCTTTTTTTGCCAAAATGCCTAAATCTGCTTGATTTCTAATCACAGCATGTAGAGGACGGAGGTCCCGCCCAGGATGCTGGACTTAATGCTGGTGACCTCATCACTCACGTAAACGGCGAGTCAGTTCATGGTCTAGTCCATACTGAGGTGGTGGAACTCATCCTGAAGGTGAGGAATACCAACCTAATTTATACATAAGATTTTTGTTTTTACGGCTTTCATGTTGTAAGATGGTTCAGTTAAAATTAGTTTATTATTTATATATATATATGCATAAAATCTACAGAGTGGAAACAAGGTGACAGTCACAACTACTCCATTTGAGAATACCTCTATAAAAGTCGGTCCTGCCCGCAAGTCCAGCTACAAATCCAAGATGGCACGGCGCAGCAAGAGGACGGGAGCCAAGGAGGGACAAGAGTGCGTCACTAAAAAATAGATGCATTTCATTTTAAGAACACATCATCTTAAAAGTGTTACATGCTTTAATTCTTCCCACCAAAAAACTTTTTGTCTTTTCAGTAAGAAGCGCAGCTCCCTGTTCAGGAAAATTACCAAGCAGTCCAATCTCCTCCACACCAGCCGGAGCCTCTCCTCTTTAAATCGCTCTCTTTCATCTGGAGACAGTCTCCCAGGCTCCCCCACTCACAGCCTGTCTGCCCGCTCGCCCACCCAGAGTTACCGCTCTGCTCTCGAATCCCCTTACCTGGGTTAGTATGGAAGGCCAAGAACACGGGTCTGTTCTCTCCTGGTTTTACTGTTCTGATAGGCCTGGAGGCAAAGCATCAACAAAGACTGCTACCAAGTAAATAAATAATGGATGTAAATAATACAGGAGTTTTAAAAAAAAAAACTACTTCAAAAATTGGCTTTGCACATTTCTAACGAGGTAGGAAGACACTCAACACATTTTTATATTTCAAGGATATGCATGGATGTTTAGGGGAGAAACACACTGTGTAAACAGAAATTTTATTTAGAGGAAAACTTTAAAACTCCACTGAGAAACTTAAACACAAGCATAAACGGTAGCTTACAGGATCAGTGCTGGGTGTAGTCAGAAACATGCTTTGTTGCATCTGTAACATTGATACACACTGGAGTACACCGCTACATCACCACAGCATGCTGAGAAGTAAGAAGAAACAGGGTGCTGAGTTACTCTTTAATCAAGCTCTTGTCCTTTACCTCATGTTTCAAGTCTGTCCTGATTCATTATGTGGTTTGACTAAGTATAAGAGACAAAAGACCAAAGCACATACTTTAAGCAAATTTCCTGACAAAACACAAATACAATGACAACAGATTTTATTCAGAAAGTTTAAAGTTTATTCCTTCTCCTCAGGCACCTCCTCCCAGAGCAGCTCCCCAGCATCCAGTACCCCAAACTCCCCAGCAGCCTCTCACCACATGAGGCCCAGCTCCCTGCATGGCCTGTCTCCCAAACTTCACCGCCAGTACCGCTCTGCACGCTGCAAATCTGCTGGCAACATCCCGTTGTCCCCGCTGGCTCACACCCCCTCCCCGACCACCTCATCTCCTCCACCTCTCACTGGCCACACGGTCGGGAGCTCCAACACCACACAGATGTTTCCTGCCAAGCTGCACTCCTCGCCACCTGTTGCCCGACCCCGTCCCAAAAGTGCAGAGCCGCCCAGGTCACCCCTGCTGCAGCGGGTGCAGTCAGCAGAAAAGCTGGGAGCACCAATGCTGCCTTCTTCATCCTCATCATCATCGTTGCCTTCTCCTCTGACAGGTGGGGTGTCGTTACGCAAGCATAGCCTGGAGGTGGCGCATGGGGAGTACAGAAGAGAGTCTTTTCACTGTGAGCACAGCCTACAAAGTCTGCTAGAGATGGAAGGAGAGAATGGACCTGGTCCACCGTCTCCTTCATCATCTTCCTCTCCCTCTCCACCAATGGGAGGGGAAATTGGAAGCATGAAGCCTGTTAGGAGGCTGGGAAGGCAGGAGTCTCCTCTTAGCCGTGACACACTGGTCACAGCAAGAGAGAAAGATACCCAAACCACAGCATCTGAGCCCACTGAGCCCCAAAAGGAGAGTATAGCTACTAATGCTGAGTCCAAGACCAATGTTGTTGTCCTAAAGAAGGACATAAGTGTAGCTGCAGTGGAGACAAAGTCTAGTCCAGCTCTGGTTTTATCCACAACAGAGGCTAAGCCTGGCCCAGGGGACAAACCTCAAAATGCTAGCAACACAACTTCTGAGGCACCAGTCTCCAAGAGTAAAGCCAGTGAGAAAACCTCAACATCCGGCTCATCAAAGGGCCTCCAACAACAAGACAGCAAACAACAGAGTGCACAGACAAACAGTGGCCCTGCAACTAAAGCTCAAGAGAAGACCGAAGAGAAAGTCAAAGGCACTGTAGGCACAGAAAAAAGCAAAATGCAGAAAGTATCATCTGCTGAGCAAACCAAACCACGTAAAGGCACAGAGATGGGCGAGAAAGGAGGCATCACTGGGACTGATAAAGCAACTGAGACGACCAAAGTCAAAGGACCTGCACCCCCAATTCCCACCCAGGTCCAAGGCCGCACAGTGGCTCATGTACCAGCTGCTGCAAGATCCAAAGTGGAGAAGGCTTCAAACAGTTACCGCATAGGCAAGACTGATAGGCCCCACCTGGAGGTCCTAGAAGAGAATCCCATATCGCCTTCCTCTAATGCAGCTTCACCCTGCTCAAGCAAATCTCACCCTATGTCTCCGGGGGATAAGGCCAGCTTCGTCACTCAGCTCACGAGTGTGGCCAAAACAGTGCTCGGGCCTATAAAAGGGGCTTCACAAGAGGGGGGCAAGGTAAAAGACACCTCCAAGTCAAGTGAGGAGATACGAGGAAACGCAGCAGGAAAACCAGAAGCCTCGTCTGGGGGCGGCCGACGGGGGGCGCAGACAGCGACCTCGGTAAACATCAGCACAGTCCAGTCTGATAAAGGCAACAGCCGCACCACCAAGCGTCATTCGTGATAAGAGGGTTTGAGAAAGAGACAGACTCTCCCATGTAATGCCTTTTACTGTAGCATCACCCTAACATATCATGACTTAACATGACTTTGAATGGAGGGGAGGCGTGACTGCTTGAAGAAATAACACCAAATAGATATCATGTGACCTGTCGACATTTGACCATGTGAACAAAGATGCATCAGCCATGTTGGAAAATGTGTGCTCATGGTATCATAATGTAGGTCTGTGTGTGTACCGTCTGTTCATTGCAATGTGATGTATATAGGAAAAATGTCTTAATGCATGTTTGACACTGTACATGGCAAATGAGAAAATATTCAAAAATAGTAAAAAAAAAATAAAATGAAGCAGACCTTAAGGTAGTGATCACTGTGAACAAAACCTTTCAACCAACCTCTAAAGGTTAACTACGTGTAAATAAGCAGGATTCTGTTATAAATGGGCATTACTCACATTTCACCCCAAGTGGCATCATTTAGCTCGGCTTAAATTGTGAAAGAACAACTCAAACTCTGTTCCCTTAAAGTTCAGTTACTAAGAGAGATCAGGCTTGTGTCATGTAGTCAGGAACATAAACATGCTGGAAACCGGACCAAGGTACCAAAACGATTGCAGTGATGGAGTTGGAGGGTAAATCAGTTGGTTTGCTTCAGAGCTGTTTAAGGGCTGAATTTCAGTGTAATTAAGAGGTTGATTAGATAAAATTGCACAGGGACACTATGCAATGTGCTAAGAATGCCACTTTTTTGGTGTCCCCAATTTCTAAGTTTACATGTGCTCCAGACAAGAGAAGAGTGAGGAAAGGGTTGCAATAAGATGAGCAAACACACTTTGTTTTGAACATTGTCTCAGTTGGTCAAAGTGAAATGTGCAATGATACATTTTAGTCTGTTGAGTGAATATAGTAGTGTGCTCACACTGTGGTGAGGAGTTCGTAAAGAACCATCAGGACAGTAGCACAAGAGAGTAGGCTAGAAATGTGTTTTCGCTCATTCTTTTCCATTCATGCAGATGTGCATTGCCCAATATAATGTGTGAAGAAAAGTGCCAGTCTTTTCCTTTAGGGATGATGGGATTTGTTTTGGGGGTTTTTTGGTTTACATTTAAATGTATAATGATATGCATAAAACCGAGCACCCTTGTCAGTGATAAAGTAGTAGACTTTACACAATTCCAGATGTGTTGAGAGCATCTTGTGGTGAGGTCTTGTTTTTTGTCGTGAGATAGACAAAAATGATCTTGATAGTTTTGGAACACCAGGTTCAGAGCTGTCTTAGACTGCCACCTTGTGGACAACTCTCAAGAGAAAGGTGAACATTTTGCATGTGGATGTGTCCAAGTCATGCATTATTATCATGAACACATTCAGATGAGTTTTTCAGTATGTGCTCAAAAAGTCTTTATGTTATCCACAATGATGTATTGGTCATAATCTGAGAAAATTGCACTTTATTTTGTGTCAAATATTTTTATTTACTTGTCTTACATATTTATTTTATTGCTTTTCTATTTCAATAATTGCTTCTACTTATATTTAACTTTTTTATTCAAACGATATTAAATGTCATCAGTTAGTGATTTTCTGTGTTACTACTGAAATTAGTTGTTTATAAAATTTTACATTTAGACTGAAAATTCTACCAAATCTGTGTGGCTACCCCGTTGTGAGAAGTTTCAATGCTGTCATTCCATAAGTCTGAAGTTGTAATATTGCAGTCATGTCCATATTTGTCCAAGTGTTTGACTTTTTTTTATCAACTATCTTAACAATCTCTTGACTGTCCTTTACATTGCTACATATTTACTTGCCTCTGTTGTCAAAAATCAATGCAAAAAAGTCTATTGTGCAGAAATGTGCGTAATAAAATGAAGAGAAACTCCTCGTTTTGCCTGACTTTTCGTTTTGCCTGACTTTGTGTAGATAAAAAACAAGAGCACAAAATGATCAACCAGAAGAGTGATTGGAGGCTCACGCTCATTGGTCCACTGTTGACCAATCACAGCAGTTCCAACACGTTGTCAGTATAAACAGGAAGTAACTAAATCTATGAAGCTCTTACTTTTTGAGGACACAGACGACACTGAAACCGAAGGCCTGCCCTCGGGAAATTAATTAAATGAGTCACTCTAATTAAGAAGACACGCTGAGGATGTCCGACTTAAGGTAAAAGATGAATATCATTCATTTATCATTTCATAAACCCTCAGGGTTCGACTGCGAGAGGACTGTTCCCTGAAGTTGGATGCCCAAATGTCAGTGGCTGGAAATGAGAAACATAATTTCCATTAAACGTTTTCAGAGTTTTACTTTTTAGTGCCTCATAGTACTGGTCGTAAAATCTGTAATTCATATTTTTTGTAAGACGTATATATGCACAGTCTATATGCAGTATATGCTCTAAAATAAATACACATTAAAAAGGGAACGTTGTTACTTATTGGTTAATTAATCTTACTTCGACTTCATAAAGACAGTCGCCATTTTGCCTTATATCTTAGCAGCAGTGTGTTGTTATTCATTATGATTAACAGGATCGCCACTGGTCTATTGAGCGTTGTATTCTTTTTTTAAATTGTATTTACTAGATCCTTTTTAATCTGTTACACTCAGTGTTGGAAGCTAATTAAGTAAATGTACTCAATTACTATAATTATGTGACTGTTGCTTGTTGCAGTAATCTTCTACCTGCTAATGTAATGTGTGAGAAGGAGCTACAGCACCTTTCCTACTTCAACTCAACTGACGTATCTGAAATTCCTTGAGTCACAGGGTGCAGTCACGTGGTCTCCCATTTACTTACTGACATGCAAATTTATTCTCTTTCATGTGGTTAACAGTAATCCAGTAGCTCCAGGGTCAGAATGTGCTTTTAAGATGTGTAGATTCTCATTTATCCAGATCATGGTAATCACTGAAGGTTGAATATGAAGCGACTGGACTTCTGTTGAGTGTTTGAAGACATATCACCTCTCATCCAAGAGGCTTCCTCAGTTCTAATTGACTGCTGGGAGTTTCAGATGTTTAAGCTCTTTTGAAGTGATTTTCATGATAAAATAATCTAATTTATTGTAAATAGGAATCTTGCGTCATATTTATATAATGTTATATTATGTTGCTTCTGTGTCTTTGTAGGCTGCTATGGAGATAAGGAGCAATTGTTGACACTCAACCTCAGAAATCACTAGTTATGAATACCACTACCTCCTCAGCACACTGTCAGGGCCAGCCCCCTCCAGGTGATCAAACTGATGATTGGCTCTTCCTCTCCTTGGAGTCTGCTGGGCCTCAGCACCTGGAAGAGAGCAGGGATGAGAGCAAGGAAGTCCAGGAGACGGAGAACAGAGGCAAACTCAAATCCAAGTTGGTTTCAGCATGGAACAGTGTCAAATATGGTCCGTTTTACTGCTTTGACATTGTTACTATGTAATAAGAGCAGATCTGATTGTTCTTGTCTTGTGAGAAAATTCTGTCTGTTCCCTTCAATGTTTCAGGCTGGTCCTTGAAGCAGAAATCAAAATTCAGCAAGAGCTTTCCTGTGATTATGTTTGGACAGTCCTATGAGCTCAAGGATCAAGGTGCCAGACCTCTTGAAATTATCTTTTTCATTTGATTTTAAAACCAAAGGGAAATTGCAATTCAAGCGCTGTATCTGTTTCAGAGAAGAGAGAGCATTTCCGTAGCTCCTTTGCATCTCTCCTGTGGTTGACGTACAGACGGGGTTTCCCTCCACTGGCAGGTGGCTCTCTGACCACCGACAGCGGCTGGGGTTGTGTTCTACGCACGGGGCAGATGCTGCTAGCAAAAGGCCTACTCCTGCAACTGATGCCTCCAGGTGACGACACACATGAGCACACAGCAAGTCTGCAGCTTGAGAAGTAATGGAGATATCCACTTAAATATCTTCATATATTCAGAAAACTGCATGTAACAAGTTTATCACATCATTGTCAGATGATTTGGGAGGTACACTTTTTTGACAATAGCAGGACTGGTTTATCTGGTGTTTTGTTTTGCATCAGAATAGGTTTTTGACTTTTAGGGAACTGGTATGTAAAAGTCTGTTTTAGCTAAAGCTAGCTGTGTTAGCCCTCCAGCTGCTACAGTTCAGTGGTTGCAATTTGTTTTTTGCATTTGTTTTGTTTTCGATATGGTAAAAAATTAGATGCTAGCCTTCATTTTGTACTGTGTTTTGCTTTTTAGACCTGTACAGTGTACACTGTACAGTGTGTATACAGTGTACAGACCTCAAAAGTATAGATATCAGGAACATTTTTATTTATTATATATTATTTATTTAGTGTTAAATTTCAAGCTGTATCCTCTCTGATATCATATGCAGATATCAAAGACAAACCTTTTTTTTTTTACACTTTATTGATGTGTCTTTACATCAAAATATAACAAAATAAAGAAAATAGACTGAAGTTAATTTGATTAATCTGCGTTGAGGTACAGTAAGTCACTTGTCATAGTAAAAACGATTTACATTAATGGTTTATTTCTATTTACTAAAGAAATGCAATACTTTTTGTGAATGGACTCTAGCAATGTTAGCAAACTTTAGAAATCAAATAATATAATCAAAACAATATGAACTTAAAATACCAAAGGCTGTATTCGGTTAGAGTTCATTTTGTTTTGTCTACATGATGTAAGAGAGTGATCAATGATAAGTAGAACAATAGAAAAACAAAGCTGAATGTTGAGATCCATATCAGATAGATATCTGGTCTCTCATTTACCGTAGGCTACATTGCAAAATACTCATATCACTTTATCTTTACATCATTTTGAGATTGGACTTGGCCTGTGAGCCACCATGTGGTCAGAGATGACATGGACCCGCTAGTGATTCATGCCACGGACGGTCCTGAGCATGGACTGAATTTAAAGAAAGGGCCCAACAACAGAGGACGAAGACTGAGCTTGGATTCCTGCCTGGACAGATCCACGGAGGCTTCACACAGAAGGGTGGTAACATGGTTCGCAGATCATCCCAATGCTCCTTTTGGGATACACAAGCTGGTGGAGTTGGGGAGAAGCTCAGGGAAGAAGGCAGGAGACTGGTACGGACCTTCTATTGCAGCACACATCCTCCGGTGAGACCTGACATCGTGACCTACCAGTCCAGTTCTCCTAACCAACACGATCTAACATCCTAATGTACATTTCATTTTGTTTCAGGAAAGCTGTGGCAGCATCAGAGATCCTTCCCAATCTAGTCGTCTATGTTGCACAAGATTGCACCAGTGAGTGATTTTTTTTTTTCAGCAGTGTATTTGCTGTCCCCTCTGAAGGGCATCACAGATGCAGCTGTTTCCTCACAGCTGCAAAAACACAGAAATGGATCCGTGTTTTATGCTTTTTTTTAGACATTCCTCTGCATTATTGAAGAGAGTGGGCAATTTAAATCACCTTTGAGTTTATTTGTTTATTAAATTTTATGTTTGTTTATTATGGCCTGGTAAGTGAAGTGAAGTGAGGAGAAAGGACTGGGTTCAGTCCGCCTGTCCTTCAAGTTCAGTTTTTGGAGTCCCATTCAAAAACTTAAATATTTTTTCACCAGACTTTGTGCAAACAAAGTTTTTCTCAGATGAGGGTGTCCGGGGCATAACTCAAAAACAAAACTTTATTTACACATCTCCCATGTACTGGAGAGGTACGTTTTGATATTTTAGGAATTTTAACCTATTTATTTATTTTGAAAATTAAACTTTTTCTCAGATATGCAATTAACAAGAATTGCAATTAACAGGGAATACAAAACAAACATGCAAATTATTTCTAGGTGAAGCAAAACTTTCTGTGAGGCAGGGAATACATATTTCAGAACAAAAAAATCCTTTTTGACTTTGGGGTTGTGGACATGTCGTCATGTCTCTTTCTTTCTGTGTGTTCAGTTTACCTCGAGGATGTGAAGAGGTTGTGTGAGCGTCTTCCCCCTCAGTCCTGGAAGTCTGTCATCATCCTGGTTCCTGTGCGACTTGGAGGACAAGATCTCAATCCTTCCTACATCACATGTGTCAAAGTACCCAAACACTATGCTGTTTCTTTCACAGAGGTGTCCTCATGGGGTTTATAGGGAACTTCCAGCAGAAGTAGTGCAGCTACACTATAATTTACCGTAAAGAAACACATTAAAACATTTGAACTGTAGGATTCATTCTCATTGTGTACAGTGTGGTTGCACAGATCACTAATAAATCAACGTGTCTGTAGTCTGAAAGCAGAAGTTCTTGTTGTAAAGGAACCGAAATAGGTCATGTAGGTACAAAGAAAACAACTTATTTATCATTCTTCTCCATAGAAACTCTTGACATTACAATGCTGCATTGGAATCATTGGAGGAAAACCGAAGCACTCTTTGTTTTTCATTGGTTACCAGGGTAAGTGCAGTACAGTCTACATCATAGTCATTGTGCTTAGCTGTTTGATGCCAGTCCTGCCACTTAATGTTCTTCCTCTCGCCCTGGTATGCAAAAGGTGACCATCTGCTGTACTTGGATCCTCACTACTGTCAGCCCACAGTGGATATAACAAAGGACAACTTTCCCTTGGAGGTAAGAGGAAGTACTGTTTCTCTTCTTCTTTTTGCTTTCTGTTTGTTTTCCTCTTGTGATAGCTGTACATAGTCATGTAAACCAGTGGCTCCCAACCTTTTTTCTCAGATATACCCTCACATGTATCAGTTATTGAGCTATTTAGATGATTATAATAGAGTCTTTGTCTCATTGGTATTCTTTTATTTTGCTTCCATCCCACATGCAGTCGTTTCACTGTAAATACCCCAGGAAAATGCCTTTCTCTCGCATGGACCCCAGCTGTACCATAGGTTTCTATGCTAAAGGCCAGAAGGACTTTGAATCTCTGTGCACAGTTGTTCATGAGGTATGTGACTGTTATTCAGGTCTCTATTTGTGGAGCGTTTCCCTTGTCAATATGCTATTTAGCTTTTGGATGATATACGATTTGCCTCTCACCTGGTGTGATTGTTGTTATGACACGCATAAAAGTGGTCTGAACATGATGTCACTTCACAAAATGGAATAAAGTTTAGAGCTATTGTTCTGTCTGTTTCTCCCATAGGCGCTCTCCACGTCTGCAGTGACGTACCCCATGTTCGTATTCACAGAAGGAAACAGCCAGAAGGAGAAAGAGAAGGCGGACGAAAGCAATACACCCACAAATTTAACCTATATCCAGAGGAAGAAGGGGCGGATGAGAGTCGACACCACCAATAGCTTGGACGAGTTTGTTCTATTATGAACAGAAGATCAAATCTATGATCAATGATCATACATACGTATGAAAATTAAGCTACATGGCAACTACTGACTGCAAGAACAAACTGTCCTCAACAAGCAGTAACCTCAAAAGACAAGGTTTTCTCAAATGAAGTGGCCGGGTATCATGAAACACACTACTCTATTTTTATTAATGTTTTATACTCATTTGTATTTTTTATTTATTGTTTTAAGATCGGAACATTTTAATTAATATTGAAGGATGCTTTCTATTTTGTCATCTTAGCCTATTTGTATTTATCCAGGAGATCTTCTTCCTTTTACTTAATCTATTCAATAATAATAATAACAAAATAGGGAAGACATATAAGGCAAGTTTACTGTGAGATACACAATCTCCCTCTGTTTCATGGCATGTGACAGGATGTGTTGCCTTTTTCATGGATTAGAAAATTGGATTCCCACAAACGTGACCCCCCACATAAGAACCAAAGGAAGAAAATGTCAGAAGAGGTCAGATCCAATTGAAAAGGACCAACGTTACTAGAAATTTTTATATGAGCTGGATTATTTTTACTGTCTTTTATCTTAATAAACAGATTGAGGAAAAGTTTAACTTGTCTTTAATTCTACATACTCATGAAAACACATTTAGTGAACAATCAGAAACATCATACACTTAATAAGATTTATTCATATGAAAATAGATTAATTTACACTATAAATATTTACATGTAATTACACAGAAAAGTTGAACAGCTTTCTTCACTTTTATACATTTTTTTGTTGATGACATTGCTTTACTCAGATCTGCCTCATGCCAAATTAAGATCACCAAACACCTAGACCTGGACACCTACTCCTAGCTTAAAGAATCATGTGTTTATCATCATTTGATTATGAGTTACCAACAAAAAATATGATTTTCCATAGCAATGGATATTGTTCTAACGAGATTAAATTTGAATGACCCTGAATCTGCATTAGTTTTCAATTAATCCAAACATTTAGTTGATGACCAGATATCTACAAAACTAAGAAAATTCTCATCAGCCTCCTCTGTACTTGTGTTTAATTTGGTAATTTGCATGTGCTAGCATTTGATTTTTACTCTAGTCCGTCTGCTGTACTTTTTTCACCTCAGAATCATTAAAATATTCTGGAGTTAGTGAATGGAAGCTCATAGGGTCCTGTCCCAGGCCATTACCAGGCTCTTTTAGGTCCTGGAATGACTCTGGCAACTCCAGGAAGAGAGATAATGCTGTCTCTTCAAAGTGAAGGTAGGTCCCTGGATGTTCGTGAAGGATGGTGATGTAGATGATGATGACTATCACCGACTATTGCTTTTAGGAGCAATGACATAAGGGGGCACTGAGCTGCTTGATGGAGGTTTGAGTACTGCATTTAAATATTAAATATGGTTAAAACCATTGATCTGAATCATCTTTACTCTAAATAATTGAAATAATTTTAAAGGGCATACTGAATATATGTATGGACTTGTTGTTTGGACAGAGCAAACATTTTTGAAGGCGTCAAGTTTTTTTCAATTTTTTTTATTAAAACAAACAAATTAATCCAGGGATTCACATCCTTTTTCATGTCTAAGATTTACAATAAATGGGACCACATACCCCCAATTTGTTTGTCACCATCTGATAATTAGATTTTGCTTCTCAAAGTGTAAGAAACCCCTCGATAAAAATAGACAATTTTGTCATTGTGCTACACATAGATGGAATTATCATAAAAAATTATTTATTCCAATTTTTGTTTGGGACCCCCTGTAACCCCATTCACCCTGGGGGTCCCTGGACCTGAATTTGAAAAGCACTGTATTAATCTACTAAATGTAGCTTTTCGATTAATACATAATAAAAACAATTGCGAATTGTCTGTCTCTCTCCACTAATACGACACAACCTTGTTACGTTTGATTTCTTGTATATCTTCATATAATTTGAGTACTTTCACATTGATTAACACACGGTTAAATCATCATTCCTGCCGTGTCTTCCACAATACTCACTGTACCATCCCCCACGCCGGCTTCTCTCGCTTTCATCTACACGGCAAGGCAGCCTTTACTGGGCATGGGGGAAGTGAGTGAGACGGCGGATGGGGGCGCCACAGAGGCATACAGGCCGGTCCCTGCGATACAATCTACCGAGAGAGGGGGGTGAAGGAAAAAAACCAACTGGGTAGGTCGCTCTTTGTTTCTGGCTAGGAGGAAAACCAAGAGACGCTGCAACCGGTGGGGATTCAAACATCACCGTTCACCACTTGAGTAAGTCCTTTATAATTTTTTCGTTAGATCAAGAGTGTTTTTCCTGTATTTTAGGCTGATGTGAGAGGATATATATGCATTTGCAAGGTTTTCTGTTGACGAAAAAGACCGACATTACTGTACCGCTGCTGTGGCGCGACTGTGTGCAATGAATGAAAATTGTTTTTGGAAATGTGCTTAGAGCGGAGCACCGAGCCAGGGTACGGGAGGCGCGTTGGATCAATCAGCTTCAGAGATGAGGGATGCTCTAACCTTCCACATGTCGCCGCATCCGGATAAACATCTCGAAAAACAGCAAATTTTTTAGCCTAATTGTCCTGGGAGAGCGTGGCCGGCTAGGCTAACCGAAGCAGCTCACTAGCATGCTAGGCATCGTCAGCAGCCAGCTTATTTGTTGTGTTAGGCTTCTTACTAGCCGGGCTTGTGTTCTTTGTAGCTTTACCAGCATTTTAGTCTTAATTATTATACGATTGAACCAGTTGCTCAGTTAATACTCTTAATTTCGTTACGTTGTATAAAACATGGAGTTAAAACGACGTGTTTACATTTTACCAAAGGACATAATGTTACGTTAACTTTTAAACCCGGCTAGGCCCGGCTATCGTTAGCCAAGCTAAGAATGCTAGCTAATATATCATTTTTTTCCTGTATATGTAAACATTATAACAGCTGCTGACAGAGTTCTTACTTTAATCTGCTTTCGCCTGAGTCACTTTTAATAAAAGTGTGTGGGGGAATGTATCTTGTTGAATAGAGCTTCGCCTACTTCTTTTTTGTTGTAGTCTTGACCCATGAAGTGATAATTTAAATAGCTAAGTTCAAGTGGTGTATGAAAATTATATTTCATATTTACATATCCACATTTCTTTTAAAATATCAGAGTTTGTTTGTTTTGTTTCGTTTAGCACCTAACCATCTCTCAATTTGAATCTACAAGGGTTCAGGACTGGACATATATGAAGGGAAATTTTATCCAACAGCAACATAAAAACTTTCTTTCCTGTGATCTGTTTGGAGGTTTTGGTTCTAGTCCACACAACAGGGGAGATGCAACGCTCCAAACAGTAGATTTATAGACAACATCAGAATTAGCCTTACTTTATAAAAATAATCACCCATAATTAACATGCACAATGATCCGCAGAGGTTATTGAAACCTTCTGAACTGTTGACTGCATGCTTGGGACTAATTGTGTAACTAATTGTGATTTTTTTTGGTATTTGTAGTTTAGTTAATTTTTTTGCTAATTGTAGTGTGTAAGTTCCTTAGAAAATTGTACGAGAACAAACAATACACTGTAACCCAAACTACTTGGACACAATCCAAGACCGAAAAAGGAGGGGGTGGAAGATTACCTTCCCTTTTCTTAATAATATATAAGGATGATCATCCCCCTTTCCTCTCTTTTACACAGAAATTCGATAATCCAGACAATTACAACTCAACACAAATGTTAATCAGTTGGTTCATGATGTCACATTTTTTCATTTCTAACTTTTCTTAAATTGAATTATATTTGAGCACTATTTTTAGTCACTGTCTTGAGAATTCCACCGCTTCGCTCCATATGCTTGGACTTATTGAATAAAATTCCTCTTTATGATGCTCATCATTTAATCTTAATATATTTCATCAAACTACCTCTTAAGTTCAACCATTTCACATGCTGTCTGTGATCGCTTCAACATAACCAGAGCAAAAAAAATATTTTAATCCTCTGTGAGCATAAGAAACTGCAACATTGTGGAGAGTTCACCATTCTCATTTATATGTAAAATAAAATGTTTGGGTCCAATACAAACCCCTTGTGGAACTCCACCTTTAACCTTTGTAAACTTTGATTAATTACCACCGAATTGCGCAAATTGTTGTCTGAATAACGTCTCATCCATTTGTAAAAAAAAAAAAAAAAAAAAAACCTGATTCCATAAGCCTGTTATTTGAATAGTAACAAACGATGGTCTGCAGTGTCGATTGTAGTTTTTTAAATCCATAAATATCCCCACTGTGTATGGCCTTCTGTCTTTGACTGCTGTGATTCCTTCCATTCAGTTAATGCTGAAGATGAGGATCTATTTTTTTTCTAAATAAATAATGTATCTGTCACTATGTAGTTAGAAAGGGACAACACACAGTCTTTCATATGTCATATTACCGGCAATGAGCATGTTCTATTTTGATTGGCTCCATATCTTTAGGCCTCAGCAGATCACATCCAACGCTGTCCGGTGAATTCGTGCTCTAGGAAAAATGAAAATGCACAACCTATCCCTTTTGAAAAATAAAAGTTCTTATCTCAAGTGTTGGTTGTGTAGCACGGGCTTCTGTAATGTGGTCATATGCTTATCAGTGTGGATGCGTGTTTTGTTTCTAATTTGTTCTGATCTAATTCCTTGAGCTGTTTCTTCACAGGGGTACTTGCTGCTTCCACACATTCCCAGTTTCCCTTGAGAGATGTCCACCCCTGACCCCCCAATGGGAGGGACACCTCGCCCTGGACCCTCCCCAGGCCCAGGGCCATCTCCAGGAGGTATGATGGGCCCGAGCCCAGGCCCTTCTCCAGGCTCAGCCCACAGCATGATGGGGCCAAGCCCAGGACCTCCTGGATCAGGACACCCCCATCCTCCACAGGGACCCTCAGGATATCCTCAGGACAACATGCATCAGATGCACAAAGTATTAAACCGCTTTATTCTTTTGTTTACCCTGCTGTCACTTATATTTTTTTCCTCATATTTTGAAAGTCCTTCATATATTCAAAATATGGCGATTAATTCAGAACTGGTTTATGTTTTCATCTTTGGCTCCAACATTCTGCCATTCTGCTATGTTGCCTTCTCTTTTCATTCATTGATAACTGTAATGGATAGTCTTTACATAAATCTCATCATTCAGAGTTGACATGTTGTTTTTATCTTACACACTAGGACTGTATAAAATGTATAGCTTTGGGGCAGTTGAAAAAAAACTCCAAGCTGGCATCAAATGTGTCTAACATATGGCTCTTTTCTGTCTGTTGATCAGCCCATGGAAGCCATGCATGAGAAGGGAATGCCCGATGACCCCCGCTATAGCCAGATGAAGAGTATGGGCATGAGACCAGGGGGGCACAGTGGGATGGGACCCCCTCCAAGCCCAATGGACCAACATTCCCAAGGTAACAGCATTGTGTTTTATGTAGCCTGTGTTGTAAGTTCTAGAGAGAGGAAACATCAGTAAATAAATTATCCTGTTAATCCTGAACTTGAGTTCTGTATCAGTCAACGCTCAGTGGGTGAAGAAAGATTTGAAACTGAAAAGCTCTACAAAGGAAGAGCAGGTAACTGAGTCACGTGGACATACTGTACATAGTGTGTGTTTGAACCCATCCAGCCGGTTTCTGTTCTTGTGTTGCTGCTGGTTTGACAGCATGAGGAGGCAGCAGTGGGCAGGACTACAGAAGGGGAGGAGTTCAGGGGCTTCCCCTGTCTAATAGCTACAAAGGCAGCTCAAAACCACACAGACAGTAAGCAAAAGAGGAGAAGAGACACTTGACAAGACAGCCGTATGTATGATATGTAGTGAGGTTAAGTTAGGTAAAGGTTCTGTTTTCATTTCCTGGCCAGTATTTGAATTAGTAGCTTCAAATAAAGACAATAAAACAATTTATATTCAGTATTTTATTTAGTAGTTGATTTTTTTCATTTAAATCAAATGTGGCTTAGTTAAAATGATTTAAAGCTTCTAAACCTTTCTCATTATGTCATCTAATAAAGAATTTATTTATTTTACTTACCCATCATGCATCTGTTCTGTGTTCCCCAGGTTACCCATCTCCATTGGGAGGCTCGGAGCATGCACCTAGCCCTGTCCCAGCCAATGGACCTCCCTCTGGCCCTATGATGCCTGGAGGTCCTTCTGGCCCCGGGGCTGGTCCTATGGAGGGCAGTGGGGACCCTAACCAGGGAATGGGCCAGCCTAACCGTGGGGGTCCCCAAGGTCCAGGTGGACCCAGCGGTGCAGGAGGTGGACCAGGTGTTGCAGGCGGACCCACTCCTTTCAACCAGAACCAGTTGCATCAACTCAGGGCTCAGATTATGGCTTACAAAATGCTGGCACGCAGTCAGCCCTTACCAGAGCATCTGCAGATGGCTGTGCAGGGTAAGAGACCCATGCCAGGGATGCAGCAACAGCCGATGCCTAACATGCCACCTACAACAGGACCTGGAGGTGGGCCTGGGTCAGGTCCAGGACCAGCACAGGCCAACTACAACAGACCACATGGTAAGTTGAGTCAGGAAGCCTGTTTAGTGCCTCTTCAGAAAATGATATCCTGTCAAATAAATTGTAACAAGCTTTGAACAAAGAAGTATTTGATCGCTCAACAGAGACACCTAGTGGCTGGAAATGAATATGTTCTTTGAGATGTCTCAATTCTTTATAATTTCATGAAAAATCTATTTGTTCTTCTTGTTTTCAGGCATGGTGGGTCCCAATATGGTACCTCCTGGACCTGCTGGAGTTCCCTCAGGTATGCAAGGCCAGCCTACCAATGGACCCCCTAAATCATGGCCTGAGGGTAAACGTAGTCTTGAGGCTCACCTTATTCAGCGCTGTCTATGTTTATGTGCATATGTATTAAAGCTGCCCTCCTCTGATTCCTCTCTAGTAGGACCTATGGTAAATGCTGCTGCCCCATCCAACCCTCCTCAGAAACTGATTCCACCTCAGCCCACTGGCAGACCGTCTCCCGCTCCTCCCTCTGTTCCCCCCGCTGCTTCCCCAGTAATGCCCCCTCAGACACAGTCCCCAGGACAGCCTGCACTGCCCCCTCCCATGATGCTTCACCAGAAGCAGAACAGAATCACGCCAATCCAAAAACCTCGTGGGCTGGACCCGGTAGAGATCCTCCAGGAGAGGGAGTACAGGTGAGACGGGGAAAGGAATAATGTGGAAAAACATACGGGAGCAGTGTTGAATTGTTTTGGGGTTGTTGTTTTTTAAACATGTCGGGCTCTTCTCTTATTTTGGATGTATCTAGAACTGCACACATGTTATGTTAGTATTTGTTCAAGTTCTATATTTGTTGGTTAATGCATAGAACAGTTCCACTCACATCATTTCTAACCATAGGTAAACACTGGTCCTAAGATACACACAGGGAAACACTAAACTCCAACAGTAACACAATTAAAACCCAATTAATCTAACCCTATCCGTACATAGCTACGTCTGATCCCTGTTTAATAATAGTTTAAAATGATCCAACTCATTATCTATTTTAGTTCTAGTTGAATTTATTGATCTTTTGTGCTGCTTCATAACACTAATAGACATACAGAAACCTTTTTAATGGATTATCCAGTGACCTTTACATTAACCCTGAATGAAAAGCATCATCTCTTAGTTTGTACACAGGTTGCATTGATAAGACTTCAACCAGCAAAGATTATTAGCAGAGAAGTTTATTATTTATTAATTTATGTACAAGTATATAATTGAGAATTCCATAATTTGGCTATTCAGAAAAAATAAAACTCGGTTACTTGTTTTACGAGTTTGAGTGTTTTAAATTGTGGGTGATCGGCTGAAGTGGAGAGAAAAAATGTGCCTTAAAGTTTCAGTGATCACTAATGTATGATATGAATTCTTCAGGTTACAGGCTCGTATTGCTCATCGTATCCAGGAGCTGGAGAACCTGCCTGGCTCTCTAGCCGGTGACCTCCGCACCAAGGCCACCATCGAGCTCAAAGCCCTGAGGCTGCTTAACTTCCAGAGACAGGTAACCATGAAGTCATTTATCTGCAAGGAATGTTAAAAGGATTGACAGCATGATTAACCTCTGTGCTTAACGTGTTAACTCTTTGGTTGCCTACAGCTGCGTCAGGAGGTGGTGGTTTGCATGCGTCGTGACACTGCTTTGGAAACCGCCCTCAATGCTAAGGCCTACAAGCGCAGCAAGCGTCAGTCTCTACGCGAGGCTCGAATCACAGAGAAGCTTGAAAAACAGCAGAAGATTGAACAGGAGCGCAAACGCCGCCAGAAACACCAGGTGCGCCGGAGGAAACCAGTGGTTTTACAGCAGGATGAAGGGACTCGCTTGGCTGCTTTTTGTTTGCTGATTGTATCCAATAAAACCCATTTCCTGTTTACAGTGCCATTTTAAAATTTTTGGTCTGACTTATGGCTGTTAGTCCCCCAAATTAAAACAGACCGAAACAATATAGCAGCAAAAAATAGCAATTTTCTAACAGCGTATTTGTATAACTTCCAGATTTTGATTACAATGGTGGCTTTTTGTGTTGACAGGAATACCTCAACAGCATCCTGCAGCATGCCAAGGACTTTAAGGAGTATCACCGTTCCATCACAGCGAAGATCCAGAAGGCCACCAAAGCAGTGGCCACTTATCACGCCAACACTGAGCGCGAACAGAAGAAAGAAAATGAGCGCATTGAGAAGGAGAGAATGCGGAGGCTGATGGTGAGACATTTTAACACAATACAAGTCTGTATTTCCTCTAAGGTGGACAGTTTTCAGAAGACAAAGGGTTTATTAAGCAGGTTTATTAGTCCCAACATCTAACATGTCTGTGAATCTTGTCCCAGGCTGAAGATGAAGAAGGCTATCGTAAACTCATCGACCAAAAGAAAGACAAGCGTCTGGCCTACCTCTTACAGCAGACAGACGAGTACGTGGCTAACCTCACTGAGCTGGTACGAGCCCACAAAGCCGTACAAGCTCTCAAAGAGAAGAAGAAGAAGAAGAAAAAGAAGGTAAATGTTCACTGGGAGATACTCTTATGTCTCTTTGTTTTAAATGACATTTGTGCGTATACTTGTCTTTTTTTTGTCTGTATTTAAGCAAATAAAAACAGTTAAGGCATAAAAACAAATAATAACCATTCAGAACAAATAACAAAAACAACTTAGCCAAAGAGAATTAGACAAAAAAAACATAAAAACTAGACCGAAAAACTACAGGGGTAGTGATGAATACTGAACAAAAAAGAAAGGAAAGATAAACATGGAGTCTAAATTGGAAAAGCTGGTGAGAAAAGAAGTGTTTTTAATTGTGATTTGCACATTGTTAGAGATGTCGATGACCTGATCTGTAGGTGGAGATCATTCCACAGTTTAGGAGCTGCCACAGAGATGCTATAGTCTCGATCCAGGCTCAACTAGGTGCCGCTGGTCAAATGAGCTAAGCAGGCTTTGTGGAACATAAGGAAGCAGCAGATCTGAGAGATAAGATAGAACTACTGTAGCATTTAAAAACAATGAATGAAATCTTGTAGTTAATCTTGTGCTGAACAGGTAGTCAGTGTAAGGATTCCAGTACGGGCAAGAGATGCTCACGTTTATGTGCCTGTGAGGAGTCTAGTAGCTTTGACCTCAGCTAAAACTCTTAGCTGAATAAAGCTGGCTTTTCTGTAGCACTGTGTTGTATTTTAAATGGGCTTCACAAATAAATTGACTTGACTTTCTTCTATACTCGTAGAAGCCGGAGACGGTGGAGGGTGCTGCTGCTGCTCTAGGTCCTGATGGAGAGGTGAGTCTAAAGAGGACCACATCTTTTTGTGCAGTTAGTTGATGTACCCGACATCTTCTTCACAGCATTAACGTTGTTCTCGTCTCCGCTCTTGTCCAGCCTTTAGATGAGACCAGTCAAATGAGTGACCTGCCAGTGAAGGTCATTCACGTGGACAGTGGAAAGATCCTGACTGGGGTTGAGGCACCTAAGGCTGGTCAGCTGGAGGCCTGGCTCGAAATGAACCCAGGGTCAGTGTCATGTCTACCTAATAATGACCTAATCAGGGCACATATTCACAGTATTTATTGCTACTGTTCTGGAATAAAGAGTGAAAGTTATGTTTTGAACCTTGTCCAAAACATTTTCAGGTATGAAGTAGCACCGCGTTCAGACAGTGAAGACAGCGGTTCAGAAGATGAGGAGGAAGAGGAAGAGGTACAGAACACTGCGATCTCTACATCATGTGAAATGGTCATTTCACGAATTCTTTCAGTCTTCTAACCTTTCTCTTTTCTTTTTTTTTCTTTTTTTTTGACAGGAGGAAGAGGAAGAGCAGCCTCAGCCTTCTTCAGCACCAGCAGAGGAGAAGAAGAAGATCCCTGATCCTGACAGTGAAGACGTGTCTGAAGTGGATGTCCAACACATCATCGAGTAAGAAGGAATCACTGAGATTTCTTTTTGGCAATAAATGGCTTTATAATGATTTTAAAAATGAGAATGTTGGGCAGTAGAGCGCATCCCTCTGTCAAAGCTGAATTATCCTACAGAGTTATGTGTATCTTCGTGGCCCATGTCCACCCCCTACCTCAAAGTTTCATGGAAATCAGCTCAATAGTTTTTGCATGGATGGGGAAAATGTTGAAAAAAGTCCTCGCAGTGTTATTGAAAATTATAAAAAAATCTATGGATCTGCCTCTCATTCCAGAACTGCACCAAAATTGAACAGGTTATTGTTTTATACATGTTCCTTCCTTCCACAAGGTTTGGTAGAAATCTGCAAACAAAAGAAACTGACAGATGAAATGGTAACCTCATAGGCTGTGGTAACGACAAGTCATGATCAAGTTGCATATGCCACCTTGTGTTTTCTGCTTACATTATAATTCTAGTTTTCGTTTGATGTATATTGCCCCCCCCCCCTCTCCTTTCCTCTACCAGACACGCCAAGCAGGATGTGGATGACGAGTACGGTAATGCAAGTTTCAACCGAGGCCTGCAGTCCTACTACGCTGTGGCTCATGCGGTCACCGAGAAGGTGGACAAACAGTCCACACTGCTGGTGAACGGGCAGCTCAAGCAATACCAGGTACACAACCATGATGTGCTGTAAAGAGAAGGACACCATATTTTATGAGGGAACTTATACTTGGTCTAACCAGATGATTAATGAGGTGAGTAAAGTGAAGCTAACTGACCCGCTTCTCCTCAGATCAAAGGTTTGGAGTGGCTCGTGTCTCTTTACAACAACAACTTGAATGGCATCCTGGCTGATGAGATGGGTCTGGGGAAAACGATCCAGACCATCGCCCTCATCACCTACCTCATGGAGTACAAGCGCCTCAACGGGCCCTTCCTCATCATCGTACCACTATCGTGAGCACCAACACATCTTCCTCAGTTGCCGCACGTTTTACCTGTGCGACACAAACTGTCGTGTTGTGTTGTGTTTCTGCTTTAGTATAAACGTTTCTGTTGTGTCCTTTGTTAACAGAACTCTATCAAACTGGGTCTATGAGTTTGATAAGTGGGCGCCATCTGTGGTGAAAGTCTCCTACAAGGTCAGTTGATGTTCGATAATCAGTCGCTTTTTGTCATGACGAAAAGAGCGTAAAACCCACGGGCAAATGTACATATATACATTCACAAAGTTGAACGAAAATAGAAAGCAGTTTTATTTATTTGCAGGGCTCTCCAGCTGCTCGTCGAGCATTCGTTCCCATCTTGCGCAGTGGGAAGTTCAACGTGCTGCTAACCACATACGAGTACATCATTAAGGATAAACAAGTACTAGCAAAGGTAAAAAAAATATATATATAAAAAGCTCCATGTCGCTTCATTCATTCATGCACCAGATTCTCAGTGTTTTGTTTCTCTCCCATGTTTCCTCCCACAGCTTCGTTGGAAGTACATGATTGTGGATGAAGGCCATCGTATGAAGAACCACCACTGTAAGCTGACCCAGGTTTTGAACACACACTACCTGGCCCCGCGCCGCCTGCTGCTTACGGGCACTCCGCTGCAGAACAAGCTGCCCGAGCTCTGGGCGCTGCTCAACTTCCTCCTGCCCACCATTTTCAAGAGCTGCAGCACATTTGAACAATGGTTCAATGCCCCCTTTGCTATGACTGGAGAGAAGGTGCGTTTTGCGATTCTGTTTGGGTTTATGATATCAGATAGTATTTATAAACTTCTGCATTACATTTTTCATTCTGAACCTAACCTTGTTGCCTCCCTTCTGTTTTTCCCTAAAGGTTGATCTGAATGAAGAGGAGACCATCCTTATCATTCGACGTTTACACAAGGTCCTCAGGCCTTTCTTGCTGCGCCGACTCAAAAAAGAAGTTGAGGCCCAGCTGCCTGAGAAGGTCAGCTTTACTTCACTTTCTTGTTATGTCCTGTCATCGAGATATCATGATTTCATTCCTGCATTATTTTAGTTTTTAATGCTGTACATCAGTGGTTCCCAGCCTTTTTTTATTTGATGATCCAACACAGACCCTGTAAAAGCAGATATTTGTTTATTAATATTTCATTACTTTTAGCTTGGACATCTCTGGTAATGATGCACCGACACCACTTTTTGTCCGACCAAGTATTTATATTATATTTGAGTACTTGCAGATACTGAGTACCGATATGAGTACTTAATAATAACATTACAGTTTACTTTCAAAATATGTTCAACGTCTATTCTTGTAACTGGTTTCACGCATATTTTTTTTTATTTTTTTGTAAACTTTAAAATATAAACAGAAAGCATAAACAAGATAAATAGAACAGTCAAATCACCAGCGGTAATACAGTACAGTTTGTTACAGTTTAATGCATTTTTGGTTTCACACTTTATAAATTGAAATATGTGGTGTTAAATGACTCCTTATCACATAGAGGTGATTTTTTTTTAAATAAATAAAATAATTGCTTTATTTTTCTGGCCTTCCCATGTCTTTCCCTCTTTGTTTTCCAGGTGGAGTACGTGATAAAGTGTGACATGTCTGCCCTACAGAGGGTTTTGTACAGACACATGCAGGCCAAGGGAGTTTTGCTCACAGATGGCTCAGAGAAAGACAAGAAGGTAAGGAGAAGAAAGTGTATTTTAAATTGAATCAGTGAAACCTTATTTTCTATTCATTGAATTGTTTCAAAGCTCAAAAATGATGTGAACTTTAAATTTCTGTTTTCCTGCTGTGTTGTTTTTTTCTAAATTTTTTTAGGGTAAAGGTGGCACGAAGACCCTGATGAACACTATCATGCAACTGAGGAAGATTTGCAACCACCCCTACATGTTCCAGCACATTGAGGTAACAAACACACCTTAATCAGGCTATCACTATATTATATTTTGAATGAATGAAACCGTTTATTATTATTTGTTTCACAGGAGTCTTTCTCTGAGCATCTTGGATATTCTGGAGGAATTGTGAGCGGGTATGTAAAGCTCGAAATTGTGGGTGTTTCTACTACACCTGTGTGTCTTTTGTGGGTTTGGCTGTACAGTATGTTGCATACAGGCTCATTCCGCCTCCTCCTTGTCCAGCCCTGACCTGTTCCGCTCCTCTGGGAAGTTTGAGCTGCTGGATCGCATCTTACCTAAGCTGAGGGCCACCAACCACAAAGTGCTGCTCTTCTGTCAAATGACCACACTCATGACCATCATGGAGGACTACTTTGCCTACCGTAACTTCAAGTACCTGCGTTTGGACGGTGAGACGCCTTTGGCTAACATGCCCACATGGTCATAAACCCTGGTGTTCTGAGTATTTTTTATGGGGCTTTTACTGTCACCTAATTATATGGAACAATTGAGATTCACTTGTTTAACACTAATTCCCCCCCCACCTCTCGTAGGAACCACCAAGGCAGAGGACCGTGGCATGCTGCTAAAGACATTCAATGACCCGGCCTCTGAGTACTTTGTGTTCCTCCTCAGTACCAGAGCAGGAGGCCTGGGCCTCAACCTGCAGTCTGCTGACACAGTCATCATCTTTGACAGTGACTGGAACCCTCATCAGGTACTCATATGTAAATATATGTTGGCATCGACACAGTCAGTGTCAGTCAGTTTCAGTCAGGACAGTGAGCCCAACATTTTTTGGATTACTGTTCATCTTTCATTAATTAATACCTGTTAATGTTGCGGGCGGCACGGTGGCGTAGTGGGTAGCGCTGTTGCTTCACGGCAAGAAGGCCCTGGGTTCAAATCCAACTTGAGGTTCTCCTCATGTCTGCGAAGGTTCTCTCCGGGTTCTCCGGCTTCCTCCCACCACCAAAAACATGTAATATATGTGGATTGGTGACTCTAAATTGACCGTAGGTGTGAATGTGAGTGAGTGATAAACTGGCAACTTGTCCAGAGTGAACCCCGCCTCCCGCCCAAAGTCAGCTGGGATAGGCTCCAGCCCCTCCACGACACTACACAGGATAAGCGGTTACAGAATATGACTGAATATTAATGTTGCCATGGTTTCCATACTGCATACAATCACAGCACCTAAACAAATCATGTATGTGAACACCTACAGGACCTGCAGGCCCAGGACAGAGCCCATCGTATCGGCCAGCAGAACGAGGTGCGCGTGCTCCGCCTCTGCACCGTCAACAGCGTGGAGGAAAAGATCCTGGCAGCGGCCAAGTACAAACTGAATGTGGACCAGAAGGTCATCCAGGCCGGCATGTTTGACCAGAAGTCTTCAGGCTATGAGCGTCGGGCCTTCTTACAGGCCATTCTGGAGCACGAGGAACAGGACGAGGTCGGGGCTCGAGGAGGCTGCCGCACTAGGGGGGCGTGGGTGGGTGTGATCTGAACCTGTTCCCACATGGCCCGCCCACCCACCCACATCCGACTGTGCGCTGCTCCACCTCTTCATTCTGTCCTTTTTCTTCTTCTCTTCTGTCTCTTTTCTTTATTCCCTCCTCTTCTCAGGATTTGTGAGCTTTAATCAGAATTTAATTTCCCCCCCCCCTATGTATTTGCTTCTGCATAGATTTGGTGGTTTAATATGCTATCTTCATGCTTGCAGACATGCTTTATCTTTTCACTCCTTTTTTTCTGCTGTTGGCTTTTTTGCTTTTTAATGCTCAAGTGCAGTTTCGGTTGAACACGTAACACAGTCGTGAATATTCTCAAGACGATATTTAGAATACCTCTGTAAGGTAATTAGTAATATGCATTTAATTTAATTTGATGTTGTATTGTTATTAGTTCAGAGATTTGGCTCTGAGGTGCCACATAAATCTGTCACTAGTCTCTTGTTGCTCATTGTGTCTCATTTGTCTGCAGGAGGAAGATGAAGTTCCAGATGATGAGACTGTCAATCAGATGATTGCCAGAAGTGAAGAGGAGTTTGAACAGTTCATGGTTAGGCCCAGTTCTGTGTTAATTATTAGATAAGTTGTCACTTTATAATCTGACTCCACTAAACCAGCTCCTCCATTTTTTTATTTACTCCAGCGAATGGATCTAGACCGACGCCGCGAGGAGGCCCGGAACCCGAAGAGGAAACCTCGTCTGATGGAGGAGGACGATATGCCCAGCTGGATTCTGAAAGACGATGCTGAGGTTGAGAGGCTAACTTGCGAAGAGGAGGAGGAGAAGATGTTTGGCAGAGGATCCCGCCAGCGTAAGGAGGTGGACTACAGTGACTCGCTCACTGAGAAACAATGGCTGAAGGTGGGATGTCATCAAGTTTCGTTGCGTCTTAGGAGGCAAAGAATCTATTTGAAATACGTTTTGGCCTGATTTATTCATGATAATCTGTCATCACCGCAGGCCATTGAAGAGGGAAATCTAGAGGACATCGAAGAGGAAGTGCGTCACAAGAAGACGACCAGAAAGCGCAAGAGAGACCGTGACCACGACGGCGGCCCGTCCACACCGAGCTCCAGTTGCGGCCGAGGGCGGGATAAGGATGAGGAGGTGAAGAAGGCAAAGAAACGCGGCCGCCCGCCTGCTGAGAAACTCTCCCCCAATCCTCTTTCCCTCACAAAGAAGATGAAGAAGATCGTCGATGCCGTCATCAAATATAAGGATGGGTGAGAACTTTTTGGTATTGAGCTAATATTTGGGCTTTTTCAACAACACTGGGAGAGAAGCTGTCAGAAATGATATCTATGACTGTAATTTGAAGATTATTGATTATAAAATGGTAGTTCTAAAAACGGCTTTGACTCACTGTGATGCATACTAAGCTTGCAGCTTCTCTGTCAGCAGTAATGGGCGACAGCTGAGTGAAGTTTTCATCCAGCTGCCGTCTCGCAAGGAGCTCCCCGAGTACTACGAGCTCATCCGCAAACCAGTGGACTTCAGAAAGATCAAGGTGAGGATCAATAGGATCTCCTGCCAGCTCTTCATGTTGAGACTGAAGTGAACCTTCTGTGCTTTTTCATCTGATTATTTACTGTGTGCCCTCCTTTGCTGCCTCCTGCCACCAGGAGAGGATCCGGAGCCATAAGTACCGCAGCCTGAACGACCTAGAGAAGGATGTGATGCTGCTGTGTCAAAACGCTCAGACTTTCAACCTGGAGGGGTCTCTGGTGAGTTACGACAGAAACACACTTTCTTGGTCAAAATAAGTAAGTAGTGGAATAAGCTTCAATCACTAGCTTTGATTAAAAGGAAACGGGAAAACTGTTCTCATGATCTCTATTCTGCAGGGTAATGTGGTCTCTTTCTGTAAACCTTTCAGATCTATGAGGACTCCATTGTGCTGCAGTCTGTCTTCACCAGCGTGAGGCAGAAGATCGAGAAGGAGGACGAGAGTGAAGGAGAGGATAGTGAGGAAGAGGACGAGGAGCTCGACGAAGGCTCTGAGTCTGAATGTGAGTATCAGAGAGGCAGGGCTTTGCATTGAGCGCGGAAACGTTTGCATAATCAGCCGAGGGGAACTTTGAACACCATCTTCGATTTCTCACAGCTCGTTCAGTGAAGGTGAAGATTAAGCTGAGCCGCAAAGAAAAGGGGGAGCGAGGAGGAAAAGGACAGCGACGGAGGGGCCGCGGGGCTCGGGCTAAACCTGTGGTGAGCGACGACGACAGTGAAGAGGAGCAGGAAGAGGTGAGAACACAAGTTAACACACAGGAACAGCATCCCACTGAGAGGCGAAGGGTGCATTCAGGTGTTCCTGGGACGGTCCCGTTTCCTGATCTGGGAAGTCATTCTTTTTATTTATTTTCTTTTTATTTTATTTACTTTCTACCTTTTATAGTGAATTATATATATCTGGTGTGGACTGTTGATAATTCTAACAGCATATTACAAATATTTCATGATATTTTGTGGACTGAACAATTAATCCAAAAAATACTTGTTAGATTAAATAAAAATAATCAGTAGTTGCAGCTCTGTTTTGCATTACTACTTTTTCCTGGTGCCAGTAATAGTCCTGTATACACCCAGACCACAGTGTGTGATATTTTAAAAGACATGTACAGCCCACTGATGCTGTATTTGAAGTTTCATAAAGCCACCACTAAAGCACTACAAATGCCCCTGATGATGCCCCTCACTCCTTACCTCTCTGTACTCAAGATCCAGACTGAAGCATAAATGCAGCATTGCTTGGATTGTTAATCAGACGTCCGTTATTGCTCACCGTTTGTGGATCCTCCACCCCCGTGTAGCCTCCGTTTACCTCTCTTTGTTTCCTGTTTCAGGAGCGTTCGGCCAGTGGCAGCGAGGAGGACTGAAGTAAACCACTCGTGATTGGACCAATGGCCCACTGAGCCCCTTGACTGGACTTTATATATTTTACGTAGATGCAGCAGGGAGCCGTTCAGTGGAGAAGGCCTAGTTTTACCTAGATGAGCTGATTTTTAGCGAGACAATTGTATTCTCATTAAAGTATACCATTAATTAAGAAACAATTAAAAAATAAAAATAAAATATTAAAGTTATGAACCATCCACCTCCATATTTAAACCATTCTTCCCATTATGAATAGTAGTGTCTTTTTGCCTTTTTGTTTTCTCCTGTAAATGGAAAATTGACAGAGCCTGAATTCTAGACTGATCGTGGGCCATAAAGACAGCTAACTGTTTTTTTAAGTGGTATTAATTTTGTCGTCCTTTACTTTGAGAAGAAGCGTACAGGAGCCAGGAGTCGCTGTGTTCCCTCGAGTCCGTTTTTGAATGCATGTCGTGCGTGTCTGTGGAAATGCACCTGGATGTGTCTTCACTATTATCTCTGTGTTTAATTTAAGACTACAATCGGGATCACGGTACATCCCACCCTGCAGCCCCCTCCCCCTCCTTGGTTGTGTATGTAAAGGGGGAGGAGGGGGGAGGGATGGGACTATTTTCTCGTGTCAGTGTCACTGGATTCCAAAAAGTACAATAAAGGCATCTCATAATTAATCTGTAGCCATTTTTCTTTGTCCTAAATACAGACTGAGGTCATTATCAGCATCTGTACACTAGATGGCCTACTGAGAACAGGCAGCTGCACACTGAGGCCTGTTGTAACTGATGTACAACACTTTCCAGTCATATCAGCCATTTCTCACCTATCTAGTCTCTGTTCTTTCTGTTGGCCTATGCTGTAGCACTTTTCACTAGTTTTTCTTTTTTTGAAGTACCCCACAACCCTGTCTGATGAACTTTTTTTTTTTGCTATTCTACACTCTCAATACTCACATTTTCAAATATTTATTACTGTATCAGTCTGAACAGTTTTACTTTTTATCTAGCTATTGCTCTGTCTGTCTGGAAACAGTTTTTTTTCCAGGGAATAACTCAAAAATTTCAATTTTATATGTCAATTTCCATCAACTGTATGCTGGAGTTATTCCAATTATTAATTTTTCCATTTCCATGGCAACAGCTTATACCTATTATCAAACGAGTGAGGTTTGTTTTTGAAGCATATATTGTAAATAGCGTATTGTTTCTTTGACAATTTATACATGTACACCAGGAATGATGCCAAATGTATCTGAGGCTTATTATAAATTATAATTTTTTATTTTTTTTGCATTTCCATGGCAACAATTTGGTGTCAGATTTGGCCTCAAAAGAGGGTGTGGTTCATTTCCAGATCATAATAAACTGAGTTTGTTCATTTTTTCATATGCATGTAGTTTTCAATATGTATATACATTGTATAATCTATAAACAATACATTTTGGTATATATTTATATGCATACAAATACAGATGGTAACTATTTCACTCAGATGAAATGGTTAGCAATAGCTAAATGTTCAGGTCGCTCTGCCAGTTTACTAAATAGTTTCATACATTTTCAGTCACAACATACCATGTAGTATTAGATGTTGTAGCCGTCTCCATATGTGGATTATCATAATAGAAATATATTTTTCTAAAATCTTTACACATACTCTGTGGCAACTGCAGCTCTTTTATCTCTAATCTGATCTTAGGTTTCCAGCATGGTTCTCACTCCTGAGGTTACTCGTTGACCTTAAAGCACACACACATCCTCCTTTGAGTTTACAAGTATCTACGGACACATGCCAAAACACCTGAATAAACACGAGGCATTGTATCTGCTATGCTTCTGCTGTGCGGGTGATTTGTCTGGCTGAGTTTAAGAGAAACGGACACACCAGTGAGCTCAACTCCTCCGGCAGATTAATTCTCCTGTGTGAAAGTGTGTTTGTACAGTTGTGTGTATGCCTTCATTTGATGTTTCTCCAGTAAATATTCTCTGTTTAGATCCTTTTGTATCATCTAAAAGATTATGCAGGATTTAGCGTTAGAGGATATCTCAGCTGAATCTTGAATAAATCTGAATTTTCCTTTTTTAAAGTGACTGAAACTAACAAGGACGGGAGATTTCTCAACGACTTCCTCCCACGCCCTTTATTGTTTCCCCTGCTTTCAACAAAGACTCAGTCTTATCTTCTTTTCCAAGGCCATGGATAGAATTGTCCGATTAGCACTGCCTATCCATGAGCCAGCTGAGAAATGCAACTCATTTCTGGTATTTTCAGTCCATGATGGATGGCTGAACGAGCAAAATAAAGTCTAGAAATCTTTCCTCTGACTCTGACACTCCCCGACGCACCTTCTTGAGAAGCCAGAAACATTTTTATCTGCATCTGGAATAGAATAGAAATAGAAGAGAATAGAATGCCTTTATTGTCATTATACAGTGTACAATGAAATTAAAAGAGCAACTCCTTAGGGTGCACTCGAAATATACAGGCCTAGTGGCGAGCAACAACAATTTAAATGACAGTTCAAGTAGTGTATATACAACTGAGAATTAAATATAATGTACTGTAAGACATATGGTACCGTAGTTAAATATATTACACTGTAGGTGAATTATTGCACAGAAGTCAGTGTGTATTTGAGTTCAGGATGGTTATGGCTTTGGGGAAGAAGCTGTTCTTGAGTCTGTTTGTCCTTGTCTTCATGCACCTGTAGCGTCTGCCTGAGGGTAGCAGGTCAAATAAGTGGAACCCAGGGTGAGAGCTGTCCTTCACTATATTAACCGCTCTGTTGAGGCAGTGGGAGTCGTAAATGTGAACCTGATTTGAACAAGGGAGGATTGAGATAGAAATTCGGCTGCAGCCAACATACCTTTTTTTGTCAGGAGAAGCGGTGAATGTGAAAAGAGCTGTGCATACTGGAAGAACGAGAAGCTGCACACAGAGGCAGGGAAGGAGGATGAGTCAGTATAATGCGAGGAAGTCTGTTCTTGGTGGAGGGGTGTGTGAAAGAGCAGCTTATCCTCACTTGCACTCTTGTTGCTCTTCATGCTTTCTCTGCCAAGAAATACATCAATACTTTTTCCTCTCTGCAGTGGGCCCTATCCTTTCATCAGAGGGCTGAAAGAAGAGAGGATGTGTGTATGTTATGGGACGAGGGTTCATCTCATCGTAAAATTAGAGCCCGGCACAGTTCTGAAAACTTTTCACGCTTTAAAGTCGTCCACTGAAAGGACCCTGTTTATAGCAGAGGCCTGAAAACTCCATGTCACTTCTTGTTAAATACAATCCATTGTCCAGTACAGTGGGTTTAGAGGTGGGTTGGTGGCAGATGGTCAGCACTGGACAGAATGTGTGCTGTGCAGCAGGGCACGGCTCTGTTGTCGGATAAACTGTTGGGATCTCTAGAGTTTTCTCCCATTTTCTTTTTTGTCATTATTTTCTGCCCGATAAACTGTATCCATCTGCTGTGCTGAGTAATATAACAGCAATGTAACTAAAAGGAAAGGATACACTTAAAGTGTCCTAAATGTATGCATTTGTGCTGGAAAATAACTAAGTACATTTACTCAAAAACTGAAGTTAAGAGCATTTTTTTTTCATGCACTATAATACATTTCATTAGGAAATATCAGTAATGGAGCATGTACTCATACCATTTACTCCTGACTGTATACTCCTCTGCCCGTAAAAATAGGATTGAAACATTTACTCATGTAAAAAGACCAGAGGTATTACAAAGAAAATGTAACCACCAAAGTATCAAAAGTAAAAGCATTCATCATGCAGAATGTCAGTATTATTGTAAACTGGCAGGGGCACACATCATTATTATTAGAATGTATGTGGTATTTAACTTCTCTACATATCGACATACTATTAATCTATAATAACCTATTAATCTATAATAACCTATTAATCTATAATAATCTATTAATCTATAATAACCTATTAATCTATAATAACCTATTAATCTATAATAATCTATAATAATCTATTAATCTATAATAGTGCATCATACTTTATAACCTGATCATATGTTTTGTTTGTTATTGGTGTCAGATAAATGTATTGGAGTAAAAAAACAAAAACAATATTTCCTTCAGAATGCGTAAAATACCATAAAATGGAAATAGGTCAAGTTCCACAAAATTGTACTTAAGTACAGTATTTGAATATATGTAATTAGTTACTTTCCACTACTCAGAATTACGGTATTGTACTTTTTACCTCTCTACTTTTATTTGACATATATGACTTGCTAGCAGTTTTGACAAAAAAACAAACAAAATTTGAATAATACTGGGTGCCTGAGCACCCATCGGAAAGGCCAATCAAAAAAAGAATGGGGCCCATGCTGGTATAATAATAATAATAATTTGTAGCAGAGTTGTGTCACAGTTCTTCATGGTTTGTGTCTACATCTGACAGACAACAGTAACCTGCATCACAGGGATTATAAACAAACATAAAATTGGCACCAATGTTTTGAGGCAAATTTGTGATTTTGATTTTGAGAAATTGGTTTAATTCGACTTCTTTTCTCTCCCGTTCATCATCTCATGACCCATCAGATTTATCTTGTGACCCTATGGAAGGGCCCGGCCCCTAGGTTGGGAACCACTGAACTAAACTCTCAAAATAAAGTACAAAACTACGTCATGCAAAGTAAATAAAACAGTAGCCTCACTTCAAGCAGCTACAACAGTACAGTACTGTTTACAAGGCTGATCCTTCGGTATCAGTAACAGAAGATGAGTATTTCCACTTTTGGTACTTTTAGTTTGCTGACGGTACTTTTACTCGAGTAAAGGACCTGTGTTCTGTCTCTGTATCACATACACTGTGTTTCTTCCATGTTTCTGCTTTCTCTTTGAGTGACACCACATTTGTTTTTCATATTTTATCGCTGGCAACAGGGTGACAGTCTTGGTCTAGATCTTTGAATCCCGTGAACAGATCTTGAACTCTGAAGGGAAGAGGTAGCCAGTGAGGACGTCTCACGTGCTCAGTTAAACTAAAGAGTGTGTTGTGTGAGTACATTTATCAGTGTAGGAGTTAGGATGAAGGTCACGTACGATAAAATGGACTATCCGGAGGTGTTCCATGTTATCTGAATGGGTCATCCATTCTATGATAGGGAAAAGGGTCAGTGTACTTAATACTATGAACCAACTTGATTTACTTTAGCTTCATGTTTTTAAACTAGTACCACTGCAGAGCATCTTCCGTGACGTATGTACAATTATTGATTCAATTACAGATGTGTATTCCTGATCTATATGGTTCTGTCTCTGTTTGGTTCAAGGTCATTGTTTCCAACTTTTATCTCTTTAGATTTACTTTATCTCTGCTTTTCCTCGAAATCTCATTGTAAACTATATTATGGACCCAGCAAAGAGACTTTGACCCTAAAATACTATGCTGTTATTTTTATGAGAGGTGCCCAACCTCACTTCAGGAAGTGGTGATATGGAGATGAAAGCTGTGCTGACATGAGGGAAACCACTGTTACATATATTTTGTAGAAGGTGACAGACATGTGTAGAATAAGTCATTTATCTCCTGTTCACACATAAACATTGGTGTAGTTAAAGCAGCAGCACATCAAGTGGACCACTTCCTGTTTTGTATCAATTTATTATTGAACATCTCCTAAATTGGACGATCTGCCCATCTTAGAGGCTGTTATAGGCTATCTGGAGTCAAAATGTGAACTTAAATCCAATTTACAGGGGACTCCTTGTTTACCCAGGGCAAAAATTGGTCCCCAAACTTGGCAAAACTCATAGAAGGCTATTGAAAAAAATCCCTGTGTGTGTAGAATCACTCTGGGTACTCCGGATTCCTCCCACAGTCCAAAACATGCAGTATAAGTGATTATTATTATTATTATTATTATTATTATTATTATTATTATCACCATTATTATTATTATTATTATTATTATTATTATTATTATTATTGTCACATTATTATTATTATTATTATTATTATTATTATTATTAGTGAGAACCCAATGTGGTACTGTGGCCTATAGTAAGGCTGGTTTTGACTCAATATGTCATTGCACTTTATTGTACTGTACTGTAAGACCTGAGTCCTTTTCATGGGACAGTCCTGGTCCGTGTCTTTGCTGTTTAACAGTATCCTAAAATCTAGACTGTATCAATGAGGTTGTTCCTGGGGAAACTTCTACAGTAACTTCACCTCATCTACACCCCTCATTTATCAAGTAACAGTTTATTATGACTTTATGGCCCCTCCCTTGTAGGGCCCACATGAGAAATGTTCATCCAGGTCGCCCAAATTCCAGGCTCCGCCCCTGTAAGGCATGCATAGCAGTTACAGTTCAGAGAATGAAACTTCTGTGTATCCAAATACTACGTGTGTCTTCCCTGAAAGGGTTAAATTCATAGTAAAATCAAGTCACACAGCTCCGCCTCCCAATTGTTGAGGCTGTGTGCCTCAGAAATCACACCACTCCAGATCCCGCCTTCCCCCTCTGGGGCCCCTCTCGGTCCCACCCACCCCTGGACCACATTGAAATGGGTCTGATGTTGTCAAACATTACAGTGTGCAGAACATCCCTCCTCACATCTTCCAGCAGAGACATATCTAACTTATAGGAGCATCAACTAGAGCCTTCTTCTGCCTCTGGTGCAGTGTCAGACAGCAGTCCCATCACTGACAGTGTTAGAATTAGAGATCTGCCAGCTTCAGTGTCCATGAATCTCCCAGGGCGGCTGAAAAACATGGGACTGCCATCATTGTTGTTCATCATCTGCTGCCTAGTTCAGACAAGTAAGTAATTCATTTTAACTTGATCAATTATGTCATTTATTGTTTATTGTTGATGCGTTAATCAAAGCAAAAACAGTACTTTGCTTCAGCTTAATGTTGTGTGACATAAATATAAATTTAAACAATATTATAAATATAATTTAAGACTAGTCCGTGTGTGTTTAAATTGCCCACTCCGCTGACAGCACCGGATGCAAGGTGATGGGGGGAGGGAGCAATTATCCTCAGAATGTAGGTCAAATTTCTCCTCCATATTTTTCACCATGAATATTCAACCCAAAGTCGCATTTTCCTATAATTTAACAGTTTAAATGTTGTTTTTAATGGTTGCAGCTTCCACTTGTACGTTTTTTATCTTTGTTATTATCATTACCGGCTTTTACACGGAGACGCATGTTTTGCGCTTTACATTCACTCTGCGCTCTCCTCGCTGCAGTTTGAGCAGCCAATGAGGTGTGAGCAGCGTGAATACGGTCTGGAAAGAATATCAAGCGGGGTTTCTGAAAAGCCGGTTTTTGAAGCCATTCATAATGCGGGAAGTGACGCCACTCGCATTAGAGTAACAGAGAGTTGAATGAATTTGGGTTTCATCAGCAGTGCGAGTGCACTGAGTGGGTCTCCGCACATGATGCAATGTTCTGCTTGTTTGCAATTTTCTCTCATCACCTTAAACGCCCCAGATCGTGGAAATGAATGGAACTCCAGTGCAAACACAGATTGACCTGCACTCCTTTAGTTTTGTTTGTACACTCAATCCGATGGGATCTCTCTGTCAAACCTGTTCCCAGTTTGTTGGTTCTGGGAAACACTGTGCCAAAACGTGTTGGAACTGGTTGTCACCTATCCACACCAGTAAAAGAGGTTGTTCCCATGCTATGAAATATTTGTCTCTCGTCCATGTTTGGACAGAGAGACTTTCTTTGGGCTACCTTGAGGAGAAATTAATGACCTTTATGTAATTCTGCACAAATTTCTTCCCACCAAGGCACATTTGATAGGAGATGTTAATCTAAACTATTGGTAAGTAGGAGCCCTGTCCTAATGCTGTATCTGCTCATCTCATGGCCAATCAATTAAACACACCAGAGATCACAGAATGGGCAACAAACATGAGCACATTTGATGTTTCACGAGCACTGATTTCATCACAATCAATCGATAACATTGCCGTTTGGCCCAGTTTGACCAACAAGGCCTGAACTTTAAGCCCATTAAGTAAATATATATTCAGCACGAATCATGAGTTGCAGAGAATGAGAAGTTATCTATAAAGTGAAAACTTCCACCATGTTGTTATGATTGTCCTTCCCTCTGATGCATTTAGGGAACGTTTGAAGTTGGCCTTAGTTAAACCATCGTTTTGCACTCATATCTTTTGTATCACCCGCGAGGATATCTTTATGGCGAGGGCAATAATGCAGCTTTCTATTGAAGCCATAAAGAAATGATTTACTTCACAGCCATAACACAAACGTTGCAGTCATTTGTGACCACTAACACCATGACCGACGGCACCAGATGTGTGAATTTACCTACTATGTACCCCCTGGCCATATATGATTTACGATGTATCTTTTTCCTATTCTTGTAGGTCACAAACTCATAAAATAGTAATTACCTTCTCATTAATATTTAAGCAATGGTAAAAGCAAATCTCTCACTATATCAGACCATGACGAAGCTAAATGCGTAGCTGCGAGCTGGTAGTGGTGTGTGCTGCTTGTGGTGAACACCTCCCGCTGCCCCTCTCAGAAACAGGTGGCCATCCAGGGTTCTGGAGCCCCCAGGCCAGAGGGAGGAGTGGCCTCCAGTACCTTTTCATTAACTGCTGTCCCTCTTATTTAATCAGTGCTTCTGGTTCAGTGGCTTAATTGGGTTCATTAAAGATGGCTGATGCCACAGAGAATCTATGTCTTCAGCATATGAATTCATGCCAGCAGGGACCATAAACGCTGGAAAATTGTATTTCTGTTGCGATAATGAACTTCGCATATCAGCAGCTCTCTGATAACACATGATAAAAGCAGCTGGGCTGCTGACATACATGCACATATAGCCCCGTCTGACTGTTTAAACATTACCTGCCATATTCAAACAAGTACCAACAGGCACGTGTGTGTTTGTTCATGTGCGTGTGTCAAGCCAGAGCAATTTTTCCTCTGGCAGAATATTTGTCACCATTTTTGCCATTTGTGAAGACATGGCTCTCGCCATAGTAAAATGAAACCGACCGGAGAGGCACAAGTAAATGAAAAACAACCTTTTTAAAAATATTATCTGTGATTTGTGACATGATGTTTTAAAATGTGTGCTGACCACATTTCTTTGGTTCTACTGAAATATCTCAACTGTTTGATGGATTACCAATAAATGTTTCAGAGACATTCATGGTCCCAGGAGGATGAATCCTATTGGATTTGATGATCCCCTGACTTCTCTCTAGTGCCACCATACTTCAAGTGTTCATAGCTCACAATAACTCTTGGCTGGATTGCCATTAAATTTGTTACAGTTTTTCATGTCCCCCTTGGGATACATTTGACTTTGGTGTTCCCATAAATATCTGTTAGGTCTGAAAAAACAAAAAAACGTCTAAATATCTTACATCAGCCTCAGCTGTACTTTGTGTTTACTGATGAATAGAATGCTAACACACTAAACTAAGATAGTGAACATTATCGATGCTGAACAACAGCATGTTTTCATTTTCATTGCTATCATTATAGTGTTAGTATAGTACTTGTATAGTGCAAGTGCTGCTAAACAGCCATCAGAGCCGCCAGCAGGACTGGAGAGTTGTGTTTGACCGAGTTCTGCAGAATTATTATTATGTGACTTCACTGCTTCTCATTTGCAGCCATGTCTGAGCTGAACTGTGTGTTTATATCTGTCTGTTATAGATGCACTGACAACATGTGGAACCAGGCAGTTCCAGTGTGGGAATGGGAAATGTATCACAGTCAGATGGGTGTGTGATGGCACAGATGACTGTGGAGACGGCACAGATGAACTTCCTGCTACCTGCAGTGAGTATCATGCTGCTGAACAAGAGAAGTGACTTGTTATTGCTCTGTATGCGTGGCAGACCCACAATCCCTCAGTCTGATGATGATGTAGGATCACTTACCTTTTTTTGTTTATTTCTTTTCCAGTGGCTAAAACGTGTAGACCGACAGAGTTCAGCTGCGCGGACCGCCTTAAACAGTGTGTACCGAGCTTGTGGCGCTGTGATGGAAAAGCTGACTGTGAGAATGGAGCTGATGAAGAGAGCTGTGGTAAGACCAGTTAGCTACAGGCCTCAAGAGGCCCACACATCTGTCTTTCCTCAGTCCAGTGTAGTTTATCTTATTTTGTTGCTCTCAGAATCTTATCCTCCCTCCCTGCTCCAAAATGTTCCTAGTGTTTCATTTCTCTCGCCCCTGTTGTGTCTCCTCTCGCTTAGCTCCAAAGCAGTGCACAGGCACAGAGTTCCGCTGCAGGAACGGCCAATGCGTGTCGTCCTCTTTCGTGTGCGACGACGAGGCGGACTGTGACGACGGCAGCGACGAGGCCTCCTGCCCGGCTGTCACCTGCAATGCTGCATCCTTCCAGTGCAACAACACCGTTTGCGTTCCTCGCCTGTGGGTCTGCGATGGTGACTCCGACTGCTCCGACGGCTCGGATGAGTGGCCCAGCAACTGCGGCACAAAGAGACCTGATACTGTTCCCACTCATCATTGCTCGTCCCTGGAGTTCCGCTGTGGCAGTGGAGAGTGCATTCACAGTAGCTGGAAGTGTGATGGAGGATATGACTGCCTTGATCGATCAGACGAAGCCAACTGTGGTGAGTTTGACTGCAAAAGTCTGGACAACATGCTGTCACATGATTTAAGTCACTATCTCTCATATTTCTACTCATTACATCCCTTTAGCACGTCTCACCTGCCGTCCTGATGAGTTTGAATGCGGTGATGGAACTTGCATTCATGGCAGCCACCAGTGCAACCACCAGTATGACTGCAAGGACATGAGTGATGAAATTGGCTGTGTCAACGGTACGAACCTCCTCCCATAGCCTTCCTATTCTTGGCAGCCAAATTACATTAAAGTCTGTAGTCTGTGCCTCTAACTGAATCTCTTATTTCCTCATCTCATGCTCAGCAACTCACTGTGAGGGCCCGACCAGATTTAAGTGCCGCAGTGGGGAATGCATTAGCATGGAGAAGGTGTGTGACAGGCAGCGTGATTGTAGGGATTGGACAGATGAGCCTCTGAGGGAATGTGGTGAGTGCAGAAGCCTCTCATTCATAACTGTTAATTACTACTTCTATGTATTTAATGACGGTGTCTGCAGCGTGAGAATATAAATTTACTGCACATGCAAAGAAAGGTGAACCTTTTCTTCTTCCCACTGCAGGCTCCAACGAGTGCCTGTACAGCAACGGCGGCTGCTCTCACACTTGCAATGACCTGAAGATTGGCTATGAGTGTCTGTGTCCTGCTGGATTTCACCTGGTTGACGCAAAGCGCTGTGAAGGTAACCCCCTCTCACACATTTAATCATAGAAACAGTCAAAAACAAACGCATATTAATGTTCTCTCGCAGTTTTCATGCTAAAGTGGGCATCAATCAGATCCACATTTGATGCCAAGCAACAGAGAGATGCAGTAATTCTAATCTACATCGACCTAGTATTCCTGATGTGTCGTTGCACTGTCATGCATGTTTCATGTCTTTGTATCAGATATCGATGAGTGTGCCAACCCGGACACCTGCAGCCAGACCTGTATCAACCAGATAGGCAGTTACAAATGCGAATGTGAGGAGGGTTACCAAGTTGACCCAGCTACCAAAGCCTGCAAGGCCATCGGTAAATAACAGCTAGTCTCTTTTGTCCTCTTACATTTGTAAATATAGTGTATTTCAGTCCTTTATATGTCGATACTGTGGATTTGCATGGATAATTATTAGAGAGGTGCTGAAATTGGATTCACTCGTCCACTCTGATTCTGTAGGTACAATAGCCTACCTTTTCTTCACCAATCGCCATGAAGTCAGAAAGATGACTCTGGATAAAAGTGAGTACATCAGAGTAATCCCCCGTCTGAAGAACGTCGTGGCTCTCGACATGAACATGGCCACCAAAGAGATCTACTGGTCAGACATCTCCCAGAAGAAGATCTACAGGTGAGCGAGAATGAAGTCAAAATGAAAGCATTGTTTTTGTTCCTTTTACTCCTGCTCAATGCTAGCGCTTCACTTTTAACCCAGAGCTCCGATGGACTCGGCTGAAGACTCCACTCATCACAGCACAGTCATCGGCAGCAACATTGATGCTCCTGAAGGCATCGCTTTTGACTGGATCCATGGTAACCTATACTGGACTGACAGCATTCGCAGCACCGTCTCTGTGGTAACCGCTGACGGAAGCCGTCGCAAAACTCTCTTTCAACAAGACTTATCAAAACCTCGCGCCATTGTGGTCGACCCCCACAACAAGTGAGTCTAATAGCACTAACAACAGCCTCAACCCCTCCTTGATTCTCTCAGATTTTACATTTTTACATTTTTAAAATAATAATTAATTTGCAACATGTTTGTCCTCGCAGCTTCATTTACTGGACTGACTGGGGGAATCCTGCAAAGATTGAGAGGGGTGGTCTTAACGGAGGAGACCGCACTGCTCTGGTCACTGACAACATTGTGTGGCCTAACGGGATTACACTTGGTAAACTTTAGCGTTAATGTCTCTCTGGATTTGTTTTTTCATGCATTCATGTGATACCAGCGGTCACTCTGATCTGCCATGTTGACTAATCCCCCATTCTGCTTTCTCCCCAGACCTGTTGAACCAGCGGCTCTACTGGGTGGACTCTAAGCTGCATACCCTCTCCAGTATGGACGTACAGGGTGGTGGTCGACGCACTCTCATCATTAACGAACACAAGCTCGCTCACCCACTGGGACTCACTGTGTTTGAGGTAGATGTTTACCACCTGATAAACTCTGTTACACATAAACCCAGAGCCTGTCGATTACAACCTGCTATGAATTCCTGGCTACAAATGCAAACAGAAGAAGTCCCATTGCTACTGTGTAGAGCCGGCCTCTTAAATGTTGAAACTTGATTGTTTTTGTCCTTCTAGGAAAGAGTTTTCTGGACAGATGTCAGTAATAGTGCCATCCTCAGTGCAAACAGGCTGACAGGCAGCGACATCACACCAGTGGCAGAGCACCTGTCATCACCAGAAGACATTATTCTCTACCACAACCTAAAACAACCTGTTGGTAAGAAGACTTTCACATACTGTTCAGAATACTTAATAAAAATTGGTAAAGATAGTATTTATTTGGTTATTTTCACAATAAAATCAGAACCATGAGAACCAGGGTTCTTCCACTAAGCTGGGTTTCAGTGGCACAATATATACATTTGTGAGAACAAATACTGTTTCATGGGGAAACACTGAATATTTGAAATTATCGTCGAGTATCAGCACAAAATCAGAGATAACAGTGAAAGGACTATTACCTCCATATGATACCACTGATAACATGTAAACCAGTGAAAATTAAAATGTCATCTTCTTTTCTATTGCAGGTAGAGATTGGTGCCAGATATCTGGTTGTGAATTCATGTGCCTGGCAGCTCCTCAAGTGGGCAGACATCCCCCCAAATATACCTGTGTCTGTCAAGATAACATGACGCTAGCCAGGGATATGAGGACATGTGTACCTAGTACGTAAATCATAAGAGTAAAATACACGATAGAATAATAGCACTTCTTTTTTCCAGCGGTCCTCTCACTCCTCCTCCTCTGTTTTTATACTTCACCAGCTGTGCCAACACCTGCAGCTCCCGTGATTTCTCAAGTTCCAGTTGCCAGCACACCTCCTCAGCCCCCAGTGCCACCAAGCACCACACCAAAACCGCAGGTCCGCACCACCACACTGCCCCTTCTAATCACAAGCAGCATGGCCAAGCCAGTTCAACCCACCACCAAGCCTCCTGTAAGGACCACCACACCTGAACCAAGGCCCTCGTCACCACAGACTGTGAAGCCTAAAATCCCCCAGACCACCACAGAGGCGTCAGTCACCTCTCCAGGTAAGTTTAAGTAACACAATGCTTGTTTTGCATATTTTAGATGATATGACAAAAATGATAATTTAGTTAATTATGGTAAAAAGACACATTACATTCCTGCTGAGCTTTTAACAACATTTCTAGACAAGCATAAACCATACATGGACTCAGGGAAGAGGATCATGTGACTTTAGTAGGTTCTTGTAACAAATAGTTCCTGCTGGGTAGATGACTTCAGGTCTTAACTGGGTTTTCCACAAGATGTTGAAGGCATCAATGAGAATTGCATTGTCATGTCAGTAATTTCAATATTAAAATAACATGTTTTTTAAGTCTAGCCAGGCTTATTATCACTCTGCACTGGCATATGATGGTAATCAGTTTAGAATTAGAATGGTCATCATGGTATGTTTTGGGAAAAGTAGCCATCTGGAATGTAAAGTTCAGTATATGCTGTTTGGGTAAAAAGTGTCAAAACTAGAATGGTGCTCAGTGGAGCGCATACCTCCTGAACAAGCCTACACATGTTTGCTTAGCTTGTCCTGCCAATGCCCCACCTTTCTACAAAGATTCGCAGAAATTGGTTCAACGTTTTTTGCATAATTAGGGAAAATGTTTAGAAATGTTCTACCTCACAATGTTAATGATTCTCTCCATTCTATCCAAAGTTTAACAGGTTCTTGCCTGAGTTACTGTATGCCCCATTTTCGTGGAAATGTGTTCTGTATTTTTTGTGTAATTTGTGAGGATATTAAGAAACACCCCCTCTGGTAACTTGATAAAAAGTAGAAAAAAGTCCTGGATCCGCTCCTTTTTGCACCAAAATTTATTGGGATCTTTTATTGTGTTAACCTTTCTTTCAGATTTCCGTCATGGATTTGCTGCAGCTATACCCAAACCTGCCTCCAGCACCCCATTAGCCCTGTATATTATCTTACCTCTGGGTGAGTTGCTTTATCAGCAGCTGCAAATGTGGCTTGAACACAGAAAAAAACACATTATATGAAATAATTACAGCATCGACCATCATGTCTCATCTTTCTCCACATCTCTCCCTCCGTACTATGTCTTGCCCATGTAGCCATCGTTTGTCTGGTGGCTGTTGGTGCCGTGCTGCTGTGGAGGAACTACAGGTTGAAGAACACCAACACCATTCACTTTGACAACCCTGTCTACCAGAAAACAACTGAGGACCAAGTGCACATCTGGAGGAGCAATAGTCCTGATGGTTACTCCTACCCTAAAGTGAGTTTATGAGGAGTGTCTTCAGCTCGCCTGTATTATGAATCAATATTGATCTGTGATGCCTGCTTTATCTCTTCCCTGCTTCCTTTACTTCATATATTTTGTTGTAAAGTCTACAGTATTTGTCTGACATCCATTCATTTCCTGTCCCATCAGAGACAAATGGTGAGCTTGGATGAAGAGGCGGACAATCCAGCCTTCACTGAAAACTGAGAAACGTCGGGCAGAGTGGAAAGAAGAGCCTCGATGATGATAAGCTACCTTAGACGTCCTTTTGTATTTTTACCTCACACAGCACAAAGCTAAGGAAGTCAAAGCCAATATCACACAAGCTTGAACCACTATATCCTCATAGACAAAGCGCTCTACAGTGGAAAACCAGGGTGGAACAGTTTTTCAGGTTGCACATGTTTTTTTTAAAAAATAATTCATTCTCACCAAATCATCAGATAAATATAACTTTTTTTTGTTTTGTTTTCCCAACTGTGATATTGGTGTCATAATATTTTTCAAGCAACAAGATCGTTTTGATCTAACTGTGAATTTCCTCTAGCTAATGTAGGGTAGAATTCACAAATGAGTGTTGTAAATATCACTGTTTATTGTTTTTTAAGTTTTATTTCTGTTTATGGAAAATGATTGAATTCTATTCACTGTCCCGTCCACTCTTATAGCTATACACTAAATATAAGGCTACAGCTAGCAGCAGGCTAGTTTTGGCTCGCTGAAAGACCGGAAGAAAGCGGAACCAGCCAGCCTGACTGTCTAAAGGCAGATAGCTCCTTAATTAATGTACAGACATAAGAGTGGAATCACAGAATAATAGGCTAGGAAGGTAAATAAGGATAGTTCCCACAGCAAAAATATTTCTTCTTCATTGGAAACAAGAAAATCAAGACAAAACACAGAGAGGATTTAAAGTGAGCACTCAGGAGAATGTAACACTAATGTGCCAGTCTAACCATTATGTGTGTGTTGTGTTTTTCACCATCTGTTGCCTCAGTAGTGGAGCTAAAATCCCCTCCAGAGGGACACTGCTGTAGTTAACCTTCACAGAATACACACTGTCTGTGCCTTGGTTGAAGTAGCCTTCAGATATCACCACAGGGTCACAGCACAGCGTTCATCAGCAGCTGCTGTTTCTCTGCACACGTTTTCAGCTCTATTATCCTGATTTGTGATCGTCTGTCTGTTAGTTGGATGGCCATCTTTAAATTTTCCCTCCCTGTGCTCCCCCTCGGGGATCAGTGCTTTCCTCAAAGACCAAAAGGCTCTGATGCAAACACGTGACCAGAGGGGCTGTGTCTAATGCTCTGTCTGTTGCACGTGTATATTTACAACCTCCCAGAGGACCTGAGTTTCAGTTTGCCTTATACCAGCATTCCTGAGAAAAAAGGAAAGTCCTATCATGTTTTTTTTAAATGCAGGCAGTTTGAGCTCATTTATTTGCATTAATAACAAATGTGTGCCTTTTTAATGACATATTTTGTTCAGATGTTTGTGTTGATGCCATTGGACTCAGCGTGTCGGCCTGTTTACAGTGAATTGTTTGAGGGTTGCGGCAGTGTTACACGCTGATGAGGGTACACCTAACAGACATAGTCGGATCGGAGTGGGTTAATGACTGGTGACAGGCTTTTAGGTTGTAAAAAGTGCTCATGAAACTGTACATAAAGTAATTTTACATTCACTGACTAAAAGCAGAGTGTAAATATCATGTTCATAAATGTAAATATTTGTTCTTTACTGGGGTTTTTTTATAGATTTTTTTAGTTTAGACTTTGTACACTTAAAACATTTGCTGTACATAAATAAATGCTTCTATTTATTATGAAATCACTGTCTGGGCTCGTTTTTTTTAATACTCATGTCTTTAACTTGCTCCTATCAGACTCAGTTCTTTCTGACTTAGTTCAGAAAGAACTTAGTTTCTGACTCTCAGTTCTTTCTCACTTAAAGAAAGTCTCTTTCTTTAAGTGATGCAACAGCAAATACAGTATTAAGAATAAAGAAAGAATAGAAAATAAAGGTATGCAGAACAATGTGACAGCTGACAGATAGACAAGAAGGTGCACGACAAGCATGAAGGTCAGAGAGTAAAATATAATAATGAGCACAAATAAAGGGAAAAGTATGTCAAACATGCATAAGGATACGACAACATATGTGAAATACGATCTACCTTGAATCAGTGGATCGATTTTGTTCCTTTATTTGTCCACTTTCACATCAAATGAGCTCAAGCACCTTCATCAGGACCACTCAAGTTCCAAATGTGTTTTAATGAACTGAGAGGCTGGATGTAATTTAACAACTAATCATGTAAATGTACACAATGTCACATTATTGTTTTTTTTATACAGTTGCTATTTTAGCTGTTCATCTTATAAACATAGTGGTTTATCTGTTACCACAGTGTCCATATATTAGTATATATGTATGATGTATTTAATCAAATCCCGTTTATTATTTGTACTTGGGTTGGTGGCGTTCAGCTGAGTTAATTAGGTGAGCTACAATCGTTCCATAATCCTGAATCTGTACTCTCCGGGGTAGAAGTACCCCTGACTGGGAACTACTTCCTCAAACACTCTGAAAGTTTACAGATGTAAGACGTTTATTTGAACTTCATTTTTCTGTTCATTTCAGTTTGGCAGAAAATGGAAGCAAAATCAAATACTACTGCATAAGATATGGGGGGTGGGGATTTATTTGTCCCTTTCTGAGGATCAGCGTTCCAAAAACAGTATCAGTCTATTGTGATACTGCCTCTTTATTCCTTCGTTGCTTCATGGTGAAAGTCTTTTTCCCTCTCGTTCCTGTTGTCTTACGTGGCAGAAAGCAGCAGCCCATGTGGCAGATGGAAGAGTCTGAATCCACAGCAGCATACTCCAGTGTTTTCATCTGACACCTCTGGTATGCAGACATGCCAGAAAACGTGCAGCGAAGCTGTTTTTTTTTCTCTCGGGGGGCTGGCCTCTGTAGCTCTTCCAGGGAAAATGTGAAGTATTTCCTAGAAAGTCAAGCTTTCACAGTGAAAGGGAAAATTGTACAGTTTCTGGGAAATTCAACGCTGTGGGATCAGAAAAGTAACAACACTGAGAGGGAAAGTCTCTCCACATAGACTGAAGAGTCTCTGAGTTTGCACTTTATGAATATAGTTTGAATACATAAGTAAACATTTGATTTTAAATGCTTAACAATGAGGTACACAATTCTGAGTATTTCTCAGAAAACTAGTGGGGCACTCAATAGTGTGTATACCTCCACCATCAGCCCCCTTTAATTAAATTAACCCCAGAACCATATTCCAACAAGACGTGTACTCCCAAAATGACTGGCCTCAGGGTTCTGACAAAATAAATGAAAAAAAAATCATGGATCCATCTCTTTATCTGGATGTACTCCAAAGTTTGATGATTTCTTCCATGGCACATGCCCCATCCTTCCAGACTTCTTCAGTTTCATGGTATTCTGCCATTTATGTGGAACTGACAGAAATAGTAAAAAAAAAAAAAAGAAAAAAAAAAGCCTTATGTTCAAGATTTTTTTTTTTTTTTAAATCTTGAATTCACAGTTTTATCCGGATCCACTCCAAAACTGATTGGGCTCTTTCTTATTATATGTTCAACCATCCGACCAAGTTTCATGAAAATCCATCAGGTAGTTTTTGTGCAATCCTGCTGACAAACAAACAAACAAACAAACAATCCGGCGAAAACCTCCTCAGTGGACAAAATAGAGGAGGAACGAATGAGGAACTAATAGCTCGTTAATGTGTCACTCCTTATCAAATTTTATAGAGGGGCTAATAATGTCAGGATTGACAGTTTCCTTCTCCCTTCTCCTCATGTTTCCTCTGTTCTCCCCTCTTCCTCGTGTTGCTGTCTGTTTTTGCCCTGTTTGTGTATGTGAGTTTGTTTGTGTGTCTCCAGGGTGTGGCTCACTGCTCCTCTCTCCACTACACTCCCACCTCCTCCTCTCCTGATCACCTGCAGTCAATCAGTTCTTCAGCTACACCTATTCCTCACCAGTGATAAGCCCTGTTCCTCCACTCAGTATTCGTCAGATGGTCAGTTTTTCCTTGTGGTAACACATTGACTCCTTACCTACCTTTCTGTGATTTTGTGAGAAGTTTTTTTGATCCTGTTTGCCTGTTAGTTGCTAAGTTCATTTCTTTTGCTCTAGAACCTGCATCTCACTGCTGTTATCTGCCACGCCCTGGAAGTCTGCTCGTTTGTGAGGCCCTTGTTCTTCAGTAAACCTTTTTTGAACTCTCCTTCAGCCTCTGGGATTTCTGAGTTTTGCATTTTTGGCTCCATTTATTCCGATACACATACAACAAATAATTATTTAATGAATACTTAATTAGAAACAAGTGGAAAACGAATGAGGAATGACTTGATAATTTTCTGGTGGTTTTTAGATGCAGATAAAAGTTTAAATAAATTCAATTTTTCAGCTTAAGGTGCAGGAGTCATCATGCTTTTTCCATTCCAATTATATTTGGTTGCCTGGTTGCACATCCAGCCTCGCTCCACAGGTGCACCACACTGTTTTGCTGCTGTCCTGCTCTGCAGACAGGAGTCTCTGTGTGATCAGGGCGTAAAGAGAACCATATAGTAGATAATGAAGGGTTATTAAAGAACAGACTTGGAGATCCTACATTAATGAACCATTAGGTAATGATTAGTTCATGAATATCTGTGAATCGATAAAACTGACCACTGTCTTCATTTTGAACCAGCTAACAGTTACAGTTTTTGTGCACCTCAAGCAGTGATACAAAATATTGAATAGTTACAAAATCCCTCATTATTTGTTATTACCTGTCCATTAGTTCGCTTCTCTCAATGGTGGATCACCCTTAATTACAATCAACCAATTAGCTGTTACTAGAGATCAATATGATGATGGATCACAATAACTGAGTCAACTTGAGTAAAACCTGTCAGGTGATGCGTTTTTATGAGGACGGTATAATTGAGGCGATTTGTATTTCTATTAGGAGGATGTCAACTTTCCCATGACTCAGGCACTCCCGATGGATTTATGAGCCGTTTCAATTTTTTTTTTTTTTGGAGATACTGTATTCAACCCACAGGGGGAAATTCTTTCTCTGCATTTGACCCATCCCTGAGGAGCAGTGGGCTGCCATTACATTACAGCACCCGGGGAGCAAATTAGGGTTCAGTATCTTTGCTCAAGGATACTTCAACTTGTAGACTTGCAGGGGCTGGGGATCAAACCACCGACCTTTCCATGAAAGACCGCTCTACCTCCTGAGCCACAGCCGCCCTATATGTGTTATTGTTTGCTTTTACATAAACATTTTAACTTTAAAACGTTTTTTTTTCTCCATATTAATCATCTATTGGGATCGGCTATTATTAATAACATTAATATGATAGTCCTGTGCCCATTGTTCAAATAAACAATGTTTTTCGTCACTGTCATTGAAATCCATGTTTCCATGTGATAGCTAAGTCATAACAGCGGTTATCAGAGGAAAACAAACAGCTTTGTGACATTGCAGATTTGTGGACAAACCCACCCGCCAGCATGTCGCGTGCAAAGTTCATGGCTGAGGATGAGCGGAAGTGTTGAGCTGATGGTAACAAAAGATGCAGTGACACGTCTGGTCGAGTGGGGTAAACACAGGAAACACAGACTACATGTCAACTGTCAGACACCCCCTTTGAGGAAAATCTAAATACTGTTTGTATGATTGTTAACACAGGTTTGCCTGTGACATCACCAGTCATTCTGAACCTTTGTCAAAGCAGCCGCCGAGACTCCAAATCCTGTCGACAATTTGTTTTTGTGTGCATAGACTGCTTTTCAGAGAAAAGTTTCGTCTGAATTCCTCGACATCATTAATCATTAATTTAACCACAAAGGTCATGAAAGATAGGCTGGATCATTCCAGAGTAAATCCTGCTGAAGTCATGGACTGTTTTGTACTTGATTCATGTGTTTTCAGTTTGAAACAAAGCCGAAACATCCAGTCTACTAAAGAGATAAACATATAAACAGAACAGAATAAACACGGAGAACATGGCAGTTTTCTTTGAATTCTACATTCTGATGAAATCTCTGAGCAGGTTCCAATAAATTTCCCCTGACCTGATCTCCCAAGGTGTTAGAATAGTTTGACAGCAGCTGACCTGATCCTGCATAAACAGAACTGACCAGCTGGGTTGCCCAGAACCTGAACCATCTCTGACCTTTGCTCAGACTTGGAGGGAGACCTTTATCACTTTGGAACAACACACAACTCACCGGACAAGCAGTTTGACCAATGAGCCACTGACAATATTTATCCCCAGAGGTTAAGTCCTTAAATAATCTCACAATCCACTCATTCTTAGAAGGAGATGTAACGTTCTTTTCCTCTCAGACAACCTTCAAGTTTTATCAAATCTTTGAACAACTGTTGGGACACTTCATGCCTTTAACAGATAGGAAATGAACTGAGAGAGGTGGAGAATGACAAGCAAAAAATTAAACACAGGAGACACAAAATTTGAATATAATCAAAAATCCTCAAAGCTCAGAGATTATATTTCTTCTAAATTGTGAGAGGACCATAGCATGATATCTTGGCTACATCCATACAAAGACAATTCTTTAATGTGTTTTAAATTTTGCCAAGCTGTATTTAACGAGACATATTCATAAAATCTTTATGAAAAGTAACTTTTTTTTACCCATAATAAGAATTTTAACATCATAAGGCTGCTTTTTAAGCATACTTTTTTGTCTTGCAAAACCATGACTGATCAAGCTGCTGTGTAATAACATAGCACTTAGCTTTCCAGCCGTTAGCTCAGCAGCTTTTGCATGTTTATATGTGTTGCATGTAACACTTTTATGATTTTTGATCTTGTTTGTCACTTTATTGAATGTCCTGTGTTGTATTGCTGATATTGTCTGACCAAATTTCTAATGAGATCAAGACTCATTCATTTTCTGTAACCAGTTATCTTATATAGAGTCACCGGGGGGGCTGGAGCCTATCCTAGCTGACTTTGGGTGGGAGGCGGGGTTCACCCAGGACAAGTCACCAGTTCATCACAGGGCCACATAGAAAGAAAAACAACCATTCTCACTCACATTCAGACCTACAGACAATTTAGAGTCACCAATTCACATATATTACATGTTTTTGGTGGTGGGAGGAAGCTGGAGAACCCGGAGAGAACCCACGCAGGCACAGGGAGAACATGTAAACTCCACACAGCAAAGTCCCAGGCCCACAGTGGGATTTGAACCCAGGACCTTCTTGCTGTGAGGCAACAGTGCTACCCACTGCGCCACCGTGCCGCCCCAGATCAAGACTCAGTGTGGGTAAAAAAAAACACACAATAAAACAAACAAATCATCAGCATACATTTGATTTTAATGTTGTGGAAGATCATCAATATAGAGAATACAATAATAAGGGATCTGACACTGATCCGTCAGGTAAACCCATTGTTAACTTCATGCCATTGTATCAATAGTTTTACAAAACACTGCATCATATTAGATAACTAGACATCAATCTGAGAGAACAAACCTCCACCAAGGCAGCTCAATTTCCCCATTACATCATTGCACCTAAATTCAACAATCCCATGATAATTTGACCCTCATAATATGACTCCTGGACCATGGAAACCTGCACCTAGAATTTGAAATCACATTGGTATCATTATTAGTTTCATTGTTCAAGAAGACCAACTAATGGTGGGTTTCTTCAGGATCTAGCTAAGTAATTTCTGGATCACCAGACCTAGAATATTACTTGGATCCAGATGGGATCTTGATGTGTGGTAGATCTTATTGCAATGTTATTGTCTAATTTTTGTCCAAGCATTGCAGGCATTATCCATGAAGTTAAAAGGAAATATTTTGTAATTACCCCTGTCCTACGATGTTAAAGAATCCTTGAAAGAAATTCTGGATCCAGATGATGATCCGGATCACCATCAAATTCTGATAGATTGTTACTTGGACCAAACCCTACCTAAAAAAAAAAATTATCAAAATCCTTTCAAACCTTTTTGAGTCATCCTGCTAACAGACAGACAAACATTGGTGGAGGTAATTATGAAGCATCCTCCCTGATACTTTAGAGGAATCATTATATTTAAAGAAGACAACAAAAATAAGAACCAGAACCAACTTCTCCTCCTTTATCGAACCTAGATTCTTTTTATCTCTAGTATAAGGCAGCTTCTAAGGGAGTATAATTAGGTGTCACTTATTCATTGACTTTATCTTAACTTACTTACCTAGTAGTACTGAAAGTACTACTAGGATGATAATAAGTGAACAGTTAGTGACTTTGTGGCGATCTTGAAATTAAAAAATAGGAGTTCCAATGTTCCCAAATCACATCATAGGAAAGTAATTTTTCACTGCCAAAACAGCCTTTTAGACTGATCACAACAAGAACGTAGAAGGATAATACAAAGAATATGAGATGGGCGACTGTGTCTTTAGACTCACAATCATGTTTTGCTCTTTACTGTTGTTTCATCATGTGCCAAACACCAGAGCCATGTGTAGACGGTCAATATTCAGTGTCTGAATCAGGTCGAGGCTCTGTGTTTATCTGCTCAGAGGATGATTTACGTGTTGTATTATTCTGTTTCAGAGGGCATTCTTGATGTTTCAGGGGGTTTTCTGGAAGCTCTCCAAAACCATGTCATTAATCCCAATTTCTGATGGGTCATGACGTTGTAACGTTTAATCTCTGCCGTCACACAGCCTCGCCCCCTCAGCTCTTCAAACACTGAGTCAACATTCCCTCCCCTTGGGGTAAGTGGAGTAGAAATAAACAACCTATGCATAGTACCAACCGGCTGTTAATAAGGGGAAAGGTCACAAACAACTTTTCATATACGACATTTTTGAATATCAGTGTAGTCTCTGTTCTGTTTGTAGGTTTGTGTTTTCATTAGTGCCTATTTCTGTCTGTAGGCTATTTATTCAAATGTTTAAAACATAGAAAAAAAATCATTTAATGTTGAATAAAATTGATGATATATAAAATAAAACAAGAGCCATTAAGAGACTAGTATACTCCCATTAAACAAAAGTGTTGAACAGATAATAAGAAATTGTTAAACAGGATAATAGAGGAGGGCATTTCAGGTATCTCTGTCGTGTTTTAAGAACCTACTGCTTTTGTGGCTGCTTTTAAGGGCTGGAGAATAATTTAGAGTTCTACTCAATTATAAAAAGTGTAAACGTAATGATTTATCCAATGAAAAAGAAATTTCACAAGTGAAAATAAAATTGTGACTGGCCTCAATTAAAAATAATATTAGTGCGCGTGCGCCCCCCTGCGGGACAATGCTTGTAATCTCTGATACGTGCACCGGAAACCACGTGGTTCAGTTTCTCACACGCGCTTGTAGCAACTGGGATGACTTCCGTTTGCTAGCTTGTACATCTTGCTGCCTGTTTATATGTGTATGTTTATAGTATAAAAGTGTCCTCTTAATTAAAACCATGTCAGGCAAGTCGGAATTGAAAATTAACCCCCAGTTTGCGCAGAAATATGAGAAATACCGACAGAAAGAAGAGCTGCAGAGACGTAAGTGTGGCCAAACTCCTAGGCTAACAACACAACGTGGGAGAGGGTCGCTGGCTTCAAGTGTGTTATTCATGGTTTTAATATCTGTTTGTTTTGTCTTGTTGTGCAGTGAAGGACCGATACGGTGACCGAGCTGATGAGGATGACTCTGAGTCGTCTCAGTCCAGCTCTGATGACAGTGAAGTGGTTAGCATTGCTGCTTCTCTCTCCATCAATAGATAACACTCAGAAACTATCGGTATCTTAAATATGTTGTTTTACTTTTATTTATTTGCCCTCCCAGGAATTGGACCCTGAAGTCGAGCGGGACTTCTACAGAACACTGTCACTGCTGAAGAAGAAAGACCCAAAGATCTATCAGACAGATGCAAAGTTCTACTCAGAGGGTAAGAAAAATTATTGATGCTGCGTTCACAGCCTCCAGGACATCAGCATTTTAATACGGGATGTAAATCTCTTTCTTTCAGAGTTATCCACCCGTGACGAGAAGCCTTCAACCTCTAAGGAAACAGTAAAGCCCATGTATCTTAAGGACTATGAACGTAAAGTCATACTGGAAAAGGGAGGGTGAGTGAGCAAATGATGTACCATAATGTCCAATATTTGACCGCATCACAATTATTATCACAATTATCAATCTCAGATCAGAAAATCAGTGCTGACTGGCCAATTATTGATGCAATATTGGTCCTCTCATCGGTACTAGAAACGCAGGAATTTACCTCTGTCTCTGCTGATATGTGGCGGAGTTATAGAGGTGTCCTTGTTAGTAAAAGCTAGAACACGATGACATCACCCATTAACTTCACCAAGGAGGTTATGTTTTGGCCAATGTTTGTTTGTTTGTTTGTTTGTCTGTTAGCAGGATTACTCAAAAAAGTTATGAAGGAAGAGGTAGGGGATGTGCCCAAGGAACTATTCATAAGACTTTGTTGGAGATCTGGATCATCATCTGGATCCAGAATTTCTCAAAATGATTCTTTAACATTGTTGGGTATTTTACTTCTGACTTCATGGATAAGAATGAGAATCCTGAAGAATAAAGTAAATAAAGTTGGATACTGTTTTTAGAAAAATCTGTGAACGGGCGCTGCAGACCTTGATGATGCAGAGACCCTTGATCCTCATCAAGATGTAACAGCCATTTCAGGAGGTTCACAAATGTCCTCCTGTCCACAAACTCAGCATGCTCCTCTTTTGGATAGATCTGGATTTGGAAACAGATGCAGTTGAGTTGATCCAGACCTCGCAGAGACAGATAATGAACAGGTGCTGATTCAGCCTTAAATCATGCAACAGAGAGCCTACATTAATCAGATCGTTCAAATACGTCTTTGAATGGTTGTAGAATTGCAGTGGCGCTACTTGAAACTATCGGGTATTCCTCCTCCAATGATATCCCAAATCTGTCCAAAGCCATGTCTTGAAATGTTATTTTTAATGTGCGATTATCACTGATCTCTGCCAGGTGGTTGTATGCCAGCAGTGGCAAGAAATCAAGAAAACTATAATACACTTGATGAATGCAAGCTTTGATTTTTTTTTATTTTTGTTTTACAGCAAATATGAAGATGATGATGATGATGACAGTGATGATGAGCTGGCGGCCAAGAGGATAGAGGTATACTGAGTTGCCAGAATTCTAATCCCTGAGGTTATGGAGATACTAATGAGTGACAAACATTTATTCATCATTGTGTTGTTGTTGTTGTTGTTTTTAAGAGAGCAGCCTCTCCTAGCTACATTCAGGAGCAGAAGGAGCTGAAGGAAAGGTAAAACTCAAAACAGTGTGAAGTTATCTGTTGATATAACTCAAAGACTACTTATGGAAGTTAAAATCTCTCTACAGCTTCCGTAAATTCATCCAGGATAGCGATGATGACGACGACGACGACGACGCCAGGGGCGACGAGGGAGATGGAGAATCTCAGCTGCTGACCAGGAGAATCAAAACACAGGAAGAGAAGGTCAGAGGCCGTTAACAGGTAGTCAAAAACTTCAAACGGAGACGTACAGTAGAAACAGAATGAACTTCGTCTGCTGTTTGTAGGATAAAGAAGAGGCAGACTATATGGAGTGGCTGAAAGGCCAGGCTGAGCTCGAGGGTACGGAGGAGGTGAAGGACTTGGTGAGAGTGCCAGACAGCATGATTGGAAATTAATTTACATGTTTGTGTTTAACTTGTTTACTAATAAGACTGGTTTGTGTGGAGACAGAAATACTTAAGGGACTACTGGAATGACCCAGAGTTGGATGAGAAGGAGCGTTTCCTGAGAGACTATGTCCTTAACAAGGGCTACCTAGATGAGGACGACAATGATGAACGGTATGCTGCTTCCTGTACGGATGTTAGTTTTGTTTTTTTCTAGTGTATATATGAATATGAATTTCACTTCCTGATACACGAAGGATTCCGACCTACGATGAGGTGGTCCAGGATGACGTGGACGACTCTGAGGAGGAAGGGGAGACTTTCTTGGAGCGACAGGAAGACTTCGAGAGAAGCTACAACTTCCGCTTTGAAGAGCCCGACTCTGAGCAGATCAAGACCTACCCCCGCAGCATCGCCACCTCTGTGCGCTCCAAAGACGACCGCAGAAAGCGCAAAAGGGAGGAAGTGAGAGAAAGGAAGCAAAAGGTACGTATCATGTAAAAAAAAAAAAAGAAAGAAGCTTTATCCCTCACTGTTAACCTTTCCTCTCTCTGCTGCTTCTCAGCATTAAATCCTAATATGCCTTCATTCATTTACTAATTTAAACCAAGCTGTCTCTTTCTCTGCTTTTCCTTCGCTCCCTTTCTGAACAACTATTTCAGGAGAAAGAGCAGAAGCATGAGCAGCTGAAGCAGCTCAAGAACTTGAAGCGCAATGAGATCATGGAGAAGCTGAAGAAGCTTCAGGAGCTGACGGGCAATGAACAGCTCGCCTTTAGTCAGGCTGACCTGGACGGAGAATTTGATCCACAACAACATGATCAGCTCATGCAGGTGGGTGCAAAACACACCCTCCTACAAAAACATGGATACATACAAGACACAAGTTAAAGACTGTGCAGGACAGTCTCAGTTTTTCTGAATTGTTTTTTTTGTGTGCTTGGTTAAAAAACTCCAAACAAAAGCACTTTTAATGATAAGAAATGGAATAAACTGTTTTGATTCTGCTGTAGTGTTAGCTGTACATGCTAGCATGGCCAGCTAACTACAGTAGTGGTCACAGTGTTTCTCTGAAAGCCAAAGAGTGCAAATGATTTCAGGTTATGTCAGGAAAAAAAGCCCCCGTTCATGGCAAGCACATTGATTTCATAGCATCTCTCCACGATGATGAAGTCGGAGTCCTGTCCGAATTTAGGCCAACATCAGCAGCTCTGTCCTGCTAGTGTTACGTTTACTAAAAGCAGTTTATCCTTGTCCTGAAAGTCTTTTCTATTGTTACAGTAAAAGTGAAATACACTTTTGTAGCAATCTGGTCTCTTGCCACTGTGTGTGAGTTCTTGCAATGAAAGAATTCCTGAATCCACTCCTTCATCCAGATCCACCCCATAATTTCATGGGCTCTTCCCTACCACATGCTCAGCCCTCCCACCAAGTTTCAGGACAATCCCTCAAGTAGTTTTTGTGCAATCCTTCATCTCGCTCAACAACTGCATTTAGGTCTGACTCTGTCCCTTAATGAAGGAAATGACATCTTTATTGTAAGGATAGCCCCTTGAGATCTAGCATCTAATTTTCGATTTGGTCCAAAAGACACAAATACAAAATAAAACACATACAAGCAAGACAGCATTACATAACAAACGTACACTGCAAATACACAGATGGACATTTTGCTCGCCCACTGCCCCCCTCAGCCCCACCCCCAGTACTAACTCATTAAAAACATGAAGGATATGTGGAATTGACTTTACTTACGGTCCAAATCAAAAGTGAAATGACTTGAATCAATTGATCTATAATAAATACAAATAGACTAAACAATTCTCTAATTGGTCTTCTATTAATTGCAATGGTGTTAAACTGACTTGGCAGAAAGCAGGACCAACAATAAAATCCTAAATTTCTATAAAAGGCATTTATAAAAAAATCTCTGCTGCTAAAACTCTAGTTACATGTGGACATTGGGAGATTTACTGCTTCATCTAGAATGAGAATCTTAATGAAATCCTGTAGTGTGTGATGCCAAACTATTTTTGAATAGTGTGTGCATGTTTGAGATTCAAGAGAAGATCATTTAATTTAATTTCTGTGATGAAGCCGTATTTTAAAACTCCCGTAGTGTGAGCCTACAACTTGTCTGAATGAAGGTGTTTACGCTCCAGCCCAGCTCACACAGCTGTACTGTGTTTGGCTAATTAGATTAATCATGGTGTGTCTGGGCAGATGGGTTTGAAACACGTGTCGATGAGTGTTGCTGGCTGCAAGGTGTCTTTCCTGTTGATCAGGTCTGGCAGCACTCTTTACACAGAGATGCTCTCATAACTCTTTTCTTTCTCCTCCACACTCACACAGGTGTTTTGTGTTCGACTGATTAGTCGTCAGGGACATCCTGCATTTAAACCAGACAACATGCATTTTGGTCGATAAAGATACTTCTACCACGGCCCAGTGCCAACAGAGTTCAGTCAATTTTTGCTTTCCTGCTACATGTAATCATCATCAGGGACTGTTTTTTTCTCTTTGTTTTTGCTGCAGAAATTCTTTGGAGATGAATACTATGGAGAAGGAGAACACGAGAAGCCTCAGTTTGAGGAGGATGATGAACTTGAAGGTAGGTTTTCTTCATGTTACCTGATACAGCAGCTTGAAACCTGTTCATTTTATCACCTATAAGGGTCACTTCACCTCAATCAAAAATGTTTACCCTCCTCCCTGGAATCCTATTTATCGCTTTAGATTGTTTTGGTGTGAATTGCTGAGTTTTGGAGAAATGAGAAAAATAAGAGATTGTTCCTTGTAATATAATGGAGTTACTGTAGGTGACAAAAACTTAACAGTAATGTTTCTATCCAGGAGTCATGACCCATTTACTGTGAGCAGTTTCATGTAGAATTATTTTCCTCCATATCACCACGTAGAAAGAAGAGTGCATCTACTTGTGGATGAGAGGCATTTCATTAATGTGTCAGTCTGAAGATGTAAACTATGGATTGTTTGTGCTACAGAGCACTGGAACTGGGACACATGGACAGGAGAGGAGCAAGAGGAGGGCCACGGTGAAGAAGAGGAGTATGACGCCTCTGGAACACACTGTGAAGATCAAGACTTCATTGTGAGTCGGCTCATTTTTAACCGAAATCGCTGCTTTTTCCTCCTCCTAAGCTGGTCAGATTGGCTGTGCAACATTTTGTGGTAAAGAGACACTTGCTCACCAAAAGTGATCCTGTCGAAACAGATGGATGCAGACTACGACCCCAACCAACAGACTACCTCCAAGAAGAAGAAGAAAAAGGAGAGGAGGAAGATGCAGAAAGAGGATATGCCACAAATGGGCAAAAGGAAGAAAAAGTCTCATTTCGCAGAGGTCGTCACCAAAAACAAACCTGTGTTTGATCCACGTAAGAGTCAGGAAACCTTCTGCCAATGAAGCATATCTGTCCTGAGTCCACTTACATACAGTGATGGGTGTGGTAGGTGTCTGAATGAGGCTTGTTCTGTGTTTCAGAAGAGAAAAGCTTTGAGCAGTACTTGGATGAATACTATAAACTGGACTATGAGGACATCATAGACGACCTCCCATGCAGGTTCCGCTACAGGCAGGTCCTCCCTAACGACTTTGGTCTGACCACCGACGAGGTGAGAACAGCAGCAGCGCTCACAACTCCAAACAACCGAAGTTCACTACGCCCCGATTTTCATCATGATTTAATCACATAATCAATGAGTCCTTGATTTCAGAGGTGAGACGTCTCATCTCTAGCCGCCAGTCATCAAGTTGACCAGATTTTAACTGCTTGCATGCTAATTAAGATAACTTTAGCTTTATAATTTGAGTGGTTTCAATCTGCTCTTTTTTTCAAATTATTATAATATTTTCCTCATTCGCTTTAGGGCCAAATACTGCATGCTCACCTTTAATGATCCATGTAGAAAACATGGACATAAACAATGTTGTTCTGCTAACCCCTGTAGAGCTAGTTAGTCCTAGCATTATAAGAATAGGGAAAAGTTTGGCTGCTCAGCTAATGCTAATGCTTATTTGTATTCCAAACAGTGTGTTTGCCCCAAAATAAATAAAAGAGCAGGACAGAGATGCTAATGTTAGCCTTCACTCAGACTATGCTAGTTGTGAATTGCTTTTGAAAGGACCTTGGAGGTAAGGCTCTGTTTCTACTGCAGGTCTGATGGGATGTTTGTTTAAGCTGCAGTGATGAGTGTTGGTGACTGACCTGGTATTGCTTTTCCTCTGGGTAGAGCTCTGACCAGAGGATGATCTGAAGTTAATCTTCTCTCTGAGCAGAAAACCCTCAGCAAATGTAAAATATATAAAGTGGACAAACTCAAAAATGAAAGACGTGTTTTAAACTAAAGTCCTCTGGTTCTCCCCTCAGGTTTTAAATGCTGATGATAAGGAGCTGAACCATTGGTGCTCTCTGAAGAAGACCTGCATGTTCAGGTACTGGCTCAGTCCTTCATGTTAAAGTCGTCTTCTCTTTAGTGTCAGGTCTGTCACTGCAGCCTGACCATTTCCTTTGGCTCTCTCAGGTCTGATAAAGAAGAGATGAGTGATTTGAAGAACTATAAAATCAAGGCCCAGAATGAGAAAAAGAAGAGAGAAATCCTGAGCTCGGTATATTTAGAGTAAGTATAACACAATTTTTTAAACTAATCACCTTGTAATCTGGTAATAAATCCACTATTACTGCAGCAATATGCAATAATCTGACCCTGCTTTACAGGGAAGAGAAAGAGGGTCCAGAGACTAAGACCAAGGTGGGGAAGAAAGGAAGAGATCATCTTAGGAACGCTGAGAAGGAAGGCAAAGAGGAGGACGGTAAAGAGGAGGACGGTAAAGAGGAGGACGGTAAAGAGGAGGACGGTAAAGAGGAGGACGGTAAAGAGGAGGACGGTGGCGTCGCCTCAATTGACTCTACAGAAGACTCACTTGCCCAAGATCTGAGAGAGGCCGGGGACGAGGCAGCAGAGGAGGAGGAAGAGATTCTGGTACCTAAGAAGAAAAGGATTAGATGTGAAGAGGAGAACCAGACAGCAGTTACTGTTGAGGAAGCGGCAGATAAACCTCAGGTGAAAAACAGGACTGAGAGGCCAAAATGGTCCAAGAAGAAGCACAAGCCTTCAGGAAGCCTGGGGGTGAAAATAGGCGGCCGGGAGTTCAGTAGACAGAGACTGAAGGCCTACGGTTTGAACCCCAAGAGACTGTTCTTCAGACAGCTTGGCAGACAGAGACGAAAAGCACAGGAGAAGAAAGGAAAGCAGCAAAACAAGGAGTGATAACAGCTCTGAGCCACCATCTCAGACATAATTGTCAACAGAACAATCATTTTTATATTATGAAGAATTAACTTGGATTGATGTATGGTCTCACATTGACTGAAAATATGAAGAAGAAAAAAAAAAGAAATGGTAAATTTTGTACCTGTAATTTATGATGATGCTTACAATTGAGTATAGATTGAAAAAGAAATAGATTTATGGGTTTAGTAGGGATTTGAACCTATTTCTCTTGCTACATTGATATTGTTTGGATTACACAAACTAATAAACATTTAGTTAAAACCTGATTCTGTGCATTTCTACATTTCATTTCTAAGATACAGTTCTTAAGATGTCCATGCTTTTCTTCTATTTCCAAACTGAACCCACATCTGGAAGCATGCTGGCCTTTGTATTTCCATGGTTTGACCCAGGTTGGTTAAAGCCAACCAGAACAGGTCAAGTGCTTGTAATGTGTTGACTAGACAGAAGTAGTTATGCAGGTGAGAAACTCTTCGAAAGCTCCGGTCAAAACACAGTAACCTGTTTCATTTATGTTCTATGCATTTACTGATGGATAAACTCAACAGCTGAATAGTTAATTGTGCTTGTTTGACTTGGTATAACTAAAGTGACGTTTTTTTGTCAAATTATTAATCTTTTGTATCTTAATATATTGCTTCATAAGTCAAAACTGCTGTCATATTTACCATGCCATAAAATTTAAATATGAAAATAGTTGATAGTGCTGCTACCTCATTTGCCTACTTCTACACTAAGCCCTCAGAAGAAAAAAAGATTACAACCTAATTTATCTGTAAATGTTTAGAATGTAGAAATGTTGATGTAATTCAAATATTTAATTTCAGGCCTTAAGCCTTTAAAGCTAACCCACATTTAGCTCCTATATATTCACATGGAAATATTTATTCACATGATACACTAATTCCTTGATCCTGGAAGCCAACTCCTTGCGTTTTGAATTATGCGTTCATCGTTAATGAGTTTTCAACAAAAATATGACTTTCTAAAATGACAGATCCTGGTATATTTTCTGATCTATCTTGCAATGTTGAAGAAAGAGAAAAGGGGACCCAGAATCGACATCTGTACCCAGGCCCACCTCAAAATTTAGTCAGCTGTTCCTTGGCCGAAGATCCACCCTTCACAAAATTTCATCAAAAACCGCTGACAACTTTTTAAGATATCTTTCGGACAAACGAATAAAATCCGATGATCACATTACCTCATGACCTGACCTTTTCAAAGGATTTTATACCGTTCTGTGTAAATGGGATATCATCAAAGAAAATAAGTTCTGTTAATGACAACTTGCAGGATTTAAATGGTCCGCAGGCTGTTAGTGTAGTGGATTTACTTGGTTTGTGTATTACCATGTTGTGCATACTCAAACCACATTCTTTGTTTGTTTTTTTCCTTTAAATAGTTTGTGTTTTTATGGAGCTGTTCCCCTCGTACCTAATAGCAAATTAGGAAATGATCCACAGTGAAAGGTCACAACAAAGTAGAGAGATTGAGACAAATAATGAGAAAGGAATTGGACAGTCGGTCATGCCAGTAGGTGGCGGTATGCACGTGATTGGCTGCTGGAAATCCGCCAATAACCAAAGAAGAAGAATAATAGGAGGAGGGAGAAGAAGAAGAAGGCGCGCTCAGGGTCTGAATTTGAATCACGGTAAAAGCTGACCGGTTTGCTGTTTTCAATTTAACTTCTACCAAACATTAGCGAATTGTTTCCACTAGCATTGTTCTTACTAGTTAGTTACAAGTTAGTTAAGTTAGTCTGTAAACGTAACTTGTGTGTCAGTATAGTTTTGTAGGTTTGCTTGATACGTAACGTTTACACAGACGTACCGGAAAGCTATCGTTGCTAACAGTGTAAACAGAACACTGAGGGGATCCTACAGGTTAGCCAGTGTCTTCTAGATATGCGTCCAATATGTTGCCTAAACTGCAACAGAAAAATATACATTAGAAATATATATTTACTACAATTAGTTCCTCAAAAGTAGCTTTGCGGAAACTGTTTTTCCAACACGTATCTGTCTGTTCCTCCTCACGTCAAATACTTTTATTAGAGCTAGAGACTATTTTACTTGATGCTATGAAACTAAAATATTACCATACACATTTTCAATTCAAACTATCAACCATTATATAAGTCATCCATGTTCATACGTTCACTTAAAATGTGTAGTTTTTAAACTAGAGTGCAATTGAGAACAATTACCTGCTTGAGTTTTGCTGTAGTTGAGGGAGAAAATCTTGAATAAATTATGGGACTCCTACATGTTTAAGAGTATTATTACATTGTTGTTTTGCAACTTCTGTTGAAGTGACTAATCTGATTATTTCTTCCACCCCTGGAGAAGCATTCTTTGTTGTTTTATATTGTTTAGTTGTTTATTGTTCTTGATAACCACGCTCCTGCAGAGGAAAAGTAAGCATTTTGATTTTAATCTCCCGTGATATGTGCCGTGTAGATTTCGGTGTCACCACAATGGCTCAAGGTCATAAATTTCAAGACTTGGAGGAGACGGGTGAGGCGTTGGTGGCCTTCATCAACAGCAGCCAACCTGAGAAACTGAGACAAGTGAAGGATGAACAGCAGGCTCTTTTTGGTCAACATGTAGAGACGAAAAATATTGTGACACAGATTTTAAAAGGCAAGTAATCAGACATTGAATGGTCTCTTGTTTCTCAGCTGCCAGTGTTCTCTACTTTAAGGTGCATGGTCACTACCATATGAGGATGAATTGGACAGTATTTCTCATCTACAGTTGTGTGCCAGTACTGTATCACTCAGTGCTGGCACTGTCGGTAAAAATGAGTCAGATTACATTCTTAATCCATGCATTAAAGTTTCCAAATGACTGCACTTCAAACCTGGAATGAATGTCATCTCTTATCTCTTTGTCATCTCTCTATGACCGTGCTTCATCCTCAGATGTGGCTCAGACTGAGGAGAGTGTGTGCCAAAGGCTGCTGGACATGGAGGAGCAGAAGAAGCAAAGGGAGAATGAACTGGAGAGTGTGGAGGAACAGCTGAGGCAGTACACAGCCAAGAGCCAGATCACTGACTCAGAACTACAGTATCTTTTATACGACTGGACTGTGTTTGCAGTGGATAATGCAATGGCAGGAGTCTTTTCAGTGCCGTTCGTTAAACCTGTATTGCTTTATTTACCCTTTTCCTTGTTAGCATCCTTAATTCTTGTTCAGATTTCTGCAGAGAGAGTTGGAGAGTCTGAGAAACAATGAACACGAGCTTCAGACTCTTCAGAACGAGGTGAATGAAGACACCACCGAGGTCATCCCTTCAGCAGTGTGAGTGTCTGATGCTGAATAATGAAAGGCTTCTGTCCAAGACATTATACCACTGCTGTCTCTCACTCCATTGATTACATTTAAACCCTATAAAATGAAAATGACCCATTTTCTTGCAGGTAAAGTTTTATTTGCTACAACCCTGATTCCAAACAAGATTAGGTGCTCTGTAAAACATTAATAAAAACAGAATGTGATAATTTCCTAATCCTTTTTAACATTCAGTTCAAGTGAAAACAGTTCAAAGACAATACATCTAAAGTTGTACCTCATCAACCTCATTGATTTTTGAAAATATCTGCTTATTCTGGAAAAAAATTGGGGCAGGGGCAACAAAGGACTGGGAAAGTTGTGGGTTGCTTAATGCGCCTGATTGGATCATTCCACAGGTAAAGAGGTTTCATTGGTAACAGGTGATAGAATCATGACTGAGTATGAAAGGGGCATCAAAAGGTTCAGTCCTTTACAAGCAAAAAATGGGGTGAGTTTCACTACTTTGTGAAAATCCGTGTGAGAAAATAGTCCAACAGTTTAGGAACAACACTTCTCAACACCAGGTAACAAGGAACCTACAGACCATAATATCATTTAGAGAATCTGGAGAAATCTCTGCATGTAAGGGTCCAGGACATGGGTAACTTGCAATGGTGAAGGCTCCATTAATGCTAAAAGTTACATACAAGTTTAGGAACAACATATGCTGCCATTCAGACGTCTTTTTCAGGGACGCTTCAGAGCAAAAGGTACTCAGTTTCAGATATTTGTTTCTTCCTTCAACAGATACGTGGCTCAGGTGTACTACCTAATAACCAAGATCAAGTGGGAATATGACACACAACCCAACATCTTAAAAGGAGGTACAGTGTTCTGTTGTCATTTTTAGGGTTTGTCCTGTGTGTTGTGTCAGTGTGGCTTCAGATTGTTTTCTCCTCTTGCAGTGCACTATGGTGCAGACCTGGCTACTCCCATCAACATTGACACATCGGTGCGACCTCGGAGTGACGTCAGCGACCAGCTGTGGGACTTTGTCAGCACTGAATGGTAGCCGTGGGACGATGGTGTTCTCAGAAACGTTGTCCATATTATTTTTGTTTGTGTGTAACTTTGTTTCCTTCTGTTCTGTACTACATTCATATTGCTTTAAAAATTAAACATCTTAGACTTTTGTTTTAGAAGTCGTTCTTTAAATGTGTGTCATTGACATGGATTCATCATATGTAATGTTAAATGAGGCTAAGGTGGGAGTTGGCCACTAGAGGCTGCTGCAGATGTGTTTTGTAATTTCCTACATAGTTTTATTGCATTCACAAACTCAGATGATACGTTGCTGAGAGATCAACTCTTTTACGCAGATTTTCAAAACTAGCATTTGTTAAAATTGTAAGATGACAACAGAGCCGTGACATCTGTGGAAAATACATCAGTTGAGGAAGACAGTGAGATGCTTTTGAAAGCTATAGAGGAAGCTTGTAGGAGGATTAGTCAAACTAGTTTAGTATAGTTTAGGTAAATTGTACCCTGTCACATGAGCTCAATACCACCAGTCATGTTCCAGTTATCCAATTATTTTCAGCTAACAACTATTTACTACACAGTTGTCAATCTATTTAATCTCTTTACACAAGACTTTAACATTTTCAGCCATTCATTCATGGTTTTAGCTATATTTATATTTTATATTTTTATTTTTATTCATTGCTCTATGCTAATTATTTCCACTTGTCCACCTTCCTGCGGACTCGTCTGCACTGTCACTGCTGACATGGTGAAAACAAACTCAGCATCTTACTGGTTAATGTAAATTTACGTAAGATGAGCGCCACAATGATCTGTAATCCTATTAGGCTGCTGTATGCTACTAATTCCAAACACAGAAATGTGATTATATACTTTTAAATTAAGTTGCAACTGTTTTGTGTTTTTGTATTCTGTTTGTATTTTTGTTGAGTTTATAAGTTGAGCTTTCCTCATGCCCACATTTTCACTGAGTCACTGGTTTAGTGAGTGTGGCTCATATTGTCAGATGAGTTTGAGGACATTCTATAGTTTTGAAAGGCAATGTGGTTGAGACTAACAATTAGTTTGATATTAATACCTCTGCCACGGAGGTTATGTTTTCACCGGCGTCTGTTGATTTGATGATCAGCAGGATTATGCGAAAACTAACAAGATTTCCACAAAACTTTGAAGGGGGGGCATGAGTCTGAAAAGAATCCATTAAATTCTGGATAAAGAGACGGATCCAGGATTTTTTTTTGTCGTAGGGCTTTTCTTTTTCTTTTTTTTCTTTTTTTTTTTTACATTTTCCCTAATTGCAGAAACTAATGAACTGATTTCCTTTACATGTTTTGAAGAGCTGGGATATTGGTCAGGTAAGATAAACAGACGTGTAGGATTGTTTGCCCTTCCACAGAGTGTCATTCTAGTTCTCTTTGTACTGGTGTATTTAGACATCAACCTGTGCCCTTTTATTATTACCATAGGAATCTGCAGATGTAACCACACGGGACAATTAAATTCAAGTCAGCAAAAATTCAGCCATAACAGTGGTGAACTAGCAAACAAAATAAGTGCATATTAATGCACCAACAATATTGTATTGTATTTTCCATCTGCTTTTCTGAGAAATGAAACTACCACATGGCTGGTGGTTAAGAGCAAGCAGGGCGACATTTGTTGGAGGGCTCTGTAAGTCACATCCTGTAAGCTTGAAGAACCACGCAGCCATATGTGGTTTCCTTACGGTAAACAGAGCAGCTGTGTCTTCAGGTTCATCTATACCTCACCCAGAAGCTCCAATTGTATCCAGTGGTTAACACGTGGTTTACAAATAGGAGATGTTTTATAAGTTTAGACTGAACCTCTGTCTTTATTTTTCCTTTCAATGCTCATTTTATTTGATTCACGGTTGTGAACTTGTGTACTTCTAATACTAAATATCAACTAAATTCTGATATTATACATTCTATAATTTTAGGCAGGTCTTTGTGTTGATGTTATATTTGATGCAGCATCGCCCGTCACTGCAACCTCAGACGTGACTGGCACAGTCTCAACAAATGAACACAAGTTAATGCAGAGACATTTGTTTCTATTTTTCTGCTCTATCAAGTGTGCATTTATATTCATAAGTATTCATCTCCAAATAGCTCATAGTGTCATTTGTAAAACGTGTTAGTGACCTATAATTCAGACTTCATGAGATAATATCAGTGTGGAATAAAACAGAGAAAATCCATGTCCTTTTTTATATATATATTTAAAAATAAATTACAATTTTCTTATTTTGGTTTAGTGTATTGCACTGTAATATGTTGAGCTTTGTATGTATAATCACAATGGTGAATTCTACAAATGTTTGTTTTATTTAGCAGCAAAGATGTTGTGTATAAAAGAAGGACAAGAATCAGTAGAAACTTTAATTTATGAACAAGTAAAACTTCTCTGAGAAAGAAATGATAAAGAATAGACCAGCCTCCATGTCGACATCATTCACATGTTTTATTCAGTGCACATAAAAACTGGCATTATAACTTAAGTGATTTTTTTACAAAACAAAATGCAGCTTAATGCTATAGATATTTACAAAGTATACTAAATATATCAGTAAATATATATCTTATTCTCTTTACATTTATGTACAGTATTACAAAGTGTCCATTTGATGTCACGATCACCACAAGGAGATTCCCCAGCATGCAGAGAAGCCTACGCTTACTCTTATCTGATTTCTGCAGTGTGGGAAAAATGAAACCCCCCCGCTTTGACAAAAAAACAAAAAAACATTCATGTTATTTCATGGTGACTTTCTTCAATAAGAAAAAGACTCTTTCATATCACTGTGATGTTCCTGTTTGTTAAAACCAAGAAGGCGCCAACAAACCTCCTCTGCCATCCTTATAGGTTTTAGCTATTCATCATGTGTCGCTACATATGTCAAAAGACCTCCAAAGCTGCAAACCGCTCGACGCAACTCTCCATATGATGTGTTCAGTGCATCTCAGAGCCTCTGATCTCGCCTGGGGGGACCTCTACCCAACATTACTGCTGACCAAAACTCACATGGCAGAAATTACACGGTGTTGGCAGCAAAGTTTGGGTGTGGATGCCGTGTGTTTGAAGTAACATATCATTATATGCTACACAGGGAGAGGAGATAAGGAGAAATGTCATGCTTGGGCTTTTGCCCCGGTCTATCAGATGTGCAGCATAATTAGCTGCATTTATGTGAAACGTCTACAAACGGCCTTTGATTTTTATGTGCAAAAGGAAACACTCAAAGAAAATATATTTACATTTTTTGTCCTCTGACAAATACACTGGCCTTGATTTCAGTATCTAAGAGTAAAATGTAATGCTTTTTGTTTGTTTTTTACAGGAAACTACATGTTTTTATTAATGCATTGACATTTCCTCTTTTTCATAAATAAAATGTTCAAAAATATGCACAAAAAGTCCACAACTCTCCCAGTTTGGACATCTATCACATAGACCAAGCTTATTCTGTTCCATGAAGATTAATACCAAAACTATGACAGCGAGCAACACAAAACTTCGGCTCCTGTTGTACTTGTTGGCTCGACAAGAGCATTAGAGAGCAGCAGCCTCCAAGTGTTGGTCTGAATGCTTCCTCTCAGAGTTAAAGGAGCCACTGTGTCATGTTTTAGAGATCCTAGGGTAAATGGCCTTGATAGTAGAAGGTGTTAAATTACTGGACGATACTGTCGTCTCCAGTCCCTCCAGTCTGTGAGAGGCTGCATCGGCCTTACTGGTGCTGCAGTCCAGGAAGGGCATCCCAAACTTCTTCACCTGCCCGTCTTTAGTTAAGAGGCAGTGTCTGCAGAGCAGCCTGATGATGGCCTTCCTCATGTCCTTGCTGGTCAGGGTGTAGATGATGGGGTTAAGAAGGGAGTTGAACATAGCGATGCCTAGGAAATAGTCTGCCTTGAAGAGCACCTCGCAGCTTTGGGCTGGACAGCAGAAGTCCAGCAAGAGGAGGATGAAGAGGGGCAGCCAACATGCGATGAAGACTCCCAGGACGATGGTGACCGTCTTCAGCAGGGACATGTACTTCTGGGACTTGCGATAGAGGCCTTTGCGTTGTGGAACTGAACCAAGGCGCTGGGTGTTGGACTTGACGATGCGGAAGATGCGGACGTACAGCACCACAATGGACATGAGGATGGCGCTGAAGACGGTGATGCAGAAGAGGATGTAACTCTTGGCGTAGAGCGGGAGGACTGTGGAGCAGTGGTCCAGCTGTCCAATGCAGTTCCAGCCCAGGACAGGTAGGATGCCCAACAGCACAGACAGCACCCAGCTGGCTCCAATCAGAGCAAACATCCGCCCCTGTTTGTCCCCCTGGTACGGCTTCATCCTCACCATGGTAACATGCCGCTCTATGGCGATGGCCAGCAGGCTGATGACTGAGGCGGCCAGCATGATGAACACACCCCCCTCCCTCAGGAACCACAGCACCGGGGTGATGTTTAATGTGTTGGCACCAGACATGATGATGTTTACCATGTAGGTGAAGCCTGCGAGCAGGTCAGACAGAGTCAGGTTGCCCAGTAAGTAGTACATGGGCAGATGGAACTTCTTGTTCTTCCAGATAGCCACAAGCACCACGGCGTTTTCTACCACTATAAGCAGGCAGACCAGCAGGAACACTATGGCCTCCGGTTTGAGTCCATCTGTGTACTTGCTCTCCTTCAGTTTGCCTGTGTAGTTGTAGTGCTCTATGATGACTGCATTGCTCTGGTACTGATGAAACATCTGAAGCAGGTTTCCTGTGGAGGGAGACATGGGCATGGAAGACGGGGGTTCAGCGGCATGGGCAGCATGAAAAGACTCCGTGGCCATTTTTGATGCTTTAAGAGGTAGATGCTCTCTGTTCTTTTTCTGGTGTGAACATTAGATCCACAGAGAAGGTGTCATATAATCCTGTAGTGGAGCATTTCTTTCTTTCTTTGGTTTTGAAGAGACAGAGGCGGTAACCTGTTGAGTGTAGGAGGAAAAAGTGTCCTTTAGATGTTATCAAACAGGATTTCCTGTGGTTTGAAAAATTTTCCTCCAAAAATCAGTTTTTTTCAATGCCCGGTCTGTTCACTAGGGGGCGATGAGACCAGCCTGTGTTAAACAAGAGGATATAAAGTTAGAGTTAATGAGGATAAATAAACACGATAATTAAACACAGGAAATAGAATATTAAATAAATCTCAAACCATCTACAATATCCAGAATGTATAAAGAGGATTATACATGATAACGACCTTATCTACATGATAATGAGAGAGAAGCCTTTAGTGTGGAACATGAAGTAAGAACTTGCTGCAAAAAAGGGTTTAACTTTAATTCACTTTAATTAATCTAAATAAAGTTCAACTTTTTTTTATATCTAAATTTGAGTGGATTCCTGACAGTCAGGATTTAAACCCACGTTTGGGATATAGGACACAATAACTAGGAACAGATATAGGTTTTTGCGTCTTTTTTGCGTAAATACGCACGAATTTAAGGATCCAAAGCGGTCAATTCAACTCGAACACACAATTAGACTGAACGTCGCATAGATAGATATCCTGTTTCTATTAGCATGCATCCAGTAAAAACGGGTATACAACGTATATTACGTTTAGCGCCGATTGTATTTGCAGTCCAAGTTAAAACGACTACTCACAGAGTAAAGTGATTATTAACGTATCACCGAGCAGCACGGACGCATTTTACGCTCCTATTAACATCTTATCGGTCCATCACGGTTAAAACGTAACTTTAAAAACGTCCCCACGCACCTGTAAAAACGTGTAAATATCCAGTCAAACTTCAGTGCATGGAGAAGTGATCCCGCGACCGGAGGAGAGGAGGACACGATCTATCACCGCACCTCGGCGACATGTGAGTGTGATGCGGGAGTGGAGCGGGCAGGACTCAACATGCAGTGGGCTGGTCCATAATGTTTATGCCCATTAACGATTTTCCTCCCTCCTTCGTCTGACCCCCGTTTTTTATTTGCCCTTAGGAGGAATTAGAGCTCGATGACAGATCGTATGTTGTGTCACTGCATCGGCAGAAGAAAGTGAGATTTTCCACCTTATCGGTTTGCCCCCAGGTGCAGCGAGGCTTCTTTAAGGTGCTGCCAATTTGTCTTCATTAATCTTTTGAAGTACAATTATGGTTGTAGAGCATTATGTTGCTCTTCTGGTTTGTCAGATTATGTGAAAATCTCTGTCTGTCTCTCCCACAGTTATAGAATAACAAGCATCACACACACAGACGTAAACTGAAAAATGAAAACCACAAGTTCTGTCAGTGGAAAACTAGTAGGCCTACTTCGTGAGGCTGGGGTGCCTTGGTCTGGTTTGCAGTCCAGAAACCCGAGATTTCAGACTCAGTTAAGCTTAATCTGTAATTATCTTTTAGCTCACACATCAAAAAGGCCCCTTTTTAGCAGACATGCCATGTGGAGGTTGTTATTCCCTTTAAAGATCCCCTTCAGCCATGTTTTAAGTCAAACATATTCTGCCTTGAATCAATTACCTCATTGATTATCATTGAAATTACCTCTAATTTATCTCCCTAAGTAAAATGAAATAGGCAAACACTGTGTATAATATATCATATTGAACCACATTAATCCTCCAACCTGGTTCTGAAACTTATGCTCATACACTCACATCTGCAACTCAGATTTAAGTTGAGCACAGAGAAACTTTTTCCCCTTCCTCAGATTAAAAACATTATTACATTATTATAAAAACATTGTTATTATAAAAACTTTATTCTGTATTCTGTATCCTCAAATACTTTAGCAAACTAACACTAATAAATACTGCTGAGACATTACTGAATGGCTTAAACTTTCACTACTTAGAGCTCTAAATTGCAAATATTATTTGTCTTCCTTCTAAACTGCTTTGGATTTGTTTTGAGAAAAGTACTTAAGAAATTTGGAAAGTACTCATTTCTTTCCTGACTGGGATGAAATGAGTTGAATCACCCTTTATATCTCACCACAGTCACACAGCAGGAGAGAGCCAGATCACAACAGACGTCTTATCTCCAAATCCATTACTTCTTTGCCTGCCAGCTTTAGATAACTTCTCTTCAGGAGCATCTGATGCTTTGTTTATTAATTGATTGGTCATACAAGAGAACTTTTATTTTCAATGAATCATTTGATTATTTTTTTTCCAGGCAAAATTGCTTCTTATCTTTCCAGTCAGTTTTCCATCCAAATGTAGCAAAGAACTGCGCAAAATAATGTGCTCCATATCCACAATACATACTTTTATACATTTATACTTAATGTATGTGATTATATGTGTACATTTTAAAAAATATATTATATTTATATATAATATATATATAATATATTATATTTCTGGTGTGCAAATAAAAAACATTCCCATAAAAACAGATGGACAGAAACACGTTTTCAGTTTCAAAAAAAGTTGCTACTTTTCATTGTGAATCATTTCCTCTAGAAGTTCCACAGGATGCATCCGCTATCATATTTAAATGGAAAAATTGACAAAATCCACTTTATCTAATTTTGTTAGTTTGGTATTTACTCATTGGCACAGAAGAAAGGTCGTTGAAAATGCGTAATCATCCCGAAACACTGATCTGACATTGCTGATAGAAGGACGGGGGAAATTACATAAGGCGATGGTGGGTGAGTGAAGGCTGGACTGGGCCTCCTCTAAACAGGATGCTGCTTCATTGTGCCTAGAAGGGAGAGGGATATCCTTGAGAAAAACAACAGATGAGGTCACTGGTAGGAATTGACACACAGGAGCGGGGGGCTTTGACTACAGCGTGACGTACAACAAACACTGAGAGTGCATCATTGTTTCCACAGCCAGTATTAATGCATAAATGTGTTGCATCAGATAATCTAGACATGCCACTTTATTAACAGACTGCTTTTACCTTCTAGCCTCATAAATACTCATGAATGTCTCATATTTTAGCTTCTGCAGCTCGTCTAACCGCACCTGCTTGTCTTGGACCAGATTTAAGTGATTTCCGCTTGGTGTCTGCTGCTCGTGTTCCCTGACTCGTCTTGTTCTGCCTTTCCTTTTCTCCCTGAGGCCCACCCAGGAGGTAACCAGGTTGAACTGTCAAGTGGCAGTTAACCCCCTGCGGTGACACTGTGACAAGCTCTCAGTGTGACACCTCTGATTAGTTTACACACAAAGACATGACAGCAGGACTCTCGGCTCTTTCTTTTTTTCCCCACAGTGGGGATGTGCTCCGTCACGGCTTGTTCCCCCAGGCCACAAGCAAACCTGTATAGACTGACCAGTCTGGACCCACCCAGTCGTCTCGCTGCCTGGAGTGTGGGAGGGTTCTCTCTCTGTCGTCAGTATGTTCTGTCCAACACTCCTGGCTCTGGGTGATTTTTCCTGTGACGTTAATATGCCTGAAGAAAGGAAGTCAGTCAATCCTGCTTTTGTCATGATATCCAGCTTTAGATTTACCTTTGTGTGTGTTTTCTCCCTTAGTCACTCAGTGACGAGACGTTTGAGGAATAATCCTAAAGACACTGGTTGTGTTTTTCTCTCTCTTTGGGACAGGAGCCCACAGGGCTCACATGGCCCAACACTTCTTCTCACGCTATTGAAAAGAAAAATAAGAAAAATTTTTTAGAAGAGCTCTTTGGTGTTAAATTCACACGCCAAAAACACCTCTTATAAAAGAGCCCTGTTGCATTTCTCTGGTCTGACGTGTTACCAGTGGCCCACACGAAACCTCACAATGAGATTCTCACCACCCTGTTAAAAGTTGTTTCATAATAACGATCGAAATAATTCACACCTTCATATTTCAAACTATTGGTTTCACTTTTAATTTAACCTTTTATTAAAACAGCTCATGTGGTACATGATAGACACATTAGACAGTGGAAAAGCACATTAATAAAGATACATGAAGTCAAGTGATCCTGGTTAAAGGGAAATATGATACTGAACATACAGGATTTTTGGTACTTTAAATACATACTGTATATTCATTGACACATACAGTACATACATATACATGCCCTTGTCTTGAATGCATGGTTCTAATTACAGGTCTAAAGAACCATAAAATAATCCCAGGCTCCCAGTGCCACAGGTCCTTATAACCCTACCCAAGCCATCATCACCTCACATGAGGCTGTTTCACTCATCATCCTCCATTCTTGATGTGTGGGAGATTTCAAGCTGAATATGCACTTTTGTCACCTTTGTTATTTCTGTTTCATCCCCCAAAAGACAAGCATGGAGATACTGGCAGAGTTTGTTCCAAATTATTCCCAGTGACTTTGTGCCTGAATGATTGGACCATGGAGCATTCCCAAGGGAGATGCAGAAAAGTACCAATTTCTTTTAACAATTCCAGCTTGTACTGATTGTTAGTCCTACTTTGAAAAGACTACATGGTGTCCAATAATATCGGTGCAGAATTTTGTATTGAATAATTTTTCCTTGTTAATGCTTTTAAACTTTTAAAAGTAGAGGTTGAGCCTTAGCGCAGATAGCTGCTTGCTGCAAGCTTCTTTCTTTTTATCTCAAGTTCTTAAACATACAGAATGAGGGGTTGAAGAAATTTTGGATATATTTTTTAACAGTTTTCTCTTTCTTTCTTGCCTGAAGTTAGATGACAAAATCTAAACTTCTCTCCATTAAATACGGAGCTGCAGCAAGAAGCTAGTTGAGCAAAAAGACGGGACACACGGAAACAGCTCATCTGACTTTGTTCAAACAACACAATCTGACCACTGGCACCTCTAAAGCTCACTAGTTAACCGGTTATATCTCGTTTGTTTAACCCAATCAAAAACTTTATGTAACAACAACTTTTTGCTGTTTTGCATGTATGTGATGGTATATTTCTAAACAGATATTGCAGGAGCACGTAATCCCCCACAACATGTATAAACTGTGGTTTATACATTTAATTTCCATAACAGATGCAACACAATTAATTAATTCGTTGTACTTTTTTTTATTGTTCACTTTGAAGAGAGTCAGTCTAGCTGTTTAAGGGAATCTTTGTGCTAAGCAAAGCTAGTGTACTGTTAAGTGCAGCCTTATATTTACCATACAGACATGAGAGTACCAATCCGTCCAATCTGTCCAATCTGTGTTTTCTAAGGCCCCGTTTACACGGCAACGTTTTTGCTGAAAACAGAGGGGTTTTTTGCATTTTCAAAACCTTCTGCATTCACACGACATCATGTCCAAAACGATCTCGCTACCCATGGTTCTGCATAAATTCTGCACAAATCTACATTGGAGGAGCGTTAATAAACTCAAAAGAGTCTGCAGCACAAACAAACCCAGACAGTCCGTCGTTGTATTTTGTTGTTGTTCTGGCCATAGTAGGATGTTTTCTGTCTGTGTACATGAATAAGACCAGCAGGAACCATAACAGGCATTCATGAAGCAGTGCTGTGTTGTCATCGTTTTCAGTTGCGTTTTGCCCGTTTACACGACAATGGTTCGGTGGTGTTTTGATAAGTTTCCACTCTGGAGCCCATTTTCAAAGGTTTGTGGTTTCAGTCCCCAAAAACACTGTTCTCATGTAAACGGACAAAAGGCAACAAAAGGTTTCCGTTTTTGGGTGAAACGGTCGTCGTGTAAACAGCCCCTAAAATGTAGAGCCTGCAAAGCTTTTTGGACCCTTAAATGACCTGGAGAGTTGGGAAAGCCCTGAGGAACTAATGAGCACAAATGAGGTGTTAACCATTAATTAAGAGTTTCAGCAGGGCCTGGTTATTATTTATTTGGAAAGTGTTTGACGTGTTTCTTGACAGTGAAAGTTAACTTGAGGTCATGAGTTGTTTTGTTCCTTCTGAGTGTTTGAGGGAGGAGATCCATGCTCTTTCAGAAAAACGCCACAACAGTTCATTTTTTGAGAAAGAGAAAAACACAGGATCTCTAATATAGTGCCCAGCTGACTGCCAGTGATTTATGAGAACTCTAGAAATAGCCAAGTCCAGCTTCTCTTCCACTGCCTCATGTGCAGCTGTGCTGGGCAGTGGCCTCAGTTTGAGCTCTTAATTATGGGAAATAGGAAGAGCTCATGTAAATGTTGGATACATTTCTTTTCCATTGCCTTCATGCTGTCCGGTGTATCTCTGTGAGACCAGCCAGTGTACCTGATGGTCCCTGCTGGTATCCAGTCTCCAGCTGCTCAGTCTGCATGTTGTCCCTCCTTTTCTTATCCAATGGGACTCAATGACTCACAGCCAAAGCATTTGAATTTAGATCAGTTGCATCCAAAACCTTTAACTCAAACCCCAGCAAAGCCACAACATGATTTGCTCCACCATTTCTTCTGCTTCTCATTTAGTTGTTTTCTCTGTCATGCAAGCAGATGCAGATCTTTATTTAAAAAAATAGCCTGCATCTGGTGAAAAAAGTGCTATTTACATACAGTATCCTTTATATACTAGAATGTGTAAATTCTTTCACCACAGCTGTCTGTCTAATCACATTTTACTCTAATACAGGCCTCATCCTTTGAAGCTTTTCATATGTAGAGAACCTCTGCACAGTAAAATGCAATCATTTATTTCTCTTTCTTAAACAAAGTTGATTTAAGATTTTCATCAGAATCAGGAGGCAGAAAAAGCTTTGTTGGAGCTGTTAAAGCCGGTGGGGATTTTGTGGCACAAATAAATACAGGAAGTGGCTGCAATTCGGGACACTTTGATTAGACATAGACTGAGCACACTGAATGTCAGTTATGTCTATATGCAAACACAAACATCCTCATTTCCTATGTAAACCTTTCACTGGCTCTCGCTGTCTAGCTGCAGTTGGAGCTCTGCAGCCTTGCATTTTCCATACAGCCGATAATGAATGTTTAGTCATTTGCTATGTTTTCTGTACTTGTCTCAGCTCACATACAGCTGCGTTTATTAATAACCAATATTTCATCACTGACATTGAGTCCTGCAGGTTTTGCAGAGCTGTGTTTTAGGCTTCTTGGCCTGCAAAGACAGGAAATCAACTTGGTATTTATTATTACAGGAGGGCATTTCCATCAGCCGTGTTGACACAGTGTTCTACCTCATTAGTCAGTCATTAAAAGAATAATTTGGTATTTGGGGAAATATTAACCAAGAGTTTTGTTGCCAAGAGTTACATGAAAAGATTGATATCACTTTCAGTCTATGTACTAAATATGAGACTGATGCCACCAACCAGTTAGCTTAGCCTATCTTAGCTTAGCTTAGTGTGGAAATGCGGCGTAATCTTCTCATCTATCGCTGACAAACTTCAGCAAACAGTTCATTTAAAGTCACCTCTTGTAGTGTTTGCATGGGTTTATTCATGAATATCCTAGAATATATTAACACAAACTTGCGTTTGGGCATGTGCAGAGAAGGGATGAGGAGTGTATCAGGAGAAGGATCATGAGGATGGAGTTACCAGGCAAGAGGAGAAGAGGAAGGCCAAAGAGGAGGTTTATGGATGTGGTGAGGGAGGACATGCAGGTGGTTGGTGTGATGGAGGAAGATGGGGGGACAGGGTGAGAGGGAGACGGGTGACCTGCTGCAGGAAAAGTCGAAAGAAAAAGAAGAAGAAGAAATCCACTCAAACTTTAATGCAATGTTTAACACACCACAAACCACAGAGGTTTTGTTTCACTTCATCAGTTTCTCAGACATTTTTTTCTTTGTCTCCACATTCCTACATTTTAACATTTCACCTCCCACCCTTCACCCTCTCCCAGTCCTGCATTCACTGATAAACCCTAAAAAGTCACCAGGTCAACTCTGATAAAGAAGCATTGTTTCCTAATAGGGATTTGCTGTGAGAGTAAAAACATATTTTTTTAAGTTTTGGGGGATTTCCATGTTTAAACTGACATTAAAGGATCACATAAAACCAAATTGGCCAAAAGTGGCTGAAACCAAAACCATATCATGGTCAATATGAAAACCTTTCCTTATTCCTAGAGGGCTGCCATTTGAGATGTTTCCCCAGCGACAATGTCCGCCACAGTCATTTCACAGTCATTGGCTGCCTTACAGCGGTCGCTGTCCGGCTCGCTCATACATTCATACATATGTATTTTTTCCACATTAGCTTTCAGAGGGGTTACATGTGAATGGGTAGTTTCTGTGAAAGCTTGTTTTGTTCATACAGCAGAGTTTTGGGATGAGCTCATCTTGGAGGACAGAATGGAAGAAAGAGTAAAGAGCATTCCCACATCACGGAGAGGGGGGGGGTGAGTGTGGGCAGGAAGAGACTGCATGGTTGGGGTGAGTCATGAGAATTAGTAACCGACCTCCTATGGGAGGTTTATTCAAACTTCTTCAATTACTGACACCAGCACTGGCACTCATTGTTGGAGGTCAGATTCTGGGAAGAGATCCCTTCACATGCATTCAGGATGCAGGAATAAAGTCATAAACTGCTCTTTTTGTGCAATGACGTCATTGTGGAAACTAAACATTCCTCTATGAGACAGATCCTTGGTTTTTGTCTATCTCTTGACACGAGTGAGAGCAAACATGGGATTCCTCATGCTGAAAATGTGCTGTGCGTTTCTTTTCAATGAGATGTTTTGTCCCTTAGAGCACCAAAACCACAGTCGCTGGGTTTTATTTGCTGCTTTTCCCAGGACAAAGCAATGAATGACTTCCCCCAGCTTGTTATAAGCCAATGAAAGCCTGCAATGGTGCATGTAAAGGAAGCCAGGCAGCAAACAGGTAGGGGCAGATTAGGAATACAATAGTCCATCTAATATATATTCAGGAAATGTCACAGATATCAGCCAGACAGACGGATTATAAATGAGTCTATCACTGCCATAGCAAATCAGGTAAAAGTGATTTTAGGGTACTTAGCACGGTGGTTAAAAATACCCTCTTACAACACTCCATTGTCTCAGTTCAATAGCTGGACCTCTCAGCATATATTCCCACTGGCCGGTCGCCTCGCACACATTTCTATTCAGTGTGGAGGCATTTCACCTCCAATGAAAATAAGGCTGTAAATTTTACCGGGCAGACTCCAGAGGCCGGCTTCCTATCAGGAAGACAAATTCAGCGAAATGTAAGGAGGCTGATAAGGTGAACGACTCGGCCATATTGAGTAGATTACACTCAATCATACTTTTTTTTTTTTTTTTGCAATATATAGTCTGCTGTAGCACAGGATAACTTCATATGAGACATAGTTTATGAAGATTTAATGGACTTTAAATGCTTTTCCCCTGAATGTGTATTATCATAGCTTTGCAACATGGTAGATCTGTTAAACTAAATAATAAAAAAAAACATGTTAAAAACATTCTGTTAAACACATTAATTAGAATCCACTCTGCACATTTTGATCCCCCGCCATGAACAAACTGAGGAGAGGGATGTGTTTAGTTTCTGGAGCCTATTTCTCAAAACTTTCCTCACACAACAACCAAGAACTGAAGTGGTGCCTTTTTCTATTTAGAGACTTAAGACAATTTTATTCTGTTTGTTTCCAGGGGTACAAGTTGAATTTAGGCTCATTCTGTGAGTGGATTTGTCTCAGATGAAGGTTTCTGGGCCATAACTCAAAAACGTCAATATTTTTTCATGAAACTCTATATACACGTCTCCCATGTACTGGAGAGGCTCCTTTCAACGTTCTCTCAGATATGCAAAACGAATTACAATTAACAGGGACAACTTAAATAACTTCTTTCTTTCTGTATTTCTTCACTGAAATGCTTCTGTGTTGGGGGATCCTGAAGATTTCGTGCTTGTTAGAATTGGAGATGTTAGTCCTCGTCTTCGGAGCCGTTTCTTTTGTAACAATAAAAGCAGACATGATCTAATTTAAAGTATGAACAAGGAAACACCCAAACAGGTTGGGTAAAGAAAAAAACCCGATAGACTATCCTTTTCCTTACACATGGAGCTAATGGTAGCTTAGTTAGCTATCCAACTAAAGCTGATTAAATCTGACAGGGATTACACTGAGTAAACTGATGCCAGCTGGTTAGGAAAGAGAAACTTTTTGTATTTTGATGTGTAAATCCGTAACTGTCAACACAAAGTTTGACATAGCTACAACAAATGAGGACAGCTAGGCTTAGCAAATGGATCTAATTTGGCTCTATTATCCTGAGACTATGTTGAAATCAGTTCCTGTGGGTTTCTGAGATTACTCATTGATCTAAACCATATAAATGAACACAGCAAATTATCATGTATCTGTTTGGAGCCATTTGCTAGTCATTTATTATGTATGTTGGGAATAATACTATGCACATCTATTCCTATTCTATGAGAGTGCAGGCAGGAAAACAACATGTTTATCCACATAACATATTGTTTACCTTCGGTGTAATTAAGTTTTTTTGACTTTCTGATCATCAGAAAGACCTTCAAAGAAGATGTTTTGTGATCCAACAAGTCATTTTGTGATTTCATACGGACACAGTAAAGTTTGAATTCCTCCCTTCGTCTGTGCTTCTCCTCTCATATTTGAGGCACTTTTCGTGTTGTAAATTTAATCTGTATATTGTTCCACGGCGGTTCCAAAAAAGCAGAGCAGGAACCCTTCATTATGAGCGTGCTCTGTGAGTGTGGTGTGGGCCTGTGGGGGGAAGCCAGCAGGCTGTTTGGCTCACTTAGACCATCACATACTGGGTATGTTCCACTCATCCTGTATTTAGGAGAAACCAAAAGTATTGTTAGTCCCCTCTCTGGTTTCACCCACCATAAAAGGCAGAAAAGAGAGGGAATACTGGCCTTTTAACATTTCTATGAGCTTCACTTTAAAATATGTGAAGTGTATGTCATCAGTCTAATCACTGGAATGAGAAAGGATAAGGATTATTCTTTTTAATTGTATTTTGCTGCACTGACTCTCCCCTCTCTATGTCATTCCCTGTGACTGAAGCAACAAATGTGTGTGAAAGTATTATCACAATACAATAAACTGATGCACATCCAGCAGAACAGGTCATTTGTCTTTGGCACTTGCAGCGTCGATAGAGCCATTCCTACAGGAAGTGAATTGCTCAACGTTTTGTAGGTTCTTGTGTTTTTATTGGCTGTTGCATGTCCAACTTCTGGAACTAATTAAAACCAGCCGAGCCTGCATGGCGCACACTCACACTTACAAATGTAATCATAAAGTGTGCATGCTCGCACACACACACACACACACACACACACACACACACATACACACACTAAATAAGCAAATTGAAACACACGCAAAGCTCATATCTGTACTCTCAACTCTGATCTACACATCCCACAAATCACACACCCACACACTAACTATTTCCAAAAGCCGACGGCCAATTCTTACTAATTCTTTTAAGAAGGAACACATCCATGAAGCTCATGGTGTATATCTATCAGGTGTAGACTGTGTGAAAAGTGCAGATTTGATATTTTTCTGCATGAAACACAGCAATGAAAGAAATACTCAGATCTTTACTTAAACCAGGAGTGTGGGACTTTTTTCGTATGAAAAAAACACCAATGACATACAGGCCAAACGAGTTTGCATAATGCTAATTGAGCCTCTAACCAACAGATAAATCTCTCTAGTTTACGATATTAAAATCTGGAACAACATTCCCATACTGCCACACAAGTAGCAACATGTTTCACATCAACCAGACGAGGTTGGTTTTCCCAGAGTTGAAGAGGGAGTGACAGAGAAGGATATTGAGGCCGTATGGCAGTACGGTGGAGCCTATGATGTCATAAACTCGTAAACTTAAGCGTCTGACTGCCACAAGGAGGTGACAGAAGTTCCACACTGCAGGTTTGTTGTCTATTCAGTATAAACGACACGAATATGACAATTCTGCTGTGTAGATACATTTTAAAGAAATTAACATAATCTAGAAACCCACAGCTTTTACCCCCCACTAACCCCCCCGTGAAGCCGGCCCTGAAAATATAGAAGGTATTTCAACCCTGGAGTATGACTGAGATAAGCTAGATGTCAGGCTATGTGTTCAAGAAAAGAGGGAAAGAACATGTAAATACATAAATAGGTAAATAAGTAAAACAATAAGAAAATAAATAGAGAATAAAGGAAGGTTTATAAAGTAATGGACCTCTAGAAGCTGTGTCCTGACAGCAATCAGATAGATTAAAGATTGAAGGAGTGAGGAAGTCAGGCCCAAGAGTAGCTAGCAGCTCTGGTAATATACCAAGAAAAAATCTTTTCAAATGTTGTGACTGAGTAGTGAATCTTCTCCAGGTTTCTCAGCGTGGGTGGGTAGAGCAGCACATTTCCATCTCAGTAAAACCGCACGTCTGGCCTGTAAAGAGGTGAAAGATAACACACGACGCCTGTCTGGAGTTAACCGTGCATCATCCTCCCTAAAGGTAACAAAGAGGACGACCAGAGGCATGCAGTTTGTTAAAAAACCATATCTGTCTTGTGACCATCTGCAAATGTTTTGTAGAACATTTTTCACTCCAAGAAGAAGACATTTATCAGAAGTGGATGGTTCAACATGGCTAATAGGCTACAAAAGCTTCCTCCATTGGATTTTCTGGTTCTCTGTTCCTTCAAAGATCGACACTGTGAGGATGGGGGGTGTAGATGGCATATTCATGAGTCAATTAAAGTTTCCTGACATGAAATATTCACTTGGAATGACTTCCCCCTACTGAATGAACTGCTTTTTTCCCCATTAGAATTAAATAATTTCATCCAGAACTTTTAACCTATAACTGAAATAAATAGTTGCTCAAAATGGTTTTATGATTAAAAAACAAAACAAAAAACAAACTGACTTAAAACAGGATATCTAATGTGTTTTCTGAATAATTTGTGAACGTCTCATCAGACTGAAGGTCTCTACTTTGGGCTCTCTCCCTCTGATGATGTATCATCTCAAGCATTAGGTATGAAACACATGTAGGACTCCAGTTGCTGTGAATAAGCTCATGTTATCTGGTTCAGGACTAGACTGTATAATGGTGACAGGGTCCAGCACATGGTGACCAGGGGTCCCCCAGCACCCTGCTGTCTTGAGTACTGGCTGTGTGGATTGTGAAGTTATGTGAGGTATTCCACTGTAAAACTTTACCAGGAGACAAGGAGTATATTCTTTCCAGCCCTTCCAGACCCCGGAGGCGGAGTAACTGTAGCCTTGCATGAGAGCACTTGCAGCTACAGTATACACCTCTCGGTTCCCAGGGAGCCGAAACTCTCCGAACCCTGCCTCATCTGGACACTTTCACTAGACACGGAGAGGAGTCGGCTACAAGCAATCATACTGAGTTACATTTTTATGTTTAATTCCTTGGAGATTGATGTATTTCTGAATAGTCTCATCCTATTATACTGTTTATTATTATGAGTGAATAAGGAGCTGGGTCATTCCTGGAGAAGAGAATTTATTTGAACACATGGTTGCTGTTATTACCATGATTAGCCTTTGAGATTCCATGCCTGATTTTCTTTGGAAACGACTCCGGTGTCTTCATCTTGTTTCAATTCAAGCCAATTATCTCTCAATCCCATTCCCACTGTCCTCGCTGTGAGTCACATGTTTATGCATGATTCACTCACCAGTTTTAGGCAAATGCCGCCCTTAATCACTATGAACAGATCATTGCACTGTTCAAGTTGAATGAGGTTTGCAGATCAGATGGAGTGGGTTTTGTTTAAATCGAAAGGTTTTACTGGAAATCTTGTGAGGGAGATGACTTGAGGTTAACAGGAAGGATGGGGAGCTGGGTTTTCATTCTGTTTGGATAGCAGCGGTTTTAATGAGATGATCCTCCGTTAGTCAGAGTCCCCACTGCCATGTTTGCATTGTTAGGATTGAAGGATTCACATCAACAGCAGAGAGTGTCTGGACGACACATGTAGCCTCGCCTGGAGAGAACTAGCCGGCCCTGCTTCGAAGTATGCAGGTCATTGGTCATGATTCTCCCAAGACTCTTTACCACGCATGTCTGTTCCCCAGTGAGTGCTTCCTCTCCATGAGGCTTTATAAACGTTTGGGCCACTCAGCTTGCATAACCAGAGACATTACTGTCAGAGTCATTAATAAATGTGTCAATCAGTTGTGACTGAAGATACTGGAGAGTGTTAAATTAATGCTTCTCTTGTGGACGTCTGGCGTCTCTTGAATGTGCTTAAAGAAACTGAGATGTTTCAAATGCTCTGAAGAGACACTAAGCTTAAAAGATTGGTTCAGATCTGAGTACAATTCTCCCATGTCGTATGAATGCTGAACATATCCGAAAGGAAAATAAGCTTATTTGTTTTCTTGCTGAGGGAATAACGATGCCACTCTCATGTGTACACTAAATATGAAGCTTTAGCTGGCGGCTGACAACTTTAGCTTATCATAAACACTGGAAATGTGGGGAAATGGCTCCTCTGGCTCCCCTGGCTCCCCTGGCTCCACCCAAAGGTAACAAAATCCACCTCCAAGGACCTCGAACACTCAGTAACAAGCATGAAATACCTTTGTGCAGAGCATGAATGGTGCAGTTTTTGATGCACCAAGACGAACATTTAAATGCCTCAATTAGAGAAAAACCTCACCAGTTCTTCTCAGCCATCAGCGATGCTGTGAGGCAGCGATGAGCCTTCAGCTCTTACACCTGCAGAGCATTATGTGAGGTTTGCAAATTGTCAATTCCTCTGGAAACTGCGGCAGAGAGAGTCTGAGGGTGGCCTGATTGTGTTGTTTGTGGTTTTACATTTCACTTCTGTGTGTGATGCTGTAAATGGAAGTAAGCAACAAAAACACGGAAAATATATTCACATATTTTAAATGCACCTCACTGCTGAGAAATGTAAATACCCCTCCAACACACACACACACACACACAGAGTCCCAGACAGACATTAATTGAGTTACAAACTGACAATAGCACAAAGACAAATATTGGACTGAAACGTCTGGCTGCAGTGTGAACCAGGCCACTGACAGAACACAAAGAGAGGATTTGCTTTTTCAGGCTTCCAACTTCTCTTTGTGTTCATCAAAAGGGAGAGTTTTGCAATGACGTGTGAAATATTCACACTGTGCAGCAGCTGTGGATGGCCATGCGACACTGAGCACACCGGGCCTGACCTACAGACAACTCCTCTTACTGTAGCAACACTTTGGAATTAACCACAGACCTCCGCATACATGTGTCCTCCTTGTAGGACCGCTGGTCAGTCAAAGTAGCAAAGGTGCCCTTGTGGCACTAAACCATGCTTTCACCTTCTGGACATCACATGCTTGAGTCACAGAGCCAACCAAAGAGCAGGCAGAAAGGCACAACTGAGTCAGAGACAGTTTAGCAGCTTGAACAGATCGAGACACGATCTGTAAACCCACATGAACGGCAAAACATTTGTACGGACCAAACTTTATTTCATGCATTAACTCCGTGGCTTTAAAGCTAATAGCATCGCATGAAACAGAAATGAAGAAGTCATTTATGTTGCTGTAGACTGCATTCTCTGTCCTCCCCCAACCTTTAAGGATGATGCATGTGCATCACTCCAGCGTACATTCCCTGTGTAAGAACTGATGTGCGTAGGTGATTTTTGCAAGCTGTACTGGCTCAATAATAGCTCAGCTTTTCTGGGTGGAGCAGGTGTTTGTTTTTGCACACCACAAAACACGCTTACATCAATCACACTTTAGACTGCACTCACTTGTTTTCTCAAACAAAACACATGCTTCCAGACAATGCAGTTTACATTCTGACGTACTGGATAACGAGGAGTTACACTTTTATAAAATAAAACATTGAACATTATTATATTATTCAAAAAAGGTGTATGTTGGTAAAACTATACTGAACATGTAGAAATATATTTTAATTATTGTATACCAGTGGTAATAGACATGTTTAGATGTGGGTGGTGATTCAGAGGTCTGGAATCAGTAGCCAAACTCAACCCAGCACATTTTTCCTTTACCAATTCATCTTACTTAATCTGTGTAAGCCCAGACAAACCCATGAGAACAATGAACTGTGAGAATGTTTTAAAAAGAAGAAAAAAAAACAAACAACCTTTCTCTCAGGATTTCTGTAGGTCTCATGTTAGATAAACCATATCTAAACCATATATATGTGACCAGAATGTAAAGACCTCTCCTGAATCTTAATGTGTTGGGGTCACTTTATCAAGTCCAAGCTTCCTGTTATTTTCTCCCATTTTTCCTCTTTGCCCATCATATTTGAGATTTTTCCCATGAAAACTCATTTCCTGCAGACAAGTGCACTGCATGTTCATATTTATCTCCAAACAGCGAACACTTCATCCTTAATATTGTTTCACATAAATCTGCATAATGTGTCGAAAAATGACCCAAAGAAGAATTGTTGATATACTGCATGTGTATGAAGGTAAACTCATTTCCAAGGGCAGTGGGAGAACCAAAACGAGTCAGACGTGGATTTTTAATTCAGTGTGATTTTTTCTTCATGTAGTAAATGAAGCATAACATAAAATAAAGATAACAGAGAGAAAGAGAGAGAGAGAGAGAGAGAGAGAGAGAGAGAGAGAGAGAGAGAGCTGAGCAGGCTTAAACCGTACAAAACGTCAGATTTAACAGAATAGAAGAAGAGCGGTGCAAACATTTGGAGGGAAAAAACAGCTTCAAGTTTACAAAAACACAGTCAGGTTTAATAAAACATAAGGCTAACAGGCTACAGAGACGGCATGCTCGACACTTCAAGAGCAAAACCATTGTTTTCCTTCCTTCATTGTTTGCTGCATGTTGCTTTTTTCCACCAGAGCATTAAACTTTAAATATCCTCAACTTTTCAGCATAAGGTGCTGGAGTCACACCACTTTTTCCATTTGATTGGATAGTTGCACACACAACCCCTCTCCACAGGTGCACCATAATGCTTTTGCTGCTGTTCTTTCTGCTGCTGTGTATCCACCTGTTGTAACGTGGACAGCCAAGCAGTTTAGGTGGTCAACAACTGCTGAGGGAAGCATAAGGGACTAAAATATTGTCCTTTCATCAGTGGACAACATTTGGCACAAAACTAGATCAAAACCTGCCAAGTGACCAGTCTGCTAACGACAAACGACAGACCCATGACTGCTGTGACAGCTGAAAAACTCACTCCCTTCACTCAGGAACTGAAGTACAACATTTTTGGTTCATGAGAAAATCCACAGGAAGTTACATGAAGTTTACAGGAAGTTATCAAGCCCCCAGGAATGGTGATGGTCTATGAAGTGTTTTTGCCAAAGTAACCTCATGAAGCACTTTTGCTTTTATTACTTGACGCACACTTTTCAAAATATGCACCCAGTGAGCAACTATCATAATACTGGGGCGCCATCTTTGAAGAAGGTATCCATGAGGTTTATGTACAGGACTGTTAATTGGCTGGAAACAGTGACTTCCTGGAGTCTTCCCTAGTTGCTCTGCAACTGCTCCCTAACAAAATATGATTTGATTAGTTGATTAGTGAGTCTTAAAGGTGTTAGTCCACTTGTTTGTTTGTTTTTTTAAAAATACATCTATAATCTGTAAATTGTTGTTTTCATTTGATGGGTCAAATCCTAAAACATCTCAGTCATTTTAACACAAAAACTCACACACTGTGCAGTTCTGGAGGTCTTTGGCCATTTTAAACAGGACATTTCTGTCGTATTTCAAACAGTCTACTCTTCTACTCTTTTCCCTGGCGTCGGTCACAGCACTCAGAAGACAGCCACGGGTAGACATTGCCTGAACCTCTTTTACGTAACATTGCTCTCTCAACTTTCCCCTTATTTCCTAAAAAAAACATAAATACTTCAAAAGACTCTGTCACATCCTCTGCCACAGCAGGAGTCTTCGTGTCTTTCTTCATTGTGTTGGCCCTGAATGCTGCCTCCTGAAGTAATAGACGTTAATAGAATGTGCTCCACTCTGAGGTGGGTGTGTCTGTTGTTTTTCCCATGACTTCACTGTTTTCAGTCGTTGCTCTTTAACCGTTTTGAAGAGATGTCCACAGCTGGACTGCATCACTGCAGGAATATATGGCCATACTCTAAGACTAAATATTGCATGTAGATCATAAATGGTTATCTGGTATTTACCACGCATGTATGAAACTCAAAGATAAAGTTATTGTGAAGGCATGCTGTGTGAATTAAGGAGCTGTAACTGTGAGCTGCAAGTCATTTCCTTCTAAGTGCAAATGTCTTGTTTGCATACTCTCTGCTGCTTTGGTTTGCACCAGTCTGCTCCCGCATGTGACGAATGGCAAAGCACACTTCTATGCTTTGCCATCAAAATCTTTGCATGTTGTTCAACCACCGCGATCATTTAAGTTGTCTTTGTTCCCAATTCTACACATTCAAATGAGCAATAAAAAACTTTGAAATAAAAAGGCCAGACTGTTTCTTTCATGTTCTGTCGACTGGGTTGTGTCAAGAGCATTAGACGGTAATGGGTGGTTCACCACATAAGGGTTCTCACTTTGCAAAAGATTACAGCAAAGCAGTGAGACCTTACCCACCCTGCACAACATGACTCAAAAATAACCATTCTTCACAGAGGGGCCAGTTTTAAGTTTCTCCACCCACGCCTGCTGCCTTTTTTAACATCTCTGCTGTTTGGGCTTGTGCAAAGAGTTCAACTAATGACCGAAAAATGCTGCTCGGCTTGGGGAGTTTGAGCATTGTCCACTGGGATTCTTAAAAGTGTAGATGAAAGATGAGAAGGAAAATTAACGGAAGTGGCAACACTTCTTGCAGTGCATTTTCACAGGAAGTCATTATTTACTGGTTTCAGTACTGGTGTCTGTGAGGACCTGGAGTAGTGGAGGTGTCTCTCGAGCTGCTAGATTTCAGTGCTGATACATTCACTCCCAGAAATCCCCTAATGATAGAAGCTAGCAGGCAGAGACATTGTTTTTTTTTGTTTCTCTCTCTGCCTGTCTCATGTTCTTTTCATTGGAATACGTGAATGTTTTAACTTCTGCAAAGATATCTGATTTCAGATCTCAGACCTAGAGGAGAACAAACACCAGCAATCAGAGGTTTAACCCCTAAAATCCCTTTAAACAATGTCCAAATTCCCATCTGTTCTTAGTGTTTGTTCTTTTGCCCTCCCTCCCTTCAACTGGAATTAACACTACATTGTTTCAACAAGTGATACCGCTGACATGCCTTGTGTGTCTAGACGGATAGATACAGCTATCTAAATCACGGCTTCATTTCTTCTAGAGCAGAGAGTGGGATTCCTGAGCCCATTGTTTGGAGGACAGTCAAAGGCCTTGATGTGGGCTGTGGGAGCAGATGAAATGCCAGCAGAAGGATGTGTGTTTGCTCATTACTGAGAGAAGCTCAGGAAACACATGGCTTCACTGACTACTGATGAGCCCTCCTCATTTCCCATGATCGCACAGGAAACAGGGCAGGTACATACCGTAAACTGGAAGCCATCCCTGCAGATCTGTGAGTTATTCTCAGATTAGATTATGTCATGTACAGAACTTGAAGTTCTTTGATTCATGGAGTCTGAGTATACGTCCAGAACCCACATAGCCAGTGGCTTGAGGTCAACCAGGACCAAGGGGAGTCTTTACAAAGCTCAAAAACAGTCATGATCCCACTTTTATGTTCAGTTTATGTTGAAACTGGGAAACTGGCTTTGGTTGCTCAACCATTCCTCCTTCACCTTCAGCTTTTCTTTAGTATTTATGTCACTGCTTATTGTCCCAGCCTCTAAAGGTCAATGTGGCCAACAAATAGATATATCCGGTCCACTGTTGGACCAACAGTTTTGTCCAGACTGAAATATCTATATCAGTTGTATTGCCATGACATGACATTCATGGTCACCAGAGGATAATGACATAACCTCTAGTGCTGCCATCAGGTTAAAATTTTAATTTGTGCTCTATATTCTGCTTTATCACCAAATACCTGCAAAGCTAATAATGTTCCCAGCAGCTTTAGCATTGTCTGTAGTTACCTCTGCTTATGAGGTAATGTTTTCTCCCATGTTTGTTGGTTGGTTTGTTTGTTTGTTTGTCAGCTGGATTATGAACAAAAATCACTGGATGGATGTCTATGAAACCTGGTGGTAGGACGGGGCATGGGCCAATAATGAACCCATTACATGTTGGTGCAGATCCGGATAGGGGGGCGATTCCATTCATTTTCCTTAACATTGCATTTTTCAACATTTCCTTCATTACATAATTAATCACTCATTACTGAGTGATATTCTTATGGAATTGTAATAAACCCTTTCATTAAATAAAAAGTACAATAAAAAATAAGCATTGACAAATTTGTTTACACATTAATTCATTAATATATAAACAAATAGGCTAAATTACAAAATAATTAATTATTCTGTATTCGAATGGGCAATGATATATGAATTTATCAAAAAAAATTAAAAAGGGTTTTACCAAAATAACTTTAAAAACAGTGAATAATTAGTCAACATTATTTAAAAATATATCAATATTTTAAGATTTTAATTTGGCACTTTTCCAGCTGATATTCCTTTTCCCATTAGCTTGTCCTTTAGCTTCTTTGTTTAGCCTTACACTGCTACAACAATGCAAACTATGGGTCCTCTCGGCACCCAAACAGTGTTTGAAAGACAGCTGAGGTATGATGTGGGTGATGCTCTCCAACCTGTCAGAAAACTTCTTACTTCTCTATTTACAACTTTATTTTTAAGCACATTTTTACATTTCATAATCAATTTATGATTCATGAATGTATTTTTGAATGATGTACTTACTGCCAGATGACGCATACACTCATCATATCACCACTTTATCAACTCATCATTGAAAAGCTATGACTGTTTTCATTGGCAGTGGAAAGTGACCTCCCTGAACCTCTACAATAGATGGGCTATAAAGACGTGGCAACGGTCTCCAGAAAATGGGATTAAAAAAAAGTTTGGCTGCCCTTGTCGCTATTATCCAACATCTCACACACACACACACACACACACACATTCCTTATCATAACTTGTCATCAAACACTCATATCCTCACATTGTCCCCGAGGAAAGCTGGCCTCCCTGCTGCAGATATAAACTGGATCCAACCCTCATGCTCTCCTCCTCCCTTTAAGAAAAAAGTACCCTTATACCCCATTTCTCAGCCTGTTACATGAAGATCCCTCCATGTGTCTAAAATTGGAACAAGATCCCTCCTCATTTGGTCATCCCCACCTCTCGCCTTTGCACGCTCGTTTCCTCAGATTTGGGATGCAGCTGTGGCCTTGTGTGACGTCTGGGGGTGAAGGGGAAGGGTTGTGGGGTCAGTGGAAGGCACAGACGGGGGGGTGTTATGATAGGCGCAGCGCCAGGCTCAACGAAAACGCCATTCAGCACCATGGAGATGGAAGAAGAGATATTTTTCTGTTGACTTTCACCAGAATCAGTCTGCTCTTCTTTTTCTCTTCTACCGGAGAGTTTAAAAATGTCCTTGTTCACCCTGAAGCATCCCTCATAACTGCTCTTATTGAATGTCGTTATCAACAACTCATGCATGCCCTCAAGCCAAAGTGTGCATGATTATCACTCACCATACGTGTTGAAGAGATCATGTTCAAAAAATGCACTGAGCAACTTTTAATTCCTCTTTTTACATGTCAAAGAGCTAAGAAGGTATGTTTTCTTTTAGCCCAATATATTCATTTACCACAAAGTCTCATTCTTGATGCGTGAGTCTTAAAGGAAGTGTGTGTATTATACATTCGAATTAAATGAGGCCCGGGGGAAAATGTTACTAGCCTATACTATCTTAAGCTTTCTGTCTTTTGTGAGAACATTTACTGTTTCCATTTAAAGGTGCAATCACACAGTTACACACACCATGCCCTGCAAACTCTGCTGAGGCCTGTTGTGAGCTGTGGGTGTCAGGCCAGCTGACAGCAGCGTCACACAGGCATCTTTAGCTTGGGCATAGTCATGTCATTTCTGTTCAACAGCTGTCAAACTGAATGATTAACCAGCAAATACTTCAGCTGCTTATTCAGTGCTTATTTAAATCATCTATTCAGTACCGTTCACTATTGAATCCATACATCCAGTACTTTAATTACAATTACTATTCATTAATTACTGTTGCTTATACTTCTCTACTCAGTTGCTTACTAGTTTTCACAAAATGTTGTGTTCAGGTGTTAGAACTGACTCAAAATGTGGATTTTTATTTCTAATTTATTAATAATTAACTTTGCCAACAAGAGTTAGAGGAGATTATGTGATTATATTATGTGTTTGTTTGTTTGTCCACCAGATGCTTTGAAATGTTGGCATCAGATTTTGATGAAATTTTGTGTAAGGAGGGATCTTGGGCAAAGGAAGGGTTAATTAAAATTTAAGGCGGATCCAAGAGTATGGATGCATGTTCTGCATCCCGTTTTCACTGTCTTCAACACAGACAGAGCATTTTATTTACAACATTTTGCCAAAATCCAGAAAAATAACAATAAGCCAATACAAAAACAATGATGCTAATTAATGACAATGGAATTGGAACTGATAAGCCCTCTCTGACAGCTTTCTAGTTTCTTTTTTTTTTTTTTTCAAATTAGCTGTGCTACTTTTTTTTCCTTGGTACCTACAGAAGTACCCCCAAGCTAGGAATCACTGTGATATGATATTAAGATGAGTAAAGCTGACAGGTATGAGCATTCATACCTTTAGGGTTCTCCAATACTCTGGAAGCCGGCTTTCTGCGTGTCTTCTAGAGAAACTAAACAGAGCGTGTGATTCCTGATAAGATAAGTCAACCACTTACAACCAAGCTATGTTACTCCTCCGGGTGCAGGGCCTCTGCCTCCTCACTGTCGCTTTGCCTGCCTTATGTCGTAGATAATTACAGGTTGTAAAACACGACAGGAGAAACTACTCTCACCCTCTCAGTTTGGTAAATATGGGGATTACAGTCTTAAATAAACTGAGCGTGATAAATGTTTGGACAAAGCCTCAGGGATTATTGGGGCCTCTGTCTGTAGGAAACAATGACATCAGCACACGGAGAACAAAAACAGAACATTGGTCTGAATGGCGTCAAAACATGAAATCAGTTCTCTTACTGGCTCTGCAGTGATGGAATACTTCTGTGTAACTTCACATCATCTCTGCTATTATGTTAACAGCCCCCGTGTTTCCTCCTTGGAAATAAATGCCTCCAGCTCAACCCAACAAAGTGCATTAGGAGGAGTCATCTGGGGTAATTCATTACAACACACTAAAGCTGTGCACCAAAGCCTCAGCATCAAGACATCCGACATCCAGAGTGATAACTGACAGCTCAGAGGTGACGGGAACGTCTGCAGTGATCTGGATTCCCAGTGAATCCAGACAAAGGGTTTGATTCAGTTTTTTTTTTCATTTTCTTTAACACTGTTTTTTTTATTGACATTTTCTTTAATTTCTCAGGCAATGATACATGGATCTTATGGAAAAACAATCTGACATATTCAGGGGGACTGGTATTCATGACGCTGTGCAATTTGGTTTGGCTCCAAATAAAAATTTGAATCCACTAGATTTAAATGTTTTGCTGTTACCAGTGACCTTAAACTATTAGATAAAAACTATGAGTTTGATTTTGGAAAAGGCTTGATTGAAATGGAATAAAATTGCTTTAAAGGTTATGCACCAAATTTAATTGCGTTTTCTGGAGCAGTTGGGCAGAGGCAATAGTCAAATCCTTAAAATTTGGGCCTAGATCCGGATCAGGATCCAGGATTTTTTTATTTTCTTCAACAATGTGAGATAGGGCTATTTTTTGACATTTTTGTAATTATCTTGAAAAATCTCTTCAAAACTTTTCATAATTGAAAAAAATCATGCTTAGGGAACCTTTTATGCGCATTTTGCTGCAGACCCAGATCAGAATATGACAAACTGCAGACATAAAGGTCAAAGGCCGTTTTTTGACATATTCCCTGCAGAACTTATTTCCACAAATTGTTGCAGAAGGGTGGGGGATGGGTCAGGCAAATTAAACAGACATGTGTTGGATTATTTGGCTTTTGCACAGGTCTGCCATTCTAGTTTCATCACTTAAGCTGCATTTCCACTATGCAGTACCAGCTCTACTCGACTCAACTCGCCTTGGTATCAGGTACTTTTCTGCAGGTCGTTTTATAGTTCCTCCTCAAGGTAGGTGGACGCTGTGGCGTAGTCTTCAATGCGACACACACCTCTTGTCCACCTCTCATCATCCTCTCATCAGTTGTTTAAGACAGAAACAACTGCATCTCCTCAGTATAGCGGCTGCAATTTTTTTTTAAAGTTACAAGCTTTGCTGTTTGAGTGTGGCTGCCATTGATTTGTGCTGTGCATGCATCCCGGGCATCGATTACACAATGACACAGAAATGATTCTCTCTGACCAATAAATGGCCTGTAATGTTTCACGTGACCTTTTAGTATCTGCTCGGCTTCGCATGGAACCACAAAAAGAAAAAGTTAGTACCAGGAAGCAGGCACTTTTTCCCTGATGGAAAACCAAATAAGACGAGTAGAGTGGAGCTGGTACTGCATAGTGGAAATGAGGCTTTTGTATACCAACTTGACGCTTCCTTTATTTTGAGCTTTTGCAGACAGTGTAGGGCCCGAGCTGCACGAGATGAGGTTTGACCCAGATTATTGTTTAGAATTAGTCACATACCAGCTTGTAGCCACAATTCTCATAATAAGAACACCGACAGCATGCCATCTTGTGCTGTGGTTTGTGTCTGAAAATGGCAAGAATGGTTCTTGATTTTCCCCTTTACACGCGTGTGTGTGTGTTTCATGTCTTTGTTTGCTCATGTTGTTCTTTTCTCTCAGGGACCTACTGTGGTCGGAGTGTTTCTGAACAAAAGGAAACATAAAGATCCTGTATGTCTGCATTAGATCTGTCAGAACTTATAACACGCAGGATCATAAGAACATTAAAACATCATTCTAACTAAAGAGTTATGTTGTGTCTTCCTCATTTCTTTCGTCAGCTTGTTTAAAATCTTTCCCAGACAGCCGAGGGGGGGGGAGGGTTTTTTAAAGTGTTTTTAGTTGCGTTTCTGGAGAGCATTTTAGTGTTTCCTGTGATGTTTTACAGATCTGTGGAGCAGTGGGAGGCTGGGAACTGCTGTGCTAGGAATGTTTGGACTGTATATTTGAATAAATAAGAGAGCCGACTTGGTTTTCAATAACAGTCACTGGGGAAAGTGGCAAATCTTTTTCATGACTCCATATTTATTTTCTTAGAATTAGAAACAGAAAAACATCACAAATCCTCTCTCAACCTTGAACAAACATGGACTCATGACAAAGTCAATAGGATCACTATTATGCTAACAATAATTTCAAGAGACGTTTTCTCCTTCTTTCCGTTCTTTTCTTCTTTTCACATGTTTCTGTACTTAAAGCGGAATGCACTCCACGCTGGATTATTAATGAGCTGGATAAATAAAAAGGTTCTTCCTCAAGGTGATCACGCTATTACTGGACTGGATTGACACACATCTGATAAACTAGATGATTCATTTGATTTCTTGACTAGATAAAGATCAGTAACTCAGTTAGTTTCCTGTGGAGCAGAAAACTCAGCATCACAGAAAAATCCTCTGTTTATCCTCCATTAATCTATTGTATGTAATCTACTAATAACATACGATGTCAGTGAAGCTTTAATTGTCTTTAAATGACCAAAGCAGGATATTCTTAAACTGTGGTATTTATCTTGTTGTCAGTACAGACTAAGGCCCTCTTCAGGTGTGGTAATAACATGTGTCCTGGGTAATCTGATTATAATTCCACATAAGATGAGTATTTGTGATCAGATCTCAGGGGCCATTTTCACGATGACTGTTTCACCCAAACATGGAAACCTTTTGTTGCGTTTTGGCCATCCGTTTACACGAGAACAGCGTTTTGGGGACAGAAACCTCAAACTTTTGAAATGTGTGGAAGTGGAAACTTTTCAAAACGCCACCCTACTGTTGTCGTGTAAACAGGAAAAACGGAACTGAAGACAATGACGACACAGCCCTGCTTCACACATGCCTATTACGGTTCCTGCCAGCCTTATTCATGTACACAGACAGCAAACATGGCCAGAACAACAACAAAAATACATTTGTGCTGCAGACTCTGTTGATTTATTAAAGCTCCTTCAATGTAGATTTGCAGAACCACCACTGTGATCTTATTCTGTGATGTTGTTTTAAAAAGTTACCCCACTAACTACTGCCTCGGCATACATACGACAGCATTTTCAGTTGTGTTTGTGGGTCTACAAACACAACTGAACACTGTGTGTACGGGGATCATTTCAGAAACGATGCCATGTGAATGCAGAAGATTTTGAAAACGCAAAGAAAAAACTTCTCCGTTTTCAGCTACAATACTGTCGTGTAAATGGGGCCTCAGTTCCCTGCACAATATGCAAATAAACATCACTGGGACAAAAAGACATAATGAAATAAGAAATAACCTAATGTAATGTATAACATTGGTAAATTCTCAAAATACTTAAGAGTTTGTCATCTACAGTGTTTCACAACATTTATATTGTTTCTCCGAACTGGAAGACTTTTTAAAGTAGTTTGGGGACTTTCTTCACAGTTGACAAAAAAGTAGGATTAATTATTTATTGTTTACTATATGTGTAAATATGACATGATTACTTCTTTCATAAATTTGGTGTAAAAGGTGAGATCAGTTGAAACAGTGTGTTCAATTTACGGCTGCGTGTTTGCAGACTGAGTAGCAAACAAACGGACACTTTTTACAAGGAAAAAAAAAACTAAATGTTTTGCTTTTAATGCCAAATTTGCAGAAATGCACGAATTATTTAGAATTTCCTTCAGCTGATTCAAAAAGCTACTCCTGGCTCAACAGCTCTCAAAAGTGCAGTTTTCATGGGGGTCTGTGGTTGTTGTAGCCACTAGTTAAGTGGTAAAATCAGTAGAAACAGTGTGTTCACACACATCTGCTGCGCACCTCGGTAGGTAAGAGAGCACAAAAATGGAATTTGCATTACAGTAAACCAAATAGACGTCATCCATTATGTCACAGAGAACGCTAGCTGAGTGGGCGCTCCTTCAATGTGGCTCAGGACACATTAGCGTTCCCACTGTTAAAAGAATGTGGCCACATGAGGTCTAGAAAACCTGAATACCATCTGAGTGATCGGATCTCAAATGCGTCCTCAATGCGTCTGTACTTAGGACTGTCCACTTGTGACTGGATCACTGACGACGAATGTTAATACCAGGTCTGATCAGTGTCCTGTGGTGCCGAAGGGGAAAACTACTGCATTCACTATGGTAATGAACTCTACCTATAAGGGGTGAATCAGCACCTCTGAGTGAAATGGAAACCTTTACGACCCTGATCTGATGTTTAAAGTGCAGTTTGGCTCCCATGGAGAGGATTATGAAATATATATATATATATGTATATATATATATATATATATATATATATATATATATATACGTATATATATATATATATATACACTACCACTGGACACAGTTTCCCATTCTTTTTGACTGGTACTGTATATATATTATAAATAACTGTTGACTGATGTGATATTAGTCCTCACTGTCTTAAAAGATATTAAAATCACTGACAAATGGTTAAATGTATCTTATAGAACACATGCAGAAATGTCCTGATGATCACTGTTCTGCCATGTTTGGTTCAGTCTAAAGTCACTCTGGTATACTGACAACTGTTTCCACCAGTCCCAGCCCACACCGCACAAAAGACTGACTGCTTTCTTAAAATCAGCAGGACTTTACTCTCAGGACTGAGACTTTGGCAGTGTGAACCTTTTGGTTGGAAGCATCAAACCGCCGTGTGTAGTCAGCAGGACTGCAGAGATGTTTTACCATCATTTACCATCATTCTCTCTGCTGTCTGCTATTGCTTTAACTTTCTGTCAAGCTTGCTGAACCCAAACTTCAATCTTTCCGCGCACCAGTCCACTGTGATCATCAAACCGCCATTTCATTATGTTTTCTTTTGTTTTCCTCTCCTTCCATCAGACGGTTCCCTGACTTCGCAGGGTGCCCCGGCTAAACAAGACCCTGGGATGTTTGTTTTACGGTGGTGCCGTTCTTTCATGGTTTATGAATGCTGTGAGTGGGGAGCAGAGAGGGAGAGAGAGCAGGAAAAAGAGCTGGATTAAGAGAAGAGGGTCTAAAAAAAGTGGGAGCAAGAGGAAGAGAGGAATCCAAAGAAAGCTGTGACATATTACTTGCGTCACCTCTCGGCCCCTTCCTTATCTTTTTAATTTATCTGCTGCAGCTAAAGGGAAGTGAGTCCAAATCCTTAACAGTTGCTTTGACCCTGCTGCAGTGTCACCAGTTCATCGCTTTTGATAACTTCCAAATTCCAGAGTGACCAAAGCATGTTAACTGTCTGTGTCACAGTGAGGAGGAGGAGAAGGAGGAAAGAGAAGAGAGGAGGATCAGCCTGGAGGCCGAGGCCTTTGATACTGTCTGGTGAGAATAGCAGAGCTCTGCTAGGGTCTGTGGAGGCCTGGGGGTGTGGGGGGGGGGTGAATCCAACCATTTCTTTGTAGACACTGATGTGAGGCTGTGTGAACAGGGTGTCTCCCTCACCTCACCCGTGGTTGTGTGTAGGAGGAAGGTCGTGGACCCACCCTCTCTATTGAGCACACGAGCTGACGAGGGGAAAATAACAGGGCTAACTGACCTAAGGGGAACACTGCAGTGCCACCCTGTAATCACAGTCAACTCGTTCACATATAGACTAAATAAGTATATTCTGTATGTGGTCATACAATGAAAAACAGCAGTATTTACAGTACACCCTGAAAACACATGCTTGTATAGTAAGAACCATTGTAGGGCCAGATAGCATATAGTGGTGGGATGAAGCGCTGGCATGTGAGAATCACTTGACATTAGCAAGGTAGATAATATGGAACATTAATATAGCAGTAAAAATCTATTTGTTGCGTAAAGATAAAGCGGATTAGAGAATGACCTCATGCCTAATCAATGGCACCTGTCAGCGGTTGGGATGTATTTGGGAGCAAGTGAACATTTTGTTGAAGCTGATGTGTTGTAAGCATGAAAAATGGCCAAGCTTAAGGATCTGCGTGTCTTTGACAAAGGCTAAAAGTGTGATGACTAGACGACTGGGTCAGAGCATCTCCAAAACTGCAGGTCTTGTTGGGGGATCCTGGTCTGCAGTGGTTGGTACCTACCAAAAGTGGTCTAAGGAAGGACAACGGTAAACCAGCGAAAGGGTCAGGGGTGTCCAAGGCTCAATGATGTACATTGGGAGTGAAGGCTATAGCCCATGTTGTCTGATCACACTGAAGAGCTACTGTAGCACAAATCGCTGACCGGTCAGAGTGTCTATGCTGACCCCTGTCCACAGCCCAAAGAGCCTACAATGTGCATGTTAGCATCAGATCAATGGAAGAAGACTGACTGGTCTGATGGATCACATTTTCTTACACATCATGTGGACCGCCGGGTGCGTGTGTGTCGCTTATGGCTTATTTTGATGAGGTATCACGTGTCCGACCCACAGCGAGGATATTTAAAAAGCAGCTAGTTAGCAGCTAACTCAAAGAAGAAGAAAATCAACCGAATAGAGGATGAAATCAACCGCCATGTAATAGAGATGGTAAATAATTGTTTTTCTATGTTATTTCATTGTTAACAAAGCGTTGCTCAACACATATGTAAATGTCACACTTGATTCAGACGCTGCTGTTTTACACATCATGCATCTTTCTTCTTTCTTTATAAATAAACAAAGGCAGTGTAGAGAAGGGTCTTTGTTGCGGCGCTGTTTTGCACAATATCTGCGTAAAAAGAGCTTGTGTCACTAAGACTCTAGAACCAAATATTTGATATTTAAAATGTCTGTGTGGGGAATTTTGCAGGGCCTTCCTCTGGTGTGGTGAGTCTATAATGCTGGAAAAACACACACACACACACACACACACACACACATTCCTGCACACACAACCTCACGGGATGAATTTGTTCCACTATATCAACACATCCTTCACCGTGGATTGAAGACAAAGTGCAGACCTTTAGGTCAGAAACATCACTTACGTGGTCAGAGAAAACATTTTGCATTGGCACAGGTGATCAGTAGCCACTCAGACTTCAAACAGATTTCATTTATTTGAACTTGTGGCCTGTTTTACTTCACTTTCACATGACTCTTCTCATAAAGTCACAGGCTTAAAAAGATGGAATGAAAGACAATGTGGCTTTTCACAAAGCTCTCACCAGCACAAAAGAAAGAATTCAGTAGGAAAAGATGCAGATCCCATACAGCTGGTGCAGTGTGTGAGGGATTTTGGTATCGTGTGATTGGGGCTTTGCTGCCAAGCACAGAGGGGACAGCAAGCTGAAAGCACATTCTCTATGGTTATGTGACTGTGCATGTTAAAATGAGCATGTATCTTGAGGACAGAGAAAAGCTTGAATTGATTTGTAACTTTTCTCCACTTACATCTAAAATCCATTTGCGTCTGTGATCACTTCAACAGTCTGGACAGCTCCACACATTGTGTGCATCATCAGCAGCTTCAAGATGATTTATTTCAGCTCAAGTTCTGTCTGACATTTTTATTGTCAACATTTGATCCAAATGTTAACATGAACTGAAGTCCAACATGGTCAGCTTAGACTCGGAGTGAAGTCCAGACTGTCTCTCCATGGGATCTACTTGGAAGATTTATGGACACCAAGGGTGCACGGGGACGACGTCTCCATTCAATGTCTTCATTGTGCTCTGAATGTGCGTTGTGGTGCTGGGTGAAGGAGGTGGGTCAATCCACTTTCTAAAAGGATTAAAAGGGCAAACCAGACACATACACACATAAATCCGCACAGCTCATAAATAGACAAACACAATAAAATTCCTTCGCACGTCACAATTGAATGTTTGAAATTATAGTCGGCCATTTGTTTTACAAATTACAACCCCAATTCCAAAAAAGACATTATGTAAAATGTCAATAAAAACACAATGATTTGCAAATCATTTCTAACCTAAACGCTACTGATGGCAGCATCTGTTGTTCCTAAACCTGTATGTACCTTTCAGTCCACTTCCAATCCAATCCACTTTATTTATAGAGCACATTTAAAAACAACTGAGGTTGACCAAAGTGCTGCACAATCAAATGAAATAAATAAAACACAATTTATAAACAATCATTAAACTAATTAAGTAAAAACACATAAGAACACATCTTAAAAACAAGAACACAGCATTTCAGCAGACACAGATGTGCAGGTTACCCATACCATGGGCACTAACAGCCCCCCATACCATCACTGATGCTGGATTTTGAACTTTGAGCTGGTAACAATGTGGATGGTCCTTTTCTCTTTAGCCCAGAGGACACGACGTCCATGGTTTCTAAAAACTATCTGAGCTGTGTTTACTGACAACGGTTTTCCAAGGTGTTCCTGAGGCCATGTAGTAAAATGCTTCATAGAATCATGTCAGTTTTTAATGCAGTGCCGCCTGAGGGGTCAGAGGTCACGGACATTCAGTGTTAGTTTTCGTCCTTACCTCTGACATGCAGAGATTTCTCCAGATTCTCTGAATGTTTGATTAAGTTATGGCCTGTAGATTACTGTGCGTTGGGAAATGCTGTCCTTAAACTGTTGGACTATTTGTCCAAACAGATTTCCACAAAGTGTTGAACCTCTCTCCATCTTTGCTTCTGAATGACTGAGCCTTTCAATGTCCCTCTCACACACAGTCATGACACTATCACCCTTTACCAATGAACCTCTTTACATGTTTTTGGTGGTGGGAGGAAGCTGGAGAACCTGGAGGAGGAGAACCCACGCAGACAAGGGGAGAGCATGCAAACTCCGCACAGAAAAGTCCCAGGTCCACAAGTGGATTTGAACCCAGGACCTTCTTGCTGTGAGTCAACAGCGCTACGCAGACTGGCCCTGTTCCCTTAAATTTGTCTGCAAACGTTCTCTCAAGGACAGCCTGAGACTGTTGATCCAATCCAATCCACTTTATTTATAGAGCACATTTAAAAACAACTGAGGTTGACCAAAGTGCTGTACAATCAAATAAGATAAATAAAACACAATTTATAAAACATCAAACACAATTTATAAAACAAGTTTTTTTTAAAACACACATAAGAACACATCTTTAAAAAGAAAACAGGAACTCAACTAAAAAACTACAGCTAAGAAAATAAATAAAAGATAAACAGACAGCAACCACATAACTCTCAAACTGAGTTAAAAGCCAATGAGTATAAGATAAGATAAGATAAGATATTCCTTTATTAGTCCCACAGTGGGGACATTCATAAAAATGAGTTTTAAGACGTGATTTAAAAACAGGCAGAGTTGGGGCCGTCCTAACATCGAAGGGTAGTTCATTCCACAACCTAGGTGCTGCAGCTGAGAATGCTCGGTCGCCCCTGGTCTTAAGCCTAGTTTTTGGGACGACGAGAAGTACCTGTTCAGCGGACCTTAAAGACCTTGAGGGGGCATAGGGATGCAGAAGGTCCAAGATGTACAGAGGTGCTGATCCATTTAAAGATTTAAAAACAAACATTAAAATCTTAAAATGAATTCTGAACTGTACAGGGAGCCAGTGGAGGGAGGCAAGAATGGGGGTGATGTGCTCTCGTTTACGTGTACCAGTTAAAAGTCGAGCTGCAGCATTTTGGACCAGCTGTAGTGGAGAGAGGGAGGCCTGGCTGACACCAATATAAAGTGCATTGCAGTAGTCCAAGCGGGTAGAGATAAAAGCATGTATAAGACGTTCAAAATCATAAAATTTTAACACAGACTTAACCTTGGATAAAAGTCTCAGTTGATAAAAGCTAGATCTAACAACAGAGCTGATCTGCTTGTCAAATTTAAAATCGCTGTCCATTTTGATGCCAAGATTTGTAACGGTTGGTTTTAGATATGGTTGCAGAGAACCTAGGTCCAAAGAAGGGGTATCGCAGGCACCTCTAGGTCCAAACACCATGACCTCAGGTTTACTTTCGTTAAAGTTTAAAAAGTTTAACGCCATCCAGGCTTTGATGTCCCTAAGACACTCTAGCAGTGGATTCAGGGAGCTAGAATTGTCTTTTTTTAAGGGAAGGTAGATTTGAGAGTCATCTGCATAAAAATGGTAGGAGATGCCATGTTTTTTAAAAATCAGGCCCAGGGGGAGAAGATATAAAGAGAACAGGATAGGCCCGAGAATCGAGCCTTGGGGGACACCACAAGGGAGGGGGGGCAGAGGACAATGTAAAGTCCCCAAGTCTTACAGAGAAACATCGCTTGGACAAATAGGACCTGAACCATTCAAGGGCTGTATCTCTGATACCTACACAGTGCTCTAGGCGTGCAATCAGAATTGTGTGGTCAATTGTGTCAAACACAGCCGTGAGGTCTAAAAGCATAAGAACAGCAGAATTGCCACAATCAGTAATTAATAAAAGATAGTGATAGATCTGACTTCATTACATGTCACCACCTTTCTCCCAGAGTCTTCTTGATTTTCTAGTGAACAGCTGTTGAGTAAAGCCAAAGTCAACAAAGATTTTATCTGACTAGATCTAAACTGCCACAGGATTTCAGACCTTAGATGGCAGAGACTGAAGCGTTCTTCTCTTCCATTCCTGTTTTTCTTGGCTCATCAGTCAGTTTTACGGGCAACACAAAGTTTTGGCACTGCAGCTTTCGAAAAATACTCATTTCATAATCGGCCTATCTTTGGTCATTTTCATAGCCAAATTCACCATTTTTCCCCTCACACACACACACACTAACAAAAACATTCTATATGGCATACAGTCAATAAGCTGTCATAACTGGTTTATAAATGATTCTCTCTCCGGCTGACGACAGTTGCAAATATTCCTGCGGTTTCCCGTAAGTCATCTCAGTCATAATGCCAATATGAAGGGCTTGTCAGAACCTGTTTACTCTTTATTACAATAACAAATTATGATCACAGCATGTGTTGGGTGGATACGTCTACTAGTGTCACGCTTTTCTCTTTACATTCATAGGTCCTAAAATTCCCATGAGTCTAGCAGTCACTGCTGCCAACTGTTTGTGCTGATGCATGTGTGTTTGTGTAGCGACGTGTGGGGTTACGTGCTTGCTTTTACGTTTGCATCGAGGGGGCCGAGTGGGTAGGTGACCTGGATTTCCCATCATTGGACACTCATCCCCAGGAAGGAGAAAGGGAAGCTGCTGTGAGTCGGCAAGCATAGATACCCATCACTGATCATCAGCAGGGTGACACACGGTAACCACTGCAAGCACATATCAAATGATTTGTGCTCTGCTCCGGCCACCAAGTTCACGTGCTATTTGCAAAGCGGCTTTCCTCTGTGAGACACAATCTCCCTGAAGTCACATGGTCAGATGAAAAACAATGACATCTAAAGTCAAGGAGTAAAGCTGGAAAGTTGAGAAAAAGTCGGCTACCTGAGGATGACATCAGCATAACGGAGCATAAAGCCCTCCAGCAAGAAAAGAAAGATTTTCCAGCCATAGTTTAGCAACCATAGCTAACCACAACGGGCCTGAGATACATGAGCAAAAATGCAAGAAATAGATTCAGAGTGTTTATTTACTCTAGTGTGAGCAGAAAACAGTAGCATGTCTGGATTACTAGCTAGTTACAAATCTGTAACATTATTATTTGTTATCTCACAGTAATGACATCATTTTCTCTGAACCCTAAAAATGAGCACATCTAGTGTGTAGTTCTTTTCCACTGTCCTGATCCCGGATGCGATTATATCAGGACATATAGGCTAATTAGTTCAAGTTGAATTTAAGCAAACTCTTTACATAGACTGCAAACTCCTCAGTTAGCCCTCATCTTGAAAACATTTTCTTTTGTGATGATGAAGTTAAACTAACCCTTTGAAAACATATAGAACTGGCTCTGCCCTGAAATACAGTAACAATGCTACAATGCTGTTTTCCTTCATTGTTGTTTCAAAATTATTAAAATTAAATAACTGAAATTTGAAGTGGTAAATCTGTTACTGTCATCAATTTGAATACGATAACGTACAGCTTGTAAAGGCGTATAAGTGGTGACTGAGGGAGGCGAGGTTTATTAAAAAGGCAACGTGTAAAAAAAGCTTTGTGTTGTGATATTACATGTTTAAACCAGAGTGACTTTACTTGAGCATTTGCTGTGAGAACACTGCACACTTATTAACATTAGTCTTTCAACAAGTTGCCATTAGACTAAACAACAGATCTGGAGCAGTGTCTGCCTGACTTAGATCTTACATTGTCCATGTAATCCCCCCTTATCCCCGCCCCCTGGGGCCAACTATCATCGGTCATCCTGCCACCGCATACGCATTTCCAAAGAAAATGTCCTCATTCCAACAGAAATTCAGGTTCAAGTTATTTGAGAGCAACCAGTAGCATCAGCACGGTTTAAACCACATGAGAAACAAATATATTCTAGCTCTGAATCCCATCACGCTGCGCCTGGCCGGGGCGCTGCTGTCCCAGGATGTCAGAGAGGTTTGGGACAGAGTCCCTCAAACCGGTGGGAGCTGACAGAGAGACCAGGTGGGTTCACTGCTGGCATACCAGTGATGGAATGTGTGTGTCAGCGCTGAAGTTGTCCAATGGGAATGAGCTCTGGAATGCGTTAGGGTCACAGCTGAAGGTGTCAACATCAGTTGGCAGAGCGGGACTGGTGTGTGTGGGGGGGGGTGTATGTCAGTGTGAGTGTTTGTGCAATAATGTGGTTTGGTTTTGATGATAAAACAGTAAAGTATGATTAAATTAGTCAACAGAAACATAACCTGAAGACATCCTCACTATTCTTATTGCAAACATTATGCAATCTACATTATTTTAAAATGATATTATTGATTATTTTTGTTTTTGAGCATTCACAACTTTTCCATTATTTTGTTGTCCTCGGCCCAACTTTTTTGAGACATGTTGCTGGTATAAAATTCAGAATTAGCACATATTTATAAAAAAAATCAACGAAGCCGATGAGATAAAACTTCAGATGTATTGTTTTTGAACAGTTTTCAATTTAATTTAATTTATAAAGGATTCAGAAACTATCACATTCTGTTTCATTTATGTTTTACAGAGCATCCCAACTTTTCTTGGATCATATTTCATTCATTTAAAAGAAAATTATTTTGTAAAATAAAAGGCATTGAAATAGAATGGATCTTTACGTGCACATGCACAAGTGTGCACATGTGTCTCTCTGTCAGAGGGGTGTTGCTGGATTATCAAGAGGCTCACGTTGGTGGAACACCAGGCTCTCCATGTGGCTGTCTGACCTCTAAATACCTACCAGAGCACCCAAAGGCCGTGACCCCGGGGTGTCTTGGGACCAGCTGCTGCGTGAGCCCTCTCTGCTCACGAAAGAACGGGTGGGGGGGTCATAGCATGTGACTGGACCACTTGCTTCAGATGTCAGAGAATTATTTATTGTGTTGCTTTTATGTCACACCACCAGCTCCAGTAAATGTTATTTACACCTTCTTCTGAGCAGAGGTAATGTGTGTGAATAACTCAAAATATAAATTAGAAGATAAAAAAAACTAGAATGCAGGTTATGTCATTTGAAATATGTGTGTCTCCTTTTTCTCTCTGTCATGCAGCTGTGTGGAAAACTGTGCACAGTGACTAAGTGAAGTATGTTGGTCCAAAGTTTTGGTACAGCCAAACCATCTTAGTTGTGTTTTTAAAGGATCACCACAACCCTTCTGAGAATTCTGTCATCCAGACTGTTGAAAGCCTCATGAAAGAAAACGTGTGGCTGCGTCTCTGTTGGATGTGCTGTTTCTCTGGATCCTGGAGTATCATCACCCAGACCATCACCACCACCAGATCTAGTCTTTCCCTTCATTTCTCATGAGATTCACGTCAAAACAATCTCTTTTTGAAGAAATGACGTCTCCGTTCTGGACAAGCTGCAACATGCCAAATAATATGGCGACAGCGGAGGATTAGCATCCCATGTGACACTGCAGGAGGGAGAAAACAGGAAAAGAAAAGGGTTCATGCATGCGTCTGCATCACTACAGTCGGTCGAAACCTGTGTCATCGTATTGCTCTCCATCAGCCACTATGGTTTGTAAAGCCAGTCTCCAGCTCCTGTAACATGTCATTACACGCCGTGGTTTAATAGGTGGCTGTCTTTAGTACAGGGACACTTCAGCCAAGCCTTAACCCCTGACAATCAGTCAACGTGGTATACTCTGAGCCTTAAAACATCTGCATTCCTTCCATCCTCAGGGCTCATCTGACAGCAGCTCAGGGCGAACACGACACTGCAGGCAAACCGCTGCTGTCATTCCCAGCTGAAAATAATGTTGGACATTTCTGCCGTACGTTCCACAAGCATTTGAAATGGTGTTGTTGTTTTAAGTGTGAAGGCATGCAGAAAAATGCCTGCTGAGGTCAGCAGAAACTGATTCACTCTGACAGTCTGACCGGAGTGGAGCGTGTTTCTGTGTCTTACATGGTGTCAGTTCTCTTGTACGCATCAATATGTCTGTGTGACTGTAAGTGTAACCAGGAAAGTAGAGACTAACACTTGTGTCAACACAGTTAAAAAAGTTGAAGTAATCAGCTCTGTGGAAGACAAGGAAAACTTCATTATTGGTGTCAGAGCTTCCTCTAGTGGACAGTTCTGGAACTACTTTTTTAATTATCTTAAGTAAAATAAAAATTATATTGCTCACACAAATGTATTCTATTTTCATGATATTACAGGAGGTTTAGCTAAGCTATAACAGCCTGCTTATACTTTTATTACTTACGATAAAAGGTGAATGAATAATATCTAATGACTTACTTAAGTTTAGTGAAATGTAGTGAGCATGTGTCCCAGCATCCATTGCACTCCTGAATAGACCCTTAAAGTTAAATATTATGACATTATTTTATTTATTTACCGGTTTATTTAACAGGAACAGTGAATTGTTGAATGCAGCATTTAGCTAAAAAATAAATAAATTTTAAAAAGCAGTGTATAAATTACACCAATTAAAGGTCTATGCAATCAACTAACCCAAATGAGAAAAATCTGCTGCACTGCTTCATTCTTTGTGGGCCTACAAGGCAACGTATTGGCTAGTTTTTTATTTGACAAAGTTCACCTGCTTCCCAGACATTTACTTGATAAATTACCCGAAAGCAGGCAAAACTGATCGACATTTTATTCAAGATTAGTTTCAACCTGTTAATTTACCCTTAAATTCCTCTTAAACTTTAAGAACTTTAGGGGGAAAATCCAAACTTAATGACTTTATGTTATGTTTTTGTTTGTCCCGGTAAAACCTCATCATTATTTCACCAGATTAATGTCTCTACTAGAATTTGAAATAGTTTGGTGGGTTTGAACAGTGGCTTCATCACGCAAGTTTGTAAAGATAGACTTTAACCTTGGGTCTGATGCTGTGAAAGAGGTTAAATATACACCACCTGTAGGGGCGCACCTTCAGGAGACCAAACCAAGCCCCTAAAATATTTGAGCAGAGGGGGGGGCCCTATAAATAGCCATTAATATTTGCATGTTTTGCAATGACTACATACCCTGAACCATACCCAAAACTGCTTCCTCACTCCATACCTGTACTTTATCTTGCACTATTTGTTTACCTTGCACTGTTTATCTTGCACTTGTTTGTATTTTATCTTTTGCACTGATTTTTTAAAACTTTTTTTTAATCTTTTTTAATCTTTTTCTACCTGTAATGGAGAGAAACCATACGGAGTTTCATTGCACTTGCGTATAATGACAATAAAGATCATTCTGATTCTGATTCTGATTCTATAAACCTCCTGCCAATACCCCCTAAATGTGGCCCCGGCCCTCCAGCTATGACCTTTGAATATTTGTTTAGTCTCTTCTAGAAGAGAAATTGAAGAGAGGATAGAGAGACATGAAGGTTCCTGAAAAGAGAACAAGAAGAAAAACAAGGCGAAAGGAAAAAAAACATTGTAGACAACGTCTTCAATCTGGAGTTTTTTTCTTCCACTGATTTGCACCAACGTATGTTTTTATTTATTCCCAAATTGAGATGACAGAGGGAATTATGCTTGGAATATTTGAGATCTTGAAAAATCTTGAAAAACCCATGACAGTCAGATGATGGGCCTGTTTGTCTGGGGGGCCCCAGCGTCGGACCCCTCTACAGTTTAGTACAGCTAATGTCAGATAATACATGTGATCCATGTGACCCTTACATGTGAGGACGCTGCTCTTTTCCACCACAAGATGGAGCCACATACCCAGAGTGCGGGCTGCCCTGTGATTGATAGGACTACAGATACACGTGTCATTCCTCATAAATTACTCCACACAACACAATGACTGTGGAGGGAAGCAGTTTCATACAAGAATATAATAAGATGTAGAGAACGTGCTGCTTCACTTTCTATTGTGAAGCCGTTTATCAGCCCATAAATATTGTGTTAATGACCAGTTCAGCTCATGAAATTTACACATGTATGCCTCTGCGTGTGTGTCTGTGTGTGTGTGTGTGTGTGTGTGTGTGTGTGTGTGTGTGTGTGTGTGTGTGTGTGTGTGTGTGTGTGTGTGTGTGTGTGTGTGTGTGTGTGTGTGTGTGTGTGTGTCAGATGTGTGTGTGTATGTCAGATGTGTGTTTGGCCCAGCACCTCTCCCTTGTCTGACTTTGTTTCTTGAAGTTATGATTCATGATACCTTAAATTACACGTTATATTATTGTCCACTGCACTGCCAAGATTTTAAGGGAATCAAGATGAGAGAGGGGGGGGGGCAGACTATGTGAAAACAACCTCAGCTCTTTGAAGCTGTTTCCAGTTCTCCCAACGAAAAACACACTGGGTGTTTTCACTGCTTCAGGTTTTTTTTTCCACTGAGATAAGAAAACATTTCAACTGAAGAAGCCCCTAACAGCTTCAGATGAGCCCCGTTTCTGACCTGCACGGATGTAGGTTCATTTATCCGGAGTGATCCAGAGAGATCCCGCGGGCTGTTTAGCTCCTGCCAAATGATGTTATTGCACCAACCCCATGGAGCTGCTCACTCCTCCACTTATTCATCTGCGATACAAAACACATAAGATCTCCACAATGGCCGTTTTTGTTAGGTTGCAGATTGTTATTGATAAAATGTGTGCATGATGTGTGTCTTCTGGGTAAAATAGGCCTTACTGATTTGAGCGTTTCCATATTTCACATTTGGGCTATATAGAAAAGCAACAGCTTTAATGCGGCGTAGCTTTTATGATGAGGGCTCTTACATATTAGCCATAAAACTGGAGGTCCTATTTGTAAAGTTAACATCGGGAATCATTCAATAGGACACCAGCAGTGTGGTGCATTATCAGATCTGAAAATGTTTTTGTCTATCATCGGCCCCGGAGCCGTTTGTCCCCTGAAATGACTCCAACACGTGGCTCTCCAAATTCTTTGGTCAGATGACGTTGGAAATAAAGCCTTCTTAGATCCATACCTTCAGCTTTTGTAGTGATTTGACGCTCCCTCTCTCGCCTTATTAAAACCACACAACGCGCATGGGCCTGTTTCCAATCTGAGGACATGCGTGATGAATTTAGGAAATCATCTGCAGCTTTGCTGGTACCGTGTGGCCCACCCAGTCCGGACTCAGTCCCCTTGTGCCCCGAGGTACCAATACGATTAGAGTCAGGAAATGTGGGAATCCCCAACAAAGGACTCCATCATTAAACACAAACAACCAGAGGCCTCCCAACAATACCAAAAGCGCCCTCCTCTCCTGACTTCTCTTTTATGTCTGGGCAAGTGAAAATCTATTACTTTCATCCTAATATTACCATTCTGCTTCCATTTGCCCATTATTTAAGAGGATAATCTGGCGGGGTTGTAAGGGACTTTGTTTGCGCGCAAACACAGAACAGATAGTGTTGCGTTTAAAGTCTCAGGTTATACAGACAGTTCAATCAGATAGTATTTCTTCACAGTTTCACACATGCTGACATTTATCAATATTTCTGTCAGAGAAAGGAAAGCCAAAGCGCAACTCTGCGAGTTTAAAGAAAAGATGCATTATCAGTTTATTTAAAGGATGCAGGCAATAAATTATTATTTTCACTGCAACACAGAATCAGTCATTCCAGTTTTATCCTTTGTTGTACGTTTGAAAACATGTAATTGTGCGTCAAGTGTGTGCGTAAAGAGCGGCTGCAGAAGGCTTCAAGGGGATCAAGGTTTAAGTCTCTGCCTCACGAGAAGTGTTTGGGCATTTTCCCCATCAGTCTTTAAATTCAGGATGGTGATCTGATTGGTTTAATATTGGAAATATGTTATTTCTGGTCTTTTTAATATCACTTTCCATCATCGCTGAACATTTCGACGCTCCTTTCTTTGTTGCTTAAAGTTCCATCTCCTTGTTCTAAGGTCGATAATAAATTAGAAATATTTTTTCTCCATAAATATTTTCTTCTCATGTCTTAATTTAATATACGTCATGCTTCAAAGGGTGAAGAACATAAAAAGATTCATTTTTGGGTAATGTAAAATAATTATAATATCGAAGGAGCGCGTGAACGTTGGTTTTTAAACCATCGTCTCTCTCTTACTTTAATTTATTTCAGTTTCCCTCATATTTATTGTTATAATTTTAATTATTATTATAATTTAACGCAACTCTGAGAAGAACATCCTAAACCAAACAAAGTAAACTTCTCTCGTCAAAGGGTCCAGGCTCCCCCCTGATTCCTTGCTTATAAGGATGTTTTCACCGAACCGATCTCTAATGCCCGCGTCGACTTGGCGCTGATGCGCTGATGATGAGAGTCGCACTGGGAGGCTGGTACAGGCCTTCTTGGTACCCTATGGGTCGTTTTCATTGGTCAGGACCCTCTTCCTCGTGCCTCAACGTGACATCACATCCACCCGATCCACAGGAAAGCAACAGAGATTACAGATGATGCTGGACACCTCAGAGGACGCGCACGCCTTTACGCGTTACGCACAATCACACTGTGTGCCGCTCTTTTGCGCGTCCAGACATCAAAGTAGAGGATATCAGCGCTGCTGCGTTGTGGTTTGGAGTGTCTGTTTCTTGAAAAGTTAAAGGAGGACCGTGTTCGGATTTTTACCCGTATTTTGCGCATGAAGAAAAGTCGTGCGTAAAAATCTGTTTTCGCATTTCAGAGAGGAGCAGTCACTCTACCACCTGTTGGCAGGTGGTGTTGGCTTTACCTTCGGACATCTACTATGACATTGGGTTTGGAAATCATGGAGGAAATAGTTATCGACGTAGTAGGGGAAGGACTCAAACAGAGCGGAGAGGAGCAGCTCTTATCTCTGGATGAGGACCGCAGCACCGAGACGTCCAGCAGCCAGAGTACAGAGCGGGACACCGTCGGTCATGGTAAAACCAAAGGTCCCACGTCGGTGAAGCCTCCATACTCTTACATCGCACTGATAACGATGGCCATACTGCAGAGTCCAAAGAAACGGCTCACCCTCAGCGAGATCTGTGACTTTATCAGCCACCGCTTCGCGTACTACCGGGAAAAATTCCCCGCCTGGCAGAACTCTATCAGACACAATCTGTCGCTTAATGACTGCTTTGTAAAGATGCCCAGAGAGCCCGGGAACCCCGGGAAGGGCAACTACTGGACCCTGGATCCCAACTCCTCGGACATGTTTGAGAACGGGAGTTTTCTGCGGCGGAGGAAGCGCTTCAAGCGGCAGCATTTTCGCTTCGACCCGCTCAAGGAGCAGCATCTGGAGCCCAGCGGACTGCACGGCTTCCCGCACGGTGCCTACGGGCTCAGCGCGGCGGCTCTACAGCTGCCCAGTCTGGAGATTTACCCCTACCTCCATCACCACGCGCCCTCGCCGTGCGGCCATCATCCCACCATCCCACCTGTCAGCAGCATCCTGCCGGCTCTCTCCAGCTTCTTCTCCCGCAGCGCCCTCACAGCCAAGGCTTTCCTCCAGTCGCAGCCCGGCATCGAAGCCTTCTCCCCGGCCCAGTGTGCTGCGTACTCCTCTCCTCTGACCTCCACAGTTGCCTATGCTTCCCCGGCGCTCTTCCACCCCGCTGCGTCTCCGCACTTCCTCAGTTTACACCAGGAGTATCAGAAATTACAGACTCAGCGTGGCACCGCGGACCTGGCCAAACACATCAACACTGCTAATGAATGATCAGTGAACTGGACTTATGAGCTCGTGTCTTCTCAGGTAACAGAGACGTTTTAAGCAGAAGCTCACAATTTCTCCAGCGTTGGAAATGTGATGACTTTGCATTTAAAGAATGTTGTAGATATGTTAAAAACTCCTTCTCTTCTTCATGGCAAAAAGGACGCCTTTTTAAGTTGGATCATGGCTTATCATCTTTGGTTGAAATATTTAAAGACGAGTTTCTTATTCTTTTTTGTAAAGAAATAAACGTGAATATTTAAACTTTGCTTTCCGTTTTATTTTGTACTGATCCACGTCATAATCTGAAATTATTTATTAGGAAAACAACATAATTCTTGTTTTTTTATGTCATGTGTTAACTTGCTTCTAAATCCAGTTAATGGGGTTTGTATATTTCTGCGCTGAGTTAATACATAGGCCCTTATTCGCAATATTAGCAATAAAGTAAAATCAACTTTATTTTAATGTTCAATAATGTAAGACTGATTTAGTAAAATAGAAAAACAGAAAAATAAATATAAATAAACATGTTGAAGAATGATTTGGTGCCTAAACTGAGCTACAAGTGTCTCTCTTTCATTAAATATTCGATAAACTAAAGATTATTAGAATTAGTAGTATTAGTATTTTATAACCATGAAAATGTTTGCAGGAATATTTAGTTTTGACAGTTATTTAGTATATTCAATAATTTAAAGAACAATGCAAAAAAAGGCCTAGCTTGTAATATAATTAAGAATAAGCAGCATTAAAAACCATGTTGGATAATAAAATCATGGTCAAAGTCAGTCACATTCACGCACATGCCTATAAGGAGCGTGTGTGTGAGTGTGTGTGGTATTCCTGAACATAACCCTTGAAATATACTTGCCTATAATTGCCTTATTTCGCAGGGCCACGTGCACACTTTTCAATTAAAACATTTTCATGTCAGATAAGATCTGGATCTGTTCAATCAAAGACCCTTTTTTCAGCCAAGTCCATAAATATTTCTATAAAGGAGTTTTTTGAGTGCAGGTTATCACTTGTTTGTTTGTTTTTTGTTTTTTTTATCTTACTCTATAGAGGGAGTGAAGTTGAGATTATGTCGCTTCCAATTTCACATAAATGCACCCAAAAGTTTTATTTGACCTTTAATTATGAATTTTATCAATAAGAGATTGTATTAATTTTGAGGAAACATCCTAATTTCATAATATATAACTACCTGAAATAGGTTTCATTTTGTGCTGTGATTGATGCAACAATCATGCATTTATCACACCTTTCTTTTTAGAAATAATAGTTCAGTTTAATAATAATTAAAAGTGTTTTTGTTGCTAATTTGTTGATGCTCGCTGTAAGCAGCACTAACAGTCTGACTTATCTGGTTATTTTCTTCCTTTTCCATCTACAGCCTCCTGCATAAATGCCCTGCTGAATCAATCTCAGTAGAATTAAATTCAAACATATTCTATAACCTAAACCTAAAACAAATAAGCTCATCTTTTTTGTGTAAGCAGACGTATTTAACCTGGAGACACACACATTATAAATCATCAAATATAGCCTATGTGATTACTAAATCTATCCCCAAAAATTTCCACCCATTTCTCCACGCTACTAATTCACTTTATCTGATTTATTTTTCCTTTCCTTTTCGTTTAAGTCGACAGAGCGCTGCTTTGCTGCACGGGTGACAGTAGTAAAATAATTCTAGGTTTCAGAGCATGGAAGTATTTATTTAATTCTATTCTGAGTCTGGTTTAGATGGATCACCATGCTGTAACTCTTGGATGGAGCTGATGGATCGCACCACACGCTTAGTCTTTGAGCAGACTTTGGCACCCAGTGAGGGGCTGAAACAAATAAAAAGATTGTTACCTGATGCTCAGCTGTTAGATGTCGACTCCTGAAAGAGGAGTACACTTTCTCAATGATTCTCCTTTTTCTTTGCCCCATTCAGAAAGTAAATTACACATTTTTGTTCATTTTTTGAGGTTTTCTTATTTTTTGTCATAACCAAACGTCTAATATTTGTTCAGCTAATTTTAAACAGTGCGGCAAGAGATGTGGTTAAAGTGATCCTACATAAGATTTATCATAAACCGCAAGCACTTCTACTATTAGAGCTTATCTGACTGGAAAACCAAACACGGCTGAACGTATATTTCTTCAAGTTTCAGTGCCTGCAGTGATTGAATTGTCAAACCAAATATAGAGATGCAGTACAGAGAGGTTGCAACATGAAAAGGGGGAACAGTTTTGTTGGATGTAACTGTGTGCAAGAAGTCGTCACGCACCTTATCCATAATCACAAACAGGATGTTTCCCAGTTTGATGTGGTTGACCATGGTGCTCATATGTGAGCGAGACACAACAATGTTAAGAGTCTTTAAAGTGCACCAGAAGAAGAAACCTTTGTCATTATGATGAGCTTGTTCTGGTGGTTGGGAGCCAGGAGAAGAGAAACTGACAAACTGACTGATTTGCAGGCCAGGGAGGGGGAGTCAGGGTCGTTTATGTGAGGGGGGAGAGAAGCCGGTGCACCTGATAAAATAAGCAAGTCAGACAACCCAGGCTTGAGTGTGTGTGTGTGTGTGTGTGTGTGTGTGTGTGTGTGTGTGTGTGTGTGTAGCTGTGACTGGACATCGTTTTTCCATCCTGAAGGAGGTAAAAGTTGCTGGTCCACTGCTTCAAGTCTTTTTCTTTCCTTTTTTCCTCTGTGCGTCATTGAGTGTGACATGGCTTATTAAATCCTCACTTGTACTACGAGTAAAAGCTTCATTTTAAATGATTAGCAGCAAGCTTTTTCCTGATTTCAACCAGATTTTTTTCCAATTTGGAGAGTCGCCTCCAAGTCAACTTGGGATTTGACACAAGGAGAACATGTTTTAAATTGAATATGTGACCACAGAGGACTTTACTCAGTGTCATATTAAGATGATTCATCACATAAGTGGACGTGATGAATGGACGTTTATGTGACAACCTGTCAATGGTGCATGCCACGCTGCACCACTGCTGTGTTTCAGCTCAGTTCCACATGGACAATCAGTTCTGAGTTATCACGACTCTGAGAAAAGTGACTGGATTCAGTCAGAGCTTCATTCATGCCTAACAGCGCTGCTGTACCATGTTTTCATTCAAACGCCAAGCCAAACAGGTAAGAAAAACTCATCCTCCGAGCCCGCCTGCCCCGCTGATGTCTCTCCTCCTGCTTCTACAGCAAAGACACATAATACAAGTGGGGAGGGTGGTGCATTCTGGGATAACCCCCACAGGTTCAGTCGGGACAGGAAAAACAATACGGCTCTGTTGTTGCAGAGAGTTTGAAATAATTTGGAATAAATTCACTTAAAATATTTATCATGTCTTACAGCCTTCTATTTTTTTCTTCATATGACCTCCGAGGCTGCATATACTCACTAAATATCTCTGGCTCTTAATAGTTGTGTACATGTGTGGGTCAGCATAACCCGGTATGGGTAGAAAACCTACAGCTGGTTGATACAGTGTTGGTATTATTGTCGAACATCATCGTTATGTTATTGGGTTCAAATAACACTTATATTGGATGGTTTTCTTTTTTTATCACAGGTCAGAATTAGCACCAGTGTTAGGATTATTTTTATATCACAGTTGGCTCAGTTAACCAAACCAATATCTAGTTATATATGATACAGTTTGTTATAATCTAATATTCTACAGCTCTGTTTAATTTATTTATTTGTGATTGTTAATAATATGTGGACCCTTTGCATTTATGAATGTCATACACTAATCAATTAATACATTTCTGACATTTTCAAGTCAAAATAACTCAACAGTAATAATAAACACAAAGACCAACATTGGGTCAAAACAAGCCATTGCTGCTGTGTAAAAGTGAGCCTTGTGTTGCTTTGACTGAGAGAGTTTTAGTGTGTAACTGAACATCTGATATCCAGAACTGATTTGCGTTCACTTTAGTCTTTCAAGAGGACCACTTGTGCAGATGGAGAATCAGGGTGAATAAAAAGACTCAGGTGTTGTGGTTTTTCTGTTATCATTAGTAAATCTCGCACCTTTCTGCTGAGGCAGATCACAGCTGAGGTTTTCTCTCCTCTCACTTTAATGGCTGACTTCCACAGTCCTCGCTCGCTCCTTGGCGTTTGCTTTTCCTGGCAGGGCCAATCCCCACTGCCCTGCTTCAGGGAGTTATTCAATTATAAATCTTCCACCCTTCTTTTGCTGCCCCCCTCTGTTTTCCCTTCTCTTACCGGTGTACGTGTTACACTGCCAAGCCTAGTAAAACACGCTGCTCCGTTGGTGCACCCCTCTCCAGTCTCGTGCCCAAGAATTTATTATGCTCAGGGTGGTGAAGCGGAGTGCGGTGTGTTTTTGGAAAAGGGACCCCCCTCAGGCCGCAGTGCCAACAGATGACAGTGACATATAGCAGGAAAGCCACCCAGAAGGAGAATGATCTCACACCTCAGCCACGCGCTCAGAGGGAGTGGGAGAAAATAGAGAGAGAGAGGGGAGTGATCTGCAGCTGGGGGCAGAGGGGACAATAAAATCAAGATGAAAAGAGGCAAGGATGGAGGAATGAAAAGGTGGAAAGAAAAAGACAAACACCAGCAACTGAAAGCAGTAAAAAGCAAGTAAATCCAATGATGCTGCAAAAGAAGTGAACTGTGACTTTGTAGAATACTTGCTGAACTTGAACAGTGTGTTTAAATAACTATAAGCCAAACTATTTTAAACCTCTTAGATATTCTACTCTTATCCACACATCTTGGCTTTGAATCTGCCGCCAAGTTCTGCAGCTCCATTAGACACCTTAGGAAAATCTGCAATTGCCTTTAATATTTTACAGCAGAGAGATCCTTCTCGTTATGCCATCTGGTTCTCCAAAAGCCTGTGAGGCAGCCAGTCCATATTTCACTGGCTGGCACTTGCTCTTGATGCCCCTCTCTCTGCTTCTTGTTGCCGTTTATTTTCAGTCTTCCTGGTGCCCTACTGTTCCCAGCTGGCGACCTCATGCCCTCACCCTGCCCATGGAGCTTAGCATTACCACAACATCCTCTCTGCAGGTTTTTATGTACCACCACAAGCAGGTAGAAGGTCTTTAACGACCAAAAGAAATGCTCCCCCTTCACAGGCCTCAGATCAGAGGGAGTGGGAGTGTGATGTCACCCACAGCAGCCCAAAAACCACTTATTGCACTAAATGAGACCCATTAGCCATACAAACAAAGACTTAAAACTCTCTGTCATTTAATCAAAAGGAGAGCAGGAAGCACAATTAACATCTGGGCCAAGATGTGTCAAAGAGGGGTCAGGCTATAGCCGTGCGAGCTCTTATTACAGTCGTACAGTCTGGGGCCCGGCGGTTGGTGTGCAACCTAATGAGAGTCAGTAACCCCAACCTGGCTGCAGCCCGGCCGCCCGCACAGACTGATCTCTGAGGAAGACAAAGTGGTTTGCCTTCCACACCAGGCATCACCATGAAGAGCAGGGAATGTTTGAGAACTAGCCAGGTCATAGCTGGAAACCTCCCTTTCCACTCTCTCTCTCTCTTTCTGTCTGCACTTTCTCTCTCCACCTCTCTCCCCCTGTTACATTTTGGGTGTTCTCTCCTTTATAACGTCTGCAGTGGCATATTACAACTTGGAAATGGATTTTGAAAGGGAGTAGAATAGGGTGCCAGAATGGGAAAAACATGAATTGGCTCAATGGGAGCAGATTAAGTGGGCATGCCAAACCTCACGCTTTGTAAGAAACAAGAAAAAGACCCTTTTTTTACATTAATACTCAGAGTTAAAGACCAACCGCACAGTGGTGGGAAGTCAAAAACCAACCATATTCAAAGGAGAGAATGAGCATTTCAGCTGGTGAATTGTCACCTCATACGAATCCTTTCCCCCTCAGTGTCACCAGAGTGAAAAACGCTGCTGGTGTCAGAGGACAGGCCTGCCTTTTCATCATTGCTGCAGGTCTCTGTGTGCTTTGGGAACTGTAAAGCCAATTCATAGGCCTGCAAACATCCTGTAACAGCTATATAAATCCACTAATTCAGGCCTTTGTGTTTGGTAATGGATGTTGTGCCCTACTGTGTAGATGTGATATGATAGGATTGATTGCTCTGAAGATCTGCGAGGATGCTTTCTAGCACCGCCCTGCCACCCAAACTGTCAGCCAACGAGCTGTTCATTCCATGTTGCCTCTGTTGGTGGTCCCTGGTGTAAACTATATTTTCCCCTCACTTCTCTCTCTCTTTTTTATAGGTTACACAAAATTGTTCCTAATTCGCTGCTGCTAGAGGGGGGTAATTTGCGGCTTTTGGCTGAGTGTCACAAGCCCCAAATTTGAAAAAGCTGTTGTGTTGAAGGCACTCTGTTAAAGGTGGTAGGGGCAAAAGTAGGGAGAGGAGAGACAGAGACAGAGGAAGGGAGAAAGAAAAGGAAAGGGCATAATTCAATCAGTTAAGATGGAAAAACAGCTACTAATAATAATAATAATAAAAATAAGAAGAAGAAGAAGAAGAAGAATATGCCTGAAAAGGCCAAAGACAATAATGCAATAATAACTTGTATTTATTTCAAAGAAATTCTGGTGATAATATCTCTTATGATTACTGTCTCTTGTTTCTGCAAATTCTCTGTAATAAAAGCTGCAGCTGTCCTTCAGTTAAAAAAAAAAAAGCCATCTGCTAAAAACAGTTGAATGTTCATTGAGGCCATGACAATGAAAAGCAGTTAGGTGTTATGGAATTTATCTCTAAGGCAGGACCCAAGTCAACAAAGAAAGAAAGTTAGGGAAATTCAAAGGTCAGCATTCAAACTAAAGGAGTGCCTCAAGGTTGTGTGCTTGGCCCACTTTTATTTTCTCTTTACATATAACATTTATGCATGAAACTAATTGTATTGATATGTAAACTATACACTTTTGTATAAATGTGGATCTCCCACTTCATAATACAGATTGTTACCTGATGGACGTGTATTTGGCTTACTGAAAAGTTTGACATTTATTCGCTCAGTTAATGAGAGTGGTGAAGAATGATACAAAAGTGCCATTAATCCTCTCATATATTTTTTGGCAAACAAAACAGAATAAGCATATTTCCCAAAATGTCCAGCTATTCCTTGAAGCAACATGTTGAAAACTTTGTGAGGAACTGAGACTGAGCTAAGGACTTATTTAAGATCATTTTAGCTTGTTCAAAACAATTTATTATTTAATGACATTTTAGACAAGCCCTGTTTCTCTTTTGAAGCAAGGAAGGCCAAGGTTTGTTGCCACCACTTTTTTACTAGTCCTCAATTAAAGTGATTTGTTTTATGTGAATGCATAATCACCGTGTCACCATGGGCTGGAGCATGGGAGTGGAGATTTCTAACCATATTAAAACCACTCACGCATCATCAGGCTTTGTATTTCTGGGTAGGTTGGCCCACTCTGTCGGTTGTCTGAGTCATTGGTATATTTAAAGCCATTCTGGGCAAATTACCATCAAACATGAGGAATAGAAATCACAATTTAGAAAAGAATTCCACAGATTGAGTTGTCTGTAACACCTGAGCATATATAGAATGCTGCGATTGAGAGTGCGTGAAGATGAGTAGGCAAACGAACAAAGAAGACTAAACATGTAGTTCAAATGATTACAGAAACAGATAAAAAAGTTGAAAAAGGTAGCTGCAGTGGAAAATGTTTAAAATGTATTTATATAGGTAGTAAAAATACAAACGCAAACTCCTCCAAGCTGATCTAACAATTGACAGTTCAGTTGTATGCATTTGTACAGTTATAGTTAATGAGGTTGAATAACATCCAGTATGACAAGAGTTCTAACAAACATTTGGATCATGACAGATATCAATGAAGGAAGATTTGATTTCACTGAATAAACCTGGCAAAACACTGAGATAAAGCTTACATGAAATAAGAATACTTCTAGACAGCACTCAGAGAACACATTCCTCTGCCAAGGCAGCTCAGTTTGATACGGATCACCACCAAAATCTAATGGATTCTTCTCTGGACCATAAACTACCTCTCTAAAAAATTTCATCAAAATACGTTCATAACTTTTTGAGTAATCCTGCTGACAAACCGATGCCTCCAAAAACTTTACCTCCTTGGAGGAGGTGATAATGGTGTCTGTGATTTTGACATACTGTCGACATGATACTGGAAAGATGAGCAAACAGGAAGTCAGTGATGGAATATCTGCAGCCACACAGTTTGGTTTGCTGATGGTTTTGTTAAGGAGAATGTCTGGATGTCTCCTTATACCCAGAGCCCCGTGTTCCCGATGTGAAGGAGGCCCTAGAGATCCTCTGTGGCCTCGTCACCACAAGGGCCCTAAGAGGTGCTCATTCATTTTGATTAACAGGGCCTTCCTCAATCTCATCCCATCCCTGGTGGTTCGCTCTCTCCTCTGGAGAGGAAAGCCCACATGGATGTTTTTCCTTTTTTTTTTTGTCCCACATGGTTTTTCGCTTCCACAACAGCACGTCATTACCCGAGTGTTTAAGCACTTAAGAATAGTTTAAAAGGAGGGAGAGGAGGTGGTGGTGGAGGAGGAGGAGGAGGAGTGAAAAAACACTCATGAGCAATGAACAGTTCTACATTAACTCTGCATCACTCAAGGGAGCTGTAAAGGCTGCCCCCTAAGCGAAATGAAGTCAATAAATAATTGTGGCTGCTGTCAGATGTCTGGAACAGCTTGAGAGGGTTTCAGCGACGGGGCAGCCCACCATGTTGAAATGAAGGGTGATATGTTAGGGCGGCTCCGCAGAATTAGACGCTACAACTTGCTGAGTGCCATTGACTAATGAGGGCAGGTTTGCTGCATGATAGATTCAAAAACGAGAGGAACGTTTGATCTGCTCCAAACTACAGTTTGTTGAGAGACACGATGCCTGCTCAGCTCGGGGTGGAGAGAGCGTCATCATAACACAGAGGAGGTTTATTATTTTATGCAGATCCCACATGAGTTGCCTCTGATAGCGACGCTACTCCCCCAACGGCCTTCTTTCACAGCAGTCAGTCAAAGCAGAAGTGACAACACAGCTGAAACAGACAGGAGCTGTCAATGGACCGAGCACGCCTGCTTCATTTCATGACTCCTCTGGATTAAAATACTTCATGTCGCTGAGATAAACTGCAGCTCTTCTTCCGCAGGTTGATCCTAAAGGGACACCAGCAGAAAGTATAAAGCATGAGGAAAAGCAGTAGCAGCTGGATGAGTGTTTTTCTATGTTTGAGCAATTGATCAGTGAGAGTCCAGAGAGTCCAGAGGAGCAGTGGGTGGGTGGGGGAACACGGTTCAGAGGAAGCTGCAGGTGTGGGGAAGAAAAAACACAATCACATCTCAAGTCAAACAAACGCGCCTCCACTGATGGAGATGGATAGAAGGTCAGCATTCCAGTCCATGCAGGGGATCTCCACCACTTAGCCCCGGGTCCTCTCTCTCACGATGTCTGCTGCTGCTGCTGAGCCAAACATCTGGACACAGAGAGAGAGAAAGCAAGAGACAGAAAGGAAATCACAAGGGGGAGTGAAGGAGAGAAGGTTTTTTTCTGGAGAAAGAGAAAGAAGGGATGAAGTGAGGTCAGGAGAGGAGGTGAAAGATGTTAAATGAACAGCCGTGTTTATCTTTGGGACTCCCGTGGAGGAGGGAGCCCACATAAGTGAGCTTGTGTCGGTGGGGGAAAGTTCACACCCTCCTTGTGCATGCTATCCATTTCTCTTCATCTTCATTTGTTTCTCCTCTTTCTAACATTTTTTCCAAAATCTTCAAGGCAGCTGAAGGTGAGGCTGCAGTTTAATCCTGCATGTGACCCTTTCACCTCCTCTATCAGTCGCCTCTCCTGCCATCCTACAGGGAGCAGAAGCCTTAAACTCCTCAAAACATTCTCTCATTCTTTTCCACCTCCTTTTTGTGTTTTCCCCAGGAGTCCCATAAGAGCCTGCTATGTTCTTGTTTTCTTTACAAGGGATGAGCTAGAGCTCATAAAGAAAAAAACTCAGAGGACACGCTGAGGTCCTGGGCTCAGTAAAAGGCTGCGACTGCAGCTCTGGTGGTGGTAGCAGCAGTGGAGAGGAATATAGAGTTATACACACGCTACACCTTGGGAGTATTTGATCCTTGTGAACAGTTCACGGCCTGGGGGGGAGACACTCTGTAAATTTCCCTCCCGTGTGCTGGTTCTCTGTAACAGCAGCCTGAGCTTGTAAAAAGAGAAAACACACATGACAGGTGCCAAAGTCAGGAATGTGAAAAAAAAGTTATCGTTATGGCCTTTTGTTACTTCCATAACTTTTCAGGTTTATTGCTTTTTTATGTGCTTGTTTGCTTAAGTTAGAGAATGTGTGTTGAAGTGTATTTATTTCGACATGCATTAATACAGTGTAGGAGGAAGTATTCAGATCCTTTAATGAAGTAAAAGTGCAAAATATTGCAATATAAAAAAAATAATCAAGTTAATCACAATGATTGGCTATGATTAATCATGATTAATTGCAAGTTTAAAATACTAGTATTTACTTAGTTGTGCTCTTGGGGGAGTTATAACAAAATGCATGCATGGTGAAAATCTGGAATTAAGGGAAGAAATTGGGGTCAAACTTTGTGATTTGATTAATTTGGCCTAAACAAAAATGCAATAGACTTTCCAGATTAATCCAGAGTTAATGTTGACAGCCCTAATAAAAATACTTCATTACAAGTGAAGGTCCTGCTTTGAAAACAACCCTAAATATACTAATAAGTAAGTGTACTTATTAGTATACTTATTAGTATTAGTATATAAGTATACTAATATACTAATAGTAAATATACTAATAAACACACTAAATATACTAATAAGTAATAATTAGTAGTAAAATGTAGTTAATGCTTTGACCGATTGGGTGAGAGAGATAGAGAGAGAGAAAGGTTGGGAGATAGATGGAGAGAGAGATGGAGTTAGGGACACGGACACAGACATGTTCAAATAACAAAAACAGCTATTATAATAGAGAGATTACAGTTTCACAGACTGTTTTATACTTTTAGCTAACAATTATAACTATTTACCTATTACTTTTAACTTTTTCAACAATATAAAACAATATATAACAATGTAAAACAATATATAACATAGAGTCCAAAGTGTGGTGCAGTGGGGGGTTGTGTGGTTGTGAGATTTGGGGGCCTTTACCCCAAGAAAATGTAATGATTTTAGACATAATACAACATTTTATATAATAATTTTATAAAAACACATAAGTGTTATTTTTTCACTGTATAGTCACACATTACTCGTAAAAAAACAAAAACAAATATGCTCATTAGTGAAGTAATGTCCTGAAATAATGCCTCACATTGCTGTGAGTGACCACACTGTGTGCAGTAAAAAGAATGATCACAAAATAACTTTGTTTCCTCATCCTGCCAAAGTCAGCGTGAAGCAACTAACCAGCTGTTTGTGGTTATCATCAGGATTTTGTCTTTATCTTATTGGCCTGGTTCTTTTCCATCACCAAAGAATTTGTTTTTTTTAATCAACATTTTTTAATAATCAATGCAGGGTTAGAATTGATCTATATCCTAAACATAACTAACTCAACAATATCATACTGGAAACAAGTCTAATCAGTCAGTAACATAAATATTGTAATGTTCCAAATATTAAAATACTGGTTGGAATTTAGAAAGAATGAAGAGCACAGACATTATGAGTCAGTATCAGTCCTTCCTCCTGTCCTCTGTCCTCCTCCTTCTGCTGCTGCTGGGGATTTACTGTCTACATGTATACTGGTAGGGGCTGGTGTGGAGGGGGGCTTCCATCTCACCCAGTGACTAAGTTTACAAGAATTTGCAAATTTCAAGAATTGTTTTGATAACTAAGATAGTTAGGCTACATGCAGCTTTTGTTTTAGCTTGTATGTATCAAGTTGGTATTTGTTTTACAAGCATGCTGTGGTTGTAAAAACAACCGCGGACAAATCAGGTGGAAAATGTTTTTCTCCTTTTTCTACTTTCAACCCCAGGTGTCATCAACTCCAGTAAAATGTTACCTTCACTTCACCGATTCATTGTCTCCAGAGCAGCATCTCTGCTGTCCTGTCTGTCTGCCCTGTGTGGGAGGAAGAACTGAGCCCCGCCTTCAGTCAAACATACAGAGGGGAGGACAGAGAAGCGAGTGCATTCATTGAATATTTTTTATGGATCTGCATGGGTCACATTTTTGAAAAATAAGATTAGATAAAGTTATTTTTACTACTTCCGCCAACGAGAGATGGAGGAGGTTATATGATCAGTGCAGTTTGTTTTTTGTCAGCTGTATGTGTTTGCAAGATGGATAACTCAAAAGGTTTTAACAAGATTTCAATGAAATTTTGTCAAAACATGAGCTCAGAGGAGGGGAACAGGTGAATATATTTAGAGGCTTATCCAGAGGTTGGTATGGATGCTTTTTTTTATTTTTTTTATTAATCTTACTAAGGCGATGCCATGACCCACCCTACTCTGCCTCTGATTGGTTTGATATGATGATAACTTTTCTCATGTAGTCAAAGTTTGTTCAGTGAGGGGCAGTGTGAGAAACATCACCATCATGCCAAACCAATCAGAGGCAGATTAAGGCAAGTCATGGTGTCGCCATAGAAAGGTTCGGAAATTCGCTAGGTGGAGGCATGCGCTCTCCGAGTGCCCTCTAGTTTTTTTGATTTAACCTTTTATCCACAGCTTTTAGCTAACTATTGTAATAAATTATCCATTACCTTTAGCTATTTCAGCAATCTATCCCATACAAGGAAGCTAACCAAACCTTTCTGCCTGCTCGCTAATTGTTTTCAAGCACTCTCAATCAAAACATGTGGTGGTAGTGGTACAACTGACTTAATTTTTTTTTTTTATTGTAATATACAATTTTTTCAAATTAGTTTTGCTACTTCGTAATATTTCTACATATACCCCATAGTAACTGCAGAAGTGGCCCAAGGAGCACAAATAACCCTGGTAGGGATCAGTAATTTAATCTTCAACAGTGCGTCATATTACAATCTGGATTTTCATCTGAAAAGTAAACACAGAGGCGATAAAATAAATGCTAAAGTAAAATATACAATATTTGAAATGTAGTGGAGTAAAAGTTTGAAATACTCAAGTAAAGGTACCTCAGATTTGTATTTAAGTACAATACTTGATATCCTTAGTTTTGTGTGTGTGTGTGTGTGTGTGTGTGTGTGTGTGTGTGTGTGTGTGTGTGTGTGTGTGTGTGTGTGTGTGTGTGTGTGTGTGTGTGTTTTACTGCTGGTGGCACAGTGGAGGATTTATTTGAACAGATGTGAACTCAGTACCAGGGTGACCTCAGGACCTACTTGGCTACACTGCAGCTGATCTCTCCGCCCTGGAAAAATAACACTCAGTTTAACAGACTGACCTGTGGAAGAAAAGATTCGCGAACACACTGGTTAATAAGTCCGGGAATAAGGCTACATTTCCTCTCACGGAGTAATTGAATCTCAGTGTAACACTATCAGTGCAGGCCTTGCTGCAATGTGGAGCTCATGTGTCCGGTGATGTCCTTGTCTTCTGTGAAATATCTGAGTTACAGTAACCAGACTGTACAGTAAAACCAGAAGTTATATTCCTTCCAAAGTCACATATGTGAGAATGGATTTATACGCCTATTGACTGAAATAGAGGATTTTATACCAAATCGCTGCACCTTAACAGCACTGAGCATGAGTTAGGGGAGTGCAGAGGCTGCTGACAAGAGCCATAAAGGAGGTGAATTTATGTGTCGGAGCGATACAGACGGGAGGTCAGAGGCAGAGTAAAGTGTAGAGGGTCGACAAGGATGAAGAGACAGCAATGTTTGGAGAGAGGACAGGAGAGAGTGATGCTAATTTATACCAAGCTAATTGGAAACAGAAGAGTCCTGCACCTGAACCGCATTCTCAGCCCTGTGGCCGGCGACGGGCCCAGGGCAACGTGGGAGGGAATGAGGGCCGGGGGATGGAGAGATGGGAAAGGAGGTTAGGGTCAGTGTCAATGGCAGCCTTGTTGTTTCTGTCCCTGCAGACAGGACAGAGTTTGATGTGTGTGAATGTATAAATGCAAGGCCTCTGGTCTGGATGTGCGTGTCTGAGCAGAATTAGTGTGTATGTTAGAGATTTTCTGGGGGTCATGTTGTTGTGACAGTCTCTCTCTCACACACACACACACACACACACACACCAGGCCGGAGCCAGAGTGAGGACCACCCGGCCTCAACAGAGAGAGAGAAAGGGGGAAAATCAGCTTAATGTGGCATGGTTTCAATCTGACACGATCTAACATACATCATGGCTGGACTTCAGCAGTTTTAGCTTCCTAGTTAAATAAATATGACAACCTCCTCAGATAATTACAGTGCTGTGACCATGCTGAGTCATAGCATCCGTTAATTATTAGACGGGCTGTGTGAAGATGATTCATTTCTCAAATCCCCGCTGCTTATGACTTTCTGATGTCTCAAATATTTCGGTGAGTGATGGTGTTTTCAGATGTTGGCTGTGACTGGGTTCTGGCATCGTGCTAATAAATGAAGTCATCTTAGAATTCGGCTTTAAAAAACATCGACGTTGCTTGATGTGGCTCATATCTGCAGGAGTCTCAGTGTTTGGGCTCATATAGTCCCAATCAGGCCTGATTCTGCCATAGAGGGTTTGTGAAAAGGTTGTGAAGAAGCTCCAGCAATCTGAGCAAAATAGAAATGAGGTCAAATATTAATCTTCTGTTAAGTCATGTATTGAGTGAATTTTCACATCTGAACACTAAATTATGCATCTGTTAGCAGCCTATATGAAAAGTTAGCAAATAAGTGGTCGACACAATAAGCTTAAAATAACTAGCTTAAAATCAATTAAATAAAATTCAAAAGTTGTGGATAAATTATTACTAAAAGTAGTTAGTAAATCATGAAAATAATTAATGACTAATGGATGAATTGTTGAAACCACTAAAAGTAAAATTCAAAGGGTTGAAATTGTTCAAACGTACTGGATGAAGGGTAAAAAAGCTCAAATGAATGGTAAACAGTTGAAGTAGTCATAGCGTATGTATAACATGATGTAGATAATTAAAAGCAACGGGTTAATGGCTGAAATAGGTAGAATTCACAATGGAAACAGCTATAAAAGGAGTCAGTAAATAGTCAGAACAGCTAATAATTTTCTAATCTCTTCATGTGTCATATATTTCTGATCACATTTTTAGTATGAAAGCAACATAAAAACAGTTTGTGGCTGAAATCATTTCTTTAAATCAGTTCTTTAGCCATGTTAAAAATCATACTGTGACCATTAAGACTCACATGCACTCCATTTCTAACATCGGACAGCATCCACTGTAAGTTTATGTCCTTAAAATGTGTTTTCTCTTAAGGAAAACTTTAACGTAGTTTATGATAGCTGACACATGTACGTAGTCCGCCTGAAAATATGACATGTAAAGGTGAAAAAATGTTTTGAAAAATGAATTCTGGCATTTTTCTCTTAGTTGAGTTCATGTGACATGGCTGTGAGGAGACATCAGACAGAAAAATGGTTTGGAACCTCTGATATATTTTCCTAATACTGCTGTGTGTTTGCTATTTATAAAGAGAGCCATCAAGTCAGTGCTAAGTGAGGGGCTGTCATCATTCACCCGGAGCCAGCCGCCCCATAATATGCAGGATACTTACAGGAAAGAAGCAGATAAATATCTAAGTGCTTAAAAGCAAAACTCTCAAAAAACAGCAACGTGGACTTGAACATATGGGGAGCATATTGGTGGCAGAGTTCTGATCACATACGTTTGTTTGAAGGAGAAGAGAATACAAGATGAAGATGTGGTATAGGGGCTGCTTAGTTTCCCTTTAAAGGCGTGTCAGTTGTCTGCCCTGCTTGAGGACACTGGAGAGAAAAAACATCTTTCTACTTCATCACTCCTCGTGATTGACATCTCTATAGTCTGCACACATGAACGAGTGTGTGTAAACCATTTACACTCCACACATCTTCTCCTGTAGTGGTTTGCACTGAGACATTTGTCCTATAATACTGGTTTTTTCCACCTAGAATCTATTCTGAGGCCGGAGCTCCGTGTGCACATCAGAACCGCCACAAATCTGTCTGTGTGTCTCACGATTTGTCTCTCACACACTCCTCCTCTCCCTCCGGCCCACGCCTGTGCACAAACCATGCACAACTACAACACATTAGTGTAAGGGCATGTTATAGGAGGACATTAACGTGCAGCAACTTCACTGCAAGGTGGTTTTAAGAAACATTTGTGTTATTTTTTTGTCAAAGAAATCCTTGATTTTATCAGACTTACCATATTTGTTTTTCTTTGACAGATAATATAAAAAAGGTTGTTTTTTTTAAATCCCCACATTTTGACACTACTATCATTTCCATATTGATTCCACCGGCCTCTCTGGGCCAAAGTAAAGCCTCTGCAGCTGCACATCATCTTATTTCTCCTACATCCTGCCTGTCATGTTTACTTGATGTTTTCCTCTCTCCTCTCTTCTGCAGGATGCATGGTTTCAAAGGGACCACAGAACAAATCAGAGGCCCATCCCTTTGCACCCATGGCCTGTCTCTCATTTCACATGGAGATTGAAGGGCAAGTCTACCACTGGGGCGTCAGTGGGGGATCAGGGGGCCTCAGTAGCACCCATCGCCCCGGGGGCCTCTGTGTTTCCACTGCGTGGGAGCTGGACCGTGACACACACCAAACATCGAGCTGGCCGCAAGTACCTCTGCCTGGCGATCTGCTGTCGTGTGCAATGCAGTCGCTGGGAAAGCTTCGCTTGCATCCCTTGTTAGCTCAAGGTCGTGTGCGAGTGGAGTGTGTGTTTTGGGTTTGGCAGCCTTTGAAAAGATATGACAATAATGGGCCCTTGAGCAGGAGTTATTATGTGTTTGGCTGGGAGCTTGTGTTGCTGGGATGTAAGTTGGATGCATCCCAGGGTTGTTTTGAGGTGCTTTGGCTTTGTTAGTCATGGCTTACAGTAAAGTGTCTCCTAAGACGCTCACATTTAGAGATCGTTTTGTACACGGCGACTCTGAAGTGGTGTCGCAGGACAGCTCCTACGGGTTTCCTGGCACAGGATGTGTGGTGCTTGTGGATCTGTGAAAACAACAGGGCAACAGAAGATCAATTCCAGGTTGAGTGTGCGTACTGTGTCTGAGCGAGACGTGGCTCTAATCTTCCTACTTGTCTGTCTCCGGCTCTGGTCTTTCCAGGCCTCTATTAAGCTCCCTCAGCTTTCATATGACACGGTGATACCCATCAGAAGCTGCATGACAGCATATGGACCAGAGTGACATTTGATGTATGTGGCAGGAGTGTGTGCAGCTCCTCTTTGTGTCTCTCATTCATGTGGTGAGGGCAGGATTAAGACTTGATCCAACAGTGCAGAAGTGGAGAAGAACGAGCTCGGGTCAGATCTGCCTTGAATTAAGTCAGTGTTGCAGCAGGAATAATACAATCACCTCCCCCAAAACCCTGTAATAGCACTGAAGAGTAACGTATGCGTGCATGTGTGTGTTTGTTTGTGTGTGTGTGTGTGTGTGTGTTTTCTGAGCCTGGCCTGTTCCGAGCCTGCGACCAAACCACAGGCTGGTGTCCTTTACAGAGAAGCAGGGTCTCTGTTGCCGGTTCAAACACAGCCACGGCCCCAGCTTCAAAAGGCCCCCAATCATCGCACCCACTTACAGCCAACGGCGCATGTCACTTAATGTGGACCACACGATTCATCAATTATGGTGAGCTCAGGGGCCATCCTAAACCCACACTACAGTTCCACAAGTAGTGAGTTGTCTTCTGTTGTGACTGAAGCCCCCCTACAGTCCTCAAAGCCCATCTGCTGCAGGAGGTGTGGTGTGAGACCGCTAACTCCTCAGAGCTGTCACACAGACAGACTTTGCTTCTTCTTTCAAGCCGTGTTATCTCGCCACAACTCCCTCATCCTCCTGCGAATTTGGCTTCCTGCGGCGCGCTGTAAATTTTCAAATCCCCGTCCATCCATACATCCGTTCATCCGTTCATCCCATACGCTCTCTTTGAAACCCACAGTAGGCTGATACACATCCCACGACCTTGCCCTCCTACTCACTTTTTCTCCGTCCCTTGGCAGGCGAACTGAGTCAAACTAGAACTTATTTAATGTCATCTGATTTTGACATTTGGCCATGAGGTATTCGTTAACTTAAATGCTATCCAAGTGACAGAACGTATGTTAAAGTTGTACGAGTGAAAATAAATGGCACAAATGTGGCGACCATATTTAGAATTCCCTTTAAACAGACGGATGACGGCAGGGTGTGCAAACCAGAAACAGATCACACACCATCATACAAGTCTTATTTCTTCTTCCTCTATCACATCTGCAGGGCTCAGGTCAGGCCGGACCGGCGTGAGCGGGTGAAAGGTGACGCTTTCACTGGCCGATTCTCCCAGAACACCTCCACTAAAGTCGAGCCTCTCCTCTCCCTAAAAGCGTTTCAGCTGCTGATACATGTGTGGCTGTGTGTGAGAGTGTGTGTCCATCTGGGCCCTAACCTCAGCAGCTGTGTGCGATTTTGTGTTCATGTTATATGGGGGCGTCTTTCCTTGTTTTTTGTTTTTTGTTTTTTTTACCGTCTGTCCTAACACCTTGTTCTGTGTGGTGAGGACACATTCTGGTCAGATTGTGGATGTGAGCTGCTTCACGTCAGCTGCAGAACTTAAATGTCTTCATTCTCATTCAGAAACATCCGTGACAAGACAGATTTATTCTCTTTCAATTTTCATTTTAGACTTTTCTAAGAATAAATCAGGATATTTCTGTGTAGGTTGATCTATAAGTCCATGTTGATTTGGGAGTTATTTAAATCAGTGATTTCCAGGGCAACTTGCTCTTAAGGCTGGAGACTGCAACAGTTTCCACAGGGCACATACAAAGAGTGTTCATCTCAACTTGAAAGAAAAATGTGCATGCCTGGAAACTAGTTAGTGAGCCAGCAAAGAAGTCCAGCATGTAATTAGCTTGAAGTAGTGGATAAACTGTTAGCTAAAAGCAATGGCTAACGTCCAGCTTCTGCCACTAGTGGAACAAATGCAACTAACCTATACAATCAATATCAGCATTTATACAGTCATTAGATATAGATCAGTTAATAGTGTTAAATATCTTCTGTTCAAATGATCACATTTCAAACACGGCTGCTGCTGATGAGAAGCCGTGGGCGTCCGTCTTAAAAAATACATGTTTGCTAATCAATGCGATTTTGCTTCTCATGTTCTTGTTAAAAAATTATTTGAAAAATACATTTGGCCAATGTCTGAATGACTTTTCATGCACTATTATGACTACACGTAATAAAAAATTACAATTAAAACCCATTTTTTGATATTCTGTTATGACATTCTGGACAACTCATCACATACACACACAGAGAGAGAGAGAGAGAGAGAGAGAGAGAGAGAAAGAGACATACACAAACACACAGTCGGATGGAACATGTATTACTTCATAAACAATTGCAGCCACACACGCTCACGCCATGAAAACAGCTCTAATGGGAAAACAGCTCTAATGGGAAAAAGATGAGAGGCCCACAGTGAGCACACCCAGAGAGAGAGCCTGCTGTTGGACACCGCTGTCTCAGCCCTGCTGGCACACACTGGGATCAGATAGAAAGACTGCAGCCTGGGATGAGACTAGATCACATTATTAAGTCAGTCTTCTTGAATAGCTACGTTCAATATTACACTTTGATCTTTGGTATTTGCCTGTTATTCTAATGTCTCTCTCATGGATTCCAGAGTTGTTTTCTTTCGGTTTTATCAGTTACATACTGTATATTTTCGCTAGTGCTTTATTTCTTACTAAACATATTGCTGTTGTTTTTATCTTACCAATATTTCTATAAAAAAACTTTAAATAATAAGAATCCCCCTACCACCACCACTACTACTACTGCTACCGCTATATGCACAGGGCCATTTTGCACACAAATTGTATTTTAAGTATTTTATATTTTTTATTCTGTAAGTATTGCACAAACTGGTTTCATTCTGTTCTAGGAATGTATGCTTTTATGTCAAATGTCTGGGTTTTTCTTTGTTTTGTATGTTGAGCCACACCTAAGACGATTTTCTGTCATGACAGACAATAAAGTTTTCTGATTCTGATTCTGATAAATGTCTAAATAAAACAAATAAATCTAGTCTTAAATAATCAAAACTACATTTCTGAAATATATTATTTTAAATATTAGAAAAGCAGCAACATGCACCATTATTATTTTTTTTAAATATATGTTTGTGTTCTTTTGCCAAGAGTTCTTCACTGTTTGGGCAGTTGGAGGTTGTTTTTTTTAGTATTTTGCCTTCTTCTCACTGTGAGCTGATTTCTATCAACTCATTAGAAAAACTCAGTTGTTCAGTTCAGATGAATCAAACGGATTTAAACAATTAGTGTGACTGTTTAAATGCTACATAAAGACTGTTCTCTGTGAGAGGAAACCATCCGGATCTGTAAAAATACATTCAGAACTAATTGCATTAAGGCAAATTATTTGGAGCGTTTAATGATGAAGTCTGTGCAGACCAGCAGACAGAGGAAACAGCTCTGTGCTGTTGAGGAAAAAGTGTGTCGTTTTGTTTATTTTCCTTTGGTTTGCTGTCTTTTCCAGTCCATAGGGCGCGATGATAACAAAAAAATACTGCAGAGGCCATGTCTTCTCAGCGGACTGGCTCTCCGGTCCAACGAGGGACCTGGAGGCCCTTAGAGCAACATTTTTGCTGGGGGAGAGGAGCAGAAACTGCAGCCTGTGTTTTAATGATGACTCACTGGTGATTCCCTCACATGTTTGTTCAGAGTTTTGCTTTTCTTATTCACACAGGTACAAATCAACTCTGCATCCCTTTCCCTCCTCTCTGTCCCGATGACTGGCCTCCGCCGCCGACACCGTGACGCAGAACCGGTCTTGATTTGTGCGAGTTTTGATCTACGATACTTTTGTGTCCCGTATTTTCCTGAAGAGACAAATTCCCCATGAAATAATTCTCATTATTTTTTCTCCACAATGCCAACTCCATCATTGCTCTCTCTGTCTCATTCGTGATGTGTATGCAGTGAGACTGAATAATATTTGGACAGGTGTTCTTTCATATACATTAACTTCAAGGGGTCCAGTGTGGTATTTCATTGCAGTTTCATAAGGAGAAGAAAGCAGCATATCCTGGCTGGTGGATTCTTAAGCCGGCACTGTATACTGTAGTCTATACTATCTGTAATCCCTAACAATAAAAAACTGTTTAGCACCAATTTTCCTTTACTTTTAAAACCTTCTTTTTCCTCTTTCAGACAACTGTGGAGGCCACATCTGGAGGACAGATGTAGTCCCGGAGCTCATTCTCTGCCTCTCTCCTCTCCCTCACATTCACTGCTTCTCATTCACTCTCTCCCTACTCTCTCTTTCTCTCGTCTTTCCCTCCCACCTCTCTCTTTTTGGGAAACATGAGAGCTGGGCTAATTCTCTCCCTCTCTCTCCCTCTCTCTCCCTCTCTCTCTCCTCTCTCTCTCCCACCCCAGCCAGACCACCCACATTCGGAAACGCCTAGCTGTTCCTGAGGCAGAGCCGCCGGCAGTTTAGAGAGCCAGAGGGATAGCAACAAGAGAGAGAGATGTAAGGATGGGTTATGACTGACGGTTTTAGCAGAGTATCAATTACATCAATGTCAAAGCCATAACCTGCCATTGTGTGAGGAGGAGACAGTCTGGTGGAGACGGCCGCTTTAGTGCCCGACTGAGTCGATGCAGCATGAATCCTGGACTGCTGTTTGTTGCACCACAGCTAACTTTAACCACTCACGTCATCCTACAACATGTTGCATCTCAGGAATGCATAGCAGAAAACAAAATGCCAATATGCTTGAAGCTTTCGGCCAATGCCGGACATCCTTAAATTAGATAAAATTCGCCACAATGTGATCAAACAAAAACGGATCGATTGAACGTAAAGATCTCAGAGAAATAAATGCAAAGTGTACTTAAAACAGCAGCTTTTATTTGCTTGGTAAGCATTAAATTAGCATCTCTCAGTTCACCTCATACATTTACATTCCATTATAAAGGGCAATGTCTCCACCATGTGGATGATTCTTAGTACTGGCACCTTACAAAAGTGTTATTTTACCATCTGCATTAACACTTTCTAAAAATTCTAAAAGGGTTTTAAAAGTTGATACTGATAAGACTTTAATGGTTAAGATATAATGTCTTATTTCTTTGTTCATTGTTACGTTTCCCCAGAAACAAAGCCTGCAGACGGGGGTCGCTAGTTGAGTAGCTAACAAAATACTGCAGGTGTCACCAAAATAAAGAGGGTCCAATGAAAGATGGGCCCCTTGGGTTCTGGAAAAGGTTGCAGTGGGAAATATAACTCCCTAAAACCACCCACTGATCCTATCAAAATGATAACTAACAAAAGAATTTGCCCCAAATCAAAAGAAAACAAAGCTGGGAGTCAGTGGAAAGGGGGGAATAAAATGATATGTAATGGAAGCTGGACGAAAGAGGAATCCCTCCACACAAATGAAGAAAATAAAAACTCTTCCAACAAACTCTCTACTCTAATTCCCAGTCAAAAACAGAAACACAGAAAGCCCACTGATGGTGTCAACTCTCTGGAGACACTCAGCCAACTCCCCAAGGAGCACCAACCTCCTTATATAACCTCCCAGCCAGGCTGATTGCCAACAGCTGAGGGAGAACATCACAGGTGCATCCAATAGCTCCTGATGAGCTTGTGACTAGATTTTAGGATGCCTCTGACCATAATAGTATCACTAATAATGCAAGTTGTGAATAATCAATATTTGACTGATATATATCCTGCATGCCTTTTAGGTTTTAGTTAAAGCTGCACTACTCTATGTCCTTATATTAACAAAGGATAAAGTCGCTACTTGCATATGAAAAGGCTCCCTAATAATGTTCCCACAGAGAAACACGAGTCCAAATGAGGGCTAATGTTTCTACATATCTGGTTGATGTTTAAATAGACAACTACCTCCTAACAAATTGGTCATATAAACATAAAAGTTAGTCATTTGTCAGCGTTGTGTTCACGCAGCTTGTTTCTGCTGCCCCCAAGTGGCAAAATGAATGTGCTGCAGCGGAATATAATTAATCATCTACGATAATAAGTAACTGAGCAGGTAAAACTATCCAAATGAATTGCTAACAAAATAAAACGACAGCGTATAACTATACTAGAGGAATATACACACCAGTCAAAGGGATTTTTCAAACCTGGCAACCCAATAGTTGTTACTGATCTATGAGGTCTGATTTATTAACCATTAATGAAGCCATTAGATAACACAGTATGCTTTACTATAGAGTTGTGTCTGAAACATAAATCCTCAGTGTTCAAGCGTCATACTAGTTGGATAAATGCTAGCTGATAAGCTAATAGCTCATAAACTGTTGGGCTGAATACAGTGAAATGACCAAGCTACGCATAATACATTAAAATGAGATTATCTCTCATTTAGTTTTCTGTGTTTTCCTTCTCTTCACCTCAGTAGCCACTGATCCCACAGAGGCCCCAACCACACCTCCAATCGGCCCTCCCACAAACAGGCCGACCAGTGCTCCCAGCAAGGCCTCCCTTCTCACTACAGTGGGCAGCCACCTTATCCAGCCTGTCAGCTTCATCCACAAGCCCCAGAGAAAAGAGGGACGAGGGGAGACACTCACAGAGGGGAAAATACTCTCTACATCCACATATAGGTCATCTATGCTCCTCTCTGCCTCTTCACGGACTGCTTCCAGCTCTTCTTCTTTCATATTTTCCTCTTGCGGTGAGTCTGTGGGAGACGCCATGTCGTTGAGCTCCTTTCCTCTCTGTCGCACCAGCTCTGCCTGCCTCTCTCTCACTCTCTCCTCAGCCTCCTGGTATAGAGAGCAGCTGAAGTATGGCGTCCCGTTCTCTGCCACTGCCAGCTCCACCTTTTCCAGCAGCTCCTCCACAGCTTTTTTCTGCTCTGGTTCTCCTCCACAGGGTTCCAGGGTGTGGTAGCGGTCACCACATCTTTCCACAAGCTCCTGGAGGTCCTTGCGCCATGTTACAAGGTATTGCTCCAGCGACTCGTCCTCCTCCAGCTCCTCAGTGTGGGTGAAGAGTATGATGGTGTTTGTGCTGACTGCAGAGGGACCAAACAGCTCCATCAGGACATCTAGTGCCCTGGCCTCTCCATCAGCTGGTTGGTTCACAGGCACACATAGGAGGAAGGCATGTGGCCCAGGGCTGGATAGGGCAATAAAGGAGGATATATGTCTTCTCCTGTCATTTGGGTTGCAGCCTGAGTTGAACCAGTCTGGACTGGAGACCACCACCACCTACCGAGAAGTGAAAGAAGCATAAAATCAATTTGTCAGTTTGTTTTGTTTTGATTTGAACTTTTTGATTTTGAATTTTTGTATTTAGTATTATTATTTGTCTATAGAGAAAAATCAATATATGACATGTCCTCAGTCTTAACTTGTCAAAACCAGCAGCTTTGTCTGTGGCCATAAACACTTCAAACTATTGCTATTATAATGATACTATGACTTATTGGTTAAGTTACCAAAACTACTTCATTAGATTTAGGCACCAAAACTACTTGGTTAGGTTTAAGCACCAAAACTACTTCATTAGATTTAGGCACAAGAACTACTTGGTTAGGTTTAAGCACCAAAACTACTTCATTAGATTTAGGCACAAGAACTACTTGGTTAGGTTTAGGTACCAAAACTACTTGATTAGGTTTAAGCACCAAAACTACTTGGTTAGATTTAAGCACCAAAACTACTTCATTAGATTTAGGCACAAGAACTACTTGGTTAGATTTAGGTACCAAAACTACTTGGTTAGGTTCAAGCACCAAAACTACTTCATTAGATTTAGGCACAAGAACTACTTGGTTAGATTTAGGTACCAAAACTACTTGGTTAGGTTCAAGCACCAAAACCACTTCATTAGATTTAGGCACAAGAACTACTTGGTTAGATTTAGGTACCAAAACTACTTGGTTAGGTTTAAGCACCAAAACCACTTCATTAGATTTAGGCACAAGAACTACTTGGTTAGATTTAGGTACCAAAACTACTTGGTTAGGTTTAAGCACCAAAACTACTTCATTAGATTTAGGCACAAGAACTACTTGGTTAGATTTAGGTACCAAAACTACTTGGTTAGGTTTAAGCACCAAAACTACTTCATTAGATTTAGGCACAAGAACTACTTGGTTAGATTTAGGTACCAAAACTACTTGGTTAGGTTTAAGCACCAAAACCACTTCATTAGATTTAGGCACAAGAACTACTTGGTTAGGTTAAAGTACCAAAACTACTTGATTAGATTTAGGTACCAAAACTACTTGGTTGGTTTAGGCACCAAAACTACTTGGTTAGGTTTAGGTACCAAAACTACTTGATTAGATTTAGGTACCAAAACTACTTGGTTAGGTTTAGGCACCAAAACTACTTGGTTAGGTTTAGGTACCAAAACTACTTGGTTAGGTTTAGGCACCAAAACTACTTGGTTAGGTTTAGGTACCAAAACTACTTCATTAGATTTAGGTACCAAAACTACTTCATTAGATTTAGGCACCAAAACTACTTCATTAGATTTAGGCACAAGAACTACTTGGTTAGGTTTAGGTACCAAAACTACTTGGTTAGGTTAAGTTACCAAAACTACTTCATTATATTTAGGCACCAAAACTACTTCATTATATTTAGGCACCAAAACTACTTGGTTAGATTTAGGCACCAAACTACTTGGTTAGGTTAAAGTACCAAAACTACTTGGTTGGTTTAGGCACCAAAACATTTTGGTTAGATTTAGGCACCAAAACTGGGTTTAGGTTGAGGAAAAGATCAAAATACCAAAGTCAGTCACTGAGGTCACTTTTGTTATGTAACTTTGGACCTGTTGTTTGCCCAGACCCTCCTCTTCTTGACTCAGACTTTTCTCAATCTTTATTCTATTACACTAGAGGGGACCTCTAGAAATCGCACTACACTGTAAAATCCAATAAGTGGAGTTAAGCTACTTAAAATATTATGCAAACTCATTGCCTTAGATAGATTAAGAAAAGTGAACTTGAGATTTTGAGTGTGCAATACTTAGACTAACTTCTTTATTTTGTGTGTGTAACACTTAAATTAGCTTGCTTACTGTTATTATGATAAGTTCAACTACCAATATCCTAAAAAGCATTGTAGCATGCTGACAGTTCTTATTGCATGAATTTGACAACATGATTTGCTTTTTGCTCTGGAGTGCTTGTTTTTACAATACATCACTACTTTATTTTATCACACTCTTGCATCACACAGGTGAAAGACGGTGGTCACCGTGTGAAAGACTGAACTCAAGGTGATGTTAACCATTTTCTATGGAAACATTTCTAAAGAACTAATTACTGCTTTAACTGATAATTATTCTAAACACATTTAAACACAGGGTACTTGGGCTCATGGCCTCAAACACATTGTCTCAAGGTATGCTGGGAAACTCCACCCACCTGTCCTCAACAGGCTACAGTATCTATTAACCCATTGTGCAAAACCACAGTGGTTGTTTCAACTGTTATTAAACATTAATTTTCATAAGGGCAAAAGACGTCAGTAACCAAACATTAAACAGGACAGCTGCAGAACAATAAACAAGTACATGTGAATCTATTCTGGTGTGTGCTATTGACACAACTGTTAAGAACATTCCATGTAACAGATCTGAATGTGAATTAAAGATTTTAGAAGCTGAGTAGAACCTGATACCTGAGTAGAGTTTTACAAAACAAAAGTATCATTTATCCAACTTTTCTCACATAACAAAAGGGCTGTTTCCCATGAAAAGTAGTGAAGTACAAGTAGAAAGTGGTATGAACAGCAAACAGGCTATTCAAGTAAAGCAGCTCTAATTTGTGGGGCACTTAAGCACATGAGTAATATACTTAGTCACAGTGTGGAATGTAACTAAGTACTAAAAAAAAGCAAATGTTCACAGTACTTGGTTTGTTTAAATGAACCAAACTCAAGTAAACTGAGTTTGACAGTTTTCTTGATGCCAAAGTAACTAAAATAAAATGAGTTTATTAACAAGTTGATAAATACTGAGTTTGGTCAACTAAGTATTTCTAATTAAATTACATTACATTACATTTTACAGTGTAGTGGGGTAACCATGGCGTCATACTTAGAAGTATAGGGCCAATGAGGATGAGCTGCAATAAAATATGAACCATAAAAAGTACAGGTTTTTAAATGTACATCAAGAAATGATGCATGTGTCTACTGAACTATATTTGGTAGAAAGGGATTGCTCATGTGGACTTTGAACGTAATTTGTGCACATGTTTATATTACTTAACAACATAATCTACAACTATGGAATAGAGCAACAATCATTATAAAGAGGACATATATTAGTGTTGGTATAATGCGAGCTGTAAATACTATTCTTATCATATATTTTTCGTTTTTATGTCTGGCAGAAACAGTTTGACATAATGAAGGAAGGATTAGAATTTAGCCATGTCTATTAAAAGTTGATAACATTTGGTCTTTTGGCTCTTCTTGTTCTCAGTTCCCTTTGCATGAGGCAACACTCAAAATAACCAGAATGCCATTCAGTACAGCGCATATCACCAGCAAGGCTAAACAATCCGGCCTGTCGAGCTGGCCTGACCATCCCCACCCCTCCACGAGGGGGTTAGTGTGATCCAAATGAAAATTCTGATACACCAGATTTAAATATATTTTCATTTTATTTTTGGCAACAAAAAAAAAGGAATTCATGTATTCAACTTTTTCTACTTGATTACCATCTTGCTGTCTCATGTGATGTATTATCTCTACCTTTCTGCCTGCAGCCTCTCCTGCGTGTTTGCTGCACTCGGCGCTGAGGGGAGCATCTGATCCCTGCTCACGGTCTTGCAGGCCCAGGATGGCGCTGACAGCTGATCTCTTTCCTATCCCCGCCCGGCCCAGCACCACCAGCCTCAGCTCTGTCCGGCACCAGACGGTCAGGAAATAAACACACAACTGATTATTTAACTTGTATACTGTAGGCCTACTTTGTTTATATGTGAGACATACTGGATGTATTCTGTATTTGTTGTACAGATAGAAAACACATTTTTCAAATGGTTCCACTTCATGACAGTACGAAAATGTGAATATCCTTCTTTTTCAAGTGTTTCTTTACGGATAGCGGTAAATGTGGCATCATATCTCCAAGTGGTGGCAGCGCCCTTTTACATTTACAGCTGGTCTCTTCTCATGTCAAACCGCGCAAGTACCGAAAACACGCAAAGTCTGGCCCGTCTCTGACTTCCTCCTGTCATATCTCACAAACACAGCTGTTAGAGTGCGTTTCATTATATTTCTCCACCCTACCTGTTAGTGCAGCGGATGCTGACATTTGTGCTCCTGCTCACTGCCGTATAAAGCGTTGAATCAGGGATGAACGCACTTCCTAGTTCCAGCAGGATGACTCAGCCCTGCCTCTGTGGACGGACTGCAACAGAGGTGAACATGAACACAGCTCCATCTGTTGAGGTGAAGGGATTCTCAAACGGTGTCCCGGGGACCGCCCAGGTCCGCTTCTCATGTCATTTCAGTCTATTTGTGTTTTGTCACATCAGATACAGCGTGAAGAAGTCTCATTAGACTTTATGTAAATATTGATTCAGTGATTTATTATATTGTATGATTTTTATAACTTAATCCAAAGAGTCAAACATCTATTATCTAGACAGCACTCAGAGAGCAGAAAACCTGTTTCTCCCATTATGTCATTACACCTCATATGACTCCTTAATCATGGAAACTTAATCCGAGAATCATTATTAGTTATTGTAGGGTTTATTATAGGGTTTGGAATAAGAAAAACTTAACTGAATCAACACAGTTGCAGCTACAATTTGATCTTAGCTTACAGTATTATTATGTTATCTCACAGTAGTGAATTTTCCATGAGTACTATAAATTTAAACATTCTGTGTCACCAGATCCAGAACGTTACTTGGATCTAGATCAGATCTTGATGTGTGGTAGATCTTTGGGGGATGTCATCGTGTAATTTTTGTCCAAGCATTGTCGGCATTATCCACCAGGTTAGAGCAAAAATCAACTGTTTCTTAGACCATACCCTACCTGTCCAAAAAATACCTCAAAATATGATCATACCTTTTTGAGTAATCCTGCAAACAAACAAACAAACAAACGTATTACATGTAAATGTCCTGCATTGAAAATTACATGTATACTTATGTAAAAGTAGACTAAGTATACTTAGGAAAATGTAAGCAATAAAAGCAGAAATACAGAGAATACTGTTATAGCTATTACACTATCATTATTATAACTTATGCATTAATGTGAGAGCCGCATTTTACAGTCATACTGCAGCTTTATCAGGTGGAGTTTATGTTAAACATTTTGTGTAGGATTGCAATGAATGACTATTGTCATGATGGATTCATCTTCTTAAAAATTCAAAATGTTCTACATTTTTAGAAACTTTTTACAAACCAAAAAAGATGATGACATTGCCATCACAATTTCACCATTCAATGTTTTTACATGAAAAATGACTGATTACCACAAATTTTGTATTTTATTATTTATTATTATATTTTATTTTATTATTTTTTCTATTTTTGAAATGTCTATTGTTTTCAGAGCTACTTTAGAATATAATTTTAATAGGATTTATTTTATTATTCACTTTAAAATATTTACATTCCTGCAACAAATGCTCCAAGGAGCGCATCATAATGCAGTTGATAAGGGCATGCCATAACTAGGAGCAGCATGTTTCCCAGAGCCCCCTATTAATTTGTATTTTGGTTCACAACCACACTATATTATACATATTAATGAATATTAGTTAACTAAATATCTAAATTTGCATTGATTTTATTTACGTTTTTATTATTTCTTAAAAAGTTAACAGAAATGTCCAAATAAGGCCTTTCTGACATATAACAGAATTGATTTCAAAAATCTGTATCCACACCAGGATCAAGATCTGCCTAAAAACTCTTCTTGGTCCATCCCTCCACAGTATTTTGTTAAAATCTGTTATTGACCTTTTGAGATATCCTGTATACAAACAGACCTCTGGTCATCCTCTGGTCACCATGAATGTCTGTACGGTGATCCATCCAGAGGGTTGGTGTAATACTTCACCCTGAACCAAAGTGATGAACCTACATTCTGGCAGAGCCATCCTTAGAGCTCCGCTGCTAACATCACTCATACAAAGGTAGAAGGGAACAGGTCAAATTTTATTGCTGCCATGATTATGAACAGCTCCTGATTACAACAAGGGTGCACCTAAAGGTGTTTTCACCCACTTTTGACACTCTACACTACAGTCACAATTTAAACAGTGTGCACAGCAAAATATCAAATGTATAAAACGGCAACAGCACTATTTACATGGTAAAAGAAAAAATAAGCAGGTGTCAAATATATTACGTTACATTGATGACAACAGCTTTAACGGTCCTGTACATTTTAGTAAAAAAATCAAATATGTAGTTATGTACAGAACAGTCAACAGTCTCACACACAATCAAACCCACTGAACATACCAGCACACACTCATTCATTCAACACTGAACATACCAGCACACACTCATTCATTCAACAGCACACTCTGCAGTAACAGTAAAACTAAGCTGACATCCCATGATATAACATGTTCAGTAAAATGTTTCACGTAAAAATAGAATAATTGTAAAATTAAGAGGACAGGGCTTTTAAAAAAATACTTTAAAAACATGTTGACACTAGAAATATCTAAGTTTTCAGATGCCAAGAAGTGACTTAAATTCACGTTCACTCCAGTCAAACACGTTGACGTCTGATCCCACATCACTCCACGCCGATTATCATCGTTCACTCACAGCCCCGGCATGATGTAGGCGATGTTATCCAACGTATTTGACTGTAAAAGAGAGGAGAGAGCTTCGTTACAAACATTTGTTGTGAAAAGAAAAAGTAATAAAAACACCCACCCAGCACTTATAAAAGCTAATACTACACACCAGGACGTTTCGAGGGCATCCGTTTAACTGTGGTATCTGTGCTGTGAGACAGGTGAGCGGTCCCAGCGCACACAGGATGGAGTCCAGAAGAACAGAGAGACTCCCGGACACCGCCACCATCCCCTGAAAACAAACATTGGTCACATGACTAACCTGTTCTCCTGCATAGCAACAGCTTTCAGAGCATACCAAACTGTATTTTTTCTTATTTTTGGTTAGGTTAAAGTACCAAAATAATTTTTTCTTTCTTTAAAAAAGTTTTCTTAACAGTGTGATGGTTCTGTATGTGATCAGATGACTTTTTATTAACTATTTATTTATTTGTTGTATTTCTACTGCACAGACACATAGTGTTATTTAATGGAGTGCATGTGAAAGAGAGTAATGTAGGCTATGACACGGTTCTATATGCATCCATAATATTCAAAGTAAATATGTAAGTAAGTATGTTCAGCGGATAAAATAATAAAGAGAGAAAGAAAAAAAGAGAGAGAGTGTATGTGTGTGTGTGTGTGTGTGGGGGGGGGGGGTGTTAGAGCTTTCCTCTAGTTTTATTTTCTTTATAAATGAGCTGACAGTGTGAAGCTGGGCGTCTTAAGACGATGTTGGTGAGTCATCATCGAAATATGCACTCAGCCCTGTGACTGTATTCTTGTATAGCACTCAGCTGAGCAAAGATGTTTTACTGAGGTACTGCGGGAGGATCCACTGGAAGAAAATCTAACTGGTAGAAGCAGCAAGAGTTCTCCCAAGTAACTCTGCTGAAGATATTTTACAATCTGAGGCCAAGGCAAACCAGTTCAAGAACATAAACAGTGTAGAGAGGAGAGACACGAGTGGATTTTCTGCCTTATATGACAGAATGTTAAGATACAGCTGAAGATTTTACTACATCACCGCTAAAGATAGACATTAACTTTATCTGTACCCGGGTCCCTGGTTGAGCTCCAGTATGTACACACATGCAAACTAACCTCTGTTTCCTGTAGCCGGTGCCCAATCAGGGACAGGGACTCTCCTAGGAGCTGCAGGTGAGCTGCAGCATCTATGGGATCCACATCTGGGACTCGTGCAGGAGACAGGGACAGTGTGGCGGGCGCTCTGTTCGGTGACACTATAGCTGTTCCTGTTCCAGCAACTTCAATGAAAAAAAAACATCATTAAAAAAAACAACAATAATAAGAGAAGAGTTGAGAAATGTTAAATCCTCCTTATGAATCAGTTGGACATTTTCGCGCTACTGTCCAACACACCTTTGCCTTTGCTCTCACTGGTGCTTTTGTGTTTGACTGTGGTGGCCTCAGCTTTGTTCTGTTTGTGCTGCAGATACTGAGCTTTCTGCTTCCAAACCTGCACGGAAAATAAACAGGAAGCTTAGTGAACCGCCCCAACTCCAAACACTAACGATGATGTTTAAAGGCTATCATATCAAATAAGGAAAAAACATACTAATTTGTCTTTCTCTGGCAATGCTTTCCACACCTCTGCCAACTTTTTGCTGAGCTCACCAAACACTGCAGTTTAGACATAGAAGCATATTGTTTAAAATGTGTATTTTAATAACTCAGTGTCATTCCATGAATTATACTGTCTTCGCATTACCCACCTAGTCCTGGTTGTTCTGCATTAATGTTGACTCTGTACTCCTTACAAAACACCTGATAGGCTGATGCATTCTTCTTCTTGGGCTGAGGGAGGACACACAAATTAACCAATAATGCATGCCAACGTTTTTTTTGCGTTAGTTTTCTACAAAGCAAGGCCGGTTGTTAGGAGGTTCAGTTCGGTTGGTGATTTCATGCTAGCTGAATAATTACTTCAGGTTTCTGTCATTCATAGCTTATCTCTAATTTTTCTGTTCGCAAGAAATGAGACTGAGCAGCATCTTACCTTCTCCTTTTCCTTCTCATGTTTTTCCCGATCTTTCTCATCTTTCTTTTTCTTCTTCTCCGTCATTGCAACATTGCCTTGATGGTGGTGTGGAGGGACGGGCGTGCTCATGGCATACATTGGACCAACAGCGCTGTGAGTGACAGTGGGATGGGAGTGGCTGTGGCTCCTCGATGAGTCTGATGAGTGTCGGACAAAGATAAACAGTAATGAGGTATTGTATCTGTATCGACACATTCAGCTCAGAGTTCAGTTTGTAGTGCAGTTTTGTTTTGGGTGGCAGATATCTTTAAAACTAGTAACACAACAGACTTAAATGAACGTTTAAGCTCATCTTTTACAGCTACTGCTCACCTCTTTTACTTCATAGTACCTGGGCTCCAGACTAGGGGTGGGCGATATTGACAAAATATGTTATCTTGATATTTTCTGGGATTTCGTTGACAACATTTACTAGACAATATTTTGAATACTTCAAAATGTGTTCATAAAAATCTTATATTGTACTTTTTTTTATCAGTTTCCATACAAAATGGTGAAACTGAATGATTGTAAACAGGCGTGAGGGTGGAGATAAATGTTTTTGTTTCATTTAAATCACAGCTAACGCAACAAGTTTGCAGTTAACAAAGAAGTTACAAAGTAACTTTTTTTGTTTGTAGGCAAAAATGAACAAAAATAAATGAATAAAACTGTCATACACTGATGTGCTGTAATAAACAAAAAGTACACACATTATCTAATTATGAAGTTGCAAATAAACGGTTAAATTTACTGCATTTAAATTCTAATGAAGTCATAGTTTTAGCGTGAAGAAATTGTTATGCTGAATTCTGCAGCTTAATTTCTAACGTCCTTTCTCCCCAGATTTTGCCGTTTCACAGAAGCAACCATCTGACAAAACAGAAAGAAAATGTGGAACTGTGCTGATAAGTGCCATGCCTGCAAGTTCAGTTTCCTCTCTCCTAGCAAACAGTAAAAAGCTGACTCATTCAGACACAGCTGCTTCTTGGCAGTTCCTCCATGCTGTCTTGTTTTTAAAATGGCTCAACCTTCTCTTAAGCTGCCCTTTTATAAACTGTGATCGTTTGTGAGTCGCCTCCGTCACTCAGGTCCAGCCACTGTACTAACGGTACTGAGACGGTCTCCTGTAGATACGTTGGGTCTGAGCTGTGCCTTTACAGGCCTGATAACCTGTTCAAAGGCAGCTGTCTGCACACCCAGTTTGTGTTTGGTAAAATAATATTTTCATATTTTTTTTGGATCAGATCCCACTTTCAAACAGTGAACTCACCTCCGAATCCTTTGCTGTGCTTCTTGTCCTTCCCACTCTTATCCTTGTCTCTGTCTTTCTCTTTGTCCTTTTTCTTCTTGCTTTTTTTGCTCTTCTTTTTCTTCTTTGACAGGTGTGTATATGAATCGTCTATAACCAGTTCACCAGCCTCCAGTTCACCCCCAGATGAAGAGCTATCATCTCCCATGCCACCTCCATAATGACCTGTATGACAAAGAATAAACATCTGAGTAATTTAAGGTGGTGCGCTACATTAGGACCACAGGTGTCCAATAATATCTATAATAGCAGCATCTGTACCAATTCTGCTTCATTCATCATTTAACAATAATGGATAAATAATCATTATTGATAATTGAGTTTCCTACTGATGCATGATGTGAAAGTCAAATAAATGTACTTAATATTACTTAACTGGCCAATTAAATAGTCTAGAAAGATGAAGGGTGTAATGATTGTATTTTATGTGCCACCATTTTAGTTCTTAAAGAGTCAGATACTATATGTATTATTTTATTTCACTTGAAAGATCGAACTTAAACTGTAGTGGTATACAATTGATGTTTTCCAGCAGCATTAAGAGGAAGATAGCATAGCTATCATCCCCTGGAACATACGGTATCTTCACCTTCCACCTCCACCTCTTTCCCAACTACAGGCAGTGGATCTCGACTCTGCTGTAGTTTCTTCTTGGGCGACTTTGAGAGCTGCATCCTGTCTCTATCCTTCTCTTTTTTTACACCCCCTTTGGATGAGTGAGGCGTGAACGGGAAGCTCTCTCCTTCCTCTTTCTCTGGTGACATGATGAGCTTCATCTTCAGCCCGTCAGCCTCGCGTAACGTCAAGGGTTCCTCTTTAGGAGTTCCACCGTGGAAGAGGGACGACTTTGAGGAGGAGGACGAGTGCTTCTTGGAGGACGATGACGATGAGGACACGGGGCGGGAGTGAGGCAGGGAGTGACTTCCTTTGCTTCCACCACCACTGCTGCTGTCACGTTTGCGGTCCTTGGAGGAGTGCGAGGAGAAGGAGGGGTAGGAGGGTTTCTTGTGCAGATGGGGACTGGGGTCTGAGCCTGTGGCCATTGGAGAGGTGATAGCCTGCAGGAGGCCCATCGCTGTATCTGTCGGGTGGGAGGATGAGGGGGATGAGAGAGGAGGGGAGCGGTCTGCAGACTTGTGCTTTTTCTTGTGGGGAGGTGGACCTGAACCATCGTGGTCTGAAACAGGGACAAAAAAAGAACCAGACAAAAAGTAACTACAGACACTACTGAGTCTAATCTGGTAGATTTAAATATTATTATGACATGTTCTCTCACCTCTGTAATAGTAGTCATCACTATGTTTCTTTTTCTTTTTATGGGAGTCCCCTCCAAGCAGGAAAAGTTCAGAATCCTGATTTGGAATAAATAAATTGCTATTAACCTATTCATAGATAAAATATAGTATATATGTAATAAAATATTAGAATGTGCAATAACATCATAACTAGTGGCTTAATGTCTTAAAAGCATTGCAGGGCGATTAATCAGATTTTATTTTCAAATTGCTATTTTGGCTCCCAACAATTATGAAAACAAGATAATCCATATAAAACTATCATTCTGCTGCATTATGTTTCACAACGATGCACTCCTTTTGTCTTTCGTTATAAATCCAGCGCACCCCTTTCCTTTACAACAGTACACTTCTGTCACTTCTTAAAAGCCAAAGTCAGTTTCAGGCAGGCTGTGGCATGTTTAATTTAGAGCGAAAAGTGGAAAGACTGAGAAAGCAAAAATGGAAAGGGAGGAGGAAGCAAACCCAGAGACAGATGGTACCGAAGAGATGGAGAACAAACAAAATGAGAAGGAGATGTACGTAAAAAAAAACAGTGAAGAAAAACAAATGAACGATAAAAAGAGACGACATCGAAGATGGCGGAGAAGAGACAGAAAAAGCCAGGGGTGAAAAGAGACAGGAGAAACCTGTCCACCTTCCCCTCTCCTCCCCCCTAACCCCACCCCTTCCTTGCTCCCCAAAATAAACCCCCCACCTGTTCCTCCACCTATTCCTGTGTATATTGTGTATACTGTATATTAAATGTTGTGAAAGTGTTGAAATGAATTACATCATCTTGTCTATGCTTTTCTGAGTTCATGTAGTTTTAATATGTTGTTATAAAATGATGCAGACTCCAAGGTTCTGAATTTAACTCTAAACTTGGTTTGGAGCAGATCCGACATGATAAAGGTTGAATTTTGCTTCCAACTGTAAATATTTTTATTGATGTTAAACCATGACTCAAAGTTATTATGGACAGATAACTTACCTTAGGCCGTTTCTTAGAAGATTTTCTGACCTGAGCAGCAATCTCCTCTTCCTCCCTGAGCAGGTCTTTATATGACCTCCTCTTCTCTCTCTGGCTACGACCTGCTACAAGACCCCTGTCACCTTCCATCCCCATATCTACAATAAATTAAATGAGTATCATAAATCCTTTCTTGTAAATTTGATAACATTGAGTATATTTAACGTAGGCCTCATTAAATCTAGGTCTCTTGAAGGAGAACATTTCAAAAGTTACAGTTCATCATGGTAGTGACATTACTTATCATTGTGTTTCTCACTGCAAATTATGTTTGATTAGGTTGTATAGTAGGAATATAAAACTACATTTAGTTCTTACCCATTCCTCCTTTACTCTTGATCTCCTCAAAAGCCATGGCTTTATCAAGACGTTTATTTGTCACAGTATTTCACTGACAAAATAAGGCAGGATACTGACCTGTAAAGAGAATACCAAGAAAAAAAAATCAAATGCAAGTTAGGCTACTGAATGAATGAAAAGTATATTTTGCACAATTAAAAGCAGTTTAATGTTACACAATAACAACTGGAAAACTTGGTCATACTTAAGAATATTGTAACTTAACGTTGCATATATAAAATGGTAATTACACCGGGACACGGTTGCTACAACTCTTCGTGCTGGTCCTGCACAGAGTGCTGGAGCTGCATGTATCCCTGACCATAACACTACTCAAAGATGGACAAGTGCTCAAAGACCGGCTGCTTCATGAGAAAAGTATCGTCTGGGTTACAATACAATAATAATGAGGTCTGTCATGATGAAGACCACGAAAGGATAGCTAAACAAATTCCCGCCTACTTTCATAAAGATATACAAACACACCCCCTCTCAATTTACTTTGAGGATTTAGCATCGCAACATTTACAGCAACTGAATCAGTACAGCTGACCGTGCCCTCAGCTTGCCGGTGAATGCAGATGAGGAAAGTCCCAGGCTTTCACCGACAGCTAGGCCGTGGTAGCATCTTGTTCACAAAATACTGCGGCGGACGTGCATTCAACTATGCTCATATCTTAAAACCCTCTGGGTGGTAGCATGTGTAGTTTATAAACGGGGAAAATAGATAAAAATATGTGTATATTAAATATTACTACCTCTACGGGCTCTCCAATTTACGCGGGTCCGTCCGCCATGTTTTATTTCCGGTGAAACAACAGACGTATTCATGAAGGGGAGGAGCTTTGGTATTGCAGCCAATGATCGTAGAGGAAAATAGCCATATTAGCAATACATTAGCTAAAGCTCTGTTGGCAAGGTATCCCACTATCCTCAATGAAAAGTACAAAAGGCCCTCTCATTTAATCTGTTGACACTGAAATAAGAATATTACATTTCAGCAGAATCCCCAAAAAAAGACAGACCATTCTGTATCACTTCTAATGAAAGACAACACATTGATTTATTGATTCACATAACTCCATTTAAAAGGACAGCCACATCAATCATTACAGTACAGTTCACATACAAACATAAAATACAGTACGAAAAAAGGCAACGTGATACAAACATGGCATTGATCAGATCAAAAACACAGCGCAAACTATTGAATAATTTTGTGACAAACGTGTCTCATAATTATCATAGAACTTGGATAATGATGACAGGCAGAGAAGATGTCAACACACACACACACACACACACACACACTCTTTCTCACGAATACAAAAACACAATAGAGAGCTGAGGTCCTATTGCACCTCGGGGTTAGCTTCTGTTCCGCTAACCTCCTCTTCTCAATGTATCCTTGAGGGTTTCTTTTATCCATTTTCTGAGAAGCTATCACATGATGCTCTTTTTCTATCCATAAGCTAAATGAATGCCTAATACACTAAAGTAGTGGGTATTCAATTTGAGAATCTTTTTTCATTTAACCAATATGACAATATTTTGTTATCATATTAGTGTTAGCCACAAACACTATCAAAACCTCATCAGACCTGTGTTATATTGGTTACGCTAACAAAGTGACACTGTCTAGTACTGTAAATCTGTTGATGATTACTTCATTTGGAATATGGAAAAACTCCCCAGTATTATTTAAAATAATTATTTATAGTTCAGTATTTGCATGTGTAAGGCCAGTGGAGCAGAGGCTTTCTTGAGAGTGGGGCAGACTTCAGCTTTCCATCCACTTTATTTTCTACCTAGCCCCCAAATTCTGTTTCTGTAGACTGAGTGATGTAAAACTGGCCAATAAATCAGTCACCACGTCCACCTGTAAAAAACAAAAAACAAAAAAAAAAGCAAAAATGCATACAACCATGTCAAAGTTGGTAAAAATGACAGTAAATACATGCAAATCTAATGACACACACATTTAAACTATATTATGAATGTGAGAATATTCAATGAGTATGTAGGTCAAACCTGTTCTTTGGTGCATGTGTGCTGCAGCTGTGTCGAAATGTGCTCCAGCCTCTCTTTAGCTTCACTCTGGCCCATTAAGTTCAGATACTCCCTCAGCATTTGAATAATCTGGGAAGGGAAAGTCAGATATAAAAAAAGAAATCAGCAATACTATCTACCTTAACAATTAAATGTGCAGCTGCATCTGCTGATCTATCCAAAGGGCCGAGCCTTGCTTCATTGTTTACCTGTGTGACTTCCCCTCTGAGGGTTTCCAAGCTGCGTGAATCTCCCTCCTGCAGAATGTTGAGCTTGGAGCGTGCTAGATGAAGAGGGGTTCTGCCAGCTCGGTCAAGGGCGTCCACACGGGCTCCTTACACAGACAATAAAAGCACAAATCTCTCAGTTAAACACACTTACCAAATAGTTTCAAAGAATTTCCCAATTTTAATTGAATAATAGTTATATTCTATGTGTTTATTTGCCACATTTGCAATGCATGGTTATATTCTGAATGTGAATAAATTACATTTAGAAGTCAATATAGAGGCTAGTTTCAGTCCTACACTGTATATAACTGTATTATAAATGAATGTTCTAAATTACTTTACTTACTTACTTAACTTTGAAATTATATCAAAGACAGAGAAAATACATATTTTGTATTGGCTGACAGGTAACCAATCGAATTATATACTGGGACACAGTTTACAGTTTAATCACCATCCTCAGACTTTGCTTATGGTAGCCTGCCTTCATATACAAGAAAGCAGGGTGACAACACCTTGGCTTTATATAATGGTAATAGTTAAACTCACTAATAACTGTTTTTTAAAAAGTAAAAACCTTCCTTGTGCATTATACCTTACCTATGCTCATTTAGAGCAACATACATCAAGTATACAGACCTGCCAACCTTGGGAAAATACAGTATTTTGAGTACTGTAGTACAATAGTGTGACTGTTCACATGCTTTCACACCACTTCACTTAACATGCAGTCATTTCACAACTCAATCATATCAAGTTATTCAACATATAAATTGGCTAGGAAGAAAACAATGAAATCATATATTCTTTTTTGATGAAAAGACACATTAACACTTGGGACAGGCAGCTGTTTGTGGACATGTGTGAACAATCTGACGTCAGTTCAGAGGAGGCTGAACCCCAGTTTAGACCTGTTTCTAAAATATCTGCACTGCACTGGGTTACATTATAATATAGAGTGAAAGTCAAAAGTTTCAGTACGCCTGCTTAAAGCTTTTTTTTAACAATTAATATTTGTATATGTGTGCTGAAACAACCTGATAACCTGAAGTCAATCATATTCAAATATTTTACTAAAATGGAAATCATCTATTTTATGTATGCAAATGACAATTATTAATAAAATCCTATTTCTTGTATAGGATTTCCATGTTTTCCAATAATTAAATAATTTGATTATTACATTAATTTATATAAGCACACATCATACGGGCATAACAAACATGAAGAGCTCTCCTATAATGGGAAACTGAGCAACCTAGAAGTCAACACCTCAGTTGTCTTACCTCCTCTCAGCAACGTGGTGATTACAGGCACATGGTTGGTACAGGCCGCTGCAGGAACACGAGTTAAAACAGGCAAGATGAAACACAGACTACGAGAATGAAACTGTTACCTGTTGCATACAAATACATCACTACTAAAATGCTGCTCTATGTTATTGCGCAGTACATCTGATGAATTGAACATGTGCGAGCTTAAAGCAGCTGCACAGCTGTGTGTCAGAGACAAACCACCCTCATATGGATTACTGACCACTGTGCTACAGGTGTAAAGGGCTGTGGTGATTGTTCTTTCTTACCCAGATGGAGGGGGGTATTTCCCAGACTGTCTCGCTGGTTGGGGTCAGCGCCGTGGCTCAACAACAACTGCACTACAGTCATAAAAACAGATGTTTGAAGAAGAGGGACATTTAATAGATAAAATATCAACTGAAGTGTCACTGACTATAATAAAAGTGTACAACAAAGGGAAATATAGAAAAATCAACCCTTGCAATAGAAAACAATAATTGGATGGAGGGACAAAATTTAGGAATAAAAGAAAAAAATTGGGGAAACTGATATGATAAACATGGTTAGTGGATGACCTTCATCTGTGATTCCTACAAATAAACTCAAGGTCAGTGACAGAATTGCAAATGTGAGGTGTTCTGATCAACGATGCTACAATAGGATGGGTTGTTGCCACCATGATGGCTTACTTCAAAAACAGCACGGTGTTCTCTGCACCCATCCCGCTGCATTAAACTGATTACCTATCATACTAAGTGAAAAAGAGAAAAGAAAGATGTCTGCACACTGTTAAGCTCCCAGAAATAATCTGGTAGATCTTCTTCAGATCAGGAAGCCTGAAGAAAATCTACCAGATCGAAATGTTGCTTTTGTTCTCAGAGAGATTAAAGATTATTTCTTTTCTTCGTTTTTGTCTTGTAGCTGCATTACTGTTGGATGTGCGCATACTAGTCCGCTATTTCCTACCATACTGTCGTGACATTCTAGTCATAGACCTACCGATGCTTTCGTTGCCATTGCAGGAAGAGAAATGAAGTGCTGTCCTTCCCTTGTCATCTGCTGCACAGGGGTCTATGTCATCTTGCAGGAGCTTTCGAACTGGAAGGGCACACATTTATCAGCAAAACGCAGCCTCCAATCATCCTCTTACTCTACTTGCAGTGTTCATACCTGTGTCGATGTCATTGCTGTTTGCTGCCTCCCTCAGTCTTTTCACAGCTGTGGAGATACGACATTCAAAGTGACGAGCATGTAAATATGCTTTATGATTGCATGAGATTAGAGCAACAAAGACATCATTCAGAATAGCGCAGGCACTTTCAAGTGGGCTACTTGTCCGAACAGTGACTGGTATTGCAGTTATAGTATGACATGTGGTTGGAAGCAAAATTGTTCAAACCCCCTGTTGTGTATTAGGTTATAACCAAATCAAACAAGAACAGTTTAAATAGCTCAATACAACAGATATTACAATTTCCCCCAAATATAAGACAAGATGCTACTTTTAATGACTACTGTAGTCTCAAAATGATTCAACCTCTTCATGACAAACATCTCTAGTGTTTTATAGAGACCCTTTAGCTGCTATGACCTGCTGTAAACACGATGCATATCCAGACACCAGCTTCTGGCAGCGTTCCTGAGGAATCTTAGCCCATTCCTCATGGACAAAGGCCTCCAGTTCTGTAATATTCCTTGGTTTATGTGCTGAAACCGCCTTCTTCAAATCCCACCAGAGATTCTCTATGGGATTCGAGTCAGGCGACTGTGACGGCCTCTAGAATGATCCAGGACTTCTTTTGAGACCAAGCCTTGGTAGACTTTGAGGTCTGTTTGGGATCATTGTCCTTTTGTAACGTCCAATGGTGTCCAAGCTTCAGCTTCCTCACAGATGATGAGATGTTTTCTTCTAGGATTTCCTGATACTTTATAGAATCCATCTTACCTTCTACAGGCTGCAGGTTAACAGTGACGGAGGAAGCAAAGCAGCCCCAGAGCTTCACTGAACCACCGCCATGCTTCACTGTAGGCAGGGTGATCTTTTCAGTATACGCTTCATTCTTCCTCCTCCAGACATACTGCTGATCCATAGACCCCTAAAGTTACAGCTTTGTTTCATCACTTCACAGAACAGCATCCCAAAACTTCTGTGTCTTATCTGGATGGTTCTGAGACTTTTCTTGTGCTTTTGGGTCAGCAGTGGTGAACGACTTGGGAGTTCATAAAGGGAGCCTTTATGTAAGTCACTTTTGGACTCTACTGCTAAAGTAAGTCTATGTAGGTTGGCTCAGTGTTTTTAACAGCAGCTGATTTGTAAACGTGATCTTATGAGGGATGATATTCAGGGGGTTGAATCATTTTGAGACTCCAGTAGTCAGTAAAAGTAGCATTTTGTGTTGAATGTAGAGAGAAAAAATCTAGAAATCTGTTGTATTGATCTATTCAAACTGATCTTGTGTGATTTGGTTTTCCCAAACAGCTGATAAATAGTATACTTAAGCAATAAACCTAATATATAATGGGGATTGATATGATTGTGCTTCCAACTGTATCTTAAATGCTGTCTTCTGTTATTCACTGCATACCCTGTGACAGAACTTTATTACCTTAATCTGTTTGATAAAGAAAGTCCATTTATCATTTTTGTTTGAAAGTACCATACCTAGAACATATATATATATATATATATAATGTACAAATATTATAACACATACTAACATTAGCTTTGTAGCTAAAATGACCAATGCAGACGTCATGTTTACTCTGAGAATGAAGAGATGAAACAGTCCCTCACCATAAATGTCTTTACCAATAGGACCGAGGCTCCGCACCACTCGGTGTTGTCGCCTGGCCCTGCTCCCCGTCATCTTCCCCAGCTTACTCGTCACACCACCGGCGCCAAGCTCCGCTCGTCCCGGCTCCCACAACAAGTGCAGGTACCTGAGTTCTTTGTCGTCTCTCTGTCCCACTCTACCCAGCACCACTTTACCCTCCCCAGTGCCGCTTATCCCGAACCCGACAGCGGCGGTACCCCCGTCGTCCATCCCCTGCACGTCACCCTGCTGCTCTCTGCCCAACGCTCCCCGGGTGTCACCCTCGGCTCCGGGCTCCACCATGTACTCCCCCTCGGAGCTGGATCGGTCATTATCCGGGGCAACGATTTGGCTCCAGCCGTCCATACTTTATGGAGACATATGGATGCTGTGTTGATACTGCACACGTTGCAGACGATCCTCGCTACTGCCAGTGCAAACAGGAAATAAAGCAGGCATTAATGTCGGGAGATAGCTCTGAATGTGGCATCCGCTCCGCCAGCGACGCCTGGAACCATTGCACGGCGAGTCAACTCAAGAGTTCCAGCCCGTAATGACTCCCCATCCTGGGTGATTGACAGTATTTTGGTGGAAACACTCGACAACAGTAAAATGTCCCCTTACTTCACATTTTCCATTTCAACGGGTAGTAGTAAAAGGCACACCCATTGTCCAGTCAGCAGCTTCAGAGAGGTGATGACCAATCAGATTACGTGTTGTTCGTTAGCTTCCGTCCAATAGGACATACGCAACCTGGTAGCCAATGAAATGGCCCCAGTGTTGTGCACAATTTTCCGCACATGCGCATTATGAAGAATCTAATATTCCACTTGTTTTATTAAGATTAAAAAAAAGTCTGTATTTCCTTATTTGATATGATTTTGATCAAGAAACACAAGGTAAAATGTATAATGCATTATACATTATGAGACACCCACCCTCCACCTATACAGCTTCATATAATATAGATTTCCATGATATGAAAATGGCACACACACACACACACACACCCACACACACACACACCCACACACACACACTCAACAAAAATCAAACATCTGGCTTTACTTAATTTTTTCAGAATTTGTTAGTCAGCACTTATACTTTGCCGAGACAATCTATCCACACCAGGTGTGGCAAGATGCTGATAAAGCAACATGATTACTGCTGATGTGTGCAACACAGAAGTGTTCATTTATTTACAAGCGTTTAAATTCTGTGGAGTGTAATAAAGGAGATTTTAAGTGACAAAGTGCCTCTACAGTGATAAACATGATACCCCATCTATTACTGGACAACTTCATGTCTTCCAACTTTTAAGGATAATTCAAATCAAAAAAGGAAAATTGCTCTTTGGTTGAAATAGTCAAGGGACATTTTCATTTGGTGTGTTGAAGTGTTGAAAGTAGTAACTGCTTTATTTCAAGGGGCCACAACCCAAATAGGTTGGGAAGCACTGATCTGTAAGACGGCATTTGGTCAAGAAGATTTGGTCTTGCTTAATGATTATGGGTGGTTGAGGTAGCAAGTCTGAGGTAGAAAGTCTTAGCAACTTAAACAACATTGCTTCAACGCACTAGAGTAAACCAATCAGAAGTCAAGTTTCAGTCCTGATGATACAGAGGCGCCAGCTTGTGCCAGGTAGTTGGGGAATGCAAGTCAGCCCCTGATTTGCCTGCATCTTCTTCAGTGGGCATCATCACAGTGTCATGAACCTGCTGCCGCAGCTGGTTGTTAGGGGTGACACCCTGCTGCCTCAAGTATCCTTGCTGACAGAACAGCGGTGGCTTGCGGTGGGTAAGAGACGAACGGAAGCAAGATTCTAGAAAACATGAGAAAACACAGGAACGAGTCAGGAGATAAAATGGTACTGAAGTTCATAGACATCTGCACTCAATCACAGAGGACAAGAACAAATGCTGCTGCTCTGTTCTCTATTGTTTAGAAATGTTGTCAGTAATGTTAACCTTTAAGATGCAATTCCCCAGACTGCTGTTAGAAAATACCTCAGAACAGAAATAATTCAGATTCTAACTCCAGAGTTTTAGAGCACTCATCCTCACAGCATACAGTCACAAAAACAATGTGTTGTAGTTAATGTGTTGTAGTGGACATCTCATTAATGTGTGATTCAACGTACAACTAGAAAATATGTGTCCAGGCACACAGATGCCCTGGAAAAACTCACTCTGTGCTGATGTGGATAGACCATGACCTCTATCATAGGTGAATGTGAGCAAACAACAGACAACAGACATTAAAGTCACTTGATTTAAAAAATGTCTAAAAATCTTAAAATAAGCAAAATGATTACTACTACTACTACTAAGTACTAAAAAAGTAGCACCAGGTACTTTTTATCCAATGGAAAACGCAAAAAAGGCGAGTCGAGTCGAGTCGGTGCTACGCAGTGGAAATGGGGCTTTTATTCATGACGGGGGATAATTAGAGTCAAAGTTGTTCAGTCCCCATTTTTCCCTTCTCCCTTTCTGTTGCTGAACACATTTTCTGAGCAGAATTATTCCAGATCAGTTTCAAGGTGCCACGTTACCAGCATAGAAGGCCCTGAGGTCAGTCTGCACACAGTGCTCTAGGAAACGCCTCAGTGGCTGGATATGGGATTTGGGAGTCTCCCATTCTGCGAGGAAGTCCTCAATCACGTGATGAATCGCCTTGGGCCTTGGTAGAGGCCAGCCACGGGGACGCAGTCTCATGTCTTCCTCTGGAAAAAAAGAAGAAGAAAATTGTTAACTTTTAACTTAACTTGCGTTAACTTTAACTCCGCACAGGTCAAGTTGCACTTTACATCATTTCTATCCAGACACACTCATGCAATATGCAGGGTTCCCATTGGTCCTTGAAATCTTTGAACATTTGTGAGTTTGAGGTAAAAAAAAAAAATTTAAAAAAAATCAAGGTCTTGAAAGATGTTGAAATTAGACATAAATGGACATGGGTCATTGAAAGTGCTTGAGTTCAACATTATATATTTTGTGCAAGAATTGAAATTGAAACTTTTATAATATACTTTTTTTAACTCAACGTTAGTAAGTGCAGTGCCTGTTGTCTTCATGTGTGCCTCTGGCAGTTGCATCATTGTTTCATGTGTGGAATGATGCAGGTGAGGACAAGCAAGGGAGAAAGCTAATGGTAAGAGAACCTGGAAAAAAATAAATTCCAGGACTCCTGGCACACCAAAAATATATATACAACAGCTGGTTTGTCTGTAACACAGCACAACTGAAAGGTGTTGTGCTTCGGTAAAGCCTGCAAAGTTCTCATTTAAAAAAATTGGAACCAAACCTGATCTGTGGCTCAAACTATGTCATGTTGGGTCCTTGAATTTCAGGGAGCTGGGCCTGCAAAGCCTTTGTTAAGAAGCCATGGGAAGCTAGAGAATATATACGCGTGTAGCTTTTAGCAAATTGAAGTCGTCACTATATTGACATGTAAAAATGTCCATGCTGTCTTCAAATAGAGACTAGGACTGACGGAGAGCTTCGCCACATGGTGCAGTCGCCTGAAGCTCAATGTCAGCAGAACCGGTGAGCTTGTGATGGTACTGTAATGCTTCAAATATGCTCCTGCAAAGAAGCAACAGATTCTACAATTTGCTGCTCAGACATCTTCAATACGGTCACAATATCCCCTTCTGTTCCCGAAGCATTGGGTGAGAAGAAAAACGCTTTTCGAGAACGTCAGGACGTTGTTTGGACATTATGACCTTTGGATATGAAATGTCATCATTTTATTATATTAGACATTTGTGTGAAATTTTAACTGACCTGACTAAGTTGAGTTGGAGATAAAAAAAAGTGTTTTGAGGTCACAGCAGCCTTCAACCACATTTCAATCATCCCTGCCTCCAAACAGACATTTGTGCCAAATTTGAAGAAGCTTCAAAGCATTCAGGGATGTGATATCACGATTACAGACATACATATACAAATGTTGTACAAATGGACTGACAACCTGAAAACCTTTTTTTTTTTTTTATGGTAGCAGCATTTCTACTCACCTGTAGGAAGTGTGTCAAAGTAGTATAAAACAGGGTGGAGAAAGTTTGATGACCAAGCCTTGGTCCAGTCAGTTTGAGCCCGATTCTTCCCTAGATAGTCTATCTTCTTATTCTTCCCATACTGCAAGACCATAATTATCATTCCATGGTTTGAGACCTCATGGCCTGAGATAGTGGTGAAATGAGGCAAAGCCTGGACAGGAAACTCCTCCACGTATTCACAGTGGGTGCTTAGAGTCAAAGAGAGAAGAAAGGACAACCAGAGAAAGAATGAGCAGAAAGCTGGAGTTATTTTATTGTGAAAAGGTCAGGTCATGTATTTTCCACCAACATAACATCTGTGGAGAGCAGAATTCTATGTAATGATTATAAACAGGGAGAGATACTGATGACATAGGATCTGGCATTAGATTTGTTAGAATTACCGCGCTGAATAACAGTTCATGTACTGAGTTCCTTTTACACAAATCCATAAGGCAAAGTATGTCAAATGTATTTTAGAATGTAAAATATATTTATCTAAATGATGTCATATAGAAAATGATTTCTCACTGAGGATTTAACACCCTTGGCATCCAACCACTGCCCTTTCATATTATTTAAAGGAGCCAGTTTAGATGGATTGGGCTTTTAATGGCTCCTGGCCAGTTGCCACATCTAACTGAGAGGAGACTCACATGCAGCAGCAGGACATCTCAGAGGATTTACGTATCCCAGTGACCTGACAGTGTGATCAGACATTTTAACTGAACAGGAATGGATGGATGACTTGAGCTCAGCAGCATGACAGCAGGCAGATGTCATGAACGAACGAAACGGCGCTGAAAAAAGCGAGTTATCGCCGGTGAAGACAAGATAACGCGTTCTTACCCTCGAAGAAGTACAACGTCCACGAGCAACTCAAACATTTGGTAGATCCCAGAGGACTCGCTGATGCGCTTCAGGATCCAAGATTGCAGCTGCGTTGTCAACAGCTTAGACGACGTCCATGGGTTGTTATGGTAACGCTGTTCAAGCACACGATGTACAGCTCGCGCTGTAGCAGAAAATCCAGACAGGTAACTTTTAATATCACCTTGAATATTTGTAAGATTGAAAAAAAGGGGCTGTTGTTTAATGTTTTATTGCACAGGTTTAATTTGTCTGAATTCACCCATGTAATTCAAAGTACATGGTCCACATGTATTACTGACAACATGTACTGCAGATGGAATCAGACCATGTAATAATAATAATAATAATAATAATAATAATAATAATAAACTTTATTTATATGGCACTTTTCAATACAAAGTTACAAAGTGCTTCACAAAGTTAAAACAATGGGTTAAAACAATTTATCATGCACATAAAGTTAAAATGCAGAGATAACATATAGACCCTCAAAACAAACAAGGGTTACATGTGGAAGAAAAAGTGAGAGTTGTCGTGTGATGGACTCTCACCTGTATAACGGAAACCATGGATGAAGCCGCCTGCAGACAAGCGGTAGTCTCTGGAGTGAGCAGCGGTTCCCAGCACAAACAAGCCGGGTGTGTTCGTCCCTTCATACCAGGCTGTCAACGCTGGCAGCCTCCCTTTAGCATTTCCACTGTTCGGAGGGCAGGCAGATCTAAGGAGATTTATGTTGTTTTTTTAAAGAAATTAGGACATTATATGAATAGAACAGCTTGATGCCTACACCTACAAAAGCAACTTACAACCATTATACATAAAACGAGCAATTAGAATAGCACACAATGTAGGATATCACAAACATAAGAACACATGTTTTACAGCTCATGGATCTAGTCAAATTTAAAACTGCACAAGTCATGTTGATGGCAGGACAACATTCACTTACAGGCAATACAGCATTCAAAAAATGTTATGTTGAAAGAGAGGTGGGTCTAATTTGAGAGGAGAGCTTATCTTAAAAAACAACCATTGTGTTCGTACAACGGCGAGGAATATGTGTGTTTCCATCTGTGAGGTGACTTTGTGGAATGGTCTGGATGTGGAGTTAAAACAAACTACAAAAAGAAATCAGTGCAAAAAGATGTAGAAAAACAACATCTTTAAAAGGTACATGGATGACGAAGGGTTGTGTGACACTGGGGGAATGTTTTGGGTTGTAAACATATTGCGGATAATTGTACAAATGTTATCTGATTTAATGGAGGAATAGTGAGAAAGGGGTAGGAATACAGAATCTACTCCTTTTCGAACACTGTCATTGTTGTATTATTCTTTTCCTTCTTTATGTTTTTTCTTCTTTTCTCTTATCCATGTTCAAAATAAATAAATGTCATTCGTATGATACAAGAGAGGGCCATTCGTTGACAGGATAGTATGTAACTTACCATTAATGTACGGACATCGATCATTACAATAAGTCTATTGTGTTAAATGAAAATATACCTTTCAAATATGCTGAAGTTGAATCGGAATCCAAGGCATCGAATCACACGGTCGTAGGGCTTCCTTATAGAGAAGTTGTCGACGTGATACCCTGGCAGCTCCTCTCCCGTCACATCAGAGCTGTTCTTCCCTTTCTGGTCTCGTAAATACTTCTTCACAGCCACGTAGAGCTTCTTCTTCTTCATTTGGCCTGATTTCATGCCTTGTTCCTTCAGTTGAGTGATGGCTATTTTATCCAGTTTTATCTCTGCCACCCCATCAAGGGACTTCAGCTGGTATGTGTCTAGTACGTCATTATTCACAGCTCTGAAACAACAACAACAACAACAACAGGTGGTGAAACTGATAGCTGATAGCTCCAATGCAGAAATGAAAATGACATAAAGTATGCTAATCATCAGTGGAGAACAACCAAGGCTACTTGTACTACTGGGTATTTCTGCAGCTGCCAAGGGGTATGTGAAAATCTGTAGTTGCTCAAATAGTAATATTAATAATAAATAATAATAACAAGTAATAAATGGTGAAACAGTTAAAGTAATGATTAATAGTTTTAAACAGTTATCTAATAGTAACATAGGGTTAAAATAGCCAACTAAAATGAGTTATTCCTCACTCTTTGGATCTTTAATCATCTCATTGCTGTCAGTACACAGCTTCTAGAGGTCCATTACTTTATAAACCTTGCTTTATTTTCTATTTGTTTTCTTATTATTTTATTTATTGACCTATTCATGTACTCACATTTCATTTCCCTCTTTTTCTTGAACACATAGCCTGACATCCATCTTATTTCTGACATACTCCAGGGTTGAAATACCTCCTGTACTCTTAATGCCGTCTTGTTCACGGCGGTTAGTGGGGGTAAAAGTTGTAGGGTTCCAGATTATGTTAATTCCTTTCAAATAAATGTACATTAAAAGTAATGTTGAAAAAAAATAAATGTACTCAGCAGAATTTTCGTATTTGTGTTAATAATAATAATAATAATGTTGCTTATACTGAACAGACAAACAGTGCTTGTAACGATGAATCATTCCTACTGAGCTTTCTACAAATTTGTCTTCACTCCGTTAAAATCAATAAAAATATTTTTTAGGGGGGAAAAATCTATTAAATAAATAGTTGAAACAGCTACAAGTAATACATGCTTGCAGCAAAAAAACTGGTGGCTACACGTTGGAAGCCTCCTCACTCCCTCTCTTTTCGTGCTTGGATTCTGGTATACTTGGACATTGTGTACTTAGAGCTGTCCACTGCCCGAGTTCACGAAGCGAAGGAATCTGTCATAGAGACTTGCCAATCACTTTCAACTGACCTCCAAAGAAAAATGTCCTTTCTTAAATAAAGGAATTTATCTTTAAGGGACTGGATCCAGGGTTTATGGTGGGTGGGAGTTATCTGGGGTGTTTTTTTTAAATTTAATTTAAAAAAAATTTAATTTAATTTAATTTATTTATTTATTTATTTTTTATTTAATTCAATTTTTTTATTTAATCTTATTTAATTTTTATTTTTTATTTCTATTAATTGCATTATTTATTTACTGTCTAGGTTATTTTATTTCCTTTTGTAATTGTCATACTGTTATACTGTTTGTACTTTTGTATTCAATAAATAAATAAAAAGTTGATCACAAAAAAAAGTAATGCATGCTTGAAATGCATTGCTAAAGGTGATTAGATAAATTGTCAAAATAGTTAACTAAATAATAATAAATCAATAGTTTAAATAGGTAGCTAAAAGACATTCGGTGAATGTAAGAAATAAATGTTTGAAACGCTTAGCTAAAAATAAAAATGAATGGTTAATAGATGTCTAAATGTAATAAAAGGTTGGAATAGTTCAAATTAAAAAATGGTTGAAATAGTCATGTAAAAGTAATGAATATGACACCAGCCTCTGCCGCTCAACGTGATAATGGTGTGAATACAGACTTGATCAAACCAACCTAAACGCTGGTAATTCAATTGCCTGAATATGATAAAGAAATATCCACTTTTGACCAGATTTATAGAGTTAAATGGCAACCAGTGTAAAATCCTTTTAAATGACTAAATTAATGTATTATACACGATTATACACTGTATTAATCCACTGATGTACAGCAAAATCATAGAGACAGAAAAGATGAGGGGAAAAAAGAATCAAACCTACCTGAGATCTCCAACATAATGCGTTTGCCAAGCCAGTCTAACAGGGTTGGAGCTGAGCATGTGGACCCAACTTGCTCTGCTAGAGATGCTCTGAGCTGTTTCAAAAGCTGAGTTCCCCTTGCCCAGAATAAGAACAGCCTGGTTCTTGTAGTCGTCAGGATTAGTGGAGATGGACTCATAGCCTTCGACCAGGTCGGAACCCATGAACTCCACCTTCTGAGGAACCCACAACCCAGTGGCAACCAGGAGGACACTGACAGAGAAACGGCAGGAGAATAACAGTGACTCGCCCGCAATCTAGACAAATGGGACATTTTCATCTCCGATTCATGAGGCGAAGTAACCTGCATCTGTAGTCCGACGCGTGCTGATCGGTGAGGATGTAGGTGATCCCAGTGGCTGACTGCACTGCCCTGACCCTACCGATGTCCACGCCATACCGGACCTTCAGGCCGAGCTCCTTCACATACATGGACAGATAGAGCGGGAGGGCGTCAGCTGGCGGGAAAAACTCAGTGCTCACTTTCTTGAACAGGAGGTCGGGTTTATCGCTCAGCAGCGAGTTCCAATCGTGGCGCATGTTGAACTCTCGGTTCTGCCTCCCTGTGTGGATCTTGTTGATGCTGATGAGCTTCCTGTGCCTGGGGTACCTTGACAAACAAAAGCAGAGATGACACGTGTCAAAGAAGAAAACACACAATCAATTCTTGTCTCCTGTGTATCATATCAGACGCTTTCACAAACGTGCCTACTTGTTAAAGAAGCTGCCCGGTCCTGAGTTCCTCTCTAAGATGATGTAGTCTCTTTTGGCCTTGGAGAGGAAATATCCCATCTGCAGTCCTGAAGGCCCAGCTCCAAGCACACAGTAATCATAGTGACGGGTGTCATTGTGGCGGCAGTTATCAAAGGAGCACTCAGCACAGCCGATCAAGACAAAAAGGATGAAACAAGGACGGCTCAAAACCATTACTGCATCTGTTGAACACGAGTCGAGATGGTAAAGGTGTGTCAGTGATGACATGACATCATGATAAATCACATAATAATAAATTAATAGCACTGGACAGAATAGATTAAACATTTCATATCTTGCAGAACCATTACATCTCTTTGTTTTTAACATCCTGTTGCTAAAACATTTGGGACACGATTAGTCAATTAACTGACCGACAAAAAAATCAGTTGCTATTTTCATAATTGATCAGCTGTTTCAGTCATTTCTCAAGCAAAAATGTCAAACATTTGTTCGTTTCAGCTTCTTAAACATGAGGATTTACTGCTTTTCTTGGTCATTTATGATAATAAATTAAAAGATCATGGTTTCTGGACTGTTGGTTGGACGAAAGAATCACTTTGAGATGATTGAAGTGATCGATCACGCAAAGCATTTATATTATTGGAAATATTTTTACAATTAAAAAGTGATCGTCTCTATTGACATAATGTAAAATATTCTATTCAGGGAACCCACAGGTTAGGATTCAATTAATGTTCAGTAATGTTCATTAATGTGCATTGTCCCTGTCAAAAAAAACAATAAATTTTTAAAAAAAATAACTAAAAGAATATTCACGAACACATTAACACACTAACACCTAAAGGGGAGATGTGTTCTTAATCAGTATCAATATGGGATTGTTGCTCGCTGTAGTTTTGGGGGACGTCTGCAGAAGCCCTGTGATCGATAACGAAGATCATGATTCAGCTCATCTCTGACTGAAGGCTTTTTATAAAGAAATTCAACCATATTACACTTTGTGTTAATCTGAAGTGGCCGTGCTGACAGAAGCTGAGAGCAGCACAGTGTGTACAGTCTCCTGCAGAATCGATAGATCTTCTCTTGGAAAAACCGATCTGCAGACATCCAATGAAGTACACTTTTTTTTCCATTGTGTTGTGTTTGCTATTTAAACTTGCTGTCGCAACTCTGAGCAAGAATTACAAGAAGAAATATTTCCTCCCTCAGATTGCCTCACATTGCTTCATCCCCCCAATTAGGCTCCCTTTGTTACTCATTTTCTCTGGAAACAATCCTGTATTGTATTCCTTTCTACATTTTACAGTACATTAACAGTTTATATCGACATATACGTATCATATGTACATATCAATGTATTTGACCTATTTCATAGTAGATTATAGTCAAATGTTTTTGTCTACCTTTAGTTTTTCATCTTTTTTGCCCTTTTTCTTTTCTACATGACAATTTCTATGTCTAACTAGAATGGCATGGATTCCTCCACTTAGGCTCAGCAGTCCTCTTTAATTCAACTGGTTGTTTCTAGGACTGGGCGATTCATCCTTTTTGTTGCACATACTGTACCTAGAACCTGTACCTGACTGGGGAAGGTGCTAGAGGGAGTGGGGGGGGGCCTTGTCGGACTTGATTGCTTAACCTGCAGAAGAGATCATCAGTTTCAACAAATACAAAATCAAAATCAAAAACTTGTAACCATAATTCACAGGGCGGACTACCACCAATGAAAACATATTTTAATCTGCTGAATATGGATTTTTATTTGGATCCGCACCAAATTGCACACACTCATAGAAACCAACCCTCTAAATATGCCTGATGTTTTTCATCCAGATCCAAGTTATTCCCTGAGAAATTCAACAAAATGCTGAAAATCGATGTTTAAGACATTCGGGGGGGACCCTGGATCAATCTCCTCAACATTTAATGATGTCTATTCTGGCCAAAACTCATCCTCCCACAAAGTTTCATAGAAAATCTGTTCAGTATTTTTTCTCAATCCAGCTGACAAACAACAAACAAACAAACAAACAAACAAACGGGCACGGATGAAAGCTGGAGGTAAAAGCCTATTGAGTCTGTGCTACAAGGAGCAGCTGATTATGGACGGCCGTGGCAGCATTTGGGACCATTATGGTGAAAGGGAATCCGAATTTATCCATAATAAATGACTTATTCTATCTGATACGTGACTTCGAATATACTGCTCGGCTGCGGCTTCTTTTCTTTTTAACTTTACTCCTCGCCTGTAGGTATTTACAAGATTGCGTAACAGACTAGAAGGAGGTCATCCTGTGGTCTGATGCAGAAAAATTCAGCCCCAAATTAATATGGCGCCGAACAAAAAGGGAAGCTAGTTCGATAACTTAGCTGCTTAAAATACAAGTTGAGGTAGAAGGAGACAGCCGGCGGAGAGGATAACCAAACCCCCGGCTCCCCATGAACTATTCAGCCGATGTTAGAGCACTCTGCTGAGGATTGGTCGGCTGCCATCGCCCGCCGAACCAGATGTGATGTAGCCATTAGCATAGTAATAAGAATGTAGACGTACGTCCACTTTACCTTTTACATCAGTAGATCCCGCGCGGGCACCATTCGCTCGTCACTACAGGTTTGTCGTCTGTGATTTAAACTGTGATGTATTTATACTCCACTCTGAACATCTACTTGGACAGCCACGCCCCACCCCTTGAAAATAGACCAATGGAGGGCTACACTTCACTTCACCGGGGATGGTGGGGTGGGGGGTGTTATTAGATAATATAATATTAATTATATCTTATTATAATATTCAAAATATACATATATATATATAGGCAGAAAAAGTAGGCAGAGTAGACTTCTGGTAATGTACCTGAGGTACACTTTTATTTACCTCCTCCACCTAAGACAAACAACAACACCGACTAGACATAATTTTACATCCACTGACAGGTGACGTGAATAGTGGGATAGATAATTTTGATGTGAAGTTGATGTGTTGGAAGCAGGAAAAATGGGCAAACATACGGATCTGAGTGACAAGGGCCAAATTGTGAGGGCTAGACGATCGGGTCAGTGCATCTCCAAAACAGTAGGTGTTGTTGGGTGTTCCTGGTCTGCAGTAGTTGGTACCTACCAAAAGTGGTCTAAGGAAGGACAACTGGTGAACCTGCCCTAAGGTCATGGACACCCAAAGCACTCCATATTCCCCAGATCTCAATCCGATCAAGCATCTGTGGGATGAGCTGGGCAAACAAGTCCAATCCAAGGAGGCCCTACTTCACAATTTACAGGACATAAAGGATCTGCTGCTAACCTCTGGGTGTCAGATACCACAGCCCACCTTCAGAGGTCTGGTGGAGCCTGTGCCTCACAAGGTAAGAGCTTTTTTTGGCCACAAAATGGGACCTACATACAAATATCACGCAGGTGGTTTTAAGGATATGGCTAATCAGTGTATTTGGCAAAAAACAATGTGATAAAAAATTTCATCTTTCCTATATATATATATTTTATATCTCTCTAAATTGTTTTGTTCAAGTTCAAACAACTTTATTAATCCCACTGCAGCCAATTAATTTAGAGCAGCTTGTACACAAAATATGGACAGACAATATAGATAAATAAAATGTACAAGGGAGCTGAATAAAATCTATAAATGAAAGAGATAAAAAAAGACTTTAGGGGTTGGGGGTACAAGGTATGGTTTATGTCAGTCTTGGCTGAAAGCCAAATTAGGCAGAGGAATACCTGCTGAGGACAAGGACTGATAAGCATGGATTCACATTTTAATGTTTTGTTTCACCTCATTCTCATCAGCAATAACTTCCACTGTTGGACAAACAATTCTTCCCTTTGCTCATGCATCTGTATCGATACATTGTATGTCTGTATGATTAAAGTCTGTTTGTAAATGTATACAATTAAATCTCACAGAAAGACAACCAAGTGACTGAAAGAGTCTTTATTTATTTATTTATTTTGGGGGGCAGCCGGTACAGCCTGCAGACCCAGTTAAGAGGGGCAGTGACCTGGCCACCGCTGCCGGCCTGCCAACCAGAGAGCGTTGAGGATAAAGGCCGAAATACTCCGTGAAGGTTGGGCACCTCCTGAAGACCTCGTCCCGGACCGACGCATCCAGAAGAAGTAACCAGCTACAACCAGGCCCTCGCAGATTCTTTAAGCAAAAGTGAAATAGCCTAAAAACACTCCACTAGAAAAAAAGAGCAGAAAATTCAGTAAAATGTACTTAAAAGTATCCAAAGTACTCATGATGCGGACTTTTTATTTCTACTTTTACGATTATAGCATATTACATTGCTACAAATTAATACATGTAAGTACAACTTTATTGTTGTAATGTGTACATGTGGCGACAACATCAGGTGCTTTATATACTACAGCGAGTTGTCATAGCATTACATCATGTAGGATCGTATGTTTTGCATGAAGACTCTTAATGTGAAAAATAACTATAAGCCAAAAGACTAAAAAGTGAAATATTTTCTTTATGAGAAGTAACAGAGTAGTATAAAATAAAAGTAGCCTAGTAAAGTAAAAGTACCTCAAAATTGTACTTAACACAGTATATGAGTAGATGTAGTTTCATATTTCACTAATACACTGCAAATATTATGGCCTGTTTCAAATGATCATAGCTACAATACCAGGTTGAATTAGAGGTACTTTCAAAAAAATTTCCTGTTTTTCCTTTAGTATTTTTCTTCTTCTCTGCTGTCTGTGTTTAGTTTTATTTGGATAAACATTCTTTCTGCTTCCCATCTTTACTTTTATCAATTTTTGGTAAACTGTCCACTTGTTATCTTTACAATATACAAATAACCATTGATAGACAATAACATTTTCACATCTTTTCAGCCTCTGCTTTGGACTGATTATTACTCATATTCACAACATACAAAGTTAGTCAAAGAACATCAGCAAGTGGTATACATAACCAACATTTAACAGACATCATACATATAATTGCATCTGCATGCTCGGCTCTCTTCCTCTCTTTTGCCTCCTCCACTCGTGCCTCCCAAGAGAGTCTGATCTAGCGAAATCACGGACATCAGGACCACATCTGGCCTGAGTGTGGTCGCTATGATGGTGTCCAGGATCCTCAGCTGTCCTCACTGGAAATTCTTATGTTTAATCAACTTGAAATAATAAAACTTGTGTCTTCATGTTAAGCAAATTTGTTAGTTCCACTAAATTCCTACATCTTTTTTAAAATTTATTTCTTTAAAGATTTCTTCTTTAACACAGCCCTCATTTCTGCCTTGTCATGTTTTCAGATGTATCCACCACCAGTCCCACATCTGCCTTGTCATGTTAAGCCTCAGCAGTCTGGGTAATGACAGTCAGGAGTCACACTTCCCCTTTGAGCTCACCGTGGCCCTATAAAAGTGGCAGGACGGAGCCATGAGGCCACAGTGGACGTTAACTCAGCAGAGGACCAACCAGCATAAAGGAGAGAAGGCTTCAGTTCATTACCGGTGTGATATTTATACATTTACACACATTGTTAGTCATATTTAATGCATTTCTTCAAAGCAAACTGATCATCTGTCACGATCTGCAGAGATGGAGACCATGAAGAGCGCCAGGAGATATGATACCGGAGACGTCGGCAGGTACTGATCGAGGTTTTTGAGCAACACTTAAAACGCACACAGCTGTATGTTTTTTCAGGATATGATTATATGCTCTAAAAGTCCCTTCTGATCTGTGTGTGATTTATCATCTACCAGTGATTTATCGGAGCAGATTAAAGCTGCCACTAAGGACAATCATATCAGAGCTGAAAACACTCAGCTGATGCTGAGTTACCAGAAGGGACGGATCACATTGCCACAGTACAAGGTAAAACTTTACACGCCGGCCGTCTACAGCAACACAAACTAAACACTTTTCTGTTCTATTTTTATCTCATCATGAAAAATGTATTCTCTTTACGCCTCTGTCAGGTCCTGTTGTGTTCCCTCTATGAGATCTACAAGGTGCTAGAAGAGGAGCTGGACAGAAATTCCTCCCATCCAGCTGTTGCTCCCATATACTTCCCTCAGGAGCTCGCCCGTCTGGAGTCACTCCAAAGAGATATGGAGCACTTCTTTGGCTCTGACTGGCCTAAGAGTGTGATTGTTCCTGCAGCAACATACAGATATGAAGAGAGGCTGCGGAAGGTAAGAGGAGAGGAAGATGCTCAAGTAACATTTAGGGTGGGGGCGTGTGGTGAAGTTACATTTTTCCACTATTTATTTATTTTTTTCCCAGATTGGCAAAGAGAGTCCAGAGCTGTTGGTGGCCCACGCCTACACTCGTTATCTTGGTGATCTATCAGGAGGTCAGGTGCTGGGGAAAATTACCCAGAAATCTCTCGGGCTGAGCAGCAAAGAGGGGCTTTTGTTTTTCGCCTTCCCCGGAGTGACCAGCCCCAACCGCTTCAAGCAGCTGTACAGGAGCAGGATGAACAACATCGAGCTGACGGAGGAGCAGAGAGCGGCGCTGCTGGACGAGGCTGCCGACGCCTTTGAGTTCAACATCCAGGTAAGAAGGGATTCACTGTACAGACTGACAACAGGGTGTCGGTGACCAATCATAGCAATGAGAGCTGCTTGAAACGAGTAAACAGGAAGTGAATCTGCCTGAAACCGCAGCATTAGCACAACCAACTAATGTTGTTTTTTTTAAAACAACTTTTCCTCCAGGTTTTTGATGACTTGCAGAAAATGTTGAACGTCACAGCAGGAACAGTGGACCAATCAGACGGCAGCACTGTCAGAACGTCCATGTTCCCGTCTTCACCCATCATGCAGTTCACCATGGGAGTATGTGTTGCACTGACCACTGTCGGGATGGGACTTTATGCCCTGTAGGGTGTTGGGATTTGTAATCGATTAGCACTTTACTGATCACCTGATCATGTGTCCCGTCTATAAACTGTACGATCACAGCTGAAACAATGATTTTCTCAGCTTGTCATTTGTGTGAACTTTATTAAATAATCCTACTCTGTCAAAGTGGTCCTCATAACTCATGTTATTGCTGTGTTGAATATAAAACACTTCAAGTCCTTATGACATTTCAAATACTTTAATTCTTTACACATCATGCAGACACTTGAAGACATCTTTGTGTAACAGTGATACCCTAAACATTTTTCGTTATTATAGTTTAAATTCTGATGCCTTTAATCAGACAGCTGCTGCCAGGAATCCAAATCTGACTGAATTAATCCCAGATTTGTAGCAGTTTGCACCAGAAATTATTCCAAGATGTCCATCAGCTAATAGGAAGTGGATCAAAACTATTTACATCAACAATAACAAGGATTTGCAGCAGAGCTCCGTTCGTTCTACTTGACTCTGTAGAGCACTTTCCTCTGCATGCGGTGCTGAAGCTCGCCCCTCCTCAGCATCAGCTGGAGGACTTTGTAGATGGCATGCTCTGGATACTTCTGTAAAATAATGATAATAATAAAGTTTATTTATACAGCACTTATCAAAACAAAGCTACAAAGTACTTTACATGGTAAAACCAGAATTTAAAAATATCTAAATCAGGCAGTAAAAAATGAAGTAAAATGGAGGGTTTCGCCAAAATCTGATTGTTTTTGTTTTGTTTGGTGTTTTGTGTTGTGAGGGTTGTGATGAATTTCGATTTAAAATAGCCGCGATCTTCTGTAAACACCCGCAAGTCTTGATTTTGAAATAAGAACTAAGAAAAAGTTGATCAAAAAAAAAAAAAGTACCTTGAGTTCAGTTTCAAGTTTCAAGTTATCTCAAAAAGTTGTCAACAGATTGTGAAAGAATTATGTGTAGCGTTGGATTTTGGGTCAAAGAAGTGAGTCGATGAAATAATAATAGGCCAAAATAAAAATACCCAGATATGGAATACTCAGATGTTCCACTGCTTTGTGCGATTGGATCCAGATCTCAGAGATTAAAACATGTTTGCAGGGGGTCAGCATGTATTGGGTCAGTATGGTAACACAAGGATAGAGACATGACACTACCATCAATACGTGGCTGAGATGATGCAGATTCTGAGTCCAACACATTTTATGTTTGAAAGGTAAGACATTATATCGAGGCGACAAATAGATCCAGAGCTGCCATTATGGAAAATCATTTTGTTGATGAGTCAAACTACTGATGATAAACACATGATTCCAGGACCAGAGGATTAGATGGTATTAGTTCATCTAGCCTGAGGCAGATCTGAGTAAAGTGAGATCATCATGACATCACCGTAGTGTGTGCTAGGCCTAAATGCTTCAGAGGCTCTTTTATGAGAAAACTATTTGAATGTTCAGGTTTTAGTGACAAAGAAACGCAACAAATTCTCATATTTAAGCTGCAACCAGCAAATGCTTGAAACACTTTTGCTTGAAAAATGACTGAAACAATTAAATGGCGACTCAATTTTCGTTAACCTATCTATTAAATCGCCTTGGAACTAACTTTGTAAAGTTTTGGCCCTAATATGATTTTCTGACTGACCTGTTTGGTGAAGTCTTGGACGATGCTGTGCTCCGACACCTGAGAGCCGATGGCAAAGCGTCTCTTCAGCTGCTTCTCGACGCGTGAGATCATTTCCTGGTCCTCCTGAGAGGTGAAGCCCTCCACTCCTGGTCACAAAACGTGTTTGAAGGGATGTCAAAAACATCAAGTTGCTGCACGGTTTTCTGATTTTAAACATCTTGTCTTTACACTGTATGCAATTAGGTTAAAAAGGATTTGCAAATCATTGCATTCTGTGGCCTAACTTTTTGGGGATTGGGGGGTTTTATTGCCATGATGGACAAAAACCAAAGTTAACATCAAAAAGCTTAAGATAGCACCAGTCGCAGGCTCTACACAACAACACACCTGAAAGGCTGCCGGACAGTGCAGCGTCCAGCGTGGAGACCTGGAAGAGTCTGAGGGCCTCGTCCACCTCTTCCTCTCCAGCCACAGCCTGCAGCTTCATCTTGGCCAGGGACTCTGCGATTCGCACGACGGCCTCCAGCTGCCTGGAGAAGCAGCAACACGACGATTACTGTGAGTATCAAAACGGTGGAATACAATATAGATGTCCAACACGGATAGATGACATGAAAAATACCTGATAGTGATGGGGATGGAGGGTCTTTTGTCGGACTCCCTTTCGTGCTCTCTTGCTCCACTCCTCATCACCACGTATCTGTTTTTCAGCTTCTCCGCGGCGGCGGCAGACAGCCGAGGGCCACATTTACTGCAGGTGCACATTCAGAGCTCATTCATGTACATGTCTGCAGAGCGACTTCATTATGAGTGAAATAAATCTAGCTTTGGTGTCGCGACCGACTCACCTTCTGGCATAGGCGATGTATTTCTTGAAGGTGGCCAGTCGAATCTCACCCTCGACGCCCTCCGTCTGCGTCTGAGCGCTCAGGTGAACATTCATCACGTGACGAGCCAGCGTCTACAAACAGACAAAGTTTGAGTCGAAAAAACACTCAAATATTCGCGCTCCTGCTGCTCGATCATACAGGCTCCTCCGTACCATGTCCCTCTGCTGGTCATGATGGTCTTTGATGATGAAGATCATGTCAAATCTGGACAAGATGGTGGGCATGAAGTCGATGTTGTCCTCCCCCTTTGTGTCGTCCCAGCGACCGAACACAGAGTTAGCTGCAGCCAGCACCGAGCAGCGAGAGTTCAGAGTGGTGGTGATGCCGGCCTGGGAGGAGTGAAGACGTTAGTTTGGCCTGCTGGCCCCTCAGCACCGCGAGGAAATCGTGTCTTAAAAAAAAGGGGTAATACCTTAGCGATGGAGATGGTCTGCTGCTCCATGGCCTCGTGAATGGCAACTCTGTCATCCTCTCTCATCTGAGCAACAAAAAGTCGTCTTTACCCCCAGGGACACAAATGAAGGTGAACATCAAAATACCCGCCGCATGAAATCTTTTTACCTTGTCAAACTCGTCGATGCATACGACCCCGCCATCGGCCAGCACCATGGCTCCACCTTCCATGATGAAGCCCCGCGTGTTGGGGTCTCTCAACACGGAGGCAGTCAGACCAGCTGCACTGCTGCCCTTACCTGAGGTATAAACCTGAAGGCACACAACAACGGCTCTATTTACATGCTAGCAGGACAGTTTGTGATGAAGCCTGGTTTAGGTGAATAAAAGGGAACTATACTCTATACTGAATTCAGAACTGATATCTACCCCAATAGGCGAGCATCTCTCCACAAACTTGAGCAGCTGAGACTTGGCTGTACCGGGATCTCCCAGCATCAGCAGGTTGATGTCCCCCCTACGAGTGAGGCCATCAGGCAGCCTGAAAGGACAGCGAAGCATTACGACACACGTCAGGAGAAGACTTCTACTTTGAAAACAACCGACGGCCTCACCTCTTCCTTGAACCTCCAAACAACAGACAGGTGATGGCCTTTTTCAGATCGTCACTGCCGTAGATTGAGGGAGCTAGGGAGCGCGCCAGGGCGTTGTAAACATTAGGGGTAGCAGCCAGTGCCCTCAGTTCTTCCTCTTCCTGTGGAGACACCGATCCGGTAACACCACGACCTGGAAGAGAAGAAAACATTAACTCTGTGTGCTAGAATTGCATCTCAACATCCTCTCAGAAAATAAAGTCAACGTTTCAGGGTTTTCTGTGTTTTTCGCGTTGACTTGTGATTTCTCCATCAGACCATATCACTATAAATACGTCATCTCTTCCTCTCCCCGTGGTACCGCAGCTCATTTGGTGACGGTAGCCTGCTGCAACTTCCTGTAATTGGTCCAAAGGTCTGAACATCCCAAAAAAATTCCGTTTGATCCAGACCGAGACCACCTCTTTTTGTCGGCTGTCGTAATCCAAGGTGATTTTTTTTAGGCCCGTCTCCATTTCTTTGTCGAGTTTTGGTGGAGTTTATTGCGTTGGCGTGAGGGAGCTCTCACTTCAGCCGTGCATGCTGCTCTTCCATCCCACCCCAAGTCCAGTTTTTAGTCTTCAGAAATCAGCTTATTATTAACATTTCAGTCAATCAAGTCGAACCAGAAACAATATTTTTAATTATTTAATATTCTTATTATTTTGGTCATTTTACTCTTATTTCACATCAGATTTATCTGATTATTTTACAGTTTTGCAGAAAGGTTCTGGTCTGATGATGTAAATTTCAGACACACATCCAGACATGGAACACTGATTTGCATATTTAATTTTAACCACGGTCGTCCCAAAGACCTCTAATCATTAGGTTTACCAGATAAAACAGATTGGCAGGTATCCTCGGGGAAACTTCAGAGGGAAGCAGCTACTAAATGGTTCCATTAGTCTTTCGCCACCATCCTTCAGGTCCTGTTGCATGTGTTCACACTCCTCCCTCAGTGGAGTGGGTGAGATGGGTTGGTGGTGCACCTGACCCCGAGGAGCTGAGATCCTACCTCAGCCGGCGTGACATGCATCATCCAATGGACAGAATGTATGGACTGGAATTTATATTGACTCCTCTTTTTTGTGGACAAAGATAAAGAGAATCTCGTGTTTTTGGTCGTTGATTTAGTCGCAGTGTTTAACGCCGTTGGTGTCGTCATTGATGGACATTTTTCATCATAGTTTTAAGTAACTAAATTCACACTGAAGCAGACGTTCATCTTTACCTGCCCCTTCTGTGTCCACCTGGATGCCAACTACTCGCAGGTAAGCTGAGCGAATGCCAACACCAGCACTTTTCTCTTTTCCTTTGGTCTTCACAGCGGCCATCTTCTTGATGGAGTAGATACCCATGATTGTAACTCTGTTGCCTGGGACGACCTGGTCGCACAGATACCTGAGAGCGCAGGAGAAGACGACCGTCAGAGCCAACGATCCTTCATTTTTCATTTCTCCATCAGTTCATCAGCAGAAGCCTGGATTGAATACATTTCCATGACAATGACTTCTTTTACCTGTCGCAGTAGAGCTGTAGGTGACGCGGCATCTCCCCATGAGGCACAGCATCTGGAGATTCTTGCAGCCGGAGAGTCTGGAAGTCAACACAAACGCAGCGGTCCGGGATGATGAAGTAGGGGTCCATAGGACACTTAGCCCTTCCAACATTGTCACTGAGGAGAGAAACAAGTTGTTGGACATGATGGAGAAAAATGTGACACAAACTTCACTCATTCATATTATGTCCTAGACCCAGATGGTCCTCATCCTCACCTGTTGCACTTGCGTGGCAGAGCGTAACCCTGCAGGCCCGGAGGCAGAGGGATGTTGTTGATGATGACGCGACAGCCGCGGCACTGCAGACACACCTTGGTGGCCTTGGCCTTCACTGGTGTGGCCGAGATGATGATGCCATGTACCTTAACCAGGCGAGACACCTGTTCGGACTGCAGGGGAGACACATGACAAAGTGTGATCAAACAGTCAATGACAACTACGTGAACAGGAGACACCAGGAAGGAATGTAGGTACCTTGAGGTTGCGGATGGAAGCTTGATGTGCGTCACTCTTCAACATGACCTGGATATCCTGGACCGTCTCCTCACCCACAGGCCGGGGACGGGTGACCTCATCAGCTACCTCCTTTGCAGCTTCCTCCAGCTGTAAATTATGTCAAATTATTAAAGGGGGGCAATCACAGCAACCAAAACAACTGTGTGGAAGTAAATCTGGTTTCATCGCTGTTTGTTGGCTTTAGACTCACAAGAGGCAGGTTCTCAGTGGGCAGCTTGTAGAGGCAGTCAGACAAATCCTCATCAAAGCTGGCAAGGTCCTCCACCTCCACCTCCACCCAGTACTCCCCCAAGGTGTAGTGTCTCTTAAGCTCATCTCTGATTTAAATAAAAGGAGCTAAAATTAACAATGTGGTGTGGAAGAACAAATGCTTGTTACCTCTAGAATGAAAATAGCCGAGGACATGACATTAGATCAAATACAGTAACTGAAGCTTTAAACAGTGATAAATGATAATTAGGATAATATTAGCACACAACTCAACAAAAAAATAACAAAGGCATTGCCTTTTGAGACATTTTAGTGTCTTATTTATTTATTTTTGTTAGCTCCCATTGGTATTTTAGATTTTATACTTACTGTTCTTTCCCTCTTACACTTAATTGGAGCAACTGCAATGCTAAAATTTCCTTCAGGGATCAATAAAGTATCTCTAATTGTGATTAATGGCAGATTGGCTGGTGATTATTGGCTGGTACATTGCAGTGATTTACTGTGGTACTTGATGAAGCTGAAGGACCATGCTGAGATACACTACAAACACAGTGGTTAACACAAAAGCATGTGAAGCAGAGATACTGACTTTTAGTCAATGGCTCCTACATTTCCCATAATGCAACTCAATGACCTGTTTCCTTAAACGCGCAGCTTTCTTAATGTCCCAGTCCAACTGGTTAACTTTTTCACCAGATTAAGATGCCATTGATGACATCATCAGGGGTATTTTATCACTAAAAACTTTCCTTCAGATCCAGATTTGACATCATAAACACTATTTACTCATTACAAACAGTTTTCACAAGCTAAGTAGCACCCATAATGAGTTTTGCATCTAAAAATGGGAATGTGAAAAGTCCCTTTAACATTAGTGTCTGCTTCATGAGGATCATTGTACATATTCAGCCTTTTTTTGTTGTTGTATGTAGCAAGATTCACCCATCTCCACGCCTCATTACCTTTCACACAGTCCCTAATTACAATGAGCTATGTCTACTATCATCATCTCACCTGTATTTATATGTGAAGCCGGTGCGGTCGGTCCCCTCTCTGAACTGTCGGAGGAACTCACGGAACCGCCTTTTGATCTGTATCCTCTTCTGTCCTCCGTCATCCACACCGGGTCCCTCTGCACCTCCGAGGCTGTCACTGTAGAACACTCCCAGGTCGTCAAAGCCAGACATGGTGGACCAGGTCGGTTAACAACAAGGAAGGAATGAAAGATAATGGTAGTTTTTTCTTGGTTAAAAGAAAAACACGCTGGACAGTCGCTGCCAAAGACGAGTCTGGCCAGATGAACTGTTTCGCGGCAAAAGCTGAACTCCTTCCCGTCACTTTCCCGCGAGTCGCTTTTTGCAACGCCTCTTCTGTCATATGATTGGCTGGAAGCAATAACGGCGTGTTTCTATTGGTTAATGTGACTCAAAGAGGCGTGCCTTCAATGCAAAGCTGGGGTTTGTGAGGACTGATGGCGCGAAAACGACAAGAGGAGGCGGAGCAGACAGACTGCAAAGCAGTATGGGTACATCATTAGCTTCAAGTGCAAACTGCAGTCATGGTGGAACAAAAGCACAAATTTAATCACCTCAAACATGTCTTTAAGCTATTTTTAGGAGAGCTGTCTTTATGGACAGGATGCAGTGGGCATCCAGTGCAATAAGAGTCAACTAGGTTCCTGCAAGCTTGTATACAATTTATTTTGTTTAATGGAAGTGACAAAGGCTACAGATGATCAGCAAGCACAGCTTTCCACTAATGTCTCAAGATTTTCAGAAAAGAAAATGTATTCCATCCAAACATGTTTTGAGAAAAAAATATAAAAAAGTACCCTGCTTTGAATCTAAAAAGATGTAAATATATATTTTTTTATTATAATAAAACGTGAACTATACAAGATGTCTTGTATTTCACTGAAAGGTCAATTCTCTGTACATGCACTGTTTTTTTTTTAAATTTCCACATCAACCTTGTGCAATCTCTATGCTGACCCACAATTCCAAACTAGCTGTGATGTTATGGTGAGCAACTGAGATTTAAGGTGAGCACTTTCAACAAACTTGTGGGGTCAAACTCCACTTTCTCGTCCATTATTTTTCACAATGATGCTCAAACATCCAAGCGAGGGAACAATCAGCCATGCACATTTTTCAGTCAAGTTTATTATTTTACGTTTGTCAATATCCAGAATTTGCAAATGGGATGATGTGTGTATGTATTGCATCGCTTGAAGAAAGGTAAAGCATCTCTCCTGCTGAATGTGTTGAGAAACAGCATGCTGTATAACATTTGGTTGCTAAAAAAGTGTTACAGCACATATGCCAAATTTCAAAAATGTTTAATAAAAAAAAATATAAGCACATTTTACTTCACTCTTAAAAACCCTCCTGTCAAGAAGCACAAGAGCTCCAGTTCTTTCACTGGTTTTGAAGGATGAGATGGATGTAGATTCTAATAAATGCTGGTAATTATGTCTAGTTAATGCTGTAAGATTATCCTCAATCATTAAAACCAAACTCTGTTGAGCAAACGATTGACTAGCCTTGTTAAAAAAAGAAAAGGAAAAAAAAGAAGAAGATAGGCCTACATTTTCTCTCTCACCTCAATCATGGATCAACAGCCCTTTTCCTTAAAACACAAACACCGTAGCATGTTAGCAAACAGGTTTATTTTTCAGCAGAGCAAACAGAAAAATAACATTAACCTCCATTGACCTACAAATGTAATCAATATCTCCACGAAAATCACTCATAACAGGCAGCATGATCTGTAAGAGCAAAACGGTTCAATGCCGTTCAGGAAGTCATGTTGCTGGCCGAAACCTTCTGATTCCTGCTTCCTTGTTCTGTTCATGAGATGACTCCGAGCTTCCTGCCGGTCTGGATGAAAGCGTCGACACAATGGTCGATGTCTTCATCTGTGTGGGCGGCTGAAATCTGAACGCGGATTCTGGCTTTGCCTTTTGGTACCACTGGGTAGGAGAAGCCGATCACATACACTCCTGTGGAGGGAAGAGAGGAGTCAATAGCAGTAGAGACCCTTTCTGAGGCAGTGAAGATGGATCATTTACATCAGATGTTCTCAATCCAACGACTGTAAATTAATGGCCTCCCCTGGTGGTTAATCCCAGTGACTCCTTTTGCATTTCTAATTTAATCATTTCACCTCTCAATGCTACGCTGCCTGCTAAAACCCTTTTTTTTTTTTGTTACGTTACGTTTTGTGAAAAAAATATTTAAAAGTTTTTGAGTTAGGCTCCGGAAGTGAAGCGTGACAGAGGGATGGATGGAACCCATTCCTATTATTCCTCCATTTCATTCATGGCGGGGGATAATAAATATGGAACTGATCAAACTAATCATAAAGTAAAAAAAAATTATATCAGAGGACACAGATGTCCATGACTACTGGGAAAACTACATTTGTGCTGATGTGGATAGATCATAACATCTACTGTAGGGGAATGTGTGCAAAATAACATGAAACTCACCTCAGTTCAAATGCAGATACAAATGTAAAAATATTTAAATTAAGGAAACCAATTATGAGAAGCACACCTTTAGGTCCCCTAAAAAGCATGTGTGGACTCTCAAGTTTCACTCAAGTTTTTGCTGCTGTCTTTGGCAAATTCGCTTGAAATTGTTAAGATGTTCTTCTAAATGTTCACTTGTTGTTCAGTGTAGGAAGAACTTCGTTGCCTGAGCCGTATTGAATAACATTCACCTCTATTCTCCCTTTCAACCACTTCACTCCTCCTGCCTTCCCTCAGGAGAAATAAAGTGGAGACTCTTTTAGCTCGCGGTACCTGGTGCCGTTCATTCCGGCTACAGCCTTGGCATATTCAACAAGAGTCATCTGGAGATGGATTTATGCAGCTTTGCACTATTGAGACTTCTCTGCTCATTTTAGTTTTCACACACTGTCAATTGCAACATGTAGATTTAAAAAAAACATAGTTTGTACTATTTCAAATTAGTCAAACTAGTCTACAATCTTTCCAGGTACCTTCTGGAAAATGTAGAGGTTCTGTCAGGGGTAGAGGTACCACTGATTGGGAATCACTGATCTAGCTATTGAGAGCTAACTCATAGATCTTACTACTTAGGTGTAAATGCAGTACGGTTCTTTCAAATCAGACACAATGCAGAGAAAAGCTGAATCAAAGGGCTGGGTGTACACGGAAACATTTTCTAATCTGGATCACGTTTTCACTGCTCTCTCACCGAGCTTCAGCATATCATCGGCCATCAGAGACGCCAGCCGTGCGTCGCCCAGCATCACAGGACAGATGGGGTGAGCGGCGCCTGCGATGGTAAAGCCAGCCTTTGTCATGTTGTCTCTGAACCTGAATGGACAGCAGAGAAGAAAAAAAAAAGATAGCTGTTGATAAGGGCTGATGAAGGCAAAATTAAATGTTAAGCTAAGACTATCTGCCGTCTACGTGGTTCCATGGGTTTTTCCATGATTGTTGGTATATCTAGAGTGTTGAGCACAGCAGCCTAATAATGGCCTGAAGGGAGGATGTGAAAGTTACCGAACAAGCTGATACAACAAGCTGGGAAAGACAACAACCCTGCTGCCAGTACAAATATTACTTTATTTGGTAACTGGTTTAGGACAAGACAAAAATGTGAGGTCAATAAGCTCCAATATTGGTAAAATGCTGGGTTTAGTAAGATCGAGTCTCCAGAGAAGACCGACAAAAATTGTATGATTTAAAAAAAATTAAATGGGATGATATGAGGTGAAAAAATATATTGTTTTTTTACTGATTTCAGTTGAGTTTATGTTGACAAGCATTAACAAATGATCACATATTAGTACATGTTGTTTAATTGAAGTTTTATACATGGTCAGGTTGAATCCTGAGTTGTTGCACAGCTACAGTGACTGTACTCAACAGCTTGGAGAGCAGATTAACCAAAATACAAAAGTTTCCGTGTAGCTGTTATGGAATTAGCATTTGTTGCATAATAGTGGACATTGGTCATTTTAACTGATGAAAACAACCAGAGGCTACAAATGCTCTGCTGCATGAAGTCTGCATGCTTTAAAAACTGGTCTTTGCCGATTAAAAATTATGAGAGAAAAAAAAATAATGAAGAAATGTGTTAGCCTCACAGCTTTATGTGTGGGCTAGCTGATGCAGATAACCCAACGCACCTCATGGTTTTGGCCGTCATGCTCTGTGCAATCTCACTGGATGCGAGCAGCAGCTCCACAGCCCGGGTCGCACAGCCCACCACAGGAGGGGGGAGAGAGTTGGAGAACAGGTACGGCCGCGAGCGCTGCCTCAGCAGGTCAATGAGAGGCTTAGGGCCAACTGTGTAGCCACCTAAAGGAAAGAAAGACTGATTTGACGTGAAACAGTTAAATCTATGGGTGCAGGTATTATCCCCCTAAGGCCCCGATCACACAGGGACTCATCTCTAGAGACGCAGCTGCATCAGAGACCAGGTGGAAAAGCAGGCCTTAATCAGAGTCTAAAGATCACCAGCAGAGCGAGACCCACAGAAGAAAGGAGCGTGTGCTCTACCAAAGGAAAACCATGGTTCTGATGGTGACGGAACTAATGTCCAAACAGAGCCAGAAGAAGAGTGACTATTGAACAGGCATTCATCAGGACACCAGAAACACTATGAGCGATAATGAAGCTCCATTTCTATAACATGTGTAAAAAGGCAACTCTTTGTTTACATGTTCCCATAACAACCTAATGACATGATGAAAAGCCAGATGTTGTGTTTTTATCTTTTAGAAGATTAATCAATGTAGCTTAAAAGCTAAATGTTTGAACCGCATCAGTAAACAGGCAGAACCATTGAAGTCTGACAGACACATACCAGCTGCTCCTCCCAGTGCTTTCCCCAGGGTGGAGTTTACGATGTGAACTCTGTCCATCACTCCCAGGAGCTCGTCTGTTCCTCTGTAAATCACAGGGAGGGCTTCCATTAGTTCATCCTTCATGATGATAGTAACAAAGCCCCTGAGTGAAGGTCGCCTTCCTCTGGCAACACCTACTGGCTGTTACCAACAAAAAAAACACTGTCACACATGTTACAGATAGAAACACAAGTTTCACGCGGTTTTACTTTGACCTTTGAACTTTTTTTTTTCTCCACAAACACTATTTCATGACACTACAATAGTTTTAAGGGTTGTTATAATGACATATTTGTACATTTGGGCAAAGCATAACAAAGCCAACAAGCATATTTCTGTCTCTTTCTTATGTCCGATCTGATCTGCCTCCTACATTGTCATTATTTATAATAAAACTTTATTTCACTTCATTCAAGTTGTTAGAATGTTCTTCATAAAAATGTTCAACTTTAGCAGATTTTCTATTCTTCCAAATGAACAAACTCTAACAACCAATTTATTTTAGAACAGTTAGTTAGTTATTCCTTGGACTAGATGATTTAATCTCTTGGTAGCTACACTATCCTGATGGCCTCTTGGCTTGTGGGAGACTTTGTGGGAGACTTTGTGGGAGACGGTGGAGCCGGTTGTGTAGGAGGGGGCGGCTGATGGATGAGGGCCCGGCTGCAGACACACTGAGGTCCCCAGGAGGCGCCCAAACCCCCACCGAGCGCCCGGGCCGGCAGATTCCTGGTTGGCCTGCCTCTTTCTCTTTCAGTTCCTCCTTGCCAGCCAGGTCCCTCCCACATCTTTAAGTGACTCACATCCCTGTTTCCAGTTTATATAAGCGGGGCCATTTCCAAGATGGCCCTCTCTCTCACCCTCCTGGAAGGTTGGGGCCTCCTAGGCACCCAACATGACTTTGTTTGGTTTGTTTGTGTTAGAGTAGCCCTTTGTTCTCTTTATGGATTTGTTTGGAAGATTCATTGCATTCAACACCTGCACGTCATCACTGACGACCGATATGCACATTATAGTAATTTCTGTTGAGTTATCTTTAATAAATTTACTGATCACTTGAATGGTTACTGAGTGGACCTTCCTTCTTTGTTATGCTCTTGAACGAGGTGGGCATAACAAGTGGGGGCTCGTCCGGGATCTACATATACACTCGATGTCTGTCACATGAAGTCACTGGTGTTACTATGACTACATGTTATTATGAGTGATGTGTTTGTATTGTGATGGCCCTGGGCCACCTTTCAGTTCCTGGTTAGCCTGCCTCTTTCTCTTTCAGGTCCTCCTTAGTGAAAATAGTGAAAGTAGTGAAAATGTAATGGCGGATGCGCTTTCTCGAGCGTGTTTGACTATTCCTTCTCTACACTTTCATGTCTCATTAATTCATGTTACTAACTTGACTTCTTCCCCAGAGTCTTTGTGCTTTTCCTTGTCATTGTCACCAAGTTGTTAATGAGGGATTGTGGGTTCTCTGTAGAATAAAGAGTCGGTCTAGACCGACTCTTTATTCTCTTGGAACGCTCTTCTTGGAAAGTGCCTTGCTATAACTTTTGTTGTGATTTGGTGATGTATAAATAAAGCTGTCTTGACTATTCTTTGATTGTTGTTGATTTGAAAGGGGGAAAAAATGATGGAAAAAATTAAAATGATTTCATACAATGTTGCTTAAAGATGTATAATTGAATTTAATAAGTGTAAATAATCAAATATCAGTTTCATTATTTATAACTAAATCAGGTTGTAATGTCACATGGATTCCTTAATGAATCTATGAAACAATAAAAACACATTAAGCTCAACTTCTTCTTAGTGATTCCTCTTAAAAGACGTTTTCGGGATGTAAGAAGGAACACACTTTGCACATCATAATAAAAAAAAACACGTTTTACATTTCTGGGTCCATCAGAATTTTACCCACCTGCCCCGTGGCCCCAGGAATCCAGTGGCGTGGCATTCATCTATAAACACCATGGCTCCATACTGTTCAGCAAGGTCACAGATTCCAGTTAAGGGAGCCACGTCTCCGTCCATGGAGAAAACTCCATCAGTGACGACCAGCCGCATGCGAGAAGACTGAGGAGGACAAAACAGAGGCCAGATGATCAGTGGAGTACATGATGGTGGTCCTTTCACAATCTCATCAATACTATAACCCTTATGTGACCCTGTCGCCTCATTAATGAAGTTAATACACCAGGCAACTCTAATGTTTTTGACCTGTATGAATAAGTCATGTTAAGGTTAATAAGGTCAATAAGGTTCATGTTTACTGTTGTGTTACATCACCTTTTCCTTTAACAACACTCAGTGAGTGTTTGTGAAGAGAGGACACTACATGCTGAAGTGCTAAAGTAGAATTCTGTCCCATATTTGCTTGATATACGACTTCAGTTGCTCAGTCTGACAGTCTGAGGTCTCTGCTGTCATATGTGGTGCTTCATATTGCACGACACATTTTCAGTGGGAGACAATTCTGGGCTGCAGACAGGTCGGTCTAGTAGCAGTGCCTTTTACTCTGTAGCTTCGCTGTAGTACAGAGGCAGAATGTGAAGTTTGCTCGTCTTGCTGGAATAAACGAGGACGTCCCCGAAAAAGACGTCTGAATGGCAGCATGTGTTGGTCCAAAAAATCTGTATGTACCTTTCAGCATTTCACTTGCATTGAATGTCAAAAAGGATTAGGAAATGATCACCATCTGTTTTATTAATGTTTTAAACCTTTTTGGAATCGGGGTTGCATTCTTGCATTGTACATAATGAAGTTTACGTCAACAACAACATCAGTTTTACTACTGGAAACAATGAGTACACAAAAGCACATTTGACCATCTGTTGCTAACTGATATCTTATTTGGGTAACATTGGCTCCTTGGTTGATTGAAAACCGAATCCAATCAAGCTGACTTGATGCTAAAATACTGAAGCTAAAGCTAACACCTCCCAGCCAAACAGTCAGTGTAGGTAACCCAAGAACTGGTCCCTGCAAACTGCTGATACTGGATTATCATGACTCAGGGTGTAGAATATGGCTTACTTATATGTCATAATATAGAAGACATGATACCAGCAGCAGAAAAATTCATCGAATGCATATGAATAATTTTTGTTTTCACGTAAAACCACGCGGTTGTACACGAACTGCACAGGAAGAGGTTCACACACACACACCTGAGACTCTTTGAGCTTGTCCTCCAGGTCACTAAGGTCCATGTGTTTGTAGCGCAGCCTCTTCGCCCGACAAAGACGGATCCCATCAATGATGGAGGCATGGTTTAGCTCGTCAGACAGCACTGCATCATCTGGGCCTAACAGAACCTGGTGTGAGAGTGACATGATATAGTATCTGTCCTAATAGAGGCATCCTTTCTGTACAGTATAATCAAGAGAGTGGCGTGTAAAGCTTGACACACCTCAAACAGTCCAGCGTTGGCATCAAAACAGCTAGCATAAAGGATGCAGTCCTCCCGCTCATGAAACTCTGCTAGCTTCTGCTCCAGATTTTTGTGCAAGTTCTATAAACAGAGTGAACTCAATAACCTCCATGAGATTTGGCTGTAATATAGTTTAGTAAATGTTGTTATCCATGTGTTGACATGCTGATTCAGTTAGCCATCATACCTGCGTGCCACAGATGAATCTGACAGAACTCAATCCAGCACCGTATGACTTAAGAGCATCGATCCCTGCCTGCACCACCTCTGGATGACTGGACAGTCCGAGGTAGTTGTTGGCACAGAAATTCAATATACCTGAGAGAGAGAGGGGGAGGTTTCAGGTCATAATCCAAAGACAATAAGCACTCTGAGCAACTCCAACCTTGTACAGGACATTCTGACTTTATTTATTCGACAAATAAGGTAAACAAAAGAATATAATGAAGCAACTAAACAAAAGAGTGACAGAAAAACAAAACAATGGATGCTGGGAACGTTGCATCCAGATGAAAACAGAGCCACGTTGACCAATGAGGGGTCATGGCCTGACGTCAATGGGCCATTTATAAATCAGCAGAATCAATTCTCGGCAAAGGTTTACCCTGATGTTAACACTGTTAGGAAGTGACGGGCTTTTTTAAATTCATTACAAATACAACTATGCTTCATTTCCCACTTAGTTTAAAAGTCACTTTTAAACCTGTTGCCTGTTGATGTTATAAGCCGTGTTTTAAGACCTCTCTTTGCAATATTGTTGGGACTTTTTGAGAATAGCTTGAAACATACGGTTCTGAAAAGTTGCGTTGAATTGCTGGACAGACAGCAGTCCTGTCAAACAAATCAGTTTGAGCCAAGTTCAGCAAGACAACATCGAGGGCAAAGGGCCAAATTGGCAACCCTGTGGTGCGTTTAAGGACACAGTCCCTGCTGTAATCTGCTACTCACTGCTGTGACTGCCGTCCACGTTGATTTGAGGACCTTGCTTAGATGTAATGATCCTCTCCGCCTTCCACGTCCCCGCGGCTCGAATACCATCGAGCTCATTCTCCAGCACAGCTCTAGCCTCAGCGACAGCGGCGTAACTCCGTCCAAAAACCGAGGCCGGGTACGGGAGGACGCCCCGGACTGCTTTCATCAAGCTCCGTGAAGCTTTGGCGACCGACATGATGGCAAAACAGAGTTTATCAAACGGGCACGAGCGCTAAGCGTGAAAAGCCAGAGCGTGACAGCGTCATGTAACTAAGAGAGGCGTGTATGTGGTGGACAAATGAGAGCGAAGGGCTCCTGCCATGTGACTTGTTTTGTCCAATAAGAATTTAAGGAGTATTTACTTAGTGTTTCACATGTTTGACTTCCTTTCAGTCATCTTTGCGTGATCAAAACACCTTTCCCTTTAAATAATTTCATTATTTTGCAACTACAAATACCCTTTGCTATGGCGTCAATAGTATCATCACCATCACACATCTCTTTTAATCTCTGCTTCTAATCATTGGTTGACATACAATTCAGTGAAAACCAAAACTAACAATAGACAAGAATTTTAAAAGGCAGTTGTCCCATACCTGCAAAACTATGAATTGGATAATACAGTAAGAAACCTTAATGCTCTGGCCTTTGACATTAAAACGAGAACAGCCTGACTTCCAGTCAATACTTTTAGTTTAATATATGCCAGCAGTTTGTCATGACTTCCTGTTCATCTTCAAGTAAGACATTTTCACAAGGTAGTGTTGGATGTAAAAACCCTTCTTCACATCAATAATGACGTTATGCATCAAACTACTCCATCATGTAATAGCTCTGATTCTATTACATACAGTACCATTTTACAGTGTTTGCTACTTTGACAGAGACGCTTTCTGCAACCCACCATCATGTTTGATAACATATTCATCAACAATATAATACACAATCTATGTTGCAAAAGTTGTAGCAATATCCTCTCTCTTTTTACAACAGGAATGTAACCATATAAAATGTGCAAATTACTGCATTTCACACAAGGACAAACCCTTACAACAATGTCAAGTAAAAACCTCCATCCTTCCACAGATAGCATTATTTTTTATCAGTTACAAAATATTTTCGCTCCACAATAAAGAGCAATATACAAAGTTATGATATCCTTCCTCAAATATGGGCTGTGCTTCCCATGCCAAATGCACCATTCAGCCAATGATCAAAAAGAAATCTCGTGGCAGCCGATGGCGCAGGAGCTTCATGAGTATTATTAGTTTGGCAGGTGTAAAGGGAAGCTTAAGATTCTGAGTGGTTGGTGTCCCGTGAGGAGGCTCTCAGCGATGGCAGGCGCTCAGCTGCTTTGGCTCTTTCTGCCAAAAACCTGTCAAACTCTGCAGAGGATGGAAAGAAGCAGGCTTTTAGGTGAGATACGACTTCACATCTTTAAAAGGAAAGATAGAAAGTAGGAAAGAAAAATGCAAGCAACAGTGTGATTTTATGAAAGGATGCTTGTGTCGTATAGATAAGTGAAAAAAATACCAGATGAGATTTTTGTGAGTTGCAATTTTGGATTTATTTATTTATTGTGTGGGTCTGAAGTCCAGTCAGTTGTATTCAAGATGGCCTACTCCTTCATCACCACCAACAGTTTCAGTTCTCTGTTTAGACTTCTATGCTAGCTTTTTAGTTTTCACACACTCTCTAGTATTTCCTTCATGTAGTGTTCAGGAGTTAAAGTTGACTCAGTGATACACTGGTTGGGAATAACTCGTTTAGATTGCCTGTAGTTATTGTAGTAGTGGCAGTGAAAAAACAAAGTGTCAAAATAACCCTGAAGTTATTTAAAGACCAGAATTATTTGATTTTGTTTTATTACATAAAAAATAAAAAGTCTATGAATGGCCTCATGAGGGCTAGTATGTGACAACTCTTCAGATACATGAATAAATGAATGCCACACAAAATGATGGATAGTAAAAGCTGCCTATTTTAAAAAGGATGTAACTAACCTTCACTGGTCACGCCGTCTGAATCCTCAAAGTCATCATACTGCAGCACAAACAGAGACAGAAAAGACATATTTTATTTGAAAAATACACATAACTTGTGTCGTTCAATTCTAATTCCTTTGTGTGGATACATCAGATCATTCTGAATAGTTTGGACTGTTACACTTATTGGTTGATATTTTTGACACATTTACATCATATAATAAGAGTCATCTGAAGATGTCCTATCCCCCGACATCCCCGACAACACTGTGCAACAAATGCACCTCTATATGACATATCCTCCCATCCTGGTGAGCCTAGTGTGGTGTATATTGTTTTGGATATATGCTATGAAGGAGACGACGATGCTTCAAAGTCACCTTAAAAGCATTTTTGCAGGGAAAACTCAAAAAATGAGATTTGAGGAAAAATCCAAATATTAAAAGACACAACTAGTTATCCTGGTTAATGTATGTGTAAAGTTTGGTGGAGCTAGTATGTAGTTTGCGATCTGCTCTATACACAAAATGATTACGGGTGGATGGACTGATAGACGGAACACTGACGACTATATCGGTCTGTTATTTCAATGTTTGAGGGATAATAATTATAAGTTTCATCTGTTTAAAGTCTTAGTTTAGCATTTTAGCATGCTAACATTTGCTAATTAGCATTGAACACGGAACTAAAGCTGAGAATAAACCAAAGCACTTGACAAATTAATGGTGGTAGATTAAATGACCAAAAGCAATTAAAACTCATCCTTATGGAAACATGCATTTCTGAACCAATTTTCATCATAATCAGACATTTCAGTCTGGACTGAAGTAGTGGACTGATTGATGAATTGATGCGGACATCCTAGTATTAATTGATTATTTAAAACACAACATAAATATACAACTTTCAGGGCATGGCTAATCAAAATATGTATTTAATTCAGTTTTAGGGCTCTATTGCAGAGGTTTGCTTGGTTTCAGTGTGTGCTGAAGAGCAGAGCTGCAGGTGAACTGAAGTTAGTAAAACCCAAAAGGAAATTGAGGGATTGAAATTAACCAGAATTATTCTTTAGTAAATCAAGAAATGAACAGGAAAGATATGCAGTACAACCAAATAACACAGTTATTACATGTACTTAGTTATTGTGAGTAAAAGTAGTAATCCTGGCATTTACCTCATCATCCAGTGCTAGCCATTGTTCAATATCATCCATTACATTGGACTGGTTGATAGGGATCTAAGAAAGAAAGCAGACCACCGGGATGATCAGTGCAGTAAAATATATGTTACCTAGTAAAACTTTGTGAAAATGTAAAAAAAAAACAACCACAACCAACAAAAGATATGACAACAATGGAGTCATGCTAACTTACTGTCTTCACCACATACAAAAGCATGCAGACAAGTGTGTCTTATATCTCAATACATGAACCATCAAACTCAAAGGAAAAGATCCGAGCAAAACGAAACCAAAGCAAAAATAAATTACAACTTCACAACAAAACCCAGTCAGAGGGTGTGGAGAGATGAATCGATGCAAAATGTTGCAAAACACATGTTGGACACAGACGCACCATTCCCCTTTTAATCATCCAATCTAACTTTGGTGAGGAGCTGCAGGTGGAGGCTGGGCTGCCATCCTTCATGTACAGACAGAGAGTTTACTTAGGAGGAAAATGGTTACTAACACAAAGCAATATACGGTACATACTTCCTCAACCAAGAGCATTTTATAGACCGCGTAATTCTTCTTGTGTGAAACTCACTGACAGTAGTGTCAGTGAGTGCCTCCTACACATGATAGCCTACAGCTCAGACACTGTTTAATATCAGGATTATCTACATTCTGTTACACATAAAACATCAGAATTTGACTTGAGGTTGACATCAAATGTGAGAACTATGATACGCAGTGTTGGGCTTTTGCAAAAGCTAGAAATGATCTTGTGCCACTAAACTAACACATTTAATTTTTCCCATGGCCTCAAAGGTCACATAAAAAATAGAAAAATTCTCTGATGTCAGCTGATAGATCTTGTGACTAAACCTGTTAAACTATGTAAAACTTGAATTACACGGAATCTTTGCTTACCGCTTCTGTGTGCAACAGTCTGCTGTCCTGAGCCTGAGCGAGCCCGTCCTCTGCAACTTCACTCTGCTCACTGGAACACAAGATTTGCACATTGGGGAATTGCTGAGTAAGCAAACGATTTCAATTAACACGGAGAAAATACTGGCACATATCTTAAAAATGAATTAGAGGGATTGAGTCCAATACAAAGATCAGCACCTTTGCAAATGTTAAGTCTGAGAATTTCCCTGAGAAAGAGCTGCAGGATTCTTAGTGTTACATTGAGATGTAACCAATCAGCAGACTTTGGTTAATTATTCACACATCATTTATTTTAGTTCAGCCTTTCATTAATCTGATGTACACCCACAGATGAACACAAGTATCCTTCATCAACCCTTCATCAACCCCACCATGTTTCATCATGAACAAATCGTGCTCATCTTAATAACACTATTATTAGTCATAATTATAGATTGATTTGGTGAAGTTTGCATTTATACAGCTAATATACCACTAGGTGTGGCAGATGCTGGAACACAATATTTTTATTCAGTACGACGAATGCTATTCTACAGCCTGATATAACGGTCATATTTGTAGCACAGCGGAATACAGAGAACAATTCTGATTTTAAGCCAGAGGGATGAATATTCCGAAGTTAACAAAGGGCCATTTTTAAATTCGGTGACGTCACGTCTTCCCCAAGGGCTTTCCTAGATTTCTAGGCCATGCAAGGCCCCACGCACACGTGCGGAAATGGAGAACATGTAACCCAGGTTTAAAAAGTCATTTTATTTATCTATGACTTATATTTTTTAACCATCCAATCCCAGATCGCTACATATATATATCCGGGTCAGGACAGGGTCACTTCCTCTTTCTGCACTGTGGCTGGTTGGCGTGTGTTTGTGCATAAAAAAACAGCTGATGAAAAGAAACGGAGAGCAAAACTGGTAAATACTGGAGAGCAGAAGGATCGATGGGAGCTACTGAAATCGAAATCTGGACACGCATGGCTGGCTTGCGCACACACGTAAGCGACTGGAAGCTGCAGGGAAATGGCTGCCAGGTAGGGGAAAACCAAAACAAATCTACCCACGGAATTCCCTTTCGTTTGGCATGTTTTCGTTTGAATTATGCATTGAAACTTGACCAAATAATAAAATATTTATTAATTGATGGTGGTGCTGTGTGTGTATGTGTGTGTCGGTACTCTTGTCATGCACTCTAATAGGAAAATACATTCTTTGCAGTGCTGTTGACTGTGAAAGTCTTCGATGTCATTAAAGCTACAGGCTAACGACCTATGGTAAGTTTTCCTGTACCTTGGTCTTTGATGATTTGAGACATTTATTTTCCGTGATAATGCGTCATCTGATTCACTTGTACCTGTAAGAAGAAGAACGTCATTTTTACAGTACATACAATAAGTACACGCACTGCACATGTACAGTATGTAGGTATAGATGAAGACTGGACTACTTACAAAGCCTTGCCATCTGACTGGACAAACTGTCAGCTTTTGATTGGCTGAGTGACTTATCATTGGTAACGGATGCAACCCCTGATTGGCTGACAGACTTGTCTGTCAAATCGAGGTCCGTTAGATCGACGTGGGCGTGGCTCTGAGAGACAAAAAGCAATAAGTTGAGAGTCCATGATGTAACCATTTCATGAATTTTGAATGTTGAGCTCTGGAGTAAAAATAACGACCAATCAAAAAAAATACCTTCACCTTCTGCGCTGTGTTTGGACCATTCGTTATTTGTCTTTCAAACCTGTACGGCAGAACAAAACTGTATCAAACATCTAATGGTGAAATACAACTTATTCTGTTGCTACCATCCTCTGAATGTTTTGCGCTTAAGATTGCACACTAATTAATATGAATTTTTAACGTTTCCTATTCTATAACATTGTATAATAAATGTAGTTAACCTGTGGTAGCGAGTAAATGCAGTGTTCATCTCATCGTTAGCTGCTAGCAACTCCTGAATCAGCTTTTCCTCACTGAGCCTGGGGACGATCTTCACTATCCTCTCTTGCATCTCCTTACAAACGGTGTATAACTGCTAATGACACAATCAGACAAAGAATGTGTGGGTGGGGGGGATTTGAGGGGGCAGATGCAACAAAAAAAATGCATAAAGGAGGAGATCAGTTACTGATAAAGCACTGTTATCAATATGAATAGATGGAAATGATTTTCTTCAAGATAAGACTTCACATTACTGAAGCCCAAGTCTTTTTTTTATTTTACCTCCAGGAGCTCCATGTCAGTTTGTTTTACTGTGGCAGGATCCAGCTGACACATCATGTCTGACATCATAGTCAGGTTGCTTCGCACCACTCCCAGTTCTGTCTTCAGTGTTTTGATCTGGAACATCAATAATACCTCATGCATAAAGACAGCTATAATAACTCCTTGCAAAGACACATGTTGATTTCATGAGTGCTGTAGTGGAAAAGGAATCGGGAAACAAAGAGACAGCATTTTAGCTAGCATGGGAAAAAAAAGCCAGGTCATCACCTGACTGGGAGTTAAGGCATTGGTTCCCTCTAGGGCCAGTTTTAGCTCAGAGGTCTTGGGTGGGATGAGTGAAGGTTTAGAAGACAGGAGCACAGCAGGCAAAGTAGTGACAGCAGGCCCATTCCCAGGCAAAGTCTGCTAAGCAAAGGCACAGAAAGGACCCGATAGACAAATGACCAATGATGAAAGGCAACATCCAAATATTAGCAGTGGGCGAACCCTAATCCTAACCCTAACCCTAACCCAGCCATGTTTGTACCTTTTGTGGGGCTTGGACGGGTGAGTAACCATCCAGTTCTGTCATGGGAAACTCAAGTCCTTTCCTTCGTAGGTCTTCGTATACTGACACCACACCTGTCAGGTCGGGTGAGCTCCGGAATGCATCGGCCCACGCCTTTACGAGAGAAAACCACAAATTACGGAGCATCTAGAGCAGCAAGACGCCAAGGATTATTCTAACACAAGAATAACCTGATTTGTGTTCAATGCTGCTGGAGCACAGCCAACCAGTTAATGAGAAATTACTTACCTGTATGATGCTGAGCACTCTGTCATGCAGGTATAATGGAGGGTTGCTTTTTGGGATGATCGACCGTACCAGTACTCCCTCTACAAAATCCCGTGTCGTCACCAGGATGTGAAACCTGAAGCCGCAGTTCTTCACGCAAGTTTCCAAGACCTACCATCAGGAGGAGAGGTAGAGAATGAGCAACAGCAGTAAAAGCCTAACCAAGTGAAAAATAACAGAAACAGGGTGAACAACACTCACACTGAGCGCCAGCATGACCTCCTTGAAGTTTTTGTTCCCCGCGATCCTCTTCTTTATCGCTCTAACTGCATCTTTGGGTCTGTAAATCAGAGGATTTTTAACAGTCACAGGCATGCATCCTCCATAGGACAAGTATGTCCCTGATGCTAACAGATAACAGACAAGCACACACACACACACACACACACACACACACACACACACACACACACACACACACACACACACACACCCTTCCTCTGAGCTGTTGATCATGTCGCAGATGTCCATGTTGAGGGCCCAGTCTTCTGATGGAAGGCTAGAACTGGTCGCACACTCTGTAAAAACAGATGAATACACACTGTTGAGTAATATAAAACAGTTAACTACAATGAATGGTGTAGTAATTAACAGTTTACCCAGGAATCAATCATTTAGTGGGGCTTTAGAATGATTAATTATCTCCGGCAAAGAGGTGATGATTCTGCCAGCGTTGGTTTGTTTGTTTGTCTGTTTGCAGGATTACTGCAAATGTTATGAACAAATTTTGCTGACATTTTTTGAGAGGTAGGGTATGGTCCAAGGAACAGGTTTTAATAGATTCTTTGCCATTGGGGGATAGGGGCAATTATAATATTTTTGCTTCTAACTTAAAGGATAATGCCTACAATACTTGGACCAAAATGACACAATGACATCCCCATAAGATCTAGCACACATCAAGAACTGATCTGGAGCCAATGTAATATTCCAGATCAGGTGATCTAGAATGTTTATTTTGTCTATTTATAGGGCTCACGGAAAATTCACTACTGTGAGATAACAAACGATAATTGTACAGACTTAAACTAAGATCAAACTGTAGGGGAAAGTGTGCTGATTCAGTTTTGGTGTCAAATCAAAAGTTGCGGAGCTAGATCCTGAAGAAAACCACCATTAGTGAAATACTACTTTTCTTGAATAACTATCAAACTAATGATGATACCAATGTGCTTCTAAATTCTAGGGGTAGGTTTTCATGGTTAATGAGTCATATTATGAGGGTCAATCTATCATGAGATTATTGCTTTTGGGTGCCTTGGGTGGAGGTTTGGGCATTGAGTGCTGTCTAATTAATTATTTAGTCATTTATTAATGCATTGTATAAGATGCCAATCCAAAAGTCATGTGTATGAATGTGTTTTTATGGCTTTTTAAATCTGAATGTTTTCAACACTAGAATTTGAGACAAATTACCAAATGATGTGCAATACTGGGAATCTATTATTACAGTTTTTAAAAACAAGTGTCTTTTAAATTGGCATACAGTAAACGCAAGAGGACAGATGGTTCAGTCTATTTAGTATTTCTAAAGATTACAGTTTGTATAATGGATAAACAGTATCTGCTATAATTAAATCGGCTTATCTATTTATTTAATCCCTAACTCTTAATTTCCATTAATCCACGTAAACACATGTACAGTCATTAGACAGAAAAAGAATCCAATTTAGGTCAGGACGATGTCCCGCCCATCTATTGACAGATTTAACAGACACAAATAACATCCAATCAATTTGAGCATTGCAGCATCTAAATATCGCCTCTGCCAAATCATTGTTTAGCGGAAGTGTCAATCAAACTACAACCCGTCGCTCCTCTGTCAGTCTTAATAAATGTGTATTTCAATCTAGGCCTGTCGACATTAACCTTATATACTCATTATTTCGTGCAATGGAAACCCTTCATGATAAACGCGAAGCAGCAGTTCTACCGACATGAATGCCGGAGGACTGCAGCTAAACGTGGCTATGTCTGACGGAAGCATTTGGTTGTTGCGATGTAATTTATGGCGGACCACAGCTCACCTATCCGCTGTCCCACCGGCGTGCTGAACGGATTCCACAGTAGAAACTCCATGGTGAGGGCCCAGCAAAGCACCGACGTCGCCGGCTGAACCGTATGCGACGACCAGCCCTGTTCCCTGTTACACCGCTGCAGCTCAATATGAAGTGGGACACCAGATGAACTACGTCACTCTTAAAGGGACAGGCGTCGATGTCTGCTGTATGACTGCAGCACATACTGTCCTGGGAATCTGCTCTCACCACTGGAAGAGCTTTTAGTCATTACATCTTTATAATATCAACTACTCTGAGGCTGTAATGATATTAGCCCACTGATGATATAACTACGTAGTGCTATCTGTTTCTGTGAAGGCTAATGTATGCTGAAATACATATTCATATAATTTAAATTCATAAATAGCCTTATTTTTGTAGATATGTATAAAACTATAAAAAAATTGAGAAAATCTACTGACATTCATTTGTCAGTTTTAACCATTATTAAATTGAGATCCTCATATATTTGGGGTCCCACACACCCCATGCTGTATGTGTACTAACGGTAATGATGAGAGCAAAATAAGACATTTTTTCCTTGAAATAGTCCCTGTCCTTATGAAAACCCAATACAGTGTTTAGGACAGTATGAGAGAGATAAAGATGACAAAATGACTGAACAGGTATCAGCAAAAAGATGTTTTATATTACATATGGGCATATATGCATCAACATATATATACAATTGGAAGCAAAATTATTCAACCTCCACTGTATATTAGGTTTATAGGCAAAATATACTATTAAACAGCTGTTTGCATTAACAAAATCAAACAAGAACATTTTATATACTGTAGCTCACTACAACGGATGTGTCAAGTGTTATAACATCCTTCTCTATCATGGTGAAACATCATCCTTTGCCAAAAGGTCACAGCAGGCAGCAGGTGAAGCTGTGACATGAGACTTTTTACATATGGATGTCTTTAGGGTGGGACTCATGGAGTCATTATTTTGAGACACTTAGTCATTATTTTGAGATACTGTGGATATTTTTTTCCATCACATTGGCAGAAATGGGCTTCCATAAGTGCTCGCATGGGCGGATCCAGGGGTGAAGCGGAAATCTGATTGGCCCCTGAAGTGCCCCTGTCCTGACACCTGTCCTTACAATAGGAAGGATTCCCATGTCTATGACTTATGATGCAAATTGGATGTTGAGAATCTTATTTATAAGGGAGAATTTGTAATTCCGATGTGACTTGTGTCGAGTCGTGCAGAAGCGTGCGGTTATCCCCCACAGGAGCTTCATGGTGAGTTATGATCCCCCACATTAGTTTGTGTTTACCTGTGAAAGAGTGTTTACTCGCTGCTGTCCCTGAACTTAGGTAGTTATCACCAGGTAGCTAACTACTTTAGCTAATGGCTAATGCCTTGTTCATTACGTGCGTTATGGTCAATGGTTCTCACATGCAGTCACAAGCCCTCACACTCTAGCTCACCATCTGAAAGACTCTTCTTATTTATTTATGAAATAATGTTTCAGTCATATCACAACCATCGCTCAGTAAATTAAATTAATGCTTGAAAAAATATGATGGAAGTGGGTCCTGTCTCGAATTCAGCATGCCATTAATGGTATTGCATGAATTCTGAGAATAAAGTCAGAATCTTCAGAATAAAGTCATTGTTCTAGTTTGAGAGGAACACAATGTACATTGTGATGTAAAATTCAATAAATATGAAAATTAAGAATTTTTACGTCCTAAGCTTTTTTGACGTACACAACATTCTTGAACAAAGCACAATTTTCAAAATATACCTAATTATGTGAGTCTTTTCCCAAAGCTATAGAACCAATGGCAAACAAGGAATGAAATGTATATAATCTTACTGAATAAGGAAATGTGCATGGATGTTGGACATATACTTGGCCCCTCTATGTAGAACGTGGCACTTTTGTGAACCCTGAGTTAGAAAAATCCTAGATCCGTCCCTGAGCATTATGTTTGATGCCTTGATGTTGTTTTCCTCAAATCTCCACGCTCGTGTTGTGTACTTCTCTGCCACATGGGGGCAATGTTTGATTTCACATCTCACTATTAAGCTGAATTGCTGGAAGCTTTCTGTTGTTGATTCATAAACTAGATGACAGCTGTCCTGGTTTGTATTAATTTCATCCAAAGTTTGATTTGGAACATGCAACATTAAATTAAACATAAAAAAACAGCATGATAAGGACCTGAAGGTGGGTCTTGATTTCTTATCAGATCTTAAGGCCTTGCCATTAAGTGAATTTTGTGTTAAAATAAAAAAATTTATGTCAGTGTTATGCGCTACATTGCATATTCATTAGTTAATGTTTAATTAAATGACAACACAGTAAACATGGGGACAGAAAACTCAGCACATTGTACACATAATGGGTCCAACAGGGGCTTAATAGGTAGTAGCTTAGTTTTCCCCTCAGGCAGGTCATTCTTTCCTTATTTACAATAACTAAACACTCCTGCCTGAACTTAACTTGTCACATATTAATTGTAACCTTTGGCTATGATGTAATACAAATATTAGTCAGCTGAGTGCTAAGAAATGACCATTTACCTTCTGAAATGTTACTCTCAGTCACACTAGGGAGGCACATTTGTTGTGTGTGATCAAGGCCATGATGTGTGACTCAGACACAGTGACTCACAGCCCAGGAAGCAACAGAAAATATACTTTACAGTCTTGCTGCTAATGCACAACCCACTCATCTGTTTACACCAGCAGAGATGATACAGTTCTGGGCATTAAAAAAATAACCATATGTGCCTTTCTCTGCGTGGGTGATCAGATGAATGAGCAGATAAATGCAGCTGGTTTCTAATCACTGATAACATTGTTCCCTCTAGAAAAGATATACATGTATTACTCAAAGTGTCGGGTTTACGCCTTACGATCTTCTTCTGGTTTTCACTGCATGGAAAATCCAGTTTGTCTAAGGTAACTGCAGTGAAACCTGTTTCATTATCATCTGAGTTCCTATTTGTTCATGGATAAATGTTCCTCTGCTGTCTGTGCCGTTTCACCTCAGTGTTTGCTATGCTACTGTAAGAAGATAAATGCATGTAATGACTAATCACTGCAACATGTTAGTGGACATAATACAGATATCTACATTAAATCTGATTTTTATCATTTCACTCACTTTGATGATTATTATTCTGCTATTTAGAATTATATCTGTATGCCTCTATCATTATGATGACTATTATTATTATCTATACTGTCATAATAATACAGGTCTAAATAGTCATGACAGCACTAATGTTAACAGTGTTCATACATTTTGCAGTCCAACAATATGAATCTCTGTATTATGTGTATTTATTTTTATGTGTGTCATTTTGCCTTTGATTGTTTTATTTTGACAGTTTTTATTGAAAGTATCAGTGTTTTTTCCCCATTAACCATCATGTAGGTCTATTCATTATTCCCTTCAACACAGCCTGTTCAAAGTGGGACTGTTGTGCCTTTGCTGTGCCTCACTGTTCTGTATATAAGCGTTACAAAGGCATAATGGTGGGTCTGTGTTGTTTGCCTCCGAGCCAGCACCTGAGGTGGTAACAGTGCTGATTTTACATCTGTTTTCAGATCTATATTTTTTATTTTCAAATAATATCTGGGTGATACCTAGTGAGATAAGACACAATAAGAATTAAACCAAACAAACAAGTACAAAAAGATTTGACTAATGTATAAATAAACCAGATGAGGGTGTGACTTTTTGATGAAGTTTTATGAGTGCAATCTAAAACTGGGAGATTTAAAAAGAAGCAGAAAATTAACTGAAAATGTCTCCAGGATGATGAGATCAGCCGTCATGTCACAGGGAAGGTGTATGATTGCTTTTGCCTTGTTGTTTCATGTTTACACAGCGCTGCTAGCTGCATAATGTAAAATGTGACACTACGTTGCTGTGTTATACATCACGCCTCTTCTGCTTGTGGAATGTCCTTTTGAAAATCACACACTCCATGTAAAAAGGGCTATAATCATGAGTATTTACTCCTGTCCAGTGTGACAGCAACACGCAACTAACTTGTGGCTATAATATCTGAACTGTGTATTGCTACTGATATGATGGTGGTGAGTATGTTCAAAATAAATAAAGCAATGAAACTGATCATACATATATTTACCTCCGCGAACGTTGTTCACCTGTTTGTTTGTTGTTGGTGTTTTGTTTCTTAGCAGGATTACAAAAAAAAACTTAACATATTTTCATAAAACTAGGTGGGATGGCGTTTGGCATTAATATATATATATAAAATGCCTGGTTGGTGGTTGCTGATGATGCAATACCTTTTCCATGCATTCTATTCCATTTTTACCACTGTGTACCTTCACCCAACTCTTTCTTTCCCCATCTATTTCAACCATTTATCCCTGTTGTGTTTCCTCTCACAGCTCTCCGTGGCTGACATGTACCCTCACAAAGATCTATTTCATTTCTCTGGAAAGTACAAACTATTGGAGCGGCTATGCAGCCCTCACACACATGTACAATACCACAAATTGATTTGTTTGCTCCAAGACTGAGGCTGGGACTGTTAAATGCTTTCAGAAGAAGTTAAAGTTATAGAACTGTAAAGCCAGAAGAAAGCGAGAAGAAAGCACACAGTCTTTAATTGGCAGCATGGTATCACCTTTCCAGAAACGGTTAAATGTCTCAGGCAGCGCTGCACACAGGAACAAGCAGCTTTTTCACTAGCATCCAATTAGAGTGGGTTGGCAGTAACTTGTCTATATTCACAGTGTGTAGCCCCCTGATTAGTCTTCACTGCTGGCAAATTAAATACAGTGGAGAGCATTGCTTGCCTGTACACGGGTCTGTTAATCTTCAACCAGCTGTGACGGCCTTTATCAGCTGCTATAGAGAGCAGAAGGTTGAAATGAACCACATTACTGCAGGGAAAAAAACCACTATGGACATACTGTGTGTGCATAATAATGTGAGTTTATCTCTTCCAAATGACAAAAGTGAATACTGAAGAAAAGGAAAAAAAAATAGGTGTACCAATGTTCAAACAAGAAAATCAAACTAAATCCCCAATCCATCGGGAGCCATTTAAAGGGCAAATTACAGACAGAGGTCTTTGGTATCGGAGGAAATGCATCTATGACTCATCTGTAGCTGCAGTGGACATTATACTGTGTGTGTGTGTGTGTGTGTGTGTGTATGTGTGCGGACATGTATTGTTTTTGTTGTGGAGACCTTCACCTGTTTAAACTGTTACATTGTAGGGATTTGCCTTCCTTATGAGGACAAAATGCAAATCCCCATAATCACTAAATAATTGAATAGTATGGTGAAGACTTGGTTTAAGGTTATAGTATGGTAAGGGTGTAGGTTAAGGTAATAGTTAGGGGTAAGTCCCCAAGAAATTAAGGGAACTCTGTGTTATGTCCCCTGAAGTCATGGTAACATTTGAGTGTGAGGGCAGGAATGTGAGGTTATGTTAGCGTTAAAGTTACCATCTGGTTTTTTCTTCACCACAGTGAACAATAATGACATAACAACAACACACATATGACCATCTCATCCCGTTGTCAAGGTAGTGTCATGGCAGGATGCTCTTTGGAGTAGGTCCAACATTTAAGTCCGGATCTCCATTTCTGGATGTTGTAGAATTTATGCAGAATTAAGAAGACCATGACTGACACTTCCAGTATAACAATAGTGTGTCAGCACAACTTGTTCTCTACACCAGTTAGATGTCTCTGAATTCTGCGTGTGTACAGTGTTACTGTAAGTACAATAAAAGTACCCAAACGCAGACAACACAGGAGGCAGAGAGTGTAATTCAGGGATTTAATGCAAAAAAAGTAAACAGTCCAAAATGAGAAGCAAAGGTGAAAATCCAAAGCAAAGGCAAAATGGTGTTGGGCACTGGAGGAACAAAATCCAAAAGCAAGAAGCAAAAACTAAGGTAAAACCAATATACAGTACAGGCAATGTCCCAAATGACACATGAACTAACAAAACCCCCCCCACAGTAGAATAAGTTACAGAGACACCGGGTTGAAAACTCAGGGAATGAACAGGGAGGCACACAGGAGATCACAATGAAGGAACACAGACGATCTGACATCCAAGGACAGAAAACACACAGACTAAATACACAGGGGTGAGGAGGCGAGAGGTGAGGGCTGAACACAGGTGAAAGAAACAAACAATCTCAATGGAGGGAAAACAGACAAAGACAGGAAGTATAAAGCAAAAGAGAAAACATGGAGAACGTAACTATCAAAATAACTCAGAACCTTCAAAACTCAAACCATAACATACAGAAGTCGGAGGGACAGTCTGGAGATGAGTGTGTGTGTAGCACGCTTAAGAGGAGAAACCTTGAGCAATCATATCTGATTTGAACTTCTTACACTCTAAATCACTAAAACCCATTTTGTGTATTTCTCTGGTATTAATCGGTGTAAGCCTTTCGTTCTGTTTACTCACTGATTTCAAATAACTTTAAGGGTATTTGCTAAGCTCATATTAGCCTACTTTAAAGCTTAGCTAATTAGCTTAGCATATAAAAAAAAAAGATTTTTACTACTTACTTACTATAGAAATTGCCATGTGTTTACAGAAGTGACATCATGACCCATGCTGGCTCTCGTGGTGGCAGGTAAAAGCTACCAATGGTGAGGTGAAAGTGAAACCATCAAACATTTGGGACAAATAATTGTTTGAATACGTGACTAAACTTTCAGTTGAGGCCCGCAATCAGTATGAGGCCAAGCTTAAATACAAAGACAGGACTTACACCTCACCAGAGGTGAAATGGATGGCTTGAAGATCCAACCATGTGGCCTGAGGTAACTTTTACCGATATTTATTTCAATCCGATTGACAGCCCGGGTCAGTTTAGCCATGACTCTATGTGAGTCTATGAATGTGTTAAAAGTGGAGTCCCACAAACCTTTGGTGTGTCTTCATAAAACAAGTGGAACAGTTTACTGTTCCCACTGTACAAGTATGATGAGTGGATTTTTAATATTACAAAATACTTTAATATATTTTACTAGCGTGGCAAATACAGTCCTAAAACCTGTCAACTAAGCTTAATTCATAACCAGTTCATAGACAGAATTTCTGTGGTTCGATATTAACATCAATAAAACACATAACATCAACAATAACATGAAATATGCCATCAGCAAGTTAGCTGAGAGAATGTGTGATGCATTTCAGTTAAATTAAATTTTAAAGTTTAATAATGTGATTATATGCATGGTTTAATGAACCTATATATTGATTGATAGATGACATAGACCACTGTTGAGTGTTAGATCTGCCAAGTGGAGGTGACAAAGTAAAATTCAATACCAGTGTGCAATGATCATAGCCAGAAACAGGCTGTTTGAAACAAAATGAGAAGCACCCTGAAAAGGCAGAGCATTAAAATACTTTATTATAGCAGCATTGCAAAGATAAGATCTACAGTCACATTCACGCAAAATGATGGTAGATTATAGACACATTTCATTTTTTTTGTGTGAAAATGTTTTTTCTTTAACAAAACACTGTAAGGCATATGACTTAATCACTAGTTACATCTGGTTCAGGCAAAAACTTTGGTTTAAGTTGTGGACTGTTCAGTAAATAAGTAGCAATCAAATGTACAATATTGTACATGCAGTGTGAGTCTTATGCATAAATCTGGGTGTCATTCGTTCAACTCTGTTACATCGAACGACCAGCAGAAAATACAAGGGTCTGTCTTTCCCCTCCACTTTACAGCTACTGTTAAATGAACCCTTTCATAGACCAAAAAATTAATTAAATCATGAAAAAAAACATTATAAAAACATTAATCAATTGTGAAAGTAATAGCTGGGTGCAGTCCTCACAATGTTCACATTCTGCTACAACACTACATTAAGTGGCAAAGGGAGGTTATCAAGTGTAGTTTGTTCCCTCAGGGACATCGATGCTGTGTCTAATACAAAATGGATAGACAGAGCTCCCATATTAATATCTAATTACACTAACTGTACAGAAACAATTAGCATATCTGTAAGATATTACACCTCCACCCAGACACACACACACACACATATATAATGTTACATGATGGAGCAGGTGAAGCCGCAGCAGTCTTTCAGCAGTGTAAGTCCAGTTTTAGTGATAAATGGCGCTGACGCGCGCTGAGATTTGGACGCCAGCTTTTGATCTCGTAAAGCACCTGATTGAAAAGAAGACATGAGAGCAAAATCTTATTCACCAGAGGATGTTCGCACTCCCCTCCTCAACGTCGCCACATAAAGTTAGAGGATTCCTTGATTGGAAGTTAAATGAATATGCTTCTTTGTTGCAGAGAATTAAAGACCACGCTCGCGTCTGTTTGCTAACTTTGGAATGGAAATGGGGAAAGAAGTTTGCCTGGCTTCATGAAAAGGTAACAAAATGCACCTCCCAGCACCTCTAAAGCTCAGTAAATAACATGTTATGTCTCCTCTGCTTTCCTTTTTAAAAAGATGGCTGCCCTACTGGAAAAAACAACAACTTGAATGTGAGCCAGCTGACATCAGTTTCCTCTATATTCATTCAGCAGCGCCGCCGCTAAAAGTTCTGACGATCATTAACATCAATGAGCTTCAAAGGATTTTCACTCGCACACTGTGTGAGCACGACAACACCCAACGTTATCTTGGAACTGTTTTGAGTCATCAACTATAGTGCATCAAATCCTCCCGGACCCTCTCCTCAGTCTGCAAAGGACAGAGGAGCAAGGGAACGAAAAGAGAAGCAAAGAGGACAGGGGAGAGAGGGTGCAGTGGGAGGTCATGAGCTATAATTTTAGCTTGAGTAAATGTTTATCACAATGCAGAAGCCAATGTTAACTTTGAGTGTTCAGTAAATGGTGTGAGGGATTTTCACAACAAGCACAACTGCTTCACTGAGCGACAAAGAGTTTTGATCAGACATCTTTGATTGCTGTTGCAGGTAGAGAGAAATGTGACAAACAGAACCCATGCAAACCAAGACTGCAGTGACAGCCTCATGGAAAGACTCACCTTTTGCAGCCAACGTCTTGGGAAATTTGGACTGTACGAAGGCAGCCATTTCTCTGTCTTCCTCTCTTTCCCTGGGGAGGAGAACATTTCCCTGTTTTTTATTTGAATGTGTACCGTATTGACTGTTACTGGACTGCATTTAAGGGAAACCAAAGCTGCAGGCTGACCTGATTAATCCTCAGGAGAGGAGATTTAATCAACTGTACATGGTGTGAAGTCACTGCTGCATCTACACACAATCCTTTCCTGAATCCATTTACACATACACACTGAATAATGAAGGAAGGCGACCTCTTACATACCTGCAATCTTTCTGAGGCCGTTCAAAATGTCAGTACAGCTGATTTAACATCACAATCAAAAGATCTGAATGATGGTGGACTTTTAATTTTTTTAAATTATTATTCAGTGTTAATATACAGAAAGGATGCACAGAACAAAAAGAGAAAATACTTTATAAAACTAAAGCCATGAAGATCAGAGAATACAAATATATAATATATAATATAAATCACTGGATCAATAGCTCGAGATGGTACAAATAAGTAATGCCAGAGTTTTTGTGGCAGCAGGTATTCTGTAAAGCACTCTCATCCCTGCAGGATCCAATAAATCATATCTGTTCTGGAGATTAAATTTGATAAAGTCAAAAGGTAGACCAATGGAACTAACATGATTTGGTTCTCCTCCGACTGATCGATGATTTTGTAGTTTAATCTTCACAAAGTTCAGTTATCATAATCTGAACATCCATCCCTTTAGAACTGCACATATCTACCCTAATGGGACCCTGAGACCCAACATTGTGTAAACAGACAGCAATGTAGGCCCTGTTTACACGGCAACGGTTTTACTGATGTGTTTTCAGAGGAGTTGGGTTTTGTCTGTCTCCACTGTGACCTTGATGGTGGCGTTTTCAAAGGATTACACTCCGGAGCCCATTTTTAAAAGTTTGTGTTTTCAGCCTCCTAAAACGCCGTAGTCGTGTAAACCAATGGCCAAAACGCAAGTGTTTTGTAAATGGCCCCATAGTCTACAGTCTCTGCACGTGAGAAAAACAACACAAAGTACTTATAAACCACTTGATTGAATCATCTCACCTCAGCCTTTCAAACTCCACATCATCCACAAGGAAGTCTCTGGTCTCCACCAGCTTGGTGATCTGCTGCAGCAGCTCGTCCTCCCTCCTCCTGTCCTCCTCGGACTTGTCCTTTTCTGTTCAATGGTCACATTAATATACACATTACATACAGCTGTTGCCAAATTAAGTAATACCAGCTGATTCATTGGCCCTGGAACCATACTCCTAATTTGGCATCATGTGTTTTTTTTTAGCAGTAAATGAGTTATCAATAAAAATATGCTTTTCCAGAATGGATGCAGATCAATTTTTTTGTCTAGATATATAAAAAAAACTTTTTTAGCTTTAAAAGATACATGAAAATCATTTGAATGACTCTGAATCTGCATTATCTCTGCTTCATGTTGGTGGCCTCATGTCCTCACCTCTCTGTGACCTTACTCTGATAAATATGAGGAAAAAAAGACTCTATTATGCAAAGTTGAAGAAAGAGAAAGAATCTGTTTGTACCTGGACCTGCCTCAACATTTAATTTACTTCTAAAAACAATGTCATCAAAATCCATTAAAAACTTTTATTTGCAAACAAACAAGCAAACAAACATAGGTGATCACATAACCTCCTCCAACTCTCTTTAGTGGAGGTAAAATCCTACAATTAAGGGCAGGTTTATAGCATTTTATCGGTTACCAAGCACTCGAGCTTCTTGTCCTTTTAGTTGCCATAGCAACCTTCTTCTATATAAGAGCTGTCATGTAAACCTAAAACATGAAAACCGTATGAGGCCCATCCTATCAAAATGTCTGCAGGTTGAATAAAATGTGACAAAGCAGGAGAGCGGCCGCTTTTTGATTTACCTGGAATTGAGACGAGTTTCTGCAGCTCCGTCTTCAGCCTTGTGATTTCTTTGCACAGCTGAATGTCATCCATCCTGGGAGGACATAGTAAAAGGTAAATTGACTTGTATTATGTAATGCCTTTCTTTTCTACTCACTCCTCAAAGAGCTTCACAACACTTGTCAAAATCAGCCATTCACACAGATGTTCGTACACTGCTGGCCGAGGCCATGCTGATACAGTAGGAACATTTTGTATCATCGCACACCACAATATGTCTGTGTGCAGTCATTCACAGATACAGTCACACAATGATGGAAATAGCCTTCAGGAGCAGTTTGTGGTTCAGTGTCTTCACCAAGGACACTCTGACATGCAACCAGAGTTGGTGATCGAACTACCGACCTTTCAATTAGTGGATGACCCTGTCTACGTCCTGACCCACAAAAGAGAAGAAACCAATCTACTGAACTGAACAGAATGGTTAAACTGGACCCCTACATCAGCTTATTTCAAGGAAACTTGTTTTCTCTCTTTTGAATCATTCCAAACATACAGGTATCAGAGTGAAACAGTGCAAGCTCATCCAACAGATCAACACTGGAGTGGGTTTCAGGCTCGGATGATTGCGTTTACTGTCTGAGATAACACCTTTACACTGTCCTCTGTGAATGGATAAAGCCTGACAATATCAGATCTCATTTCAACATCTGACTCTGATGTGCATTTCACAACATCAGCAGCCGTTCACACAAGTGTGTGAGTGTGTCAGTGTATCTGTGGGCTGCTATTACGGCGATGATGATGGAAAGTGGAAAATGACTGGTAGAAATATGCACTCGAGCTGCTGGTTTGCTAAGAAAAGGTTTCACTTCAGTGCAGTTCAGTAGCGAATATTTCAGGATGACTCATATGGAGCCACACAGGAGCGTTTATTCACTCCTCATTTCATTCTGACGTTGACGTTGTGCAAAAGGCTGACGTCAGAATGACAACAGTCAAAATGACAAAGCCACCAATGCTGATGTCTAGCCTATAGTTATTGAGACCTTTCAGTCTGGACCAATATGGTGGACAGACTGGTGGATGAAAAATACCATCCCTATCCCACTGGTGAGGCAAAAGAAACATTCTAAAACAGTGGGAAACATAAGTCCAAATATGCTAAATACTCAAAGAAACAATTTACAACACAACTCTTTGGAAGAGAGGCAAATGAGAAGACTGATGCAGCTCTGATGTTAGTCTGGCACTTGATTACAGCCAACAGCTGGTGAGCTTATTTTATAACTAAACAGCACTCAGAGAACGCAAACCTCCGCCAAGACAGCTCCGTTTCCCCATGAAGTTTCCTCTGTGAGGCTTAAACCTCAATCTCCCTGTGGCACACCTTCCTTTTCTAAATCTGTAACGGAGCTCACCTCCAGAGGAGCCTGGTGCCCCCTGCTGGTAGGAGGACTGCAGCTCTTTCTCACTCACCTCCCTGATGAACACCTTGAACAGGTAGTGACTCATGAACAGTGTCTGTAATGATCCAGATCACCACTTAAATCTAATGGCTTGGTCATACCCTGTCTCTCCAAACAAAACAAAACAAAAACACAAATTCATCAAAATCCAATCCACACGTTTGAATAAATAAACCGATGCTGGCGATACACAACCTCCTTGGCAGAGGTAACAACTGGGAAGAACAAGACTGGAAACAGGGAAATAGCTAGTCTAGCTCTGTCCAAAGGTATCAAAACCCACCTACTGTACATGTACCAGCTCCTGTAACGCTGTAACTGATTGACTAAAATGTTATTATTCTCTTTCTCTCTGATTAATCACATGGACATCTTATGCAGTGCTGTTCGCTGTTCTTAGTTCCCACTCCCACAACTCCTTCCTCACGTGTCAAAATAATGAGGAAGGTCTCGACAGAAAAGGTTTGAAAAAAATTAAAAGCAAGGATGGGAGAGAAAAGAGAGAAGGACTGTCATCTTTTGAATTCGGACCAAACATGAGTGTGTGTGTGCATGTGTGTGTGCATGTGTGCGTGCATGTGTGCGTGCATGTGTGCGTGCATGTGTGTGTGCATGTGTGTGAGCATGTGTGTGAGCATGTGTGTGTGCATGTGTGTGTGTGCATGTGTGTGAGCATGTGTGTGTGCATGTGTGTGTGCACGTGAGCTCGTCGTCTTCAAAGACCTCAAATAGCACTGCTGTTTCCTTCACACGTTTTTGCCATCATGCACATGTCTGCTCCCAGTGTTGACAGTCATTTCGTCGTAGTCCTGAGGGGCTCTTAAAAGTATCTTGGTGTATTCAGATGTCTGTACAGAAGAGCGTTACTGTGTGTGTGGGTGCAGTGGACCAAACAGAGGAAGATCATCTGATCTTCCTCTAGGGTCTCATGGCACCACTGTGTGTCAGGATTCAATGAAACCCAAATGTGGTTTATAGTTACAGTAAAAGTTCTATCTTTGTGTCTGAGATGTGTTTAAATGTTGTTAATGTTGTCTTACATGTATCTCAGCTCCGATTCTCTCCGCACCAGGATGTCTCTAATCCGCTCGATTTTGCACAGCTCTCCTTCGATGTCCTCAATTGTAAATGAAGAGTCGGCCATCGAAATAACATCCTCTGCTGAAAGACAGACAACAGAATAACATTATTTGGGTCTGATAAGGAATATTTTTTTTAGTTTTAATGACTTTGACTTGACTTCCGTCAAATATATAACAAAAGTAGTCAAATGAAAATAAAAAAGGAACACATTTATTGAAGATTTATAGAAGATTTCAGGTGAAAGTGAGGCTGTTATTTCCTCCTATCATGAAACACAACTCTATGGTTGTGTTACAAGAACCAACACTTTTACATTATAAGCAATTTATTATGATATTATGAATTAAACCTGCCCTGATCCTCATTCAGACACTGTATAACCATTAATAGTGTCCCCAACACCCCCCACCCCAACCCCCCACCCACCTCCTACTCGTCACCAGGAGCGATGAGTCATCCAGCAGATCTCGAATCGTCTTTTAATTACCTGACCTTGTGTGAAAACATCAGAATCACACACACTGAAATCACCAGGGATATTATGGCTGCACAAATACTCCATCTCCCCAAAACTCACACACATCTGTGGTGATTACACAACTGTATTTATCTGTGTGTGTGTTTCATGTACATTGATTACGAGCAGTCGATGTGGCATTTTAGTCGTCAGTCTGATACGCTCATAGCCTCGAGGCACTCTAAGGTCAACCATGTGGTTCATGTGCTCTACAGTAGAGAGCTAAAAAAATGAATGTGATGGGTTCTGTATCTGTGTGTGTTCTTTGTCATAAAATGTTGAACACATGATAGTCCAGCAGGACAGGAAACGACATGTACAGTGATAACAACTGAGAATCTGAAACTGCCTTAATGTGACACAAAAATCAGATCTTTTCAAGTCAGATTTGAGTCATTTTCAAATGTGGTCCTGGATCGGATTCATATCTGATTCGTGGCCGTGTGACATGAATGAGAACGGTCAATTTGGAATTTGCTGATTCGCTGATTGCTGTCGTCATCAGCCGTAGAACACCAGAGAGGAGAGATGACGACAGCAACACAGATCAGACAGACAGCTGACAAAGTGTCTGCCGTCCTCTAGTCGCATCCAGTTTGGTTTAAATACCATGAGTTGTCTCACAAATGTGATGTTTTTTGTTGTTGGTGGTGCAGATGACTCTATTGTGAACATAGCCTAAGACTCTTCCATGACTTTTCCTGGAAAGAACATGTCATTTGTCAATATTTATATGAATATATCTGAAACAAGCAAACAAGCAAGCAATCGAAACAAGCTATTAGAATTTTTATTCTCCAAATATATAGAGTTTTATGCCACTTGACAAGTTTTACATGGTTGTATGTTCAGCTGACATTAAGATTGAACAGTTCATTGAAATTGCGGCTGAAACAGTCAATCAACCAATTTGATTGATAGGAGAATGATTTGTGACGACTTTGATCATCAATCATTTTTCATGACAAAAATTCTCCAGTGAATTCTCCTTTCCAGATTTAAGGATAAGATGTTTGACTTATATAACAAATTTTTGGATTATTTCATATTATTTTATATTAAAATTTAAAAATGTGTTGTGACGGAATTGTGACGTCACATATTCGCTATTTTCTGCTAGACAAGCAGTTCCAGCACTAATTGGAATAATTAAAAGCAACCCCCTCCCACCTGACCCCCCCAGCAGGATCTTAAAATCCTATCTACAGCCCTGCTGGCAGGAAACTTCACCACGATCACTGTGAACATCTGCAGGGAGCTGAAGCTCACTTCTGTCTGCAGGAAGTTGGTGATGAGACACACACCTCTCACTGAATACTTCACGTAACAACACCGGCCTATTCGAGCATGCATTCAGTTCAGTTCACACACAAAGCGCGCGCAGCTCCTCAAACTCACCTGATTTCTCGGTCTTTCCTGAAGAGCCGTGCTGTTTGGAGGATTTTCTCTCGTTTTCCATGTTCTTCAGAAATGCTCCTTATCTCTGAAGAGATATTAGTGTCGCCGGTAAATTAACGTAAAAGGAACCGACTGAGTCAATGCAGCACTGGTGTCAGGTGTAGGGGAATATAACGGGAGGAGACCAGCCAATAGATGCTGAAGCGAGTCAGTGCTGGATGTCAGCAGAGGAGCTGAGGCAGCAGGTCTCTGGTGCGGTGCGCCACCTGCTGACAGACCCGCAGTATGACACAGTAGCAGGTCATGATCACCTCCACAGAGGAGGTTGGTGAGTCTGAATAAAACAGAAGCGTGGTAGAAAGGTTGGGCATGCATCAAAGAAGAATCCATTAAATTTAGGAGTGGATCTGGTTAAAGAGGTGGATTCAGGAAACAATTTCACTTCCTTTATACTGTGAGCTTTTTTTTCTCCAGCATTTTAATCAATTATGCATGAACTACTGGAGAGATTATCACGAAACTGGGTGGAAGAGTGAGGCATATACCAAAGAAGGAACCAGTGAATTTTGGAGTATTTTTTTCACTTTCACTAACGTTGAGAGAACCCTGAGAGGAACCGTTTTGATGGCACACATGACTTATTGAGTTTGATCAGTGTTTGAATGAATTAAAAGGGATTATTGGGCCCTTCCAGTTACCTCTGTATTCACACGTATGTTGCTTTTTAATGCTGTAGAAGGTTGAACTACGTTTAACATTATGCTTTTGGTAGTTTAATCTACAGTGATGCCTCTTCAAGATCATTCAATATTTGAACTCTGTTGTCCTGTGAGAATCACTTGACTGAAAAAATCTCTGATAATCAATGAGATTTTTTAATGGATTATTAATTTTAAGAAAGTAGAAGAATTTTCTCAACACATGAGGGAAAACTTAACTGTTTGATTTATTAGTAAAATTCAAAATCATATTTGGAGACACATGGTCTTCCCTGGTCAGGAGGGACGAGAACATTTTTGACATTAAATGTATCCAGTAAATAAAGCTGTTGGACAAATGTAGTGAGGAAAAATAAAAATATTTGCCTCTGAGATGTGATGAAGTATAAAGTATAAAGCTGCATATATTAGGAAAGTACATGGACTTTGTACCAGTACACGAGTAAATGTATTCAAGCACTGTGTTTGAAGCCATTAAGAGAAGCTGGACACTCAGAACTGAATTAGTTTCTTAAAGAAGGAAATTAATGAATTCAAATAAGGGCCTAAAGATTTTGAGCCTGTAAAAAAAATCACCCACTAAATAATTGTTTTTGGTGACGTTACATAAAAACATGCTCCTGTGAAGATGTGTGATTCAAAGCAGAGAAAATCAATCATTTTTAAAATAAGTTTGGCCGCCCCTCTTATGTGTTATTTAACAAACAAAAGACAAAAAGATTTAAATGACAGACATCTGCCTCGGTAACGGTCCGCTGCGCTCTAACCACTTCAGCAGCACTCTCCACGGGAGAATCGGGCCGTCTTTCATCGGGACTTTTCCATCGCACCCGATTGAGTTCAGCTGTGGACGACTTGATTTCATGCAGCCGGACCCTCGAGGGCCCCGCCAGATGTTCGGGGGAGCTCAGTGTGCATCTGCGTGCATGAAGGAGCTGCCACTGTCCCACACCCAGGGACCGCTTACATTCATTATTCATTCATTCCTCAGCTGTGTGTGTGCACAGATACAGCCATGGGGCATCAACACAGCTGCCCCACGCCGAGAGGTGTGTAAAGAAAGGGGTGACATTGTCATTCAGATCAGACAGAATATTAAAAGAGAGAGCGGAGAGCTTCACGTCTGACGGTTTTTATTTGGAATCACATGATTTGGATGTGAAGAAATGATTAATTTTGGCAGGTTATTGCGTATGAAGCATAAGTGGCTAAATGAAAATCTATTTATTAGATACTCAGGAGCAGCTAATGCTGGAGTCTCACATCAGATGCTTCTGTTGGTATGATTTGTTTGTTCTTCACAGTATTCAGATGCAAATAAAGACCTGCAAATAAAGCATGGGCAATATGAACGTTCTGGACCAAAGACAACCATATTAAGGTCAGTATTAACCTGACGTCACAGCATGTAATCCAGGAAAGCGTGTTTTACGCATAGAATGCTGCCTAACAGGTCAAAACTGACTGGTACGCTCAGCAGCTCAATGCGAGATACAGGTTAGACAAACACTTTGTGAAAGCAAACACAGAATGTCCTCTGAATGTTCACATACATCTGCTCACACCTGCACAACAACAAAAAAACTCTTACAATTCATTCTGCTGAGGTCAGTTTGAACATCCTGCACAGAGCTGATTATTTAATGAATCATTTTATGCCTCACAAAAAGAAAAGAAAAGAAAAGAAAAAGAAGCCATAGAGATAGCAGCAGATGAACACGCTGGGTGTGTTGAAACAGGCTGGGCCACACCTTGTGCACACGTTCTGTGTTTACACTCCTAGTAGGAGGCTTCAGTGTCTCTACTGTCACGATGTCTATAGTAGCCTGTTGAATCTTTGTGGTGCTCTTTCTGCCCACGCATTATTCTGCTGCCTTGTTTGCTTTATGAAAACAATGATTGCTTATGCAAATGTCTATTTGTAAAGGCTCAGGTGGCCCGGAGATGAAGTCCATCAGCACAGACGACACCTTAACTGTACGACTGACTCAATGCAAAGGAGGATGGGATGCCACAGCATTGCATTACGATGAAAAAGTGCAGTAATGAGAGCCAGCAGTCAAAACTCTTTGAATTAAGATGCCGATGATCCTGCTATGAAACTGGCTGATAAAGAGTGACACATCTGATTTCCATGTTGATAGAAGTTATTCATGATTTGGCTTCTGTCTGCTGAACTCTCTCACTTTGGAGTTCAGTGGTTTGCCCTCCTTCCATAGTTGTTATTGCTCCTGTCGTCCTCCATTGCTTTATCAAGCCAGTCTCTCTCCTGGTCGGACTCAGAGTCACTGGCTTCACTTGCATCAGCTGCCAAAAGGCGAGAATAGTTAATCCTGCGCTGGCGAGGGGCTTTCCACTGGAGCAGAAGCAGACACGCACACCACAGCATCAGAACAATTGCCGTTCCTCTGAATAACCACGTCAGCCCGAACCTCTGAGCCACTAATCCTCCCGCAAAGCTGCCTAACCCTCTCCCCAGGTGAACAGAGTGTGCACTGTAGACCCTCCTCACACTCCTCTCAGCCCCCTGCGTGGCCACATCCTCACACTGGCGCGTCACAGCCCACCACAGGGCGCCGCTGCTGAAACAGCTCAATGCCTGAGCAGGCAGCGCAGCCCACGGCCCCCAGAGGAAGGAGTAATAGATGCACTGCAGCCCGAGACTAGCAGCCGCCACAGCAAGCACCCATCCCGGCCTGAGGAGCTTGGACACTCGGCCTGCCAGCAGAGGGAAGGCGGCCTGTGAGAGCAGAGCGAGGGCTAGAGAGAGTCCCATGTGCAGCTCGTTGCTCCCGTGATCCTGCATCTGCCAAAGGAGGAAGTTATCCACGGTCGAGCCCGCTACCCCAACGAGCAGGGTGGTGACGACGCAGAGCAGAGCACGGGGGGAGCCGCGCACCAGCTGCAGGGCTTTGAGGAGCCCGTTGGCCCGGTCTCGCTTCTTATTCAGGTAGAGAGGGAGGTAGGTAGCCACAGGCAGGGCCAGAGCTGCCACACCGGCGTAACAGTAGAAATGCACAGCGCTCCTGGAGGTCTGACCAGCTATGAGACAGCTCAACTGGCTGACCAGCAGTCCCACTCCTCCAACGCCGCAGGCTGCACCGACCAAATCCCACAACCCGGTGCTGCTGTAGCGGTCCGAAGCATCTGCGTAGTCTAGATACTCATACAGGCCGTCGTCTGTCGTCCACTCCAGAGGGGCTGACGCAGACTCCCAAACAAACACCGTGAAGAGTATCAAGAAGAAGACCTGATGCTGGGTGTCCAACGTATTCAGGCTGCCCAGAAAGTTAAAACCTCCCTCCCTCTTCTCCTGCTTCCTCTGCTTTTCTCCTGACTTTGACCTCTTGTTCCTCACTGGAGCTGCCACGGAGTCTGTGATACTTTTTGGTTCTCCGTGACTGTCATTGTCCTCCTGTGACGGCTGAGGACTCGGTTTATCTTCATCATGCTCATGGAGTGGAGCGTTGCTCATCACACCAGGAGCAGTTTTATTGTGAGGAGGTGACTCTGCAGGAACAGTGACACCGGCCTGGGAGACAACAGCTGCGTCGATTTGAAGGTGAGGTCTTGTCATGGCAGGTGCAATGCTGCTCCTGAGCAGGTTGCCACCCTGACTTTGGGTTGGGCCGCCGCTCAGATCAGACATGTTGCAGGTGCCAGTCTGTGTGTGCACATTTGCAGGCGGGACAAGCAGCAGGACTAGAGCGACTGCAGCCGAACACACAAGAGAGCAGATGATCGTCACTCGCCTCTTGTCGTAGTGTTTGGAGAGCAGGCTCGCCACGGGGCTCCAGACCAGCGTTATGAGGTGTTTAGTTCCCATGACGATGCCCGTCATCGCAGGAGTCAGACCCAGCTGTCTGAGGTACAGGGTGAGGAAGGGGAGCAGGCACGCTCTGGCACAGCAGCGCAGGAAGTTAAAGGTGCCGGCCAGAGCGAGGGCATGCTTGATGTTGATCTGCTGGTTCCTCTTCATGATCGTCGTCCTGGGCTCACGGACAGGTTTCACATGGAGCTCCTTTAAACACAGCAAAACAGGCAGCTCAGACTAATCAATATGCACAAATACAACTTATCAAGTCATTTAAAGCGTGTCAATGCTGTTTGGTTGAGGTTAGCAGGTTAAAATTTAAAAATAACTAAATACTTCCATTATCCAATATCCTGCTCAACAATTGATTATTGTATGAAATGTTAAAAGGATGAACTTCTTCTCCATTTCAACTTCTCAGAGCTCAGATTGACATTTTCAAATATTTAACAATTTTTCCAATATCGTTGCTTGAAAATTTGAGAATCAAAGTAGCTGCAGAGTCGCTGCAAAGTCCACTATGGACATGTATAGAGATGAATAAATGATTTTAAATTGTTGCATAGATTACTTTTATTTTGATGTGACAGTAGTAACTAAATATATTGACTCATGTACTATACATATTTACATATTTGAGGTACTGTACTTCAGAGGCAATTATTCTCCACTACATTTGTCGGATCACTTTAGTTGCTATTTTACTTTTAAAACCCTATGTATGTCATACGATATGTAACTCCATGTATATTTGTCCTGACAAGCTGAAGGATGAAGTGTTCCTGTATGTGGTGAGAAAAGTCTCCTGTAAACTCTTTAAAACTCTCGGATTAGCTGTAAATTATGTCACAAAGCTGAAAACAGGGCTGTTTTTCTGAGCTCATGAGATGTTGACTTTTACAGGTGTATAGTTCTAACAGGACCGAGATGCTACAAACATATGAAGATCTGTGAGAATGTGACGCTTTGCTGTAAATTTAACCAGAAAGCAGAATATAAAGCAGATAAAATGAGCACACGCTTAATCGTGCACAATGCAGCGGTAAAATGTAACACACACATTAATGCAGCAGTCATATGAATCTAAAAACATATACATATACTGTATATCAGTCAGACACAGACAGGGACCATTTTACTGCATAATGAGTATTTTTACTTTTGTTACTTTAAGCTCATTTAGCTGATAAGACTTAAATTCTTTTAACTAGGATTTGAATGCTTGGACTTTTACTTGTTATTGTGTATTTTCACATTGTGTATAGATACATATAATAGGAAATAAAATTATTAAACTCCTGTTGTTTATTAGGTATATTGGTAAATTATACTATTTATAAGCTGTTTACAAAAAAAAAAATAACTCAATGCAGCAGATTTGAAGTCTTTCCACATTCAACATGAAATTATATTTTTACTGACGACTGCAGTTATTCAACTCCCTGAATATCATCCCTCATCATCCCTTTGCTTCCTTGGTCACTGTAAACCTGCAGCGTGTAGAAGGTAAGATGGATTCCATCAAGTATCAGGAAATCCTAGAAGAAAACGACTCATCATCTGTGAGGAAGCTGAATCTTGGGCGTCTTTTGACATTTCAAAAGGACAATGATCCCAAGCAGACCTCAAAGTCCACCAAGGCTTGGATTCAGAAGGAGTCCTGGATCATTCTAGAGGCCGTCACAGTCGCCTGATTAGAATCCCATAGAGAATCTCTGGTGGGATTTGAAGAAGGCGGTTTCAGCACATAAACCCAGGAATATTCCAGAACTGGAGGCCTTTGTCCACGAGGAATGGGCTAAGATTCCTCAGGAATGCTGCCAGAAGCTGGGGTCTGGTTATGCATCATGTTTACAGCAGGTCATAGCAGAAAAAGGGTCTCTATAAAATTAGAGACTAGAGACTCTTATTATTAAGCGGTTAATTATATTTTGACTACAGTTATATTTGGGAAAAAAACACTTGTAATATTTGTTGTATTGAGCTATTTAAATTGTTCTTGTTTGATTTGGTTATCGCAAACAGCTGATTGTTTTTAAAAATAATAATAAAGCTAACATATAATGCTGGTTAAAGGATCTTGCTTCCAATTGTATGTAAAGTACTTTAAACACTTCTTCCACCACTTTATGTATGTGGCCAACCTTACACAATAAAATAAGACAAATACATAACATGTCAAAGTGTTTTAGTTTCCCAGTCCACCTGTTTGTGCTGCATTCATTAACATAGTTAATAACCTCATTCATGTTCTTATAAGTCTTAGAGAGCCAAGGTATTTGGTTTTACCATACTTAAAACTTAAAACAGGCTGAAAGTTACAGCTCAGATAAATGGAATATAGATAAATAATAATATTTTATAATAACTTGAAATAAGCAAAGTATGAGCACATAAAAACCAGAAGATGTCGGTCAGAAACACCTGTCGAGCTGGATGTCAACACGTTGAGCACTAGTCCACGTCACGTCAAGATAAGAGAAACAAACGTTAAACATTTACCTTTTCCCCTCTGCAGCACGAACTTCTTTAACCTTTCCTTTTACCGATCATTTTTCACCTCCGACTCCTACAGCAGACCGCATCCACCGCACAGTCTGCGTAAAAAAGGGCTAGGCACCTGTTACCTGTCCGTACCGTCAATCTACTCCACTGTCTATGTGTACACCTGGAAACTACTTCTAATGGCTGCAGCGCCCCCTGCCGGCGGGGATGTCTGTGTGCGCCAGGAAAAATTCCCCACTGACTCCAAACACAACGGTTGTGTTGACTCTGGGGGGAAAAAAGGGACCCAAATTGATTTTATTTTTGCTCATATGTGTCTCAGGTGTGTTTTTCCGAGACAGTGTGAACACCACAAATCACATGGTATCTGATCTTTTAAATTCTGATCAGGGCCACCTCCACATGTGGTCCTAAATCAGATTATTCCTGCTGATGTGACAGCAGTGTGAGCAGTCAGATCAAAATTCATGTGGCTTTTCCCCCACTGAGCGTGCTCACATCTATGTTTTGTCAGCAATGGTGGACAAAGTCAAAATGGACGATCAGAGCAACGACAACTGGGAGACATGAGGTTGCAAGTTTAATAGATAAATGGGAAAATGCTTCATTCGAATCCTTAAACTCTGATGTGGTCGTTCCCTCTCTGCCCAGAGCCACCTTAACCTCTGATGCCATCGACAGGTATGGATACTACACTGTCTCTCCAAGAGATGAAAATAGGTATTACTCCAGATTTTGAAAAGTTCAGTCATTCCCATTATCTTTCCACAAATGTAAATATAATTAATGTTCGCCAAATTCACTTGAATACAAGACCAAATGGCTCTGTTCTCATCTCCACTCCAGTGGAGGTAGAGCGGTCGCTCGCGGAACGAAAGGTCAGTGGTTCCATCCCCAATTTGTCTATTCGTCCCTCTAATTTGTCTAGTTAAACTAAGTGTAGTTTGCCATGAGTTTCACCAGTCAGAGCAGTCTCATACGTTGAGTCATACTTGTATGTCACTAAACTCGCTTCCTTGTTCCTGGTTCCTGTTGACATGAATGTCTCACATTTAGCAGCGGAAATTATGGCTAAAGACCATGCAAGGTAATTCCCTATGTTCTACATGAAAGCGAGGTTTAAATGTTTTGCACTGCATGCAACGTTGTGGTGGAGCAGAAATGAAACACTTTTATACTGCAAAACACATCTGGAGAAGGGCTGAAATGTGACAACAGACAGAACGAATCACCATAACAAAGGCTGTTGTATCCAGATCTGTTGCAAGTGATGGAAGAATCAACAAGAGTTAGATTAAATGGTCATGGTTAGTGATATAAAGTCAGTGTGGTTTAAATCAAGTGATTGTAGCGTGAATGCCTGCTTGCATGACAAACTGTGTGTATGTATGTGTGTGTGTGTGTGTGTGTGATAAATAAAATAGTTTAGGGATAAAAAGTCTCAAATAAAATGTTTTGACATTACAGTGTGAAAGCTTTATTCGAATTAGCAACTGGATATGTAGGCTAATGAAATGAGAGAGAGAGGGAGAGACTTCACTGAGTGAGGAAGATGAGAGCGAGAGAAAATACTGCAGATAAGACCAAAAAATATCTTGTAAAGCATAGGCTACTGTAGACTGGGGGAATCATAATTATGTATATATATATATATATATATATATATATATATATATATATATATATATATATATATATAGGAGAAAAGCTGCTGCGAAATCAGGCATTTTTTTTGCCGTAACAATCCCAAAAAATGCCCACGAAATCCTGGAGGGACTGTAACAGAATGCAATGGAAATAATGTTGCAGTTATAGGATTCACATTTGTTCAGAAACATTTTATAAACACATATATCTGCTTGCAACTACATTATAGTGTTTTGTTAACTTTTTATTAAATGTTCATATACGGCTTATAAATCTTAACAGTAGATGCTGTTGAAAACATAGAAGCATCATGTACTAAATGTGTATTATGGGAACACACAAAGCAGACATGGCCCTCAGAGGCTCACGCCAGTGAAGGTGTTGATTGGCAGTGACAGGACTTTGTCCAGATATTTGCTCAACGGCAGCTCTCGCTCGTTGTTGGACTGGATATTGCATCCTGGGTCCAAGCATGGGGAGATTTCCATCCTGTAAAGGAATGACATTATACTGTAACATGCATTCTATTTGCTTAAGGTAAAATAGAGCAGATGTGAAACAGAGAGGTTGCACTGTCCTAAATGACCTTTGGACATCAGTGTATGTCCGACGAGAGTCCTTGTCCAAACACACACAGAGCGTCCGATGCTCCATCGTCTTGATGCTGATCTTTTGTGTTTGGATCTTCTATAATCAAAACAGAAATGTCTTAGAAAGCTTCACAATTTGCATTATAATAGTATCAATATTGATAAAAATGAAATAATTCACCTATATACTTAAATCTAGTAAATCTAGTAAATGTAGTTAAGTAAATCATTTCTTACTGTGTTGAATTCTGGGTTCACGCTGTTAAAGCTGACAGTAAGGTAATCCTCACCTGCATAAAGTTGCAAAGATTACTCAGCATTTTTTTCTTTCCATGCTTTTCCTTGCATTGACATAAATCTGTCACATTAATATAAAAAAAGATGAACCTGATGTTTCAGCTGCCAGCTCTGACGTAATGACCAAGCTATACGTCATGGGTGCCTCTCCCTTTACAACTTCTCGTTTGCTCAAAGACATCTGTAGAGGATTCAATAGTTATCTGAAATCCTGCTGTTGATGCTCAATAGAAAGCGTGAAAATATTAATTAATATTAATATTGGCTATTGACTGTACCTTTGTATAGCTGACTGAGATGACTTTCCCAAAGACTTCCCCTGCTGACTTCCTTCTGCGTGTACCCTGTCCCACTGTCAAAGACAACACTTTATGTAACTATAATGTTAGCACAGCCATGGCAGCATCCAAACACACACACACACACACTCACAGAGGGAGAGAAAGGCATTCAGAAACATACCATGTGAGAATCTTTCTTTCAGGTGTCTGAACTCTGAGATGTCCGCCTCCAGATGGGACACAAACACATCCTCCACCACGGACTTCACATCACAGCTGGAGCGCATCATCTAAACACATATTGTAATTAGTCAAATCAGTAAAGACATGCAACGTTTGTTTTGGTACAATTAACAACGTCTACCAGACTCTACACTGTGTTTCTAACAGTAATGGAAATCATTTGTTTACGTCAACCCAATTCAATTTATTTTCTCTGGCCACAAGAGGGCAGTAGAATAAGGTTAGACAGATATTTACACAAGTATATGACCTTATAAAGTTATTCCCTTGAGTTATGGAGTTGCTGTGTCTAAATTCAGGGCCTGCAGACCGTATTGAGCACTTACCCGTGCGTCACGAAGTGCCATGGCTCAGCATGCCGTTGTGGTAAAAGCTGTGTATTAGAAATAGTAAACGTGCTATAGTAGCACAATAGTACAAAGGTCGTTTGGAGTAAGAGCTGTGCTGGTAGCAGCAGTAATAATAGTAGTAGTAGAAGATGTTCTATACAAGTGTGCAAGTGAGCATTTAATGAGGCTGATATGTAGAAGTAGAATGTGTAACAGCAATGGAGCCAGCATTTTAAAAATTAATTTTCTATTGTGTATATATGCAGCCTATTATTGTAAGAAGTTGAGATGCTTCACTTGAACTCAGCTGCTGAATGTGTATCCATTTTACTTTTGGGAAAGAGATGTCATAAGCAACTGTACGCAATGCATCTTGGGATAAGGTGGACCGGATCCCGCAGAAAGAATGAATTTGTGGGCCGCATTTGAAGGAGCCTTCGAAATAGGACGGCCTTGTTGCGCCGCTGTGACGCATTCAGAGTTGAAATACAGCATTGGAAGGATGAAACCTCTGAATTGAGACACAGCTGTTATCATTCTGTCACTTCATGATGTAAGGCCAACATTTACTTTCAGCTTTATTTTCGGTTTCAACCCAAGAAAAATGTCTCAATAGGAGCAAATATTCCATTTTCTCACATTATGTTCAACATAATGTTTAAGAAGATCGACTCCACTCCTGTGATGATGTGATATTTCTGCTGCTTCTGTTGACAAAAACCAACCTGGCTCTGTGTCTTTGACTTTTGCTTGCATCCAAATTTGAATACATACAGAACATAAGAGAGATGTACCTTAACGTAATAGAGCGGCAGGTTAACTGGCTGCGTCCCACAGCGAAGGTAGTAACACAGGGTGTCCAGCAGGAAGAGGCTTTGCTGTGATGGCTTACTTTGCGTAGAGTGCTGCAGTAGATCACATGACAGAGGGAAGAAGGTATCAGATGACACCTCTTTTAAATTATGTGCCTTAAATGCCATACATTAGGCTGATACACAACTTGGAGTCGTCCATAAAACATATATGCTGTGTCCCAAATCACATACTTCCAGTGCATAAGTGCGTTCACACTACTAAGTATGCCAAAATGTTGCAGCTGTCATTTCCGGTAAGTACATGGCGGCAGTATCCGATTTGAGACAACACTACACTGTTGAAATTCACGCACTGCACAAGTAAGTATTATACTGACGGAAGTATGCGATTTGGGACACAGCACTAGTCGTCCTTTGTGTAAAAATATGAAAGCAACGCCAGTAAACAATGTCTGTTCATTAAAAACGGTATAGTTACTCCAAAAAAAAATCAAAAGTATGACAAATAGACTGACTTCAACAGCTTTGATTTCAAGTAGCTGTGACATCCTGTTGTTGTTCATCGGTCTGTGGCGCCATCTTGTTTGCATGCCACCCGCTCTCTTGAGATTACGTAAAACTTTTATACAGCATCAGCTTTAGATTAAAAATTAGATTCTTGCGTTCTTGTGACTTTTCACCCGTGGCACAAAGCACGAGGAAAGCTAAGGGCTGTCTGAGGCAGAAGAAGAGCCAGTTTTTCTCCTGTCACAAAGCTGATAAAGACGGTACTGAAAGTGAGATCTGCATTGTCTGTGGATTTTGTGCTTACCCAGATGTAAACTAGATTAGTAAGAATTTCTGTACATGCTGCATGAATTTAATGCACATTCCCAAATTACCTGTATTTAGATCATCTGTAGTTTGTTTTACAATTTTCAAAATGCTATTTCATCACTAGTTGGACTTGAAATCAACTGTGTAGATTTCAAATGTTAAAATAAGTAAGACCAGCTGACTGATATGCAGACGCCTCTTTACCCCAGTCATGCAGAAGACTGCAGCCGACACAGGAGCCGACTTCAGGGACATCTCTATCCACTGTATTTATTCTGTTTATTTTCCATTATTATTTTAGTAAATCACTGCTTTAGGTAAACTTTTTAACATTATGCACATAGACAAATAATTAATAATTCAATGGTAGCTGTTGAATGGATGTATTCAAGAGGTTGGTAATGTTGGGATCCATACAGTCATGTGATGCAAAGACATCATATTGATTGAGCATATGTTAATAGTCTGCTGGTAAAGTCCTATTTAATTGTTTGTTTACTAGGCAGTATGCAGAACATACTGATTGAGTATGTAGGTAAATTCATACACAGGGTGTGTCTTGTTTAAATCTATGGTTACCATTCCAGCCTGTTTGGAGATTGCAGCTTTCAGACTGTTGATGTTGCTGTTGTACCATGGATCCACTCTTCCCAATAAGGAGGCGAGAGACAGTCTCTGTTCATCCTGACATGAGCTGTCCTATGAGTAATAACAGGTGTTCAGGGTTGTATAGAGCATTCTAGTCAGTGTTAATATGAGTGAATGTGTGTAACTCACTGGACTGAGTGAAGGCTCCACATCAGTGACTGGGACATAGTACAACTGTAGGTTCAGTTTCTTTGTCAAATTAAGAACTTTTGATTCTCTTTCTCTGTTGGGAAATATGGAGAAAATGATAGAAGATCACATGTATTAAGACATATAGAAACAGTTTGCTGTCTGAAGCCTATCTTAGCTGACTTTGGCACTGCATTAAAAACAGACAGGAATCTGAAGTGGACATCACTACATGGGCTCAGGAACACTTCCAAAAGACATTGTATGTGAACACAGTTTGTCGCTGCATCCATAAATGACAGCTAAAATTCTACCATGCAAAGAGGAAACTTTATATAAACCAGATCCAGAAACACCACTGCCTCCACTGGACCGGAGCTCATTTAAGATGGACTGATGAAGTGGAAAACTGTCCTGTGGTCTGACGAGTCAACATTTGAAATTATTTTTGGAAATCATGGACGCCGCGTCCTCCAGGCTAAAGAGAAGGACCATCCGGCTTGTTATCAGCACACAGTTCAAAAACCAGCATCTGTGATGGTATGGGGGCATTATTGCCCATGGCATGGGTAACCTGCACATTTGTGAAGGCAGCATTAATGCTTAACCCCATATACAGGTTTTGGAGCAACATATGCTGCCAAGTAGAAGTTCCAGAGAAGGCCTTGCTTATTTCACAAGACAATGCCAAACCACATTCTGCAGGTATTACAACAACATGGCTCCGTACTAAAAGAGCCTGGGTGCTAAACTGACCTGCCTGCAGTTCTTATTTGTCACCCATTGAAAATGTTTGGCTCATTATGAAACATAAAATACGACAAAGGAGACCCCTAACTCTTGAGCACCTGAAATCCTACAACAGGCAAGAATGGAAAACATTCCACTTGCAAATGACAGCAACTGATCTCCTCAGTTCCCAAACGCTGACAGAGTGTTGTTAAATAAGAGGGAGGTGATGCAACACAGTGGTAAACATGACCCTGTCCAGCTTTTTTGAAATGTGTTGCTGGCATTAAATTCTAAATGAGGATATAATTTTCACGCACAATAAAATTTTTCTGTTTCAACATTTGAAATGTTGTCTTTGTGCTATTTTCAATGACATATGGGGTTTCAATGATTTGGAATTCATTGCATTTTTATTTACATTTTACACAGCGTCCCAACTTTGTTTGGAAACGGGGATTTATTAAAAAAAAAGAAAGAAAAACAAACAAACATCTGCTCACCGAATAGTGTGGTAAGCCCTGGAAAGTCTTCCCAGCACACGATCATCCCCCATTACCACTACCCGCACTGTGTGCTGCCTCTTGTCCTCGTTAAAGATCGGAAAGTTTCCAGGAAAGGCTTCTATCTTCTCCCTCAACAGGCTCAGTCTATCTTCTGGCTTCATGTTCTTAAAGGCATTTCTCCGTCTGAATACTGACTGAGCCAAATCCGTTTTCTCTTTATCTTCATTGACGCTATAGAGAGAGCTGCCACATTGGGGAAGGTTTGCCAGCAGATCCCCTTCAGGAAAGATACATTCATTGTAGATTTTTACTGCAGCAACATCTCTTATGAACGTAACTAGAAAGTACCTGCGGTTTTTGTTTTTCTGACTGACTCACATAGATCCTCTTCGTATTTCCACAACATAAATTTGATCTCTGGAAAGGGCAATGCAGTGTGGCACACAGAACCGTGATCTACGGTGGTTATTTCTGAGCAAACGGTAAAAATAAACACAGTAGCCCTGTTAAAATGTTCTCATGTCTGCTGATACTACTCTGTGATACAACACCAGAGTGAAGGACACGCACCTTCATTTGAGGCTGTCAGGATGGCTCTGTATATGTCCTGCAGTTTGGCCAGATAGTTTGAATGACCACCTGCACCGTGTTTTATACTCTCTTCCATGACTAGAACCACTTCCTGGAAATATTCTTCTACCATATGGTCCTCTAAATTCTGAAATACACAAACGTCACAAGGTTAGATAAAAAAAAAATCAATGATAACTACTGAATAGAGCTAAATATATTATTTATGGAGTTTAGAGAGAGGATAGTGACTACATACTATTGTTCAGTAGGTGCAGTGTTTACTGTCTCAGTTCAGTGTGTTACAGTAGCATGTTTTTCATTTGCCAATTAGCACCAAACAGCTAAGGTTGATGGGTAACCAAAGTAAACCAAAGTATCCAAAAATTCAAGGAAAGGTTGGTTTCTACAATTTACCCCGTGGGGGACCCAGATGTCTGCACCAAAGTTATGCATAATGCGCACAATAATTGTTTTACAAAACCAAAAATGTTAAAGTCTTGGTTAGAGAAAATATCACCAAGAGAATCAATCCTTTAGGATCCATGAATACCAAGACTGTTCTCAGTCTCCCCAGGCCGTCAAATAATAACATTTTGTCTCAGCACTCGTCGTTTTATACAGATGCAAACCCTTCAATATATGTATGTTGTAAGCCCAATAATTGTGCTTCCAACTGTATGTCCAAGAGACCTCTGTTTGTATCCCGTGTGTTTCAAACCAGAAGTCAACCTTGACTGATTTTTACTTATGCATGTAAGTACATAACTTATTTTAAAGTTACATATCTTAAACTTTTAACATATTTCAAACCAAGCCATGACCTTTCACTGAACCTAACCAATTATTTTTGGTTCCTACACCGAACCAAACTCTCTGGGGCTCTCTGACAGTATGAGGTCATGACAAGATGTTATTTGACGACCTGAGAATGAGTACAGGCTGCTGATTGGAACACCTCTACAAAATTTGGTGCAATTCCGTCTTAGCAGATGAGCTATTTCTCAGGCAAAAAGAAAAAATTGTCCTGCTGGTGGCATCAGGGGATCACCAAAATGATTATGGTTTATCTTCTAATGACATCAAATCTAATTTTAATGGCAGTTTATCCAATTTTTTTTAATTTATAGATATTTCATTTAAGACTAAAGTGGTGCACAAACCAAAAATATCCCTGGACCCACACCACACATGGCTAAAATGTCCTTCTCACATTGTCAAAAACATCTTCAAAACTTCACCTCCAGAGCCTGAGCCAGAATGGAGCTTTGGCACGTCGTCCCCAGTCCCCTCTGCAGTACATGTTGCAACACATTTTTCTTCCCGGTTTTTGTGTTCCTGAGAAAACTGGATACCTCTAAGTGGGCTTTCACAGTTTCCTCCAGTGGAACAGAAAACACAGCTGGGTCAGCAAGCACAAACACCCTGGAGGGGTGACAGGGGAGGAGACAATGGTTGTAATAAAATAGATAATTTAGTGTTAGAGTCTGCACCATACTAAAGGATATACTCACTTTTCCTGCAAAGTGAAATGCTGAGTCTTCAAATTCTGCTCTGCAATGACTTTCCTCTGATATAAGGAGCCTTGTAAGGGAAGGATTATTCTGTCAAGAGTGTTTATTTTACAGCATCTTACTGCACTTCAAGTTCCAGTGTGCACTGATGCATAATACCTGGAGTGATCATTTCCATCTTGATGCTCCTCATAGTACTGAGTGCCACAGCAGAGTAGGGCGACGGTAATGTCACCATTTTCATCAAACCCTCATACACTGTTTGGTAAAGGCTGGTAGGAATCATAACACCTGACTGGAAAGATAAATAAAGAAACAGCTTAACAACATTTTTTGTCTTTTGTTACAGCTTTATAGGTAATAAAATTATCAAAAGAGTCACACAGGTGAGTCTTACCTGAATAATCACATAGTTAAGAGTATGGAGCACTGGGATGATGTGCATGAGTGATCCTGTTTTATAAATCTATATCAAACAAAAAAGATATATTTACATTTGTTTTTGCAAAATTTCCTTTGCAACTAATAAAGCATGCATGCAAAAAAACAACAACCCCTCTTTGTATTCAAAGAGAGAAACATACATGTCTGGGAATCTACATGAAATTTTAAACTTCACTTAGAAATCTGAAAGCAGTGTTGAAAGAGCAAAACTAGCTCACCGTCTCCTCCAACTCTTTGACCAACATTTGGATCAATGAAGCAGTGCAGGATGGATCACTCTCCAACTTCTTGTGAAAACTCCATCTAATCATTCCTACAGAGCAGTTTGCTTTATATTTGAAGATGCACATTACAGTGTGTTTGCTTAAGCTTATTTAGCTATTCATATTGGGGCATTCAATCCAGAGCTAACAATTTCACTTTTTTTCAAAATCATCTTAATTATAAAACAAAAATGAAATCATCTTGATAATATCGAGAGATTAACCTCATTACAAATCCCCCAAACAGGTCATGAAGCCACAAAAGTTTTTGAAGGAATAGATTCGTTTTATCTTCTTGGTAAAATATTTATGGAATAGTTTGACATTTTGAGAAATATGTTTATTTGCTTTCTTGCAGAAAGTATAAATTATAGATTCCACTATGATGTCAGTCAAATATAAAACCTCAATTTAAAAAAAGGTGGGACTTTATGTAAAATGTAGAGAAAAAAAAGAAAAAAAAGAATTCAGTCATTTGAAATCCTGCAATTTATTACAGGGCAAAGACAAGACATTTACTGTTAAAACTGACCAACTTTATTTTATTTTATAAATATATGCTCATATAATATCTGCAACATGTTTCTAAAACGTTGGTACAGGTTCATGTTTACTGTTGTGTTTCATCACCTTTTATTTTAACATCACTCAGTAAGCATTTGGGAAGAGAGGACACTAATTTTTTAAGTTTCAAAGTAGAATTATGTCCCATTCTTGTTTGATAAAGACTTCAGTTGCACAGTCTGAGGTCTCTGTTGTCATATTTGATGCTCCATAATGCGTCACACATTTTCAATGGGGACAGGTCTGGACTGCAGACAGGCCAGTCTTGCTACCTGGACTCTTTTAGTCTGAAGCCTCGCTGTTATAAGGCAGCAGAATGTGGCTTCATTGTCTTGCTGGAATAAACAGGGACGTCCCTGAAAAAGAGGTCGTCTGGATGGCAGCATATGTTGTTCCTTTAACAAACTTCAGTGATGGTCATTAATTATACAAGCTGTGTTTGAATTGAGTTCTCAAGTCATGACGGCTGAATGGAGGATTTTAACTCCGTTTTATTGTGAATTGTCGGGCGTACTGACTTTATTTTGTTGTCACTGTCTAAAAGTGACATCGTTATCAGCATCTGCTAATGCTAATCAGATAATGATTTATGTCTATCGACTCATTATTAAGTAATATGTGGTAATGGTTGTTGGTTTTTACACAAATCAATGACTTGGTCCCATTGGTGTAATTACCACATAAATTAACAGCATGAATTAATTATGTTAATTTATGTGTAAATAATTGATGAAAACAGATTTAATAAATATTAATTCATACATGACTCAGTCTATTAATCAGATAGACTCTTCATTAGTTGCTGATGTGGTAAACATTAATGCATTCATTAACTCGTGATGACCTGTGTAGTTAGTTAAGCATGAATGTATGCATATTAGTACACGCTTATTGTAAAGTGTTGCCATTTGTTGGCTACCATCTCCAGTAGGTCTATCTGCAGACTGACAGTAGACACACCTACAGTACTAATGATTCAACCTGGCATTGGTGAGACACCAGTACTACTGGTTTAGAGTGAGTAAAGGGTTGAAGGCGGAGTGTCGTGTAGTACTCTATGAGACTGCAGCTGGAACTTTCTACCGGTATTTGTAAGTGACTTTACAAACAAACAAGGCCAAAGTCACTTATAATAAATTAAAAATCATTTAAATAATAAATAATAAATAATTTGAAATGTCCATTGAGGTTGAGCTTGGGTTCAGAGAAGTCAATGGCATTTCTTGATGTTTTTCCACAAATAAACCTGCTGTGGATTACTGTGATAATGGAGAACTGGCTGCAAAAAACCCGTCCCTGACATAGCTGCAGAGCTAGCAGTCTCACCACACATCCATAAGGATCACACACCTGACTTAGCAGACAGCAAACAAACAACCAGTGTGCATTTTTATAGATTTCACCCACTTTCACTAAGTTCCATTGTCTATCGGCAGCTATCAGACTGTGCCGCACTCCTGCAGAAGACTACGAAGAGCAATACAGTGATAAAACATTCACAGGGCATCAGCATCTCATCAGCATCAGCTCCTTCAACATTTCCTAACAGAAGCTGATGCAAATTCAAATGTCATGCCGCTGCACTGCAGTACTTTTTGGTAATTAGAAATGAGACAAAAATATTCTTGGCACAACAGAAGAATCATAACGCCAGGCAGTTTGCTCAGTTTTTGGAAGATGAGAGGAAAATTATTATTATGGCCTTACTATTTGACATATCACACCTAAATGACCTCAGTTACAAGGGTAGCAGCTGTCCAGTCTTTCCAGAGGGAGTTGGACATTTTCAAAGTTGATCTCCTAGAGGACTACACACATCTTTCAGGAATGAAGCTTATTCAGAGTGAGAACGATGTTTCCTCTCATGTTGAGCTCATACGAAAACTGATTTTTGGAAGGAGAGACAATGCAGGTAAAAAAATAACCCATTGAGATCAAGCATGTCTTTCACAAGTGTGCCCTGGCCAAGAAGGCAAGCAGCACACGTCAGGCATGCACTAAGCGGGGCAGTGCCGTCATCATTTTTAGTCGGAGTTTGCGTTTTGCCCGTTTACACGAAAACGGTACGGCGGCGTTTTGAAAAGTCTCCACTCTGGAGCTCGTTTTTGGGTGAAACGGTCATCGTGTAAACAGCCCCTTAGTTGAAGACCCCTGCTGTTGTGATCCTATCAGGGTTTTTTTGAGCATTTCAGAAGTCTTGTGTTTTGAGACATGTCACTGCCATAAAATTCAGAGTAGTCATGTATTTACAAAACTCATAAAGTTGATGAGGTACGACTTTATATATATTGTCTTTGTACTGTTATCAATTGAAAAGAATGTCAAAAAGGATTAAGACATTATATAATTCTTTTTTATTAATGCTTTATAGGGCGTCCCGACTTTTCTAGAATTTGGGTTGTGGCTAAAATAATATGACTACAGACATCAGTGAGCCCAGCTTAGCATAACACTGAAAACAGGAGTAAACATTGTTGGAAACATTTGGGAAAATGTAAGTTCAAAACATTTAAATGTAAAAATGTTATATATGTTTAAGTGCTTTGTATTCGTTCAGCTGTAGCTACCGTTCCCTGAACCACTTTGGCCTTTCATCTGTTTGAGAAGAGCCTGGGCTGAGTGGTGCAGGCTTGACCTGACAGAGAGAGCCACACCAGCTAAAAATGGAGATCATGCAGGTTATTTAGAAAATAGAAATAGTCAAGTTTTCATTCTACTACTTCAAGATAAAACAACCCGTCTAACAGGAAATAAAACCACATACCTGTAGGATCGACCATGTTTTCCGCTCTTTAGAATAAATCAAATGAAACATAATGGTTCGGTCAAAGTTAAACCACGCTATTTACGGTAATCCATAGTCGAGCATTGCATCTGTCGTTCTGTCTGGGAGGAAACGTGATCAGAGTTTCTTCAAGATCAAGGTGTCTGTGCTGCTTTTGATTGACAGAATGAGATAATGGCAGTTTGTGTTTCTTGTATGAGTGACTCATAGGAGGAAGATCAGGAAAGGCTGTTAATAGGAGAACAAAGAAAGCACAAACCTGACAGAGGTACAATTTTACCTCAAGTGTGCATCAATTGAAAACATGATGAAATTTATAAGAAAATGAAAAAAACATGTTCAGAATAAATACTTTATTACACATTTTTAATAAGGGTTTTACTCAATTGTGGATCAACAAAACACACAATACTTGTCAAGTAATCAGTTTTACGCAACTTTGTTGTACTCAAAACAATAAAAAAAAATTCTTCCACATTCTTACTGTATTTGGATTACAGCTGAAGTTCACTAGTAAAACTGTGTTTCTTCAAAATGTATTCAAGTGCTCACAGATTAGTGCAGTTATTAAAGCTGTAATATGTGAAAAAACACAATAGCTGGAAAATAATCATCAACACAATGTAACACACCTTTTGCATGAATGATAAGACTAACCTGAATATGGAGTCGGGGAGAGAGGGTGATTTGAGCCTGTGTGGAAGTTGAGCCACCACTTGTTTCGAGGTAACCATAGATAAGATTTGTCATGTGACCACACATTTTTGAAGAGTTATCCATTTTATTCACCCATGGAATAAATGATAAGGACATTTAAGTTCAAAAAGGTTTTTTTCAATTCAAATGACATTTCTGTTGTTCAAAGAGTCACGTTTCTTGTGTCTCAACAATTAAAGACAAGTTTGAAAAAAATGTCACACATGTATTTGTGTTTTAGAATGTTTAGAATTCAGAATGTTACAACATGAGGCTATACTGTTAGCAAGATAAGAATAATTGTTTTTTCTACATTTTATCACAAAAATAATGTGAAATTTTAGACTAAAACCCTTCAACAACCAACACTTTTATAAATAAAGGAAGACAGACAGGGTTTCAACTCGTCTTGTTGAGAGGCACAGAATGGGACGTCCATAGGTTAGGTGGACAAGAAGATCTACAGGATGACATTAAAGCCATACATGGATAAGTGAAAAGAACAGGGTGTAAAAGTGAAGGATAAAGACAATCAAGTCTGATGAAATTGAGACAGAGCTTGCAGACCATATAAAAATCTAGCTGCCATGTTTCATGGCATGAACTGGAATTTGAGTTGGGACAATGAAATGAAAATGATGTCCCTGCAAGCTGGACCAGAGATGGAAAAGAAGGTTAGTCTAAGAGTACATTTATAAAAAAAGAAAAGAAGAGAATATTAGTATTTTTCCAGGAAATACTCACCATCATCAACTACTGTTAAAAATAGATACAAGAGTTCTTTAAAAAAGTACCATATTGGCCATTTATTTAGAGATTATTGCTTTAACTTAAATAAATCTCAGTGTAAACTGCAATGGTTCAAAAAAAGGATAAATAAAAACATGACCATATTTTCTAGGATGTTATTGGCTATTTTATTATTTATTGTTATTTATATTTTGAATTCATTGGCAATCAGTTTGTCTTGGTTTGATATGGCATTATATGAGGTGAAAATGTTCAGCCAAGACACCTCCCTTTGTAATTTATATATCACCTCTGTGGATTTGTTCAGTGCCGTAAGAAGTGTGTCAGGCATATGAAGCAGAGAAAGAGAAGATAGGAAGGCAGAGCAGGGAGCAGTAGGACGGGTGTAGAGGCTGGACTTGGCCAGGTAAGGACTTGAAGGACTTCCAGTCTGAACTGTTTCCTGGTTTGCAGCACAGAGACACGTCACACCTGCAGAAACAGACGATAAAGCATCACTGCATGTGAAATTACGGGTAAAAACACATTTGAGGCATAAACACATCCAATTAGTCAGTATTTCACAAGAAAAGCAAAGATAGTTGTTTAAATTTTGTTTTTTTCTTTCACTCTGACCCCCATTACTCTTACTATTAATAATCACCTCAGATTGTTTTGATCCATTGATGGGACTCAACCTCCAGGTTGGACTAAACTAAAGTGTATTTAAAGTAGGGATGATAAGATTTCCAATTAATTTCATGATTATTTCAAACATTTACCTCCAATAATTCATTGATAATGATTTTTTGATAGCAGTTTTAGCATAATGACTGGAAACACACGGAATATACCTCTGTCCAAAGTTAACCTCTGCAGCTCTGGTTAATTAATGAGCTTTAATAGTTGCCAGCAGGTGGGTTTTCTTGTTGGACAGACCCATGACGCCAATGAGCTAAGCTAAGCGAACCCATGTCTGCCGGATTCCTTAGATTAAGTGAGAGGCATGAGAGATGATGAGACGGGGGCTAATGGAGGCTGATATACTGTAGGAGTTTGATTTTGATGCAACTTGTGGTACTTTTACTTAGTAAAAGTAAAAGTTTAATGATATGATAGTGGCGATGCTCTCTTGTACCTGGTGACACTTTGAATGAACGTCTTCTCATCCTGATCCAGACACACAGAAAAAGTCGTCCCATCTTCTCCACTGTTCACCTGCACCCTATCCACCTTCACCTCTGATATGGAGATGTGCTGCCAAAGGAGGCGTGGAGAGGGAGGAAGTGTAAGGAGGGGGTGTTTTGAGAGGAAAGGTGTGTCTACGGCCATGTTTACTGTTCAGTTTAAACCTGTAGAACCAGCCTTCACCTGGTTGTAGCTCTTTTTAGACTTGGAGCACTGCCTCTTCAGGACTTCTTTCATCCTCAGCTGCAGACTTTCTATTCTTGAATCTGGACAGATGAGATCTGCTAAGGAATTGCAGTGACTGACAGATTCAGGCTATCACTGACATCATTCATGTCACTCACCTCGCTGCTCAGGTTTCCTGCAGGCCTTGTAAATATTTATTGACGTGCAAACCATGTCTGTTTGGGTCCACTGACTTCTCCCACTAACAGCCACCTGTAATTGGGTGTAGATGGGACACATGTGAGGTCTTATTGGTTCTATTGCTAAAAATATGGGTGTCAAAGTGGGAGCATTACCTTGTTGTAGGCAACACTTAGTGTTAAAGGGACGGCCTCCCGTTCTCCATCTATTCCAAACCTTTTGCTTGCAGCACCTACAAAAAGAAGTACAATTTGATCATATAAAGCATTTTATGTGTGTGTGTGTGTCCATATGTTTTTGTGGCAGCAACAGACTCACCCATTGCCTTAACAGCTCTTGTTCCAGCTGTGTGTCCTAGCTCCAGTGAGTGAATAAATACCTCCCTCCTCCTCTCTCCTCCAGCCAGGGTCAGCTGTGTGGAAGAAGAAACCACATTTATTTATTTAGTTTATAGAGTTTTAAAATCCTTACAATTTTGAAAATAACAAGAAACTCTAGATTATCTTCTCTCGAATCTCAAACAACTACACACAAGATAAGATTCTAAAATAATGTTTCTTCACACACGACTGGATTTCATTAAAAATCCAGTTGGCACTGCCTCACAAGATTTTTCGAGAAGCAGCTGTGTACGTAACAAAATGACTGATGAAGTTTGCCGTAGCTTATTTCCAGTGAGAAAACAAGAAAACAAACAAGTGTGGATGAGGAAATGGGAAGCGATCAGTAGCCTATGGACGTCTGTGTTACAAGCTGGAAAGCTTGTGTGGAGTGAATGAGCAGAACAGTTATGTTTATGTTGTAATTAAGCTTTTGTCCAACAAAGCATTTTTTTCCTGAGGCCAGCATATTTTTCCGATTGTTTGCAATGGGAGCGCAGCGTATTTACACTAGGCTACAAACGTGATGAGCTCCTCATCACCCTACATCTTTTCTGCGCTGAGCGCTGCAGGTTTGGCATTTTCTTCTGGTAGCCAAGAGTTGAAAAATGTTCAACTTCAGGGGAAATGCTCGTCACTGTCACATTTTACCCAGCCGTCCAATCACAGAGGAGGAGGGGCGGGTTAAGAGGTGGGTTATGGTTATGTTCATTGTCAGTCTCCAGGACGTAGGTGTGTGTGTGTGTGTGTGTGTGTGTTTGTTTCACCTCAGCCTGGTAGAGCTGCACCAGAACCGGCCGCTCTGCATGTCTGCAGTAATAAAGCACTAAGTCAGCCAGCAAGGGGAGACTGTCCAGGTTGCCACTGATTACTGAAACATCATCAGAGTCCTTCTGAGCAGCCTGGTTCATAGAGAACACACAGACTGGGTTTCAATGTCAGACCGTATAGATTGCGATGCAGGAATTATTTGCATACAGTTCATCATAACACAGCCAAACAAACACCTAGTATGAGGTGCTGAACAGCAGATATTTAATCTACACCGCACAAGGGTGGTAAATGTCACCCTTGCGTGGGGCACGTTTAGCAAGGTGAAAAAGGCGTATTTCTGATTTCTTATTTTGCAGTAAACAAACAGTTCTTATTTGTAAGAATGTTTAACACTTTTATACATATCATTCTTCATGTCAGATTTTTTGCTATTGTAACAATTCTTTGGAATTCATCTCCCTCTCCAATAATTTTCATACAGTCCCTAAGAATAAAACAGTTTTGTCCGTGCAGTGAGCATTTTTCTGTCATTACATTATTGCTGGATAAACTCATACAGTTACCTTTTGTTGTGAGTAAATTGGGTGGCAAAAGACATTGTTATGTCAGCAACTACTGAATTAAGTAATATATGTAGTAGAGAAAGTTGATGATGTCAGTAAGTACCTGACAAAGAACGTGAGAGGACAGGCTGAGCAGACTGAGGACGTTCCTCTCGTACCAGGGGTCTATAACACCCAGCAGGTGGGCTATATCAGTTGTACTGTCCTCCAGTGTGCTGTTAGGCTCCTGTCAGAATAAAAGATTTCAAAGTTTTAATACCTCAATTAAAGAAATACATAAATAGCAGGTGTAGGAAAACACTGTCACACTACTATATGTAGCATTTTATTTATAAAGGGTTTACACAGTAAGTTGTAATTAATGGCTTTATCAAGAATTATTTATAAGTCATTTATAAGACACATTAAAAGCCATTGATTAGCAGTGTTTGGCAAGCTAGGAAAGTGTAGCCAGCTAAGCTACAATTACTTAACAATAAATTAAGTATCACTACACCGAAGTGAAGCAAACTAAGCTACAACATGGCAAAAGTAGTTAATGACATTGACGATTTTTCTTTTTACATTGAACTAACTTCATTTCAAGTTATTATCTCAGTGATCAATAAAAATGTTAACAATGGCTAAATGTTAAATTCAATTGTTTATTGAAGAAAAAGCTCTGTTTTAACTGCTCAAAAACTAAAATGCTCCACGTAATAACAAAAAGATTCATCCTCATCCTCTGCCATATTTCCATCAACTCAAGCTTTCTGTTATGGAGCAAGAGTTTTTTTTTTTTTTGCATTAACAGCAAAACCTGGCATTGAAAACACAACATGTGGCTTGTGTGGATGTTGCCGCACTACTTGATCAATAAAAGAGCAAAAGTGTCTGACTGGAAACCCATTTGATTCAGAGAAGAGTGACACAACCACCAGGTTACTAATTTAAACAAAGTTGTGATATTTGTCTGTGAGTTTGTGCGCCAACGCTCATTAAAATCTGCAGTTAAAGACTTGATAAGCTGGAGTCTCAACTTTCATTATAAACCTCTTAACATTTGTTATTACAGTTTACTTCTTAACTTATTTTATGAGAAACCTGTGACGTTGAACAGAGACTCGATGACCCACCCTTTAGTAATTACTTTATTAATTAATTGATTTATTAAGGGCTCATCAGGCACAAAGATAATTTTCCATTATCTGGCTACCAAAAACTTGCTGAAAGTAATGGTTTGTAACTAATTTATAATGCATTAGTAAACAATTTATTAAGCATAACAAAGCCATTAGTTATACACCCATTATAAAGCTTATTTTATTAAATGTGGTACTGTGTCTATGAATGTATACATATTAAAATGCTGAATCAGCTGAGATAGTGCTGTATGTTCTCACCCCAGAGACAGCAGCTTTAGTTGAACCTCCTATGTGCTCTTCAGTCAGTGTGTATCCTCCTTCTTGGCCTCCTACTGTTCTCCTCTTGGTGGGAACGAAGTAAAACTGCAGTTTGCATGTCTTGGTGAGTTGTGGACATTGACTCTCTTTCTGCTGCAGGTCACAGTAAGCCCTGGCCAGCCTTCCAACCTCTCTATCACCTCCAAATACCACCACTTTGACCAGGGTAGGCACCTCTGCCACACTGCCTTCGTCACAGCTCAAGATCGGCTTCCTGCGGACGAACAGATGCTTCTTGGGGGAAGGAGGATCCAGGGCAGCCTGTGGAGGATGAACTTGTCGGCCCAGGGACCTGGAGTGTTTGAGCTGCGACCCCGATCCTTGAACATCTTTGGTAAAATCCACACTGGAGCCAATACTCTGGGCACGGCGACAAAAGCTTGGGCTGCGGGGAGTCTTGAAAAGCAAGTAGAAGCGCTCAACTCCTAAGAGGGATTTGGACTTCTTTTTGGGCTTCTTTCTCAGCTTTGGTTGGAGATCTTGTCCTTCCTCTGTGTCCTCGGGTGTTGTGTCCTCACTAAAGTCACTTTCCACACCCGATGAGCCGGATGGCGTGGAAACCACTGACCAGCTGGAGGAGAGGGAGTAGCTGGACTCCCTTGAGGAAGAGGAGGCGGTGGAGATCCGATGGTTTTGAAAATCAAAATCTACTTTGCTTCCCTCTGCTTCATCTTCCTCATCCACACTGGTGTCATTATCATTCTCATCCATTTCTGTCTTCAGGAAACAGTCTGCAGGTGAGTCCATGTCAGACTCAATTGCGAGAATATGATTCAGAAAATCTGCATGAAAGTAAGAATGTAAGAAGAAAGAATTGAGAACAGTTAATGGTAGAGTTATTGTAAATGATGCAGGCTTTTGGAAAGCTACCTGCAAAATGAGCTAATTACCAAAGTTGTTGTTTTCCCAGGAGCATGTGTGACATCTGGGGACGGGCAGCATGGAAGTCACAAGAGCTCCTAATGAGAGGATGAAGATGATGAAGATGAAGGAAACAGGAAACAACTACTGCTCCTACTAACAACAATCTGGATATGGAATGTAGTCTATCTCTCACCATGGCATTCTATACTGAATCTTACACCAATCAGCCGTAACATTATAACCACATGCCTAATATTGTGTAGGTCCCCTTTCAATGCCAAAACCTCTAGAGGCATTGACTCCACAACACCTCTGTGGTATCTGGCACCAAGTTATCAGCAGATCCTTTAAGACCTTTAAGTTGTGAAGTGGGGCCTCCATGGATCGGACTTGTTTGTCCAGGACATCCCACAGATGCTCAATTGGATTGAGGTCTGGGGAATTTGGAGGCCAAATCAACACAATGAACTTGTTGTTTGCTCCTCAAACCATTCCATTCCATTGTTCCATGGCCCAGTGCTGATGCCAACATGCCCATTGTAGGTGCTTTGGGCTGTGGACAGGGGTCAGCATGAGCACTCTGACCGGTCTGCGGCTACGCAGCCTCATACACAGCAACCTGCGATCCACTGTGTGTTTTGATACCTTTCTATCAGTACCAGCATTAACTTTTTCAGCAATTTGTGATACAGTAGCTCTTCAGTGGGATCTGACAACACGGGTTAGCCGTTACGTACATCATTGAGTCCTGGGCAACCATGACCCTGTCGCCGGTTCACCGGTTGTCCTCCCTTAGACCACTTTTGGTAGGTACCAACCACTGCAGACCAGGATCACTCAACAAGACCTGCAGTTTTGGAGAAGCTCTGACCCAGTCGTCTAGTCATCACAGTTTTAGCCTTTGTCAAAGTCACTCAGATCCTTATGCTTGCCCATTTTTCCAACTTCCAATGCATCAACTTTGAGGACAAAATATTCCCTTACTGCCTAATATATACCACCCACTGACAGGTGCCATTGTAATGACATAATCAATGTTATTCACTTCACCTGTCAGTGGTTATAATGTTATGGCTGATCAGTGTATATTTGTCTCACCGGTATCCACGCAGCCATCAGTAGGAGACGGAACGCCAAGGCTTTCTCTCAGCCTCTCCATACTGTGTCGTAGACCTTGTCTAGCTGTGCTGAGATCTGCTGTCAAAGCTGCTGTCTCCATGTTGACAGTCACCACCTCCATGAGCTGCTCCAGCTCCTCAGGACTCTTTGCCTGGAGGGAGATTCGGAAGTTTGTTTTAGGAAAAATGCAGGAAGGAATAAAGAGGAATTGTGGATCTAAAGAATGCAGACATTAGAAATGTAGATGGTGGTCAGTCACCTGTAGGGCAGTGTGGAGTGCCTGCAGGTCTTGTTTGGTGCCCAGAGCAGCCTGAAAGCTGTGCAGGATGAGGATGATAGTGATGTCTCTGCTGGAGTGCTGTGTGCTACTCAGTAGTTTGGAGACGTTTTGGACTTCAGGATGGACATCGTCATCTGGACTCACTAACAGCACTGTACTAATAAAATAAACACAAGCATATACAATCAGAGCAATAGAGAAAAAATTCTCAACATTTCAAGTGTCAATTCAAACTGAGGATTTAATTTTTGAAGTGCAATGAAGGTTTTTATGATGTATAGAAATAACAGTAACGTTTAGCTGGTTTGAATTGAACATTTGAATGAACTTACATGGTTTTAGAGTTGTGAATCACAGGGGAAACACTCTGCTCTGTCCTCACCAGCCTCTGAAATGAAATACCTAAAAAAAAAAAAACGCTTCAGTATATCTCAGGTCTCGACCCTAAAATTTCTCCAATACGATTCACACTGATACATGAAGAATGCCAGCGGTTGAAGATCTTTTCAGATTTTTTTTTACAGTGTAGAAATACTCTGTTACAAGTAAAAGCATAAAAAATGTACTTAAGTAGAAAGTATTTGCATCAAAATACACTTTAAATACCAAAGGGGAAAAAAATCACTATACAAAATGACCAACTTCTGACTAATACATATAAAATTACTGAATTATACATAGTAATGTGTAAGCATCACTTTTAGAGTAAGGAACACCTGGTAGAGAAGGGGCTAATTTCAAATACTTATTTACGGCTGGATATCTTAACCCATTATTTGCCTGGTTTTGTATTATATTCAGAATTTGCTAAGTAATTAGTAACAACTGTTCCAATACATGTTGGGGCATAAAATGTAGGCCAACAATATTTACTTTTGAATTGTGGTGGAGTAGAAGTATGAAGTAGTAAAAAATAGAAATACTCAAGTGAAGAACATGTACCTCAAAATTGTACTGAAATACTCTTCAAATGTAGTTAGTTACGTTTCACCTCTTGTCACGTTACAAATTTGTTGAAATATGAAGGATTTTAAGGGCCAAAACCAAATCTGAGAAATAATTTTAATTAATTTAAGTTAATGCTCAATAAATCTGACTAGATAAACAAATAGATATACTGGTATGTAATTTAGGCTTAATTGTCACCTTAAGTAAGTAAATCACAAATCAAATGAGATATACATGTTAAATTTATTTGTGTTTATTTCTATTTCTATATATATATTTATATAAATAGAGCATCTGTGGGATGTTCTGGATCACCGGGTGAGACAGAGAGCTCCTGCTCCAGCAACACATGAACAACTTGTCACAGCACTGCAGGAAGAATGGCATGTCATCCTACAAGTCCAGATTAACATCTTATCCATTCAGGAGGTGTGAAGTAGTGATAAATCCTGGAGGTGGACACGTGCGGTACTGACTGTTATTGTTCTCTGTATCACCATCCACACTATTTGACTTGTAAACACTAAGGCAACAACCACTAATTTGCACAACAACGATTTTTCTTTATGTCTAAAGGGTGAATAAAGATGTGTCAACAATGATTTGCCTTTGATATTTAATATGAACAGGATGGCATGACATAAAAAAATATGCATTTCTACTGTTGCTCAGTATATATATATATATACATACAGTACCAGTCAATAGTTTGGCAATACCTTCCCGAATGGGAAACTGTGTCCAAATTTTTGACTGGTACTATATATATATATATATATTCATCTAAAGTGTAACTTCCTGCAGCAGAACAAATAAATCTGTCAGCTTTAGTTTAAGTTATAATGTATTACGTTTCAGCCCTTGAAATCTTCTGTATTTTGATTTTTGAATACAAATAACTGTAAAAAAGCTTAATATTGTCAAAGTTTTTTTTTATAAATTTTAATTTGGCTTGGTCATGTTTGCATTTGTACTAGCAACAACCACACTTGGTGTTCAGGTGTTACAGCTGACTCATTGTGCTGATTTATAGTTTTGGAAATAAAACATTTATTTTGCTTTTTAAAGTAGTTGTGCTTTACATGCACCCACTGGAAACTGCAATAAGTACACGTATCCCTGGTGGGGAATAACCAGTTTTGACCACTTTCATTAAATCACATATGAGCTTCAGTACTACCTGGTGCTCTGAGCTCCTGCTGGATGATATTCAGCAGGCGTTTGCTGGCAGAGCAGCAAGGTTCAGGCCAGGCTAGGAAATTATGGAACAACCTGAGGGCCTCCTGTAGCACTCCACAGTCTAGAGCCACATAGGGAGCCTGGAAGAGGGAAGGAGAAACAATTTACCAGGTTCAATGAGTGTATACAGTTTTTATAAGTTTGTCTACTAATGATAAAAGACTCACGGTTAGGAGTGTAGAGGAGAAGAGGAGAGAGAGAGGCACCACCAGTTCATACCTACACTGCTCAACCACCTGTAAAAGATAGAAAAACTGAATTAAAGTCACTGTCATCCATCACATTACACCCAACAGTCTGGATAATCATGTTGGTTTTTCAGCTCATCACCTCCTTTGTTTTCCTCAGTACATTCTGCAGAAGGATGAGGAAGTTGTGCGGATCTCTCTTCACAAGTTCCTCCAAACACCAACGGTTTATGCATAGGCCAGCTAGTTGGAAAGACAGACACACATCCTGCACCAAATGCTTCCTTCTCCTTTTAGGTTTCACTCTGCTGACAAACTATTTCTACACATGTTAACAGCTAATACTGAGTGAGGCCCTGAATGAATGATTTTACCACTGTTGCCAAAGTCATGAATTAAATTACATTAGTAAGTATTTCACAACTGATCTTGCAACACGATGCACTCTTCATTCTGTCTGTCATTTTCCATTTGTCACGATAAGATTGACATGTTCCTCATAGGTTACTGGTGTGTTTTAACAGGTTAAAACTTCCTCATCTTGATCATTCTTTCAATATTTCAGTGACATTCAGCAGCCGCATATTAGGGCATGTACGATCTCAAACATCAGTGGCTTCAACACATTTCTTCTTTTTTAAAGGTGCATATTTCTGTTGCGAATTGAGGAGTGGTGTGATCTGTGTTCATATTTTCAGTATTGTTTCTGCATTATGTTACCATTAAAACCAGGTATGGTGTTGAATCTTACCATTCCAGAATTGTTTGTAAGGAGTATCAAGACCGAGGTCACAGAGGCATCGCTCGAGGACATGCTGGATACGATCCTGTGTGCATGAACTCTGCTCCATCTTCTGCATCCAGGGTAAACCACCAGGAAGTCTAAAAATAACAACAAGAGTCACAACCTTTTATTATGTTCTGGTAAACCAATTTAACATTCTCAAACTTCCTGCTATTGCTCTCTTATTGTTCCTTTCCAGAAGCAATCCAGCACAATTCAGTGTAAACGGCTCAACAGCGATGTCACAGCAAACGCATCAGGGAACACAGCCTGCCACTCCCCACCAACACCAGTGAGTCACAGACAGCGTGACGGGACCAGGGATGAGCTGCAGACACAGCTTGAACTTTTTCATTCTTAAAATCAGCCACTGACACCAGATTTCAGATGACTCAACAGTGGGATGGAAATTAATGTCACAAAAGAACAACTTCCCATTTCATCCTTGTGAGTCTTATTAATCAGACATACATAGAAGTTTTCATAGAGAAGATAAAACAATCATTCAACTATGTTAAAATGAAAAAAGGTCATTAGGAATGATAGCTATGAAGAAAACATTTCAGGAATTTGCTGACTATTGATCACATGACACCTGAGGTTAGGATGCTCATGCATTTGCTTACAAGTAAAATCCCACAAACCACAAAATGAAATGAACATTTTTTACCAACAATAATATTTCATTTGGGCTAATTAAGGATCATAAAGTGAGTAGATTTCCCAAAGACAGGGAAAAGAAAAATTCAAATTAAACTGCCACCAGACATTAATAAGAAAAAACGTTTTCCTTGGAACTCTTATTTTTGGTCCACAGGATGTTGACGTGCATACGGAAGCTCTAATTGTGCCCAGCTGTTTTCAGATGCGTCTCTGTCACCAGCGCTGAATAATGTGAAGTGACACGACTGGAAATCTGGGGTCACCTGTGCCCATGAAAACAGGAAAAGGCCTTCCGGGAAGCAAACAACATGAATTAAAGCTAACAGACGGGGGGAGACTGCATCATAACTTGTTGACATTCAAAGAAGCCTGTCGGCTACTCCATTACCCTCCTTCCTCATCTCCAGTTATGTTCTTGAGGTGTTAAAACTGGATCTTATTTAACACTTAGCTATTTAAAACTGTATCTTGATACAATATTTTGTCATACAATTGAACTATGTTAAGTTTGCATTGGTTTCGCAGTTTTGCATTTGTAATAGCAAAACACATTTCAACCTTTAAAGCCATTCATGTTAAGTCACTAATATTTCAAACATTACTTTTAGATTACTTTCCATTTATCCATTAGCTATTCGACTGCTATTTCAATTGTTACCTGATCCATTAGGCCTATGGTTAACTATTAAAACAATTTATTCATTAGTTCTGAATCTTAACCATAATTGTGGGCGGCTGTGGATCAGGGAGATAGACTCGACGTGTCAGTGTGTCCTTCAGCAAGATACTGAACCCTTTTTGCTCCCTGGGTGCCATAAGGGCTGCCCACTGCTCCTCAGGGATGGGTCAAAAGTAGAAAACAAATTATGATTGTATGTGACAAATAAAGCTTCTTCTTCATTACTTTGAGCTAACACTTTGAGCTGTTTACCTCTCTATGTCTTCTTTTTATACTTCTGTCTGTTCCAGCTGACTCAACATGGGTTCAAATCATCATTTTTTACCTTTTTCAAACTCATTCATTAAGGTACTCCACAATGTTTCCATGCAGCCCCAGAGGCCCTGCCTGCTGGAAATAAACTGTAAAAGAGCAGCCTAGAAAAGAAAGATTGTCTGATAACAACAAAGTGATGATGTTCAGCTAGATTTTCTATTTAATTTCTTATGAAGTGAGAACATTTCTTTTGCAGGAGAGTCACATTCACACACAGTATATTAAACCATGAAAGAGAGCCAGTCTTATGTGCAACAGGGCAACACAGGCCTAATGCACCTCTGTGCTCTGCACATTCAGCTTCGGCAGGCAGGCTATCAATTGTCTACTGAGGAAGCAGGTGTTAATGCATTGTACTTTATGTTGTCAGGCTGTCCGGCACTGCCATGCACACATAAACTACCACATATTAAAACTACTGATCTCTGCAGGGGCTTCTTTAAAGATAAAGATTAAATGCAGATGTTGCTTTAATTTCACTCATTTAAGTGAAAAGACAAGAAAGGGGAATAAAAGTTTTTAAATCCACATAAAGACACTGTGATTATTCTTCTGAGTTTCTTTTCAGCACTTAATCTGTTCGCCTACTGAATAAATGTATGTATATATACATATGTATGTATGTATAAATGTTATGTTTCTCTGGATGTGTTGATATCAGCTATCTAAAAGAAGAGGAAGAGGAAATCTACAGAGTTTAAATAACATTTTACAGTTAGAGCTAATGGAAGTTGTGTAACAGAGAATATAACTGTATGAAAATGTAAATCCAACCTGACAGAGAAACACAGATCCATGAATGTCCTGTAAATATGCTGACAGATAAACAGGGATTAACAATGAAGAAGGAGTGACAGAATGTCTTACCTGTATCTGCAGCTCTCAGAGTCCTCGTTCATCCCAACAACAACAACAACTGAGGCACACTGGAGAGAAACAATACAGAGACCACATCCTCTAATGTTGGTGCATTTCAAACAAAGATCCTACACAGTCAAAGCATGAAGAGGAACAGGAACTGAGTGTTTATCAGTTGGTTTGCCCCAATGTCAGGAGGAAGCTTTATATGAGAGATCTCATTTGACAAATTTAACCTAGCAAACACAACCTGGCTAAGTGGTCACATGAAGGTGGTTATCAACTCCATTAGTCAACTTATGTTTTCTCCATGTCACTATAAGCATGTTCACATAAAGGAGGAGGTGTCTGCAGCATATGACCAATCACAATCATGGATACGCCTACAGATGGAGGACAAACTTTAAAATTAGACAATTATGAAGGGGTTAAACTCATAATATTGGCTAAAAGCCACGCAGTTGCAGCAACAAAATGTAAGATGAATGACCATAGAAAATAGAAATAAAAAGCCTTTATTGTCATTATACAGTGTACTATGAAATTAAAGGGCAAACTCCTTAAGGTGCACACAAGATATATCATAAACATAAGAAATATCCAGACTATATACAGGCCTAGTGGCGAGACAACAACAATTTAACATGACACAATTCAACTACTATATGCAGCAGAGAATTAAAAAATATGAAAATAATAATAATAATAATAATAATAATGATGATGCTGTCAAACAGACCTGGGAGCAAATAAAAAATAAATATAAAAACATATTGAAATTGAAATTGAAATTGAAATTTCATATCTTATAAGTAAAACAAGTACAAGGCTTTAGTGTCTGTTGTTGGATGATATCGGCATATAAAAAGCACAATGAAGTGACTTTTAAGTTGCCTGCAACAGAACAGAAATGAAAAGAAGAAGAAATAATTGGTCTGGAGGAAGTGCTTTTACATGTTTAGATCTGTTATGTGGAACATAACCTGATCTGGTGCAGACTATGTGTGCAGCATAATATACCATGGTGATGTCAGTGTCGTAACCCTGGAAACCACAAATCCTGCTTCGTAGTACAGGCCTCAGGTTAAACTTGATCTATTTAACTTGGCTTCATGTCTACAGCCATTGGTTCATTTGTGAAAAGCCAGGTTTGAAGACAAACTGAGCCACGGCCAAAAAAACAAACAAAAAAAAATGTATCTGAGAGACAGAAAAGCAAAATAGAGGATTTAGATGTTTGGATTTTTAAAGATTACCCCAAATCATCAGATCAGATCAAAACTGATTATTAACTAAACTGAGCCCTAAAAGAGATGGTAAGAAAGAACTGAACTGAACTCAAAATACAACTTGTGCTACAAGAGTGAACGACTTATCTGACCTCAATCAAGACTAAATGGACATAACTACTGACACACGAGTGGGACATTAACACTGTGTGGCTGAACCATTAACAGAGGGGTGAACAAAACACAATAAGTTAAATACAATTAATGCTATTAGCTATACAAATTCATAACACAAAAATTCAAATTCAAAATGACAGAATTTAAAAAAACTGTCAAATATGCAAACAAAAGGCTCTCTCCCACAACACCCTACCTCCCTGTAGCAGTATTTGTATGGGTGAGGGACACACACTGCACCTGACTGAAAAATCAATCATTTATCACTTTCTGACAGATGGTAAAGATTTGTATTTTGTGCACAGTGTAAATACAGACAAGAGTGAGAGAGAAACTATACACAAAAAGAAAATTAGGTTTTCTACCAAAGGAAAGAAAAGTTTTCCTCATTGATTAAAAAGATTTTTCCCTTTATGATGCTTTTTTTCTTCTTCCTTTTTTCAATCTGTCACCAATAATATGACAAGTGAAGAGTCATGTAGTGAGGTGCTGCTCTCTAGTGGACATTTTAGTGAATTACATAAATCTATCTGTCTATCTATCTATCTGTCTGTCTGTCTGTCTGTCTATCTATCTGTCTGTCTGTCTGTCTGTCTGTCTATCTGTCTGTCTGTCTGTCTGTCTATCTATCTATCTATCTGTCTGTCTATCTATCTGTCTGTCTGTCTGTCTGTCTATCTGTCTGTCTGTCTGTCTATCTGTCTATCTGTCTGTCTGTCTGTCTATCTATCTATCTGTCTGTCTGTCTGTCTGTCTGTCTGTCTGTCTATCTATCTATCTATCTATCGATCTATCTATCTGTCTGTCTGTCTGTCTGTTTGTCTGTCTATCCATCTATCTATCTATCTGTCTGTCTGTCTGTCTGTCTGTCTGTCTGTCTATCTATCTATCTATAAATCCATGTTTTGCAGTCTCTTTTTCCTGTGTTGTCAGCATCTGGTTCCTGTTTTTGACCCCAAACATCTACATTTTCTATAGCACTAAAGTTACATTCATGTAATTTGTTTAAAAAAACAACAACTTTTGTGTGACATGCTGATATTATGGAACCTGTAGACTTAACATTCAAGACTTCCTTTTCACCTCTATTCTGCATAAAAGTGTTAAATAAAAACTAACTGTGTTTACAAAGTAATACACTACAGATACAGGGGTATGTTAGCTAAAATGACTCATTTGATTAAAGTCTTTATACTGATCAGTGATGCCAGCAGAGCCGTGTAGGAAACAGATTTGCCCATAACTCATTCACTCAAATTAGTGAACCACTTTCTGAGAGGCCTCAATTGTTTATTTACTGGTGGTTTTACTGCTGACATGATGAGTTTATGCCACATAACAGTTATACTTTCTATTTTATTCCACTCATCCTTGTCCACGATCTTACAGGTTTAAACCAGTTTTACTTTCCTAAACTGTGCTTCAGGTTTTAGAAGTCACTTAACTTGCATATTTTAGAAGGCACCAGATTGTTTTACAATAAGTAAATATGCAGACAGTGAATGTTAAAGTTCTGGAGCACCTGAGCTCTGCAGATGGATGCCCAGGAAGTGTAAAGACCACAGACAGTGGACATAAGTTTGAGAAAACGTTGATGCGGATCCATCAGGTTTTCACTGCTGACACCTGCGGTGTCTGTATGGACCAGCAGAGGGAGCTGCACTAATATTCCTCCTGAAGTTTGGAGAGAAGGCGAGCACTGCAGGGGCGGATCCAGGGGCGGGGCCAGAGGGGCACTGGCCCCAGCTGAAATCTGATTGGCCCTTGAAGTGCCCCTGTCCTGTCACTTGTCTGTCTTTTTTTCTCTGTTTGTTTACAACTTGAATACTTGACTGTGTCAAGTGTTTCTCCTCTAAACTGTTGTGTATGCTGTAATATAGTATATAAGTATTTTCTTTAATGTATTTTATGTATTACATAATTGGAAAAAAGTGTCTTATGTTTTCTATTTATTTATGCATCCTAGTTTAAAAATCAATAATTGCTAAACTTTTTTGATGAACACAATGTGCTTGAAAAAGGCACAATTTGCATAATATATTCAATTATGTGTGTCTTTACTAAAAGCTATGGAGCCAACAGCAAACAATGAATGACTGGTGAAATATTCTGTGTGTACATCTTACTGAATAAGGAAATGTGCATGAATGTTGGACATATAGGTGGCCCCTCTGTAAAAAATGTGACCCCTCTATGGCCCCTGATTTAGAAAAATTCTAGATCCGCCACTGGAGCGCTGACTGCTTCTCAGCAGCCAGCTGGGATTGGGAAGTGACGCAGAGCAGATGGTGGAACAATTACACTACGACCAACAGTCAGACACAATACAACCAAGGACTAAAATCAGCACACAGTTTATATAAGGGCAAAAATACATCAACATAACACAACCAAGCTGTACACAGGAACCTGATGGGATAGACTCCACTGCCCTGAGGCTGAGTGCAGTGTAACACTCTTCAGCTGAGATCTATATGGTCAATGGATGGATGGATGGATGAAAGGATGGATGGATGGGTGGATGGATCACATCATGGCTCATTTCCACTGAGATGTTTGCTGTCTGTGGACTTTTTCAACACAATAATTTTAAATAAAATGGGTTTTAATTGTTCTCCTTTTAAAGAAAGTCGCATGAAATGTTGAGATCAGTATTCAGTGTTGGGTAATGGACGAAAAATGAAACTCATCTTTACAAAAATCATGACATTGTATTGTTGGAGCCCAGATTATTTAGAAATGAACAATTATTTTAATTGATTTATTAATTTTCTTCGTATGATAAGGGTTTGCTCAGTGTGATCTTTCCTTGTTAAAATGGACACTTTGCCTTTAAATCTGGCAAAAAAATAAAATAAAATACATTCACTGCTGCAACATTAAATCGATGTTAACGGGAAAATGTCAAGTGAAAAAGTGTACTCCTACTTAATGGCACAAAAACAAAAAGAAAAGTCAAATTAATTTGTGTTTTGTCCTTCTGTAATGTCATGCTACTTTTAAAATGCTGACTTTTATTTGAATTTTTTTATATTTTCTGTATGCTAATGTAATTTGAATGATTATTCTGTATTTTATTTTCATTCTAATTTTATCTTATTTTTATTCCTGTCATTATTCCTGATTTAATGCATCTCTACTGTCACTATTATTATCATTATATATTCTCTTTTTTTTTAGCACTTTGTGCATCTAACGTTTGAAGCAAAATGATTTTAATGCCCATTGAATATTAGGTTTATTAGCAAAATATACTACTTAGCTGTTTGCAAAAACCAAATCAAACAGGAACAACTTAAATAGTTGCATATTAAACACAAAACGTTACTTTTAATGACTGTGATGGTCGATTCATTTTTCTTCCAACTATAATTTCTTTGCTGTAAAGCACTTTGAGCTGCTTTTCTTCTATGAAAGGTGCCACACAAATGTTTTTATTTTATTTTATTTTTTTTTTATATTATTTTTTTAAATATTATTATTATTACTAATTATGTTACTCTAACTTTTATCAAAGATTTTACATATTTATTTATTTTATTGGCCACATTGTGCTCCTCTTTTGTTAACATGTGGTGCAGATAAAGTTCCAGAAGATGTCGCCGCTCTCTCTCCCTCCGCAGAGACACTCTGAAGGCTCCTCTCCTCAGAACGAGTGGACCCCCTTTTCCCATTGTAACAGAGAGGGACTGGGACAGACAGGGGTAGAGGTGGGCAGAGGTGTGACTGAGTGGACAGACAGAGAGGGAGACTCACGCCAGCTGGGCTTTTGCCATATCTTATTTTTATTTAGGGCTTTCAGAGAGGCTGTTCCAGACTATAGCGGTAGTTTTTCGTGCGCAAACGGGATAGTTTGTTCTCTAAATTCTTAGGAGTTGTGCTACACTTTAAGAGTGAGCAGTTTATTTGGATGTACAGTCCTGGGTGGAGTTTTCTCTGCCTCGTAAGAATATTTCATACACAATTTATGCAACATATCTGAGCATCATTTATTCTGCTTGTCTAGCTTTAATCTCTGCCATTATTAATTCCATCGTTATTAATTCTGTTGTTTTTTTCCCTCCCCTTTATGTTTCAGCAGAAGAGTCCCTGCGGTGCGCGGATTACAATGCAAAGGATTTTGGAGCTTTGGGTCACCTTGGTGACAGTTTCTGCGCTCACCAAGGGGGTCTTTGGAGGATACGGGCTCAGCATGTTTGCTGCACAGTCTTCCCCTCCTGATCCGTGCTATGATGAGAACGGGAACCCTCGGAGATGCATCCCCGACTTCGTCAACTCCGCGTTTGGTAAGGACGTGCGCGTATCCAGCACCTGTGGCAACCCCGCCGCCAGGTACTGCGTGGTGACCGAAAAGGGAGAGGAGAGGACGCGCGACTGTCACACGTGCGACGCCGGGGACCCCAAGAAGTCCCATCCACCTGCGTATTTAACGGACCTCAACAACCCTCACAACCTCACCTGCTGGCAGTCTGAAAACTACGTGCAGTATCCGCAGAACGTCACCCTCACCTTATCGCTTGGGAAAAAGTTTGAGGTCACCTATGTGAGCCTGCAGTTTTGCTCACCCAGACCTGAGTCTATGGCAATCTACAAGTCCATGGACTACGGAAAGTCGTGGATGCCGTTTCAGTATTATTCCACTCAGTGCAAGAAAATGTACAACCGGCAGAATAAGGCGGCTATCACCAAGCAGAACGAGCAAGAAGCCATCTGCACGGACTCCCACACGGACATGCACCCATTGACAGGTGGACTCATAGCCTTCAGCACCCTGGACGGCAGACCGTCGGCGCACGATTTCGACAACTCCCCCGTGCTGCAGGACTGGGTGACGGCCACCGACATCAAGGTGATCTTCAGCCGGCTTCACACTTTCGGAGACGAGAACGAGGACGACTCGGAGCTGGCAAGAGACTCTTACTTTTACGCCGTGTCAGACCTGCAGGTCGGAGGAAGGTGCAAGTGCAACGGACACGCATCCAAATGCGTGAAGGACAGAGAAGGGAATCTGGTCTGTGAGTGCAAACACAACACGGCGGGACCGGAGTGCGACAGGTGCAAACCGTTCCACTATGACCGACCCTGGCAGCGCGCGACAGCTAGAGAAGCCAACGAGTGTGTCGGTGAGTTGCCCCACTTTGTAATTAATTAATTTAGTTATTAATGGATTCATGGAAATTGTGATGTCAGAGGTAAACGAAGATGCTCATTCGTTCCTGTAAATTTTAGATTTATTCTTTTCCCCACAGGCAATGAAATACAGAAATTGTCGTCTAAGAGCTTTACTTTTGTTCTGAATAAATCTTCAGATCATCAGGCGGTGGTCAGATTTTAAATTTGGGAATAATTAATTTGATTGCGGCTAAATCATCCATATTTGACGCAAAGAGAGAGAAAAAGGCCACGACCTTACCGGTAAAAGAGGCGTCAGGATGATTAATCAAGAGACGAATTCGTTAAATTAAACATTTAAAGTTATTTAAATTGGTTAAATTAATTGTACTAAAATCCGACAGTGTCGTTGCCGCTATATTGGCATAACGTTTTTAAAACAAAGTTACTCCTGGCCCAGGAAAAGAGACATTTATAAGGAATACGTGATGTAATAAATCAAGTATAATTTAGACCAAACTAATGCCAAATATTTTAAATAAATTGTTGAATCCCGTCATTCCATTTTGAGACATAAATCATTTTTGTATTTATAAAAACCAATCTTGAATGCACACACTTCGGCTGACTTTTAATAAACACCGTGTCATATTCCCAGTATGCCAAGATATAATTCATGTTTCAGCGGCAATATATTTATTTTGAAGTTACAAATGCATCAACATTCAAATGAAAAGAAAGGACAGGGAGCATTTAAACAAACAACGTGCGCCTGTCCGAATGCGTAATTGCGTTTTGACCTGCTCCGATTATAGTAGCGGCTTGAGGAAGGAAACATGGCAGAGATAGACTGCTGGGACGTGTTGTGTTTCCTTAAGCAGGTGCTCTCACAGATCTGATGGGCGATTAAGGCGGTTTTATTGACATTTCTGGCACGTAGAATATACACTGCTATTTTAAAGTCTGTAAACGATTCAGAGAGGAGGACAAAGAGCGGAGTTTTAAACCCAGTGTATTTCTTGTGATGCTATTTTCTACAGAGCAGGGGCGTGGGTGGGGTGGGGTGGGGGTGGGGGGGCTCATACCAACAGCTCGAGCCCCCTGAGCTGCAGCGAAATAACCTGAAAAAGTTCCAACAGTTCCGTGATTTGCTCAACCAAACAGAACAAGTGAACAAGTTGTTCCCCTTGGCCTCCGCCTTTTGCCTCTGCAAAGCCAGCATCTCGGTGTATTTTACTAAAACAAAAGGTTGTCACTGGTGGCATCCATCTCGCTGTCAGTGGGAGGCCCCTCATTCACCACAGTGGTGTCATTAGATAAAGCAGCCAGACTGAGCATGTCTTCCAAAGAGGAAATAAGGGTGGCCTGACACCTAAGAATAAAAGAGGACGACACAGAGGAGGGGTTGTTTCAATGGAGCAGTGGGTCCATAAGGTCTGGCAGCAGGGATACAGAGTGGCTGGTGCTAATGACCAGTGTGGGTCGACATCCACATATTGAGACAAGAGTAAGAGGCTATCTGAACATATTCATTTCATTTAGAGGCTGCAGGCAGTAAGAGACAGTTTATTTCCCATCACTTTGCATGCGGGGTTGTCATCATTGTGTCAAGAGGCATTTATGTTGGCAGCGGCAGCAGCAGCGGCAGCTTTCCTCTCACCTGCAGTTGCATGACTTCAAATATTGTCAATAAAACCAGGGCCAGAGGGGTAGGAAGTGGTGCCAGTGGTTCATGGAATCTGACTGACCACCCAGCAGAGTCAGAAGGTAGACAGGCTGTTAACGTGGTTCACTGCAACAAAAGAGATGCTAACATACCAAAAATAAACACTGAATATAAGGAGAAAATGCTTTAATACTGGTTAAATGATCTGTCCATGCAGCAAGATTGTTTTACTTGTCAAGAAATCTTAAAATAAACAAATTATTAATCCTATGTTCTGGGATCTAAGATTTGAAATTTTGGAAAATACAGAACATTTTGCAGTGTATGGATGGATGGAGCGTTTGGATCAGAACCAAAGGCAGAAATGACAACAGAAGGATCCAAAACGACATAAAGGGATGTAAAATGATCACAGAGTGATGCAACATTAATATAAAGATACACAAAACGACCACAAAGAGACACTAAAGGCATCAAACGACCACAAAGAGACACATGTGACTTAAAAGTGACCCAGATGGTATAGGGGACCTGGCTGATTTGATATTGTTTCTTATTTGTGTTCATTTGGAACTCATTTATTAATACACTGTAACATATGTGACGATGAACCAGAGGGTCTCATTTATAAAACCGATCTGGGTTTGATTTCACTCTTAAGTATGATTTAAGAGGAAAACGACATATAAGAAGTTATTTATAAAATGTGGGGACGATCTTTTCTCTAAGCAAACTCTCAACTTCACTGATCTCCCTGCTGTTTTTGTAGGTTTGTGGTGAGCCTGAGCTTTATGTGACAGGAAGGATCAGTTAAAGGTGCGAGGAATTAATTAACAGATCCTTTATTTTTAATATGAAGTCTTCCTGCCCCACCTTGTTCCCTGCAGTCTCATTCAGGCTGTTTGCACTGTGTTTATGACACATGTTATATGGCTTCATTCACCATTGATATGATCTGACCTTCTCCAAAGTGTGATATTCTGTTTTGATGCCTGCCTCCTGGCTAAAACCTGTGCTTGCACTGCATAAGCAGGAAACAGGAGGCTGCTGTCAATTTAAGCTGATTGGAGATTTATTGCTCACAGATGCCTGAGTCACAAATGGGATTCTTACAACCTGCCTAAGAAAGGTTTTAATGCTCAGCATCTTATTGAATCAAACTCAAGCACAAAGTCAGATATAAATCGAGCATAAATCCAACAATATTTCTTTTTTAGAAATGAAGCCCCTGAGCTTAAATGTGAGTCTATTTTTTCTCATTTTTCAAAGATACACCTGTCAATCATTGAGCCCACTGACAGTTTGAAAATGAAATGCTCTACATGTGTTTAATATATTAAAACACGGTCATGTTTGACCACAACCCATAATCAATAATGTGAAGAAATGAATACGGGTGAGAAACATACCCTCATATGGTGACATGTCAGGCTCTCCTGTCCAGGCAGCTGCTTCATATTCTCTCCATGTTCAGCGTAGCACTGACCCCTGACAGTCAGGCCCCCGCTCCTCTCCAGCCTGACTGATGGGCTGTGAGGGGAACTGTGGGAAACTTCTGCTCGCCAAGTGGGTTTTGAGGCAGGTTGAAAATGGTATTCTTAGTCAATCATACGTGTAATTTTGCACGTTTGTTTAATTTCAGCTTTATTTTTGCTGTCGCCTTGCCATGCGACGCTCTGGTCTGTAACGGCTGGGACTCAGCTGGAGGTTTAATCAGTCTTGTTTCCAGACACTCTGATGTGCTTCTAGAGAAAACGTCCACCTTCACACGTCTGTAGATGTAGATGCTTCTGATGTAGATAACATGACAAAAAAAATCAAAAGAGAGCCATCCTGTCAAGAGGGATAGAAATCAGAAATCTGTGAGTCCTTGTTTTTATCTGTCCTCGAAGGCAGCATTTAGTTTTGGCATTTATTAAACCTACACACAAGTCATTCTGGAGAGGAGCCAACACGTGTAGCACCCATATAATCGCTGAATTAGGATACCATTCTATCCATCACCTGCTGGCAACTCTAGTACTAATCCCAGTCTGTGCAGCTCATAACTAAAAGCTCTAAAAAATAGAGATCAGAATATAAAACCACACATAAGCAGCAGATTTAATGATAAATATCGTGGAAGAACTCTTGGAATGAAAAGGCAAGGGGACATTTATATGTTAAAATAATTATTAGAAATCATAATTATTTCTAACAGACTGATAAATGAAAGAGCGTGATTCATGCAAGCAGTCTCAGTCTGATTTTGTGGGGGCTGATGGTTTACAGAATATAATCTCCTGATGACTCTTGTTGATCATTGTTCAGATTTCTCTGCTCACTCACTAACCTCTTGTCAGACACTCAGTTGCAACAAGTGATGTTCAAGTATTACATGTGACTGAACATGTGGACAGATATTAGAAAAAAATGTAATAACACATCAGACGAGTCAAGACAAGACAAGGTCCATTTGTATGACAGCAGTTCAGATGGAAAGGAAACACTGTTAGGAGGAAACCAGACCTTTATACTGAAAGGACATCGTATTTAACCTCAGTCTGTTTCACAGAACCGTTTCTCCTCTATGAACTGCTTTCCTGTTTATCTCACAAATGACTATTTTAATCTGGAGATGCTGCAGGGATGCAGGCTGACAGCATCTCTGTGCTGGACCAGTCGCGGTCTATGTGGCTGCTGACGCTGTTTTCTCTGGTGGTGAATGTGTGGCCCGTCTCTCCTGGGTTACCAGGTGGAGCCAGCCCAGGCCTGCTCACCATCTGGGTCTCATTTCAGCTCTATGGCAGCAAACCATGTGCCGGGAGACAAGAATTTTCTGTAAAGCATGATGTCATAGATATTCTTGTAACAGAAGTTACACTGTCTCACCCGTTCTCTGTTATTTTGGTGCCTTCATTCACCTCTCTCTTTCTCTCTGCCATTCTCGGTCCCATCCCCGTGTGCCAGCGCCAGGGGACGGTCAGCCGTTTTCATTTAACTCGCAGCCTGGAACATATTTGAGGGATTCGATTTCTCACATGAATCAAGTCAACAACAGCCAGATGACACAACTATTTCTGGGGTTGCCTTTTTTTTGTTGGCTTCTGTTTTGATTTGCTCATGTTTAAATACATTTCTTTCACATATTGTTTGGTGCACTAATGAAAAGGGGCTGTTTGCAAAGGTAATATGTCAAAACCAATAGTCATAACCTGCAGCAGTTGTAGTGAAGATGTGAGGAAGGTGGTTTGGTGATGAGACATTTTGATTTTAGCGTCTTGGTTCAATGCCTTATGTGTCATACTGGAGTACCCTTGAGCAAGGCACTGACTCCTCATCAGCTCATTAAGCTCCGACCTTTGACCTCGCTCCTGCAGGCAAAGAGAAAGTTCTCCAATGTGGATGAATTTAATTATGACCAACACAAACTCACAAATACCCAGTAGTAAACATTTATTAAAGACTTTGATCATGGAGGAAAAACACATGTCAGAAAGGAGCGTTTTACCCAATGAGAGAAAAAAAAAGAGAACAAATAAATTTGATTGTAAACGTCTTGCTCTTGTTATGGGTTGTTTGTTTGAATCTTTATTAGTGATTACAGCAGCAACAGACATTTTCCCCGGGGTCCACAACAACATTAAACAACATTACAACCTTCAGATATGCTGCACAAATAGTCTAAACAAGAACAAGATCTGAAAACAGCAGAGTAAATTGCAGTTGGATTAGATTTTTTTTTTTTTAAATAGTAGATGGAAATTGTAATTGAAGTAATGAGAAGAAAATAAGAAAGAAGACAAGTATGCAGAAACAATGAATATTAGATGGGGGAAAAAAGCGGAGTGGTTAACAGGAAACAGGTGTGTTAGAGGTTTGTGCATTGAAAAAACCTTTTAGCTTCACAGCAGCATGAATTAACCCTTGGAAATCCCTTTAGGAGCAGAACGCTGGCTAGATCGACTGACAGGTTATCCAGATCAATGCTGGAGTACAGCTAGGGGGCACTATAGGGAAAATTCAGTTTGACCAATGGGAGCTCAGAGAAAGCAATGGCAGGCGGTTCTAACCATGAAACAGACATGTATCAAACCAATCAATAAAAAAATAATAAAATAGAATAAAGTTAAAAAGTAGGTAAACATGGCTCTGAATTTTTGTGCATCATTCATGGTCTGTGATGTCACCATGGAGACCAATCCTGAAACCCATATAAGGTCGCAATTTTCGCCCCTTCTGATGGTTGTGCCAAATCTCATACGTTTTTGAGCATCCAAGTCTCTAAATGTGTTAAAAAAAAAAAGAATAACAATAATTCCTTCAAAAACATTTCGATTAAATCACAGCCCTGGACACCCTCTGTCCTCTGGCCCTAACCCTGCAGCAGCATCTTCTTAAGAGTGTTCAACATCACTGAAACTCTCTGACGCTGCACTAACTCGTATTGCATCCTCATTATGTGACAAACAGGACTAAATCACCAACATAGATGGACTTGAAAATGTGACTGGAACCATTCCCACTATGGAAAGTGTTTGCAAGCTACCATCTAACCCTCTGCTAATTAGTCACAACACTAACACTACACTGGATGAACCATGTTTGGTTTCCAGATAATCCAAGATAATAACTGAAGATGCTTTTGCATTCATTGAAAATCAATTAAAAAAATAACTTTATAGATAATTAATAAGATAAGGAGTGTCATTATCTTCTGATTATTTCCCCTTGATTCTATTCATGACAGATTTGATGACACGGCTAATTCAGTTAATAAAAGTATTCTCCTCTAATGCGCTCATGCTGTCTCATCTTCTCTCCGTCTCTTCAGGCAATGACATTATCGTTATTATAATTAAACTATTTTAAATAGGAATTCAGATATTAGCATGAACTAAAGGTATATTTCCTGTTAAAAAGAGACTCTTTTCCCCCCCCTCTCCTCTCATCCCCTCCCTTTAAAAGACATGGCAGACACGTGGAGATCATTTAAAAAAGCAGTTTAAGTTGTTGCCCATTCACTTGTGTTAAAAGTCCGATAGAATTAGTCTGAATTCTGATTCTGAAGAGGAAATATTCCTATTTAATGTTCAAAAAACAAACAAATTAAGTACAGAATTAGCATATTGACTTACTTAATATTTTACTTGATCTCATTTCAAGCATATTGAGGTGGTGCACCCCAGTGTACACCATGATATTTTCATAGAGAAAGACTTTCACCATTTATTTAAAAAATAAAAAACACTCTTTCCCTCTTATAGTGTTCATACAGTCTCTTACAAGATAGATTTTCATCGTGACTCTGCTCAAACTGCTCCATGTTTTGCAGGTGCTGGCCTCCATTTATTTTGCTTATTCTTTACTTATTATTTATGTACTTTTATTATTCATCTTATTTCATTTTAGAAAAGTTCCAGCAATGCTAAAAAAAAAGCAATAAATGAGCTAAAATATGCACAAGTTAACCTGTATATTCAATGAGGTCAGAGTGCTTAAAAATCTGCTTAAAAATATGACAATGATACATGACAGAGATTTAGCATCTTCACAGCATCATCACTTCAACATAGAGGATGTCACAGACGGTCCAGGTAAGTATTGCTATCCTGACACTATTCAAAAAGTTGTAGGTCTAACAGCTTGGTTTCTGTGATGCTGTTGATATGCTGACGGTGATAAGAGCAGACTCTGTATCCTAAAACATCCTTTAACTCTGTCGTGATTACAAATGGAAAAAAACAATACTTCTGAAATTGGCATTTACTCTGTCGCCTCTCCCAACACAAGCCAATGTTCCTTTGGAAAGAGGTTTCTCTATATACAAACAGACAATAAAACAAAGTCGTGTATTAGAGGGATTTCCAAACAAAAAAAGAATCTATGCTCTGCTACGATCCAGTGTCCTCTGGGTAAAGACTGCATGTTTAGAGGATTTTGTTTTGTTGAGCTCATAATTCGAGACAGACATGATGGTTTGGGCCAGAAAGGTTTCACTCAGGCTTTTAAGTACATACTGAAAAGTCTAGTTCTGCTGTGTTGTGGACGGCGGTTTGGAAAGATGACTCAGTGTTTTCAGAGGTTTGATTTTATGTTCAGATCCTTCACGCATCATGAACTAGTAGGTTTATTTAACACAGAGAGATAATCGTGGTAAACATATGACAGAGAGATGATTACTATCAGGTGACTTCAGACACACACTTTATGACACACAATGTGTGGTGATGTCCGTATTGTGTCATGATTATTACCTCCTCCAATGTTTTTGATGTTTTCACCCTGGTTAGTTTGTTGGTTTGTTTGCTTGTCAACAGAATTATGCAAAAACTACTGGACTGATTTCCATGAAAATTGGTGGCCAAGAAAGAATACAGTTTTAGAGCCAATCCAAATAAATGGGCAGATCCAGCATTTTCTTTTTCCCTCCTTCTTTAAAATTGCTGGATAGATCATTTTATCTTTTTGTTTTTTAAATTTTTTGACATTTTCCCTAATTACGCCAAAACAGTCTAACCGATTTCCATAGACTTTGTGGGTTAAGCTTAACAAACATGAAGGATTTTGTGGTCTACTGAATGTCATTCTAGTTCATACTGATGCATGCATAAGGATATGAACATTACTTTGATACAAACAGCAGTGTTAGGGAGGAGTGAACTATATGTAAACATGTAGAGGTTTAAATACATTTTGTGGTAACTCAAATCAACTACATTTACTGTATACTGTATTTGCATCGGGATTAAAGTAGTTACATTACTTTGTTTCCCCATTTTCGTGTAGTTAACTACTGAAAATTCAAACTATTTTGGGCCATAACAGGAAAAGGAAAACTCTACCAAAGGAGCAGACATTTTTACATGCTGTTCTAGAAGTTACCAGGCTTAACTGAGTAATCCTGCTTGGTATAATACTCCTACCTGGACTCTAGTTACTGGAAGGAAGCTGATTGGCTGCTGGGCATCGTCAAAAGCAGAGCCGATGTTTTCCAATGAATAGTGGGGAATTTAATTATTTTGATTTATGCATGCACTGTGAACCAATGAGCAAAATGAGTGGCACTTTTTGTTGGCCAATGTTTTGTAATTTCACAAACAATGGCAATTTGATCATTATTTTTTAAGTAGATTAAACCCCTTTTTCGCTATAGTCACCAAAAGTAGATTTCTCCCTTTGGTGACTTTGCTGTAGTTGAAATTGCAAAGCTTTTTAAATTAACTTCCCCAACACCAACAAACTACAACTCCATTCATTACCTGCTAGTAGCCAGGGCAGCATCACCTTCCATGATGCAAATTCACCAAAATAAATAAATTGACTACTGCTAAAGACAAAAAAAAAGACAGCAATAATGAGATGGTTTTAGGTTGAGCATTCAGACAATAAGCATGAGTTCACCCTCTAGAGGTTTTCAGTAGTTTTGACCAGATTTGCTGTGGAGTGCAGGGTTCAGTTTGACTAACGGTGCTCAGGTGTCATCTTTACCTCTGGATCAGGCAGTGAAGTGTGACTTTGCTCGACTAGACAGTAGATAGTACACAGACAATCATAAGTTAGGGACCATATCAAAATGTCCGTGAATTTTGTCAAAAGTTTTGCGTACAAACACATCAAACAAACTTTAATTTCATATGGACCCCCTCATATGAGCTTTAATGGTAATTTCCTTTTTAATAAATATCTCTATCATTTTAATCTTAGAAACTTTACCAGATGTCCTCCCTTTAATTCATATGTAACCTCCAGATTTGGAAATAAGCTTGATGCAGTTCTGCCTTGTATTTTCCCATCATTAAAAGCTTCCATTATTAATTTCCATCTCAACTTTAGACTGTTTCACCACTAATTGTGTGGGTGGAGATGCATGTTATGTGGTATGTGCCTTAACCATTAACAAGCTTTTATTTGAACTCAATTTAAACCCACTTTTAAATTTTCAGAGATATCTGGTTCAAATCAAAATCATGTTTTGATTGTTATTTTATCATTGTAGGAATATGTTTCAAATAACATGTTATTTTAGATTTTTGAGCATGAAACACAGAAAATGAAGCAGCAAGATTTTTTTCTCCCTCCGGTATAAATCTGAGTACAGATATTTATGTGATAGATGCAGATGCATAGGTTACATCCCTTGTCGCTGCTACAGTAACACATTTGTTCAGTGTGTTATTATCAACTGAAATGAAATGCTATCATTTTGGCCTCTCCTCTGTTTGTCTGTGCACAATTAAAGACAACCTGTTATGATGCAGTAAATAGACCCTGACTGGCTGGGACAACTCAAATGGTTTGTTTTCTTGTTTGTTTATTTGACTTTGTTCATGGGGTGCCTTATCGTTAGCTGCGCCGAGATGAAACAGATGCACATGTTTGTGCATATGTGTAGATGCTTAACCCTTTGTGTCCACCTTCTGTCCGCATGGAGCTGAGTGTTGGGGCTCCCAGGGTGGCATCAGGACCACCTAGTGCGTGTGCATCGGGGACCCTTTGAGGATCTGAAGCAGGGCAGGCTGGGAATGATTAATGGGCCAGCAGAGAGACACGCTCCATGGCTCAGATTCAGACCCCCAGCCAGCTCCGTGACCGCGCTGTTGTATGCCCACACACAACACACTTGCTCAGTTCCACTTACCCAACTTATCCCCTCTGCCACTTCCACCTCTTGCCCCAAAAAGCATTAAGGAACTCTGCAGTGGATGCATAATCTCATTTGGCTGCTACCATCCTCCCTACTGTGCTGTCGACACAGGGGTCTCTCTGACTGGAAGACAAAGGCAGCAAGTGACAACTGGATCAATTAGAGTTGAATAAAGTCCTAATCCTTTTCAAAATGGCATGTTTTTTTTATACTTTGGAGCCTTACTTAACATGTGATTTAAATGTGACTGCTTCTTATTACTCCACCAGACATCAGGAATGTCAGCTGCTAATTACCCCGCTCCTCTTTTCATTAAACGCCACTTATCTCTAGAAGACTCAAAAACAAACAAAGTGTAGACATAATAATCCCGCCTTGAAAAGGAAATGTTGGGTCCCGTTTCATATTTATTTTTCCATATAACTTTTGTGTGAGCCAGTCCAAGAGACTCTGTTACTCCATAATGGATTTCTACATCCTCCTGTGCTCTGTCTCCATCGCTCACATACCCCAGTGGCCAATTCTTCTCTGAGAAAGAATAAGGAACCACTTATTGGATTTGAGGGGATATCCAGCAGGATAGATAGAGGAGAGGAAAGCACAATGGGTACAAGACACCGGTTCCTACATGACTATAAATATCCCAAAGCTTCACATCTGCTTACAGGAGGAAAAACCTGGAGATTCATCAGTTGCAATCCTCCCTCTGCACACTGTGTGTTTGTGTGTATGAGATTGAGGCACATCACTTATTTAGACAGGCAGAGGAAAAAGACATTTTCCATTTTTCCATAATTCTTCCACTCTGAGTGAGCATGGAGAAAGGGCAGATTGCCTGTTCCCATCCTCTTCTCATCTCTTGTTCAGGTCACCTCTGCTATTGTGGAGCAGATGGCTCACAACTCCTTCACACACTCACACCGAACAGAGCGCCACTTCCTTCCTTCACTGATTGGCCTAACTCTGAGTCATACATGAGACAGTTTCCTCCCCTCTCTGCTCAAGGAAAACTGAGTGTGATGAAAACTCAACATGGCGACATGGAACAGGTCCCAGCATGCATACATGTTTCTGTGTGTGAATATGTGCCATGTGGTTTATTTACACTGATAGCGAGGCTCAATATCTCATGAGTCAGAGATAACACTTTGTATCTGGTTTTTCACTGGAGAAGGGAATGACTTCAGAGTTGTGAGCTCGAAGACCATGTCATATGGAACAGCCTTGGTGTGCCTGGGCTTTGTTTCAGCTGGTTTTTATGTCACACTGAGCAGAGGACAGTAAAAGATAAGAGGCTGCAAGGCATCCTGGTTAATCTGGTAATACTACAGTTCACTTTTCTTAAGCTGTTACTTTAGCGTTTTCAAGTGTATACAGGTTATTCAAACATGGGTAGTTTGGTTTATAGTGCAGCCAACAAGGCTGAATTGACTCAGATCCAATTAATTGCCTTACCAAGACTCAAATCGGGGCTGTGTGGAAACAAAAATCAGATTTTTTCAAATCAAATTTTAGTCACTTACATATGTGGTCCTAGATCTGATGCATATTCGATTCGTGGCCATGTAACATGAATGAGAATGGTCCAGTGCTGAGTGCTGTTGTCATTGGCCTGTATACCGTCATCAGAGCAGTAAAACTGAAACAACCAGCATGGAAAGGCCACAACAACAATGCAATACAACAAGAGATATAAGTGAAAGAAGTAAAGAGAATTGTTTATCAAAGTCTATGCTATGTGATAATTAGTCTGTCAGAAAGTCTTTGTCACTTAGTCTATTCAGAATGATTGTGATCGATGGGCATCTGCCCTAAACAGCAGAAAGATATCAATAATACCCCTATGGAGTCCAGACACTGGTGGTGGTGGTGACTGATGACTCTGCTGAGACTGTTGAGGCAGGTGAGACAGATGCATTCACATTAGAGCTGTGAGTGATGGCAGTAGCAGGAGTTGGTTTCATTCCTTGCACTTCTTCTTCTAACAGCTCACTGTAACTCCTCCTTTTCACCTCATTACTCCATCTAAAATTTAAAAAATGAGCCACTGACTAAAAATGCTGCAAATGACTTTTTGCTTGTTTTGTATTCAAAGGTTTGCTGAACTATTGCAGTGCAAACTTCAATGACAAATACATTGAATTCAGCCTCATAATAAAACCCATACTGTGCTTTGACAGTCAAATGCTTTAAATGACCAGCAGCATAAGTAGGAAATGTTTGGTTTGAGTTAGCTGTAACTTAACAGTGAAACATAAAATTACAAACAGTAATGCTGGACCTCATGCTGCATCGTTTCCTGTCAATTTCTCTTACATAAGAGGATAATTTAAATTCAGTGCAGGAACAGCAGACTGTACCACTATTAATAGAAAACTGCTATACTGTAAATACATTGCTCTATGAACTGAACTGGAATTGCAAAATAACTGCACTTAGAATGAATTTTTTATCTGTAGGATGTAGGTTTACATTTTCAGATGTAATCTAAAAACACATGGGAGAGATATTTTTGACATAGTGATGTGGGCTGTTAGAAATAAGCCCTTGGAGAAAATGAGGGGTAAAGTACAATAAACATTCCATAAGATCGATGGATTGTCGCCTCAGCTTTATGATTTACAATTGAGAGGCTTCCTGCCGTCATCTAACTTATTCCCTTTGCACAGGGGAACACAGTGGAGACTGCACACGCAAGAGTGTTAAATAACCTCCCTGCACTGTGGGGAAGATTTGGACCTCAGCCTAACACTGGCCAACAAAGTCCTACAGCATCCTGTTTAGATGTTCAGCACAGGTTTAGCGCACAAGCTCATGGTCCATTCAAATCCAAGTACCCAACTAGAGACAACAATGCACATAAGCCTCAAGTTGTTGATCATTATGGTTAGGATAAGTGGGTTTCAGATGTCACCCAATTGCATCAACAGTAAAACCAAAAAGCCTATTATCAAATCAGACACAAGATTGGATATTACATTTTTAAAGTGGACTCAATTCAAACAGTGAAACAAGAACAGACATAATATGGTGCCACTGAAGCCTGCAACACCTCTAAATTCTATGCTATATCTGCCAAACCATGTTTTCCACCAACTAAACGAGAGTATTTTTATTTAAAGGGGATAGAACAGGATCACAATAACCTGCAGAGGAAATGTTATGCAGATAACGTAAAGTTGAATGCATAATTCATGAGGTGGGATAAATATGATTGCAAAGAAGATGAGACATGCATTAAGAAGAAACTTTAAAATGGTGATTCACAACCAATTGCTCTTTTATACTTGTAGATACAGCTTCTTCTGCAGTTTGCAGAATGTGGCGTTTAGTTTCATTGGAAAAAAAAAAGATATTCTAATAAAGAATGTTGATCCACATACTGAGTCAGCTTTAGCAAGTGATTGGCGAGCAAAATGTCTAAACTGTTAGTATTAGCTAAAGGGAGCCGAATGGATGAACATTGAAAGAGTTACAGCTAAACAGCTAACAGGTACATTTTTCAAGCACTTAGCTAAAGGTATTGCCTAAAGAGTTTAAATAGTTAACTTAAAATTGGATAAACTGTGAAAACAGCAAACAATGTAAACAATTTAAATAACTGAAAGTATTAAATATGATTGCAATGGTTGCGTATTTAACTTAAAGCATCAGATAAAACAGTTCAGATAGTTAAAAGTAACATTAAGTAACAGATCAAAGAGTTAGTAACAAATAAACCATTGAAATACTGTAGGCCTTTAGCTTAAGCTAGAGAAATGGCCTAAATGGCTGCAATATCTGAAGGTATTTGATGCATGGTTGAATTACTGCTAGATAGCATTGCATTAGATACTGTAGCATCAAGAGTTACCTAAAACACAAAATCAAATTTGTATTAAATTGAAAATATCAAAACGCACAACTATGTGCCATGGTTGATATGTGTGTAAGGTCTGGTGAAGTTTGGTGAATAGTTTTCCAGAATAAAATGACTATGGAGGGACGGACATACTGACGACTATAGCCTCCCGTCATTTTCATCAGGGGATAAAAGGCTGTGGGTACATCTGAAAATGGACGATTAAGCTGTGTTGAGCTGTTTGTATCCATTCAGTCCATCTTTATACATAGACTAAAACTATTAGAAACAGAACAAAGGGGACATGTGCTTATTGAGCTTAATGACCGTGGACCTTTTCACCACCTCTCCCATAAACTTGAGGAAATAACCTCGAGGAAGGAAAGGAGCAGCACTCAGTCAGCCTGTTTCCACACCTACACTGTAGGAGCGCTCCAGTTTATCAGGGAAAACACACAAGGCATCAAACACAAACACACAGAAATGTCATAATGTAATAAGCTTCATGAGATTATTACCCATTAAATTATTTTAACAACAGTCACAGCAGGCATGTTGTTGACACAGTTGCATGTCTGTTCATGCAAACACACAAAAAGAGGAAGTATTCCCCCGTCAACGCCCCAAGCTCGAGCTAGCAGTGATGACAGGAGGTTCCTCCAATACATACTTTTATGCTTTAATTGCTCATTTTAAGTTTCTCCTGACAAAGCTTACATTTGATGCAGTGATTAAATGCAGTTGCTAAAATGTTACGTTCAAACAAATGATCAGGTGTAAGAGGATCAGGTAAAAGAGAGGCCCTGTGAATAAGGAAAAGGTTAATAGGAAAGCTAATAACCAACACTAATATGAATCCACTTCTTTTCCCGCTTCTTTGTTTCTTCCTTTGTCCCATTTGCTGCTCTGCCCATCTTTTCATAGTCTTGCTGCTTTGGTGTAGAGTACAGAAGACAGACAACACAATGGGTGAGAGAAAACGGTTCGCATGCAACAAAGATCAGAGGCTAGATTGTTGCAATTACATGGCATACGTTCCAGCAAAGTGAGCAAGCAGTACGCCCACTCCCGCCTCCCCTGGACTGCTCCCAATCCTGCAACAAGAGGATAAATGGACTGAGATATGTGGGCTATTATGCATTATTATTCATAAGAGAGGCTGTGTTATCATTGGCACCACACATCAGCATCTGTTTAGAACTTGGAGTGAATAATTCTGGTCGTTACTGATTGCACAATTATCGAATGTTGGTGCTACAAAATATCAGGTCTTTTTTTTGTGTATATAACACGGGTCATGGTTCAGATCATTCTCACACACCGGGGAGGGGATGTCTCACAGTACTTCCTAAAAATGCAGTATAATGTAAATAAATGTAATACACTGTATAATCTATATGCATACACATCAGTCCTTTTTCCATTTGAAGTAAACCGGCTCAAAGTACACTTAGTCCTGCACCAATCACTGGATATATGTCACTCTAGGTTCTTCTTGTGTTTGGGTACCTATTCTTATAGGAACTAAGAACAATTCCTCAAAACTGAGTTCTAACAACAAGAAATTGTTCCTATTTCTTGTGCAGATACAACACAATGAGGTGGTTCTTAAGGTGCATTTATGCTCCCTTTGGCTACATAAATGGATGGAGGTTGTGATAAGGTACCTAGTAAATAAAAGCGGCAAAAGCAGAGGTAGTGATGTACTCAGCGGTGGTCTGTAAGGCCTTTAGGTACATCGAGACTTGAGGACGGAGAGTTTTTACACTTTGTCGCTTCACTTTTTTCTTCTTCAATGTTTCCTTATATATTTGTTGTGCTTTGCTTGAATTGTAGCTACACTGCCCTCAACTGTTTTAGGTGGTATTGCTCCTTTTCGTCCGTCTCGTCCGTATCCGTAAACTCTCTGAAAACATGTCCGATTATGTACAGAATGAACGCAGAAGACGTCCTGTACGGAAGGCTCCGTCCATCTCCGTATCTGTCATTAATGTAGAGCATAAATGAGCCTTTAGAACTATTGAAAGGATCTTTGCTCTGAAAATGCCTTCTGAACTGCCCGTAAGGGAGTTCCTCCAAGAACTACATACTTTCATCAGGCTTTTTTCTTGTTGCAACTGCACCATCAATAGGACGACTGAAGTGACGAAAGCTGGTTGGTATAGACATACAACAACATGGTGCTGCATTTGCTCATGTGTTCAACAAATCACTGAACACATACGTCACTCAAGGTTCCTCTGTCGTGCTACAGAGTAGTGTATATATATATATATATAAAGGGTGTTGTCAGAACTAAGTTCTTACATTATGAGACGTTCCTCTGGTCAGAACATACCAGTTGTCGCTCCAGATTTACCTGGTGTCATGAACGCCTGTTGGAGGGAACTACTGCTCCCATCACTCACCACTAACAGGCCATAACTATGGCCCACACACATTATTGCCAGCTAATCTTATACAGTATTACATTGGCTGATGGTACATTGCATGAGCTGATGTCACCTCGCATTACCTAATGTCATATACTGTACTGTACTGAGATGGAGCCTACAGTGGCCAGGCTGACTTTGGTGGCTGTTTACGGTCTGTTGAGGCAGAATATTCCCCGTTCTCCAGGCAACCAAAGGGTTTACGAGCAGTAACTCACTCAAAAGCACAGGACGGGCTGATTGCTCAGCTAATTGATCTCCACCAGAGATCACAGAGCTGCGCTTGTAAAGAAGGGAACGCCTCCCATGACATCACCACATGCTGCACAAATGTAAGACAAAGCGCGCAAGTCAGGGGGAGAGAGTTATTCTCACACTGTGGGAGGCAGTTTGTCGGAAAAGAAAGCGTCACATGGAAAGTATACATTCAGACATAGATTCACACGCACTGTGTGTGCGACTATAAATCAGCAGTTTGAACAGTCATCAGGGCGAGTACTCGGATTCTAGTCGAGAGGGGCTGGTAGCATAACAGTGACCTCAGAAAAATAGAATTAAAATACATGAGCTGTAAAGCACTGACAATGTTTGTAATGTCATATTATCTAGTGTAGTGCTGGCAGTACCAGCTCAAAGTATGTTTCCAACTAAAAGGTTGACTATTCTTATTATGCACAGCAAAATTCCTGAAAGGTCAGAGGTCAAACTTATCAACAGAAGCTCCCATGGAGCTGATAGGTATTTATTGTCTTTTCCAAGGACCTAACACGGAGACTTGTCCAGTTTGAGAGGTCTCACTAAACACTATGGCAGCCAGGATGCAGGAGACTGAATCATGTGTTGTGGCATCGTTGGTAAAGCACTTTGGTTATAGGGAATGACAGTGGTTTCAATTAAATGTTTATTAACACAGTGTGTCTTAATGCAATGCAGACTTTTTCTGTGTTTAACCAAGACTATGATCTTGTCTGTAATCAAGTGCTGTAAAAAAAAAAAAAGAAGACTACTTGTAAACATTTTTACATTTCTCCTCTGGATAAACAAAGTGACCAGTACATTTTTTACACAGACATTGGGACGTGCTCAGACCTGAATGGCTGAGATGGCTTTAGATAGCCTTTTGTCTCTTGGATAACTCAATTCATTAGCTTAGCTTATACCTTTTCATCTCTTATCTGGTCTCGGGACGCAAATTGTACTCTTGTGGTTTGGCAGCTCCTCAGAGGTGAAAGGTGAGCTGAGTGATGGGTCATTATGTTTCTCTGTGTGCTGTTATGGTAGCAGAGACAGACACAAATCCCCACAGGGAACAGAGGTGTTGCTGCCAAATTGGCCATGATGGCATCATTAGACTGATAGCATTTGTTCTAATAGAACCAGGCAGATGCAGCTGCTCGGTCAGCTTCTGCTCTACCATATTTCTTTTTAGGTGAACAGAGGTAATGTTCGTCAGGGCAAGTCACCAAATGTTTTCTGAAAGGATGTTTGAAGCTTTAGAGTTTGGGGTTATTTTGAGCCAAGAAAGGCAAGTTTGACAAAGTTCCACTGCTAAATCACTTGCATTGACTAGCAATGAAAAATGTGGCCGAGGGACCTCACTCATCCAGAGTGTTGCTAATAGGAGCAGATTTCCAGCCCAAGTCTGCACTCCCAATCAGGGAACCATGTTTGATTGTTTCAACATTTGGTCCCTCAGTCCCTGAATACAACTGAGCGCTGATAGACTGCTGCAGTCAACCTGAGTGGGCTGGTCACCTGGCTGGGCAACGTGGTATAGAGCCTGGATACACACAAATGTTATAGTACCGCTGTGGACTAGTGGCCGGTGAGGGCTCCAATCAATGACTACAGCAGCTGATTTTCATGATCACCTTCAGCGCCATAAAAGGAACCATCATTTGATGCTGTTCGATTGATGATGGTCACCCGTTCATGTCCAAAAGGAACAAATATGGAAAGAAAAAAAATGTTGGAATGATTCAATAGAAATGTGTACAAAAGCCCACAAAGCTCTGTCATCATTCCTGCTCCACACAGAGCCAGCAAACATCCTCCATCCTCTAATATGTGTCTCATTAAAACCACACCACATATACTAACTCCTCATGTTCCAGCACTCTTGTTTGCCTTAGCCATGCCATCTTTTTTCTAACATGATCAAAGAGGAACTTAAAAAAAAAAAAATCCCTTGCTTTACGCTTGATGCTTATGTGACACCACAGCGATGGGGTTTGTTATTGATGAAGCAGTCCTCAAAGGTCATCGCATAAGCCTGCTCCATCCTGAGCAAGATAGAAATCTCCCTGTAACAACTCCAAGTCTTTTTTCTTTCACTGTTTCTTTGCCTCAAGTGAAATCATCAAAAGCAGTCTGGAAACTTGTAAAAGGATTAATCATGTGGAGAGCTTGTTGCAGAAGTTATCTCCCTCATCAGAATCACAGCTGCTGCAGCGATGTGTGATAGTAATAACGATTGTGCAAAAATGTGTCTGGTGGAGGAAGGCCTAGAAGCAGCTGAGGTGACGAATCGCAGCACTTTATACTTTATATTTTGTTTACGTGCTGCAGAGTCATTGGCTTCAATAAAGATGACTGCACTCTTTAAAGCCATGGCAGCTGATACCACTTTCCTATAAAACTCCTTTTATGAGTGTTTTATTGAACCTTCACAGCAGAAATCATTAACGATTTATGTCCAGCTTTGCAGTATTTTAATGATATATTTGTGCCATCTATTTTAATGGAATATGATGTGATGTCTCTAATTCTGAGAAGAAACCATGTCCAGAGAATAGAGCATAATGACTGAGTTAGTAGTGGCCTGATCAGCCAGTTTGTTATCATCACTTATCATTTGCTATGATTTCATGCATCAACCCTCAAATACATTTCTTATTTTTCAGATTGTGACCCATTAAATTACTTATTAATTTTTATTAATTTACTTATTATTTCTTATATCTAGATGCAGGGTAAATACACACACTTAACCATCTATTATATAATTACACAGCACAGTAAAGGCAAATTCATGGTTGTCACATCTATGTGGCAGTGAGGGTCCAATGTATGCAATTTATTTTTTATGCAATTTGCTAACAATCAACATTGTAGTACAGATTGTCAACACCAACTGAGGTAATGCACAATATTTCTAAGTGATACTACACTACTACTCAGAAACAGTATTCAAAATGTGGAAGAAAGCTACCTTATTATAAGTCCAGTTAGTCCATGTTGGATGTAAAATAAAGCATCATCCCCTTTACACTGTAATTACAGTGCAGTTTCCAGCTAATTCATTGATATCCTGTAAGTTTTACATTTGAGGCAGTATCCTAAAGTGTTACCTTTTCTCAGTAGAGCAAAATAAAAAGTGCAAACCCACTTCATGGATATTAACACAGTCTTTTGACTCTTTGCAACTTCGCCCACATATATACTGTAAGTGTTATGCAAGCATTGCATAACGTCTACATTGTATGTTTTGCAGTGAGACCATAGAATTAATAGAATTAAATATATATTGTTGTAACAGCAGCAGTATTTGTGTGAGAGTAAGTGATGTGTTGCAGGAAACTAAAAAGAAGTGGTCCCAATGTGGCTGTGCGTCGCTGAAGCGTCAGCGTTACCTTTTATCCCTCCTGTTGTGTTCGTTTTGTATTACTAGTTTGGTGTTCTCAGTCAAAAATGACTGCTCCTTTAAATCCATAAAAATTATCACCTTATGTTGTGTTTCATCTTTTTATCAACTCAAGTTCTTGTGATCATCACAACTTTTGAACTTCCATTTGCTATTTATGGCCTCATTTCTCTTGGCCATCGCGCTGCCACAGAATGAACTGTGAGCAAGGCCTTAAAAATGTTTATATTCCAGAGCTGTGAGAAAGTTGTATATATAATTGAAACAATGTTGCAGTTGTTTTTGACAATTACAAACAGGTGTGGTTCCCATGGGGTAAAAATTCCTTTTGGGACAGGTTCCCATTGGGGTTGCCATGGAAGCCAAAAAGGGTAGTTTCTAATGACTGGCGATTTTTGACCGGCAACACCAAAGGTGTACATAAGTTCAATAAAAGACCCAAAAATTAATAAAAAATCTCAAAATGTATCCTATGTGTTCAGATGCCATTTTCTGAACAAAGTCATGGATCTTTATGACAAACAGATTAAATTAACTACATTTTTTAGAGACTTTTAAATCGGTCCAACGATAGACTAGAAACATAGTGACCAGGTTGCATCGCTGCTGCATTCCTGCAGTGATGTGTGGAGGTGTGGGTGTGTTTATTTATGTTTGACAGCATAACATGGTGAAAGAATAAGGAATGTTTTTTTATAATTATTTGATTTGAATCAGCCAGGGAATCCTACTCATTCTGTGAAAGTGAAAAATATTAAAAATGTCATCGTCATGATTTTAATTTTTTATTGGTTCTTCTTTTGCCCATGCTACACCCTAACACCAAGTTTCATGAAAATCAGGCCTAGTTTTCCAGTAATCCTGCAGACAAACAAATCAGACTGAAAACATAAGCTCCTTGGCAGGGTAATAAATATGCACTGTGCTTAAAGAAACAAAGAAACATGCAATACTGTCTAACCCATAGACACATTTACAACAGGAACAGTTTGTATGTTTCTGCATGTGTGCTTTGACTCTGACGTATCTTAACGCTAAACTGTTGTCAAGAAAATATGCCTCTCTAATCTGTTAAGTCCCAAGTGTTGTGTTTCCCTCAGATCACAGGCTGTGATGAACTCTGTTTGATCTGGCACACATCATCAGTTTATGATATGAGAGACTGTACAGGATTACACACAGTGAGAGAGTGACTGATCTAGAATAAACAACAATTGTGCTGGAATTCTATCTTTCTGCGTCGCTGAGGAACCAGTGCATTCTTTTCAGTGCAGATCAAACCCTCCCTCTCTCTCCCTCTCCCTCTCTCACACACTCACATTGCATGGTTAAACATATGACACCTGTTGACTATGTTGGTGAAGCCGTGTTGCAGGATTGAATTAGTCAAACCATCCATAACCAGATTTCATCAGAGATCTCTGTGTGCAGACATTCGATTGTTTCTGAAATGTGCTCTCCTCTGTCCATGGAGTGAAACAACGCCTCCACCAAGCTGTGGGATGCGTAATTTTCATCTAGTATGCACACCCTCCACGAGCCCTTCCTTAAGCCTGATAGATGGCACTTGAACATAAATAGATTGGAACAGCATAGTTCTAAGTAGGCTCTTGAAACCAAATGAAAGCACTCAGAGAAAAAAAACAAAACACTTTAATACTCCAGTGCAACAGAAAGCAGTTAATTTACAGTAACCTCTCCTTTATGGACTCGCTTTATATTTGGGATTTATTGAATAAATCTATTTTATATGTATTTTGTTCTTTACTTTTTTTTTATACAAGCATTGATATTGTTAGTTCTGATCATTCCTATAGATATTCTGTTGCTGAACTTTTAATTTCTGGTAACAAACATTTACCTTCTTCTATTTATTCCTAAGAAGTTACTGCTGAGACTAATATGAAAACACAAGGTCATATCAACCTTTCTTCCAGATGACTTTACCTACATGCCTCTGAGTGGGGACACACATATGAAAAATAAAACCTTTTACAGACTGAGTGTAATTGTACATTGGAATTACTATTATTTATTGTATTGCACCAATATTACATTAGTCAGTAGTACAGAGAAAAAAGGGATTATTCATTTTTATGATTATCAGCTATTTGAAAACATATTACATGAGATTTTTTTTTATTATTACAGTTATTAAGTGCACAAAACACATAAGCATATATATATATATATACACACACACTTGTGCGACACCCCAGGGTATGAATAATTTAGAGTAGCTCAACAAACTTTTAAAATTGACAAATAAAATGTAAAAAAGGAAAATATATATATATCATATATATATAAGTTAGAAAAGTCGATAGACTGACAATCATTAGCTAATGGACGGATAAATGACTATTTATTTATTAAAGAAAAGTCAGCACTGTCTTCAAAGATCAGTGAGTGAATACAACAAAAAAAAGGCCTAAAAAGGACACTGACTGGATCCCTACAACAGCTGACCTGACTTTTTGTTTGTTGTTTGATTAAAAAAATCACACAAAAAAAATCAATCAGCTCTTCTAGACTTTCCAAACACTACTGAAATTGAACGGATCAATAAATTGATCATGGAAACAGTCATTTCGGGTGAGTTATGACACTGAAAAACGTGTGGTCCCTGTTTCACACACACTTCTGCACAGTGATTGTGAATGAGAAAAATGCTTTTTGTAACAGTGTGTGTCACACGATGAACGCAAACGTTACAATACGCCAAAACACCTTTAGCAGAAATGCAAACTTGACTGAAACAACACAAACACTGGGTGAAAAAGATGACTGTGACAATGTCCACTTTCATATAATCACTGGTCTTAAATAACATCAGGTTTAAATCAGTTAAAAGGGGATGACTGGTGGTGTGGATGTAGAGGTGCTTGATCTCGTCTGACAGACAATAAAAGGCTCCGAATGCTTCACTTAGTGATTTCACATCATTTAGCACATATCCCCACCTTTTGAGCAGTTTCTTCATAGCCCATAGCACCGACTATCTGACTTTTAAATGGTAAATACATTCAGTTATTTGGCAAACGTGCGACACAAGCTGCAATGGGCATTTGGAGCCTGTTGCTCTACACACGGCTTATCAGCGCTTAAGCTATTGTCACTGCTGGACAGCCAGTGTGTAGTGACTGTGTGAGCGGAGCGGGGATGTGTGGATGAGATAGCACAGCGCTCATTAGAAGGGCCTGGGGACAGCAGTGGAGATAACGTTATTAGTCTTATGACGCTGTCACACACAAACACAGGATTAAGTACATTTTTATCAGTCTGCAAGGAGACAGATTGAAAGAAGAATCCCTGAATTCATCTGCCTCTGCTTGAAAAAGAGAGGAATTATAATGTACAGGCCACCTCTGTTTTTTTTTGTCTTGTTTTTAAAAAGTAATTTTGCTCTTTGAAGTGACAGCTTCGGTGTTACATGTCTCTGTGTATTTTGGAAGATTAAAGTGAAGTACCAGCATCGGCTCTCTTCAGCACCAAAAAACTAAGAGCATTCCATTTCCTATTCATGAAAAAAGCCCCGCTACTTTTCCCCCTCACACTTCCCTTAAGTGGAGATAACATCTGGGATAAGAAAGCAGTAAAGAGTAAGAGGGAAAGGGAGGAGGGTGTGTGTGGTGTGTGATTTCTTCAAAGCTTGGTGTAGTGTGTGTCGGATCATCCGTGGGGAGGGAAGTGAGAGAGATAAGCCTGTGACAGCTGCCAAACACCTCACTGTGTGTGTGTGTGTGTGTGTGTGTGTGTGTGTGTGTGTGTGTGTGTGTGTGTGTGTCTGTGTGTGTGTTCGTCTGGGCCCCCATTCCAAAGGAGTGTTTCTGAAGCCCAACCACCTGCCAGCTCCGGTCCCTTATGGCAGGTGTGAGTCAGTTTGTGCGTGATTCAGACCGCTGATGAACGGGGAACATATGTGACAGTCTTATCACCTGGATCTCCCTGTAATAACACCGAGACGGGCGTACTGATGGAGGGATTAGAGAAATGTGAGGAAGTGTGAGGGCTGCTCATTAGAATGGTACCTGTCTGGTTCAGCCTAATAAAGGAAAAAAACATGACATACAAAGTAAAACATCACCAACACGAGGATAGTGCTGTAAAGAATATGGAGCCTTAATGTTTTCTATCTTGAAATAACAAATGACTTTAATAAAGAGAGTATAATATGTAAATAAAACAATAATTTATCAAATAAGTTACTGAATTATTAAAGCCAGTAGAAGGAACTTTCTTTTTGTATTGATTTTGTGAACAAAAATGTTTCTTAGAATGAAGACTGCATTTCCCATGAGCACCACCACCTTATGTCGTAAAGATCTTGTTTTGGAAATGAGTGAGACAAAAAGGCACAACTTATTTCTTTAACACTATTTTCCTCAATGCAGAGTGATGATGTCACGTCTTTCAAAAATATCTGCCGGCTTTTTCATTTGACTAAAATTAACGGTTCAATGTGTTTCATCATTTCATCTGAAACGGTACTTTGTTTATACTTTTATTTATATGTTGTTGTAACCGTCAAGTCCTCGGCCGTAATTTTTGATAAATTTAGATAATTTTGATAAATCTCGTAAGCCCCTTCCCTTCCTGATACGTAGCAAAGATGGTGATCATTGAGGGTGAGAAGTGTCCGTTGTTCCACACTCATTCATAAGTTGTTTTGAGTATAATATCAAGGTACTTAAAACATTTGGCATACTTAGTAGTGTGAACACACTTATGGACTCAAACTGGCCAGATTGAGTATGGAAGCATTCGATTTGGGAGGCAGCATCAGTGACACATGAAGCTAGAAAAGTTTGACTTCCTGTATTTACACTTATCCTTATCTTCTGCATAGCTTCAGCATTGTGAGGCTAAAAGAAAATGCGCACCAGAGAATTCCATTAGCAGAGCGGCTAACATCCAGTTTAACCTTCCTCTAACTTTAATGGAAATGGAAACGTTAAACTTAAATGATTTACATTTTATGCGTAATTGTGCAGCTCCTTTTAACTTTCACGTTATTGGACATTCATTCATTTTCTGTAACCGCTTATCCTGTGTAGAGTCACGGGCGGGCTGGAGCCTATCCCATCTGACTGTGGGTGTGAGGCGGGGTACATCCTGGACAAGACGCCAGTTCATCACAGGGTCACATAGAAAGACAAACAACCATTCTCACTCACATTCAGACCTACGGTCAATTTAGAGTCACCAATTCACCTATATTACATGTTTGTGGTGGTGGGAGGAAGCCGGAGAACCTAGAGAACATGCAAACTCCACACAGAAAAGTTCCAGGTCCTCGGGTGGATTTGAACCCAGGACCTTCTTACTGTGAGACAACAGAGCTACCCACTGCACCACCATTACTGGACATAACGGTTTAAATTCTGATAGTGATACAGGTAATTTCCCAGGGGTTGTGAAACTCCATAATGCATCCACCATTTTGCAGTCACTTGTTTCTCGCCTTTGGGCCCTTGTGCGTCATGTGATGCTGTAATTACACGCTTCAGCCACTATGTCAAATTGCCTGCAAAGCCTGGTGCATTTTATGGGGGCTTGCTTAAGAGAGGAATGTGGTCATGTGAACGTCTGAAAGACAAAACCACTGTCATGAAAGTGACAAAAAAAGAACATTTTTAAATAAAAATGAAACAGAAATGAAAGCTGTCATTTTAAAGATAGAGCATTTTATAGAAATAAGGTGAGCTATGATAATTGCTTCAAGTATCTCATGAGTTGTTGGGTCAAATTCTACATGTTCCACCTTTTATAGTATGGATATTCATCTCATATATTCTTATTTGTTTTATTTTGAACCCTGTGCATCAGTGGGTGAGGAATATGAACTTTGGGGTCAATATGAACAAGAGAACAAGTACAAATGAAAAGAATTCACCAGACCCTCAGATGTGTGTGTGTGGGAGAGCGGAAGAGAGTTTTCCTGCCTGTATTCAGCAGAGTTCGCAGGTTAAATACACAAGCAGGTGGCCGAGTGAAAAAAAGCCTCGACCACGGTGTTTCTTTTAGAGGCTCCATTATTCTCGAGCGAATCCAGGCTGAGCCACGCAATCTGCTTCAATAACCTGTCGTCTAAATGTGACAAAGTCATACAGGAGACTGAGACTTTGCACTTCTTTTTGCAGCTCGATGATACAGATGGTTTCAAGGGTCTAAGAGTCTGAAGTTTCTCACCTGACAAGGGACTGTATTTTGATTATAAGTGGTGTTACATAGTACAACACCTGAGTACTGGATATATTATTAACAGACGCTGTTATGATCAGCTGATTTGCAAAGTCTGAATTCCCTGTCTGTCTTTCTGCCCAGCCTGTCACTGTAACCTTCATGCCCGACGCTGTCGATTCAACATGGAGCTGTACAAGCTGTCAGGCCGGAGGAGCGGTGGCGTCTGTCTCAACTGTCGTCACAACACAGCAGGACGCCACTGCCACTACTGCAAGGAGGGCTACTACCGGGACATGACCAAGACCATCTCTCACCGGAGGGCATGCAAAGGTAACAGGAAATGACAAAGGTTGGATGTGACATTCACCAGTGATGTCACTGTGTACTTTTTTAAATTAGATAAACAAATCAGCATTACATTCAACACTTTTAATGCACAATCTTTTTCACCAGTGGTCTGTTAGCATTTGGTGGAAGTATTCGAATAATATACCCCAGAGAATATACTTGAGTATTTCCTTTTTTGCTACTTCATACTTCTACTCCACTACATTTATCTAACAACTATAGTTACTACTTTATTTTCATGTTCATGATTTGCATTTAAAACATGATAGCTTTTTGGCTTGTCACTCCGATACACAAAGTAGTGCATAGTTATCAAGTAAACTGGTTTATGAAGTGCATTTAAACATGCAAAGCACAGAAACAACACAATTTTAGAAATAGGAACACAAAGTTGTGTAACAGATCTATTTTTCTTTTTTCTCTGTCATAAATGATCTCACAACCATCAGATTTATCTTGTGGACCTCAGCCACAGTAATAAAATACTAATTACATGTCTGAGTAACACGGACCACTTCTTCTGCAAACAATACTTCATTTTTGATAAATTAAGCACATTGTTTTAATAATATATAATTAGGCTACTTTTTTCTATGCAGGATTTTGAATGCAGGAGTATTATTTGAAATATCGTTTCATCGTAGGCTTACTTTGGTAAAGCTTTTATGTGCTTCTTTCACCAGCGTGTGTTTCACACTTCAGGTATTAAAGGAATTTTTACAAACTTGTGGAGAAAAGCGCACACACCTGTCCTGGTGTCTGTGAACTGACCCTTGCAGCTCCAAAGCTATTTGGGGTCCTCTGTGGATCCCTGACAAGACAAACATAACAAACAGATGAGAGGTGTGAGCTGATCCACCAAACAGAGCCGTGGAAACAACCCGCTAATCGTCCCTCTGCTCTATTAATGCTTACAACAGCGCAGTGGTACGAAAAACAGCACACACACAGACACACACACGCACAGGTGTGAGCCCATACGTCAGGTTTGAGAGCGAGCTGCCAAGGATTAATGTGTGAGGAGGACAAAAGCTGAGCTCCTTCTGTCTCGCAGCTCCTCAGGGAGAAAAGAGAGACCCTGAGTAAACAAACTGCTGTCAGTCAGTCACTCTGCTAAACACTCGCCAGCAAAATATCTCATAAAAGATGCACTAAATACTTGTGCATATCCCTTCCTGTCTGTTTGTTTCATAGCATCTTTGCCTACTAGTACTAACAAACAGTGTTAATGTGAGACGGTTACAAAATCAACAGGAGAAAACAATTTGCATGATGTGTTGCTTTGAAAAAATTCTGGATGCTATTTTACATTCCCATCTCAATTTCTTACCACATGCTAATAAGAAATCAGCTACATATGGTAATACCGCCAGCTATTCAGGCAAAGGAACAGCGGTGATGTTTCCTACTGCAAACCACAGCAGTCCTCTCCACTTAATTCACTCTGACTCATTCAACTTGTATGAAACAACAGGCTTTATCACCGGGGCCTGCAAGAGTGTTTTCAGAGTACTTTATATCAGAGAGATCTGGGATTGATTTACTGCATGTGGCAGTGCTGAGCTGAACACAATCATAACGGATCATGTGTACATGTGTAAAAAAAAAAAAAAAAAAAAGGCAAATTGTTGTTTGCAGCATTGTTTCACTCTGTCGGCTTTTATATTTGCAGAAGTTATCATTTTAGAGCGATAAGGTTTAGGGTACCGCGCTCGGAGCAGGTTAGTGTTGCAGAGGCTCCCGCTTTGCCTCGTGATGTAACAACATCCACAGATCCATGCAAAGTCTCTCCAAAAAGCCGTATCAGTAACCTGAACTGTTCAAGACCCTCTTCGGATTCCCTCATATACCCAGCTGGGTGCTGTGGGATCAAACCCAAACAGCCTGATTGCTGTCTGTGACAAAATCAGAGTGATGTGACATTAGTTAGAAACCTCTATATTTATTGTTCAAATCAGCCAACCATCCCACTCTGCTGTTGTTGGACAGGAAATACAGCACTGTGCCAACACAGTCACAAGGAAGTCTGCTTTCCTTAACCCCCCCCCTCTTCAGCAACACTCCACATCTCAACAAAATGTCATCTCAATGATTTGCCTAATGGTTGGAGGTTTAGTGAAAAATTGGCCCTGCACTATATAGAGTTTACATCTCCAGTGGCAGCGTGGAATGCCTCATGCTTTATTTCCCAGATTAACAACTTCACCCCTCATCAAGCGCAGTGTAAACATGGCTCTTGGAGAACCACAGTGCACCCCCCCCCCCACATACCGCCCCAAACAGTTTTTTTTTGTTGTTTTTTTCCCTCATAGGTTTGGCAGTATGAGCCTTGAACTAGACACAGCGAGTCCACAGAGATGAAGCTGGTACACGGTTCACTTCACAGCACTCCTCCAAACCCCTCAGCAACCATTCAGCCCCCCCCCGACCGACAGCAGGAAATTAATTAATGTGTCCTGTTTGCATTTGCGTTCGGGGACTTTTGAGATTCCAGTCATATGAAATATCTTCAGTCTGCATGTTATTACAGTACAAGTTTTGAGGAAAAAAAAGAATGGCATTCTGACGTTTTATTGCGTAGAAAAAGAATTCAATCACATTTAATGGAAAACTAATCAAGCCTTCTTACAGGACTGGTTTGACATTTGGGAACGTTGGCATATTTGCTTCTTTTTTCTTGCCAGGAGTCGGATGAGAAGATTGATACCACCAATTTATGTTAACATTGCAAACTCTCATTTAGCATTTGTTTCATGTGTCTTTCTCAAATTAATTATTATTTTCCTGACTTTCCACTTTCTAAGACAAGTCAGTGTTCACTACTGAAATTGCCACAAGATGAATCATTTGATTTAACATCATTTGGGCTACTTTGTTAGCATACATCAAAACTACAGCTCCTATGAAATTCCTCACCATAGTTTAGTTCCCCCATATAGTCCACCAACATTCTCTTGTTTTTCCAGCTTATTACCGTTCAGTTCTCTCTCGGCTGTTTTTACTGAATCAGAAATACTTTATTGTTCTCTGCAGGGAATTGTAATGGCATCAGATGTCTGACATTTGGCCAACAAGGGTCTAGGGCTTGTGGGAAATGGTCTTCAAGGTCCTTTGAAAACAGAAATACAGAATTAACAACATTAAATTCTATTTTTAAAAAGATTGTACTTCATTAAAGATTAAAAAAAAGGCAAATTGGAGTGTAATACACAACATACAGTATACCTACTTAGTAAAGTATTGTTCCCAGGATGGATTTTTAGTTATCTATGCTGTTAAAATTAGGTTTTACGTATCTCTGGAGCTTTTCAGTCCTTTACAGCTATGACAGTAGTATAAATCTTAATATGTGAAGCCCTTTTTATATAGACATTGCGCAACAGCACCACAATGAAGACCCTTGAATGAAAACCCTCTATGATGCCTTTGAACAGGACACTGAACAGAACAACACGGCTCCAGTGTTTGTCATACCGGTGTTTCACAAACAAAAGAGGTATGACAGATTCCACAACAACGTCGGCATCTATAGTGTGGCCTTTTACAAGTCAAGCAGCTCTTTGTAAACACTGAAATAACATGCTAAAAACATCATTTACCTTCCCTGTTATGTGGAAGTCCATCTCGTCATCTGTTCATAGGGTCAGGAGCTACTAGCTGCTTTTTAAAATCTTCCAGGTGTGAATACGTCCTCAAAGCATCACACCTCCATCCTGTCTGTCCACCCATCACGCCTTTACGGAATAAAGGCTGACCAGTTTTAACAGGCAGTGTAAAGGGGCCATGAGTCTCTGCAAAAAGGCAAATAAAATAATGGTGGATTAATGTATCAAATATTCCTCTGGTCCCACAATAAGATATCATTAGTAAAAACTTTAGAAGGCGACAACATGAGCATGAAAACAGTTTACTTTGTTTTATTTATTTATTGGTAATTAAACACGTGACAGTAGCAATCACAAGGAAATATTGTTGTTAGAAATGGTCACACAGACTAAAATGTTTCTCTATGATGTTAATGTTTAATGTCAGCTTCATGTGATGATTATGTTGTTGTTACATTAGCTGCAGTTTCATTAAACAGCCTCCCCTCATTTTTAATGTAAAGATCATACTTGTGTTTAGCTCTCAGGGGAAATGAACTGGAACAGCACATACAAATCAATCGAACAAAAACAATGAAATTAAACCTCGGCAAAAAAAAAAACAAAAAAAAAAAATTAATAAGAATCTTGTTATGTTCATGAAGCTCCATAAATTCTAACTGAAAGAAACTCCAACCTCTTCTGGAGCCCTTCAAGTAAATTTTGAATGACTGCTGGTACATATAACACATGCAGGGCTAATAGTGAGGCTGGGCCTCCACTTCAAACACTGGCTTTATGGTAAACGTTTGGCAGGAGCAGACACACACACACAAACACACACACACACACACACACACACACACACACACACACACACACACACACACACACACATCAGAGAATGAATTTCTCACATTTAACTTCGAACTAACGGCTTAAATAGACTTTGAAGTGCGTTCCACTCGTCCATTAATGGGGAACATTATTCAGGCAGTATTTGCGAGGAGCTCTCTTTGCCAAAAAGCTTTACATTGGAAACTCAATCTGAAGAGCACACAGCCCGTCTGATCGCAACGGTGCAGAGGACACAAAGCCTGCTCTCAAGACACTCAGAGACACATACGTGCATACATTTTATAATACACACAGTAGACCGATGCTGTGCAGAGAGAGTGGAAATCTATAATTAATCAACTTATTTAATTATCTTGGTGCCTTCCAGCGCAGAATGATGAAGAATCCTATCCTCATTATGGGTGGTGGGTAGCAGTGTAATTTGATTGAGGTTTTATGCTGGTGCAAGGCCCAGTCCGCCATCCGTGATGGTCTGGAGGGGAAACACAGGCCACTCAATGTGAACGATTTTTCACTATAATATATATTTTATTGTACGTAATATGTAGAGTCAGCAGCGGAGGACGGACCAGAGAAATACGGCAGTCATTTTAAAGACGATATTAGTTTTTTAATGTTCTCATTTTTCAAATTACATGTTGTTTGCTCTGGTTGATATCCAGTTTGATATCCTTGTGCTTTTTTTCTTCTCCTCCTTTCTCTCCACAGCATGTGACTGCCATCCAGTTGGAGCAGCGGGGAAGACGTGTAACCAGACAACGGGTCAATGCCCCTGCAAGGACGGAGTGACGGGAATCACCTGTAACCGCTGTGCCAAGGGCTACCAGCAGAGCCGCTCTCCCATCGCCCCTTGTATCAGTAAGGCTGATGGACTGAATGATCAGAATTCTAATCTAGCTGCACATACAACAACCTCTTTTAAAGAGGAATGCTTAATAGTTTACACATGGTAAACACACAGCTTTAATAGTGGTTAAAATATACCTATATAAATATTAGTTATAATAAGTCTTTCAAAAGAAAACAATTGGGCAGCAGAGGAAAAATCCCTTAGGCTGGTGTTTAATCTTCTGTTTGGCTCGTACTTCGTCCCATCCAACGTTGGCAGCCAACTTGGAAAGTGTAGTAAGCTAAACTACCAGTTACTCTGCATTAAATGAAGCTTCACCACAATTAAGCTACACCCAGTGTAACAAGCTCAGTCACAGTAACATGGCAAAAGTAGATTACTACATGAAAGGTATTTTCTAACATGGAACTAACTTTATTCCAAGTCATTGTTAGCTCGGTGATCAATAAAACTGTCAGAGCAGATAGGCGGGCAAAAATGTTCAATTATTTATTAAAAAAGCTCAGTTTTAACTTCTCCAAAACTATTTTGGCAAAAACAAAAATGTTTGCATGAGACCGCTTCATTTTGACTTGGCCACTTACGGGACAAACTCTAAGTTCAGTCAGAATTCAATAACTCAACTCAAACCACAACCACTGCTTCGGGATCAGCCCCTCTCCGTCCTCACCCTCTGCCATATTTCCATAAAGTAAACTCAAACTTATTCGGCTAAAACAGCGAGTGACTTTTGGCACTGACAGCAAACTATGGCATTTAAAAACAAAACACGAGCTGAAAAAACAAGACCCTGAAACAAGTATTTGAAAAAGTTGGGGGGAAAAAGAAGAAAAAAGACGAAATACTTGTCACTTAATAAAATTGTACTGAAAAAAACAAACAATAAAAATGAATTCATTTATATTTATTTTTATGTTTCGTGTGATATATTTTTCAAATCATGCCTGTCTTTCAGGGACATTTTGTTTTAACTCTGAAAGTATTTTTTCAGTGTCACTGGTTTTCAGTTTCAGCTCTCTGTCAGGAGGAGAAGAGTGTGATTTACGTACATATCTGTATGGTAATGATTTGTCACTCCTCTGGACCAGGGGTCTGCTCAGGGGCCTCAGACACAGCAGTGTAGCTAATAATATTTTCAATGCCACATTTCACTGTCACTTTTCTAGCTCCATAGTCTGTATTCCCTGCACCACAGAGTGATCAGCCCAAACATCGGTCCATGATTTCTCCACCATGAATGGAAATTCTTCTGTCAGCTACACATACACGGCCATATTTGGTGGTGGCATCACTTCCTTTTGCACATAAACTTCAGAAATACTTGGGACGAATGGTAATTTCTGTGGGCATTACTTGTTTCATAAAAGAGCTAATTTATTTAGAAGTTATTTAATTCATGAAAAATTTATGCTACCGCCACAGAACTGAGAAATATAGTTAAAATAGTAGCAATACTACTTGTAGCACCGCTACCAACACTGGTCTCATCATGAACGAAAACAACAAAATGTAAAATTGTAAGAGTGTTATGAAAGACAAACACCTAACAAGCCATCATTTACACTAATAAATGTTTATTTTGTACTTAAATGTTGTACGTTCCTCACTTTAACACATTTTAGGCAGTGCTACATTTGCAAGAGGCTGATATAGCCACCAGTCAAGGGTATTTCTGATCCAGGTGATACACCAAAAGTTTTTCTTTTGAATGAATTTTAACAGATTTATTCAACATAGAAGCTCTATCAATCATAAAACTCATTTACTAAAATCCATCAGGCTCCAGCACATACTAACAGACCAGTCACACCAGAAATAATAGTGGTTGGAAATATTTGGTTTTTGTAGCTTGGTGAATTATTAAACTACCCGTTGGGTAGTATTGACCGACTGTACTTTTTAAAAACTTTTCCCTCATTCATGTCTTACTTTGTTCACCATCGTACACCACAATATTCAATAAAAACTGAAGAGGCAAAATAAAGCTCACTAAACGAAAGAACTTGGTAAGCATCAGTCAGCTACATGTTGTACCAGTGACTGCTGTGTCATAACATCTTTTATGGAGCCGTTTATACTTTGACAAAGGAGGTGGAATAAAATCTGATGGTGATGCAACCTAATAAGCTACATGATGCCATCAATAATGGACTTTTTAGCTTGCCGTTCCCCCAAAGTTAAACTCTGTTAAGGTGGCTTAAGTTTGGTCAGCAGTGTAAAGCCAAACACCAAAATGTTATCAATGCAAAAATCCATGCAGATTTAATACAGAACATCCAGTATTAAGATTAATTGAATAATAATAATAGTACTTTGGCACAAGGCCTAAAAAGGACAGGAGGATGTGCTTGTTATGCATGAAGTTATGGCTTACGCTCATCTTGTGTTACGTTTTAAGACATTTTGTATAGACCTGTTTAAACCAGAGCCTGGATAAACAGTCCATTAGCTGGCCTAACATGGCCTTGTGTGCCTTCAACGCCGTTAACAGTCCATCTCACAATAAATCCCCAGAACGAGTCCAAGGGAATGATGGCTGATATGTTTATTGGCTGTATCTGCTGCCTGCAGATTCCAGGCCCTCGGCAATAAATGCCAGCGCCTCACAGAAACAGAGATGGGTTGCTATCTGGTTTAGCTAGGAGCATCAAGTAGCTGAGATAACAGCTGTCTGGGGGCGGGGGGGACATGGACACACTGACAGTCCAGTGTGTTGCTGGGGATGGCGTTTCTGATAAAATCGTGTGGAAATTGGACTTCAGAGTGATGTGTTTGACCAGAATCCACAACTTGTTAACTTGCTGGAATAGGATTTCTTTAATTTTGCTGGGAAGGTGACAAATGTGGTGTAAAAATTGGAGGAAATTACGCTTTTGATTAGAATATATTTAATTTCTCATATATTTTGAGATAATGTCCTTTGGTTTTAGTGTATGATATAAATATTGTGTGATCTCTAACTCCCTGCCAGCTTCAACTTTGATAAGCTGTAGCTTTAGCTGTATTATAATAATAATAATAATAATAATAATAATAATAATAATAATAATAATAATAATGATAATAATACAACTGGAGGCCTTGGCTCTCTGCATCGGCAACATACCACAATCAGGAGGGAGTGAACCATTAATAGGAAACTCACAGTCACACACACAGCTTTCATTAACAAGATATCCCATTAATTCCATCCCTGAGTGTAATTCATATATGCTGAAGTTTTTTTTTTTTTTTTTACATGTGGTAAAATTCTATGCTTAGGAGAAAAAACACGAACTTGAGCTACATATGCTTTCTCAGCACATAAGTTATATTCTGTATGCATTGTAGTATGAATATAATCTGTTATAATCTGTGTCTTGTCCTCTCACAGAGATCCCAGTTGCATCTCCAACAGCAACTTACAGCAGCTACGAGGAGCCGTCAGGTGAGAAACACAGTCTGCTGATTCTAAACAAATTAAACAACACAAAACATCTCCAGAATAAAAATCATATTTTTAGGATTTGTTCTGTTTCTGTTTATTTTTATTTCATCATTGTAAGTTCAGTGTGCAATTAAACTAAAGTCACTGCACCTTCATACGTGTAATTATATGTGTTTTTATAGCACATGTATGTTTTTCCATCCACTCAAGTCTCACCCTCAACTGCACACAAGTCAGTGAGGTCTGACTGCCGCTGATCTAAACTCCAGATATTTTGCCAGTGCTCTCTGTGGCCTGGTTGCTTGTATTCCCAGCCTGCCCAGCAGCCTCCCCAGGGTTTCAGCCCTAATCTGATTACATGCTTCATTTGCACCAGTTTGTATATCAATCAAGGCTGGCTGCGCCGACAGCGAAGGTCTGCCCAACCTATTGTTCATGTGCTCAGGGTCTCTGTGCTGGCCTGCTGACATAAGACGATGTGTAAAAATATTTACCTGAGGTTTCAGAATAATTTCCACGTCGATCCTGTACTGATTAGTGTAGCTCGTCATAAATTAGCCATGAGAAAACAGTCTGTAAACCTGCTGCCTCAGCTGTTTAGGGATATATTCACTTTTTACATTGATCGAGGTTTGTTTAAATAGGCTGAGTCACCTCTGATCATCGATCAGTGTCCCATGAGAGTGGCGCCACTGACTCCATTCAGCTTTGTTGTGAGTCCCACTTCCTACTATAGTGACTGCCGAGGCTGTGTGGAGTTTGGATTCCTGTCAGAAACTCCACACAGTCACCACCCTCCAAATTAGGAACAGTGTGGTCCCCAGGGGCCCCGCAGATGAACGTGGCACTGCTGCAAAGACACACAAAGGGGGCGTTTGTCTTCACAGCAGGAGATTGGACCTTAATGAGAGCTGTGGGTGTAATGGCCCAGTGCAGCAATTGCGCTAAGGGGCTAATGGGCAACGTCAGCTATCAAAGGGAGGTATGATAAAGGCCCCCGAGGGCCAGCGGGAGATAAAGAGGCCCCCCGCCCTTAGCACTTCATTTACATGGAAATCAGGCATGCTCGATATGGACTCGTCAAATTCATTTACTTTAGGATTTCCTCTTTTCTTACTTCTCTCGCCACCCCAGAAAGCAGCACGGCATTCCACCAGAAATGCTTTCTCTACATACATGAATTCGATCCTCATCCCACATCCCAAATCGCTTTTTTTTTTTTTTTTGAGAGGGAGGAGGGGTGCATTTTTTTCTCCCTCAATCATTACCCAGGCAACCTCATTCACACAGAGTATAATGGGGAAGAAAGGGGAAGACTGGACAGAGGGCTGGAAGAAATAATGAAGTTTGTCCATATTCAGGCAAGCTGAAAGGTTCCCTCTCTCTCTCAACTCCTCTCCTTTCTCTTCAGACTGCCCGGCCAGCTTTCCCACCCCCTCAAAAAAGAGCACAAGGCTTATTGCTCTGGGAGAGGTGGAGTGCGAGGGAGGGGGGGCAACACTCGGACATGATCTGGTTGCAATTTGTGTCAGTCAGTGGAAAGTGGAGGGAACAAATGATTTCAATTTTCGGTTCGGCCTCTGGTCCCACCACCAGCTTCCTCATTACAAAAGGTACCTGGCACAGCAACAGCGCGACAGCAGTGGCCATCAATAAAGCCCTTTGGCAGGCTAACCTAAGTGCACACACACTGCTGTAAAGGATACCGCAAAGGCATTAATCATAAGTCTGTGAGCTTCTCTCTCTGGGGAAAACAGAACTTTTAGCCTCGGAGATTGTTGTTGAGTATTCAGTCTCTCGCCTCATGTGGCTCAGATGCTGCTAAAGGTCCCTGCAAATTTCATCCTGTGACCCTCTTTTGTGGGAGGGTGACCTCCATCGCCCTCACAATGCATGCCAGGACACTGATGAGGGAGCAGACTGGAGTGGAAAAGTTGACAGACATAGGAGGATCTGTGTAAGCCATCATCTGTTTCGCAGTGACACTTTGAAGGCATCACGGAGACCCCGGGGGCGCAAATAGTGTGACACAAGGGAACGAATTAAAGCCCATCCAGCTAGAGTCTGGTCTGATGTTGCTGCTACACAGTTTTCATAGGAGGAGGCCTTTTACCAGAATTAAGTTTTGCTATGTAACTTTTTGATTTTTTCCCCAGATTGTGAATCTCACTGTAAGGCTTCCAAGGGAAAGATGAAGATCACCATGAAGAAGTACTGTAAAAAAGACTACGGTGAGTGAGTCCAATATGTAGAAATGTGTGCTGCCAGATGTCAGCCAGCAGTCAAGAGGTCAGATGTCTCAATTAATCAGATCCCAGAAGTAAAGCCAATCCACGCCCTGGTGCTGCTCTCCATGTTGCTGTGATGGCTTACTTACACAGCCTGAGGCAATGGCCACCAGGACAGACTCATCTGAAAACATATATTGTCCTTTGTGTGCTTCCATACGCACAAGGCTGACAGTTCCTACCCCTGAAAACAGTTCGTCAGAGTTGATCAATCTTGACTTCTGTGAGCTTTTCAAGACGTGTGTCTGTCAGCCGACGTTATGTCACTTGTAATTTCTCATTTTGTATGCTGACACAGCTGATCTGATCACACAAGTGCAGGTGTTGTAATTGGCATAACTGGTATCTAGCATCAAATCACCATTAAATGCTTATACAGCCATATGACAATATAAGTAACTGCAGGCCAGTCAAAACACTTGTAGTGTGTGATCATCTATTGAGACCAAAGAGGGGGAAGAGTCGGCAGAATGAAGCCCATGCCCTGCAGGGATCAAACAAAATCCAGACATATTTGTCAGAATGATGCACAGATTCAGCCACAGTCCTTAGAGATACCCAAGGAGTGTGGTTGTTTACCTGAAATTAAGGAAAGAAAGATTATTTCATGAATTTGTGGGAAAAGACCTGAAAATCTATGTGTGTACAGAACATGCAAATGTCTTTAATGCAAAGTAGTGTTGACCAGGACTAGTTCAACATATTTGCTATAGATGAGCAGGTCGATACCACTCTCATGACTATCAGGTAAATATATAGGTGGTGTCAGCAGCTAGTTACCTAAGGTTAGCCTTAAGGCTGGAAACAGAGGAAATAGCTAAACTGTCTCTTATCAAAGGTAACACAATGCAGCTTATAGCCCTTCTGACATCTTATAATTTGTTTGTTTAAAGTACAAAAACCGAAGATGAAAATGTAAAAACTGTTCCTGGTCAAGGAATATAATATATAATATATAACATTTTCGTCAAATATGTACTTCCATACATCCTTTATGTTGGAACTGATACATTAACAAGATGGCAGCAAAGATTCAAATGTTTCGACAACAACATAAATGGCGACGGCAGTGCAGGTTGTGATAATGTGCTGTAGTTAGTAAATAATATCAATCTAGAACGTTGAGAATAAATTAGCCTTTAGAGGTGCTGAAAGTTAGATTTTGTTACCTTTGTACAAACCCAGGCTAACGGTCTCTCTTGTTTCCACACTTTATGCTAAGCTAAGCTAATAGACTATTGGCTCGAGCTGCAGATTTACAAGACAGACATGAGAGTTGCATCAATATTCTCATCTATCTCTTAGCAAGAGAGACATATTTCCTCAGAGGTGCAACACCTGTTGTGTAACTTAGAAATGGTGCTGGCATCTCACATAATTCAATTATGAACAAGCTGAATATTTCCTGGTCATTTTCAACACGGACCTGTAGCCTTTAAATGTGTGACAAGTGTTGACAAAGTGTTTCTTTTGACGACTGTTCAAGACGGTTTGTTCGTCCTCAGTACATTAAATGTATTGTTTTGAGTAGAAGCCTCTGCACCGCCCTGCAGCCCATCCATGGCCAATCATAAAAGAGTAAAGTGTGGACATCGGAACTTTGGTATATGTAGGTTATACCTGCACCTCTGTGGACACCGTAGAACAGGAAGTACTTGAAGTTTGTCCAGCACAGTCAACCTGAGACCCTTTGGCAAAACTTTTAGATCTTTTAGAGCAAATCCTAAACTGATAAGAGAAGCCAAAACACACACAGTAAGAAGAAGGCTTGCAGCTGACATTCATCTGAGTGCTATGCCAGGTAAATAAACATCATGCTCAGGGTCTGAGATGACAGATTAAATTATGAGAACATCCAGAGAAACAGCAAAGACGTCTGCTTCTCACAATTCAACAACTTGGAACAAGAAGGAAATCTGATGTGTTGATGTGTTGATGATACTGGTCCATTATCCTTCAAATAAAAACCACAACAACAGAAGAGTATCATCATCAGCACTGTCCCACTGTGTAGCTCTACCTTCACTTGCATGGGAATGATGCATTCCACTCTTTGCAGCATTAATCATCACAATCTAATGTTTTATCTGTTATCGATGGATCCACATCTGTAAAACACAGCCGAAGAACCTTTGAGAAGCATCCAGGATATATTCTTCTCTCAGACAGTGTTGTGTCCACTAAACACACAGTAAAATTTGCCTCTGGAAATAAAAACTGGCCAATCGACCTCTCACATATTCATGTAAATTTGTGCATTGAACAGCTGTACTAAAGTTTCATCAGTATAATTTGGAACCCTTTCAGTTCCAGTAAGAGATAACAAATTTGTCTCTCATTCAAAATCGTCATCAGCACGTCAGAAAAACAGCTTTATGTACTTCAAACCGCATCCAAACGGAAAAATTGGCCAAATATATTCCCTCTTACAGTTAAGTAGACAGTAATTCAGGCCATTTGTTGCATTTTGCTAAGAAGCCAAAGGCAGCCATTATTCATATTTCCACTGATTTAAATCTTAAGCATCAGAGCTGAGACGGACCGGACCCTGCATCTATAAATCAGCGAGGCTGATTCAAGCAAAGTGGGCGGCTCCTGTTGGTTTTCTCTGAAGTTCCTCTAAAAGTTCTGGAAGCAGATGATTCTGCCTGAACCGCGCTGCAGCTCTATGGCAGGCGTCAATGCTTAGCATACATTCCCTTTTCCTCTGTGTAATTCATTTCTCAGGCCTGTCGTCCTGCTTTTGTGGGGCTTCAGAATCTCTCCTCTGTTCTTCGGGGGGCCACAACCCCCATGTGTGAGTGGTGATGCAGGCCCCCAGGGGTCACGGGAAGGGGCCCTCTGTTTAAACACAGTAGTGCGCTCTGCCGGAGCAGAGCATTCCTCGGGGCACAAACAGGTGGTAAATTAGGCAGACGGTGACGGATTGCCACCCCGGAGAGAAAGAAATATGTTTTGTTTATTCAATTTTTGTTTTTCATCACTGGGGTAACTACGGAGACGGCGGACACAAAGGGATTATATTCTCGCCTGACACCCGCCTCTGCACACACGCACCCTCCCTCTCCCTGCCACCAGGAGGACAATGAATCAAAGGGCCGCATGTTTACCGACGCTCTGGGATAGCGCTCAAAGGCAGGGCCCACCGGCCTCCCTCGCCACCATTTTCTGTGCTCACCCAAGGGTGACAGGTCCCTGATCATTTACTCACCCGATAACCAGAGGGGACAGGGACCTCAGTGTGGTAATTAAGCTAGCTCTAATTTCATTAGCCCTCGCTTGTTGGTGGCATGCAGAGTCAAGCCGCAGCACACTGCCCTAAGAAGATAAACCCAGTGTGAAGTCTGTGAGGGAGGCTCAGCTGGCAGCCATTGTGCAGTGCAGGATCATCTCATACTAATCTCTCCTCTCTCACCCTCTGTCTCACCACACAGTGTCAGCATGCACTACTTTGTAAAGGATTGTTTTGCCCTGTGCTCCCAGTCTCTCTGTGGTGTCTATTTAGATGCGTGCATGTGGATTTGAGTGTTTAAAGACACTGCACACACTGAGAACATACTTGAGAAAGAAAGAAAAAGAGGCAGACACCAACAGAGAGATGGAGCCTGGATGCTGAAACCAAAGTCTCCCCCTCGGCCTGGAGGGGAGAGCGTTATCTCTCGGATTCTCACGCTGTGAAGTTGGATGGAGCTCTGGGAGCAGAACCTGTACGGCTCATGAGGTCGGAAACACATCCTGATTCTCCTGATCTTTCTCTCACTTTTTTTCTGGCTGGGAAGACAAATAGTGGGCCGTCCTCCCCCCCCCCTCTCACACACCCTTTATGTGTCTGGATGAAGGAGAGGGTTGCATTGAATGGCCAGGCTGTGAGAGCTCACTCTACCCAGCCCAACAAACCTTCTTTCTTCTGAAATTGTGTGCAATTTGCTCACACCATGCACTGACACAAATACTCTAACACCCCACTCGTCCATGTCGCTTCATTCTTAGCAGTGATCTGGGACGAGCGATGACGACCGAAAGTGATCATATTCAGGCAGAAAGGCAAAGAAAGGTGAACTGACCCAACTACTGATACATATAAAATAAGAAGGAAATAGATTTTGGACATTATCTCAAGAATTAATTGTTAAAGAATGAAATAAATCATAGAGATAAAGATAAATTATAGAGATAAATTCAAGACGTGTTTCATACATATCCGACTGATTGTGTAAATATTTTACATCATCTCCAGATTTGATTCATTCTCACAATTGTTAGTGAATTCCTCCCACACACTTCACCGTTAATAACACATTCCCAGCTAAAGCAGAGATTAGCTCCATTGCTGTTCAGCTGTTTGACTCCCATCGGTGTGATAAAGTAATAGCTGCTGTGTCTGAGGGAGAGTTTGTGCAGGGGAGAGAACTTTACTCATTTCTTGCAATTAAAATATTCGTTGATGGAAAATAGATGACTACGTTGTATATTAAACTGGAAGGGTCCTCAGTAGAGCGCATACCTCTGTGCACCATCAAAATGCTTGGATTCTGTTAAAGTAAATGAAAAAAAAATCATGGGTCCACCTCTTTATCCAGATCCATTTTTGGTACATGCCCCACTCTTCCACCCAGTCACATGGAAGTCTGTCAAGTTTATGCATAATCGATAAAAATGCTGAAGAAAGCCCTGTCTTGCAATATATGCAAATAAATTCACGGATCTACCCCTTTATGAAGATCCAATCCAAAATGTAATAATTTCCTCCATGGTACATGCCCCACCCTTCTACCCAATATCATGGTAATCTGTCAAGTAGTTTATGTGTAATTGACTAAAACAGTCCAAAAAGAAATATCTCACAATGTTCAACAAAGGAGAAAACAAATTCCTGAATCCACCCATTTATCTAGATCCACTCCAAAATGAAATGTGTTCTTCTCAGTCATATGCCAAACCTTCCCACCAGGTTTCATGAAATTCCCTCAAATAGCTTTTGTGTAATCCTGCTGGCAGACAGATGAAAACATGACCTCCTTGGTGAAGGTAAACCCCATCCACCCCCTCCTCCTCAACATCAGCCTGGACACCTGAAGGAAAAATGTTTCTCTGCATCTCACAGGGAAACATTTGCTGCAGACGTTCTCCACCAAAGAACCTCTGTGTTCACACAGGGATGCTTTGGCAACTGTTGCTGTGATAGGGAGAACGCTCGTGAGCATGGGGAAAGGTCATTGGTCAGAGATGAAAGGAGACACAAGTGAAAAGCAGCAAAGTCGGCAGTTTCTGGATCATGTTTACACAGCAGGTTTTATTGGATTGTTTATACAGTGTTGTTGTTATTGTTGTTGGCATTGGTCTGCAGCCTCAGACAGATGACGACACTTTTAAAAAAGGTGTTAAAGTTTACAACTTTTATCGTTCATCGTTCGTATCGTTTTAAGTTCCAAATGCATCTATTTAACCCTTAGAGACCTATTTCTGTCTTTCATCGGGGGACATCTTTATGGGGAGAGGCCAACAGTCTTTGCTGCATAGAGGATTCATTTGGAATATAACACACTATGGTGTGCCAAGTTTTTCTAGTGGTAAATCTTTAACAAACAGTGTGTTTTGGCTAGATGCCTGTTGAGACTCAGAACAGTATGATAGAAGGATATGATGGCCATTACTATTCTCGACTAGTAGGGCACTTATAGAGCTCATACCTCCATAACAGATGAATAACCAAATACTCCATTCCTCTATGATATGCAAATATACAAGAACAACCACTAAACCTCTGGATTAGAGTTACAAGTTCATTCCAGTATGCATCCACCCACCACTCCACCAAACTGGGCTATTTTCTAACATTTAAGGAGGACGTTTCACTCTGTCCCTGCTGGCTATGTTGGCTTTTAAATTATGTTGAGCAGTGCAGACTTTCCAACTGATTTCTTTCTTGTGTGTTGTGTTGATATGTGGGTCTTTTCTTTAATAACTGAATGTACTAATTTCAGAGGCTAGTTTCTGTATTTCAAACGTTTCCCTGCACACAGTAACGTCACAAATACCGTGAGACGTTAAAGGGATGAAACTAAAAGATGTAGTCAGGAACTTGTTATGACGGACAGCAGAATCTCTCCAGAGGAAACAGAATTCAACTTTTACCTTCTGATATGAAATATTTTTAGACGTCACTTTACTCCAAACAATTCTCCTGTGTGAACCTGAAGGGTTTGTGTGACCTCCTACTCTCTGATAGTGAAAAAAAAAATCAGTGTATCCATCTTGTGATTTTGATCCACTCCTGAATTTAATTCTTTCGTGGCCAGATATTTTTCTGGGATAGTGCTGACAAACAGAAAATACAAAAATAAGACCTCTTTGGTGGAGGTAATTATGTCACATAAGCTGTTACAGTACTTTTTGGTTTGACCATTTGTTTGGAGAACATTGAAGAAGTGTCCTTGCTCTGATTTAGTTCCAAGAACTTTCGACATTTGTAGTTTTCTTTAAGAATTGCCTTTTTCAGTAAATGGTTGTTGATTCCTGTCCTGGAATTGCTTAGAAACCCTCTATTGTCAATTACTCAGGAACATCATCATCCTCTGAATGTCTCTAGTTTGTGTTTGATTAGTTTCATGAGGTTGTGATTATCATAATTCCAATAGGACATTTTATACATCTTTCTAAAATCAACTGGCTACTATGGGGACTAAAACCATCACACATGAAGCCAACTGGGCTACGTGAATCCATAAGAGTCTAATTCATACTGCATGCTGAAGACTGCATATATTAGCATGCAGTATAAAGGAGGGGTCACAGCAACAACAAATTTTCTGTCACCTTAGTCTAACTATGCCAACAAGCTTGCATGACACTGTTGTACCAATGGTTGCCTTAGATTTCTGATGATACTAATACCTTCGCTAGCTTATTGAAAAAAAGATAATTCTCTAATATCATGTCTTCCATTGTTCAATACAGACCATTCAGGTGTCGGATGGTGAGATCCCATCACAAAACATGTGATTCACAATGTGCATTTGTGAATTTACCCAGGAGGATGATGGCAATCACTCATTGGTGACATGAATCACATGTTCATGTAGCTGTTTTAACCCTGGCTTTTCTCTTCTCCTCCACCAGCCGTCCAAGTGCATGTCCTAAAAGGAGACAAGGCAGGCGAGTGGTGGAAGTTCACCGTCAACATCATATCTGTCTACAAACAAGGAGAGAACCGCATCCGCCGAGGTGACCAGCTGCTGTGGGTGCGTGCCAAGGACGTGGCCTGCAAATGCCCAAAGATCAAGCCCGGGAGGAAGTACCTGCTCCTGGGTACGGATGACGATTCCCCCGGGCAGAGCGGCGTGGTGGCGGACAAGGGAAGCCTGCTCATCCCTTGGAAGGACCTGTGGGGCCGCCGGCTGAGGAAGTTCCAACAGCGCGATAAGAGGGGAAAGTGCTAAAAGTTGCTGGAGAGGAGAGAGAGAGAGAGATTGAGGGAGAGGTGGAGGCAATATAATGTCTCCACTGGGATGAATGCAAGGAAGAGGAGAGGATTAATAAAAAAAAAATGAACTGGAAGCATATAAGATAGAAAGACAGGTGAAAAGTAGGAGGGATGGAGGAATGACTGCGTGCTGCTGCTCTGAACTGGAGCAAAGAGTTTAGTGTTTTTAGGAACTTTTGTGAAGGAGCTCATTCTGCAGTTGTTCTGTCTCTGTCTGTCTTTCAAGGTTGGTTTTGTTGTGTAATTGCAGAGTTTGCACCTAATGTTACAGATATGTCACATCCTGACTATTTTACCCATCATACTGTCATTTTTTTTTTACAGGCCCTCGTTGAGTCGTTTTAAAGAGAAATGCATCTACTGTATCGCAATTTTGTATTTTAAGAGGATCTATTTCCACTGTGCCGTGTAAAGCATCATCTAGTTGAATGAAGAGACGATGCCTGGCTCTGAGGGACTCCACTCATGTATGATACGTTGCTCTTGTAACCTGCTAGACTTTGGATAAACCTTTTCAACAGCTGGAAGTGAAATATTGTGAAATTATTCATAACTGTGGAAAGAGTAGGTTGTCGTCATTTTCCCCAAGACCTCCCTGCTCATATGTGTTACCTCAGTGAAGCAACTTTGTGTTGTGGGAACAAAATGCCATAATGATCCTCTGCTTGTTTTCTATAACGATCACCTGTCATATCACAAGCAGCGCTTATTGATATATCAGCAGTATGTTGTGGTTGTGACCTCTGCAATGTAAAGTAACCATATGTGCATACATAGACATTATTTTAAGTAGACGATGCCGTGGCATCAAGTAGACGTAGACGTGTCAACCATGCACTTAATTTTACTAGTCGGACGTTGGAGAACATATGAGATATGTTCACATTTTAATGGCATCCAAAAAGAAAAAAAAAACAATGCAAAAAAGCTGTGTAATTCAAACCCTGCTCGCCTCAGCGATGACTGTTCTGCATGGACTGACGTCTCTGGTGGACAGCGTTGTCACAACTACAGATAACTCTGAATTTAATGTTTGCTAATCGAGGACTAATGTAAGCTGGACGTCCCAAACATTTGCAGATGAGAGAACTGATTAAGTCAGAGACCTATCAAGAAATCCTCATACCACTGACATAATGCATGCTCACTATTTACTGTAGCTGATTGATAGCTAACGATGATCGTGAATTATGTACACATTTAATTTTTATATTCAATGTTGTGGGAGAATAACCTGTGGAGTGATAGAATATCACAGATGCTTATTGTACAGTGCGCCCAGCACCATGTGTCAGATGCTCGTCGCCTCAGAGAGACTTTTTGAGGACTGGATTCCATTATCAAGACTTGGTACTCGACAAAAAAGACATGACCGATTGTCTACGTGTTATATAGCTGTATAGTTTTACTTTTTTACTTTTTCTTAAACGTTATCTAGATCTATCTCCATGTGAACTTAACCAGAGTTTTAAATGCTAGAGGCTTAATAAATGGACAGACAAACAAATGAATGTCAGAGACATGTCTCATGTTTACGTGAGCACCCAGAGGATCATACTCTCTCTATGACTCAGTTTACACATGCATCACACCATACACAGTACATATACGCATATGCAGGACTGCACCCAAATACACACATGTGCACACTCTAAACACAAATACACATAAGGACATGGGTACACCTCAGTACTCTGTGCATCATACTGTATGTATGTGAAACATAGCACACTCATAAAGACTCAGTGTATCAGTACCGACATACGTTTGCAGACAGGTACTCTCTACCAGCCCATATATATTATATCTGAATTATTATCTCTGCTCATGTCTATACATCGGCTTGTAAATGTTATTCAGCAGTGTCCGTTGGAAATGGTTGTGTGCTGTCTTGTAATACTAATATATTATGTTTATCACAAATGAATATATTTAATGACACATGAAACAATGTGGCGTTTTGTGGTTTATATTTTTTTGATCTTTTATTTTTTACTTTTTGCATCGAATTGTAGACGGCTGTAATGAAAAGTATTGTTTAGCTATTGAACAGCTGGATAGCACAGAAAAATAATAATCTGAAATAAAGCTGTGTAAAAAAAAAACAAATTGAACATGATGATGAACATTTTAGTTGTTTTCTGCTCAGATAATAAGAAAGTGTCATTATTGTTAAAACATTGCAACACATCAGGCGCCGACATTTAAACCACTGTGACTGAAGTGACTCAACAATGTGCTCTATTACAATTCTGAGACACCTACTTCACATGCTGTCAGTTGTAATTGTTAAGAACTTTGTAATACAAAGTTATATGTGTAAAATTAGAGCCAAATGCATATGAATAGTTAGCCCTACAACAAATTTATAATTACTGACATGAAAAATAAACCCACTAAAGGAGATTTTCACTGAATACAAGGTATTAAAAAAGAACAACAAAAATATATATAATAATATAAATAATATATTAATATTATTGGATTTAGGTTATGGAATACTGTAAGGGACTGACATTTATGTTTAGGATGATGAAGAGGGATGAATTAATAACTATGGGCTTAGTACATTAATTAATATTACTGTTGGGTAAAAACCCAAGAAAAATAGGGGAAAACAAGTTAATATTGCTGATTTTACAAGGAAATTTATTGTAGTATACAATTTATATCATTGTTTTAGCAGGGGGGGGGGGGAAGGCACACAAGACTATGGCTTTAAAGCATTAGCCATAAAACAATTACATCTTTAAAATGATGCTAAAATACAGGAATGTAATTTTAGGTACAGGAATGTAATTTTAGGGTCCAGTCTAAAATCCATGTAATAATCAAAAGTGATGTCAGAGAGGAGCCAAACGAGCTTTTCAGTCCTGTCATTACATCAGCTCATGAACAATAAAGCAGTCAAATACACTTACTTTCACTGAGGTTCACTGGACAACATACTTTATGAGGAAGGCTGAGGCTTTTTTTTTTTAAAGTAAGTATCAAGACAGCTAATTTAAAAGGCATTGTTGTTATAATTAGCAGTATATTAGGACCCAAAATGCAGAACTCAGACTCTGACGAGGAGTAAATGTTTGAAGTGCAATTTATTGTACCGAAAATACAACAAAAAACTCTGGTACTGGAGCAGGCAGGCCAAAACTATAAGGGTGTCCTCTCACAGCAGAATCCATAATAAGAAGGAGAGCGTGGCCACAGCGATTAGAGGGAGAATGGACCTGAAGCACTGGAAAAATGGTGAAGAACAGAGCAGCCAGGTTAAAAAAAACTACACAAGAAAATTATCCAAAAAGGTTAGAGTCATAGCTCGTGTACGGGGTGAGTAAAGGGACAATCTGATGGAGAACGGAGGCATGAGCCAGGGCTTATATCCTGCAGGAGTCAGGTTAGGTGATGAGCCTGATAGATCTCAGGTGTGCTTGATGAGTAACAAGATGCTTCAGGTGGAGCGTGACCTGGGTGGCCACGCCCTGGTAAACACAACACAAACAGACAGGGGGAGACAGAACAGAGACACAAGGAAGGGCAAAACACTGGACACAAGAGGGGGGAGGGAGGCATACTGCCAGATCCTAACAACTGTGTACAGTATAATCAAGAAAACTCATTAAAATGTGTGAGAAAGCTGCTTTTATTACAGTGTCAGGGGTAATGTGGGCTGTAAAATAAAGCAGCTGGTTTTTGCTGCATTATTTATTTTAACTCCGAGTTTCCTCTGAAATTATACTTCATTTGTACTTTTATATATGTGTTGCTGTTGTTCATAAGCCCCTCCCCTTCCCCTTACGTAGCAAAGATGGCGATCATTGAGGGTGAGAAGTGTCCAATCGTTCCACACTCAATTCATGGGTCGTTTTGAGTATAAGATCTGGGTACTTGTGGTATACTGTATTTTCATAAATAGCAGTGTGAACGCACTTATGCACTCAAACTGGCCAGGTTGAGGATGGAAGTATGTGACTTGGGACACATCATGTGTAATTTAACTCAGGGTCCCCCCAAACCCCAAATTTGTTTCCCCTTCATTCACTTTATTTTCTTCCTTGTACCTCAACGGACCCAGTAAGTATTTTATTGATAACCTATTTCCATTTTCTACAGCTTCTTATGCTTTGCGGGGTCCCTGGGGGCTGGAGCCTATCCCAGCTGACATTAGACGAGAGGCGGGGTACAGCTTGGACAGACAGACACACTGACAACCATTCACCAGTCACAGCTACAGGCAATTTAGAGTCACCATTTCATTTGTATTGTATGTTTTTGGACTATGGGAGGAGAGAACCCACTCAGACACGGGGAGAACATGCAAACTCCACACAGAAAGGCCCCAGTTCTGGATTCAAACCCAGAACCTTCTTGCTGTGAGGTGCCAACCGCTACCCCGCTGTGTGCCCACTGATAATTTGAGAGCTATGATGCCTTACAACATTTTATCAGCTGAAAAGCAGAAACTTTTTTTAAAAAGGTAACATGTTTTTTTGGTGAATGTGAAACCTGAATAACATAACTTTTACTTTCAACACATTATTATCCCATTTTAAATGTTGATAATCACTTAAGTAAAGAACTGAGAACCTTTTCAGCTTCAGAAAATATGTGATTTCTCTAGAGGGAAACTGTGTGTGTGACATAAAATGTTATCCAATAGTTATACATTAGTGCACGAATTAAAACATTAGCTGCTGCCAAAGAGCTTCATCCATGTCCTGCAGCACAGATCATCATTTATGTTGGATCCTGTGCCTCTATAAACTTCACAGACAATAAGAACTGCTTGCTATAATGCAGGCATATTGCTACAGGGGTGATATCACCAATGTGTCTAATCCAAACCGCAGATGTTATTGTTGTAGCTGGGAGGTTTTGGCATCAGTGGAAACTCTTAACTTATTCCAATGGGAGTTCGGGAAAAAAAAAATCCCACACAATTTTGAACCTGTTCCAAATGAGAGTCCATCTGTCTAGGCTTGAGACCGGGTATTGATATACAGCTCCCACAATGCTGAGCGAAAAATACTCCAAAGGGGCCAACCAATTATAGAGGCACTGCTGAAAGGTTATGCTGTGTTCTCCATTAATGAACAACCCTAATTCCAAAAGGGTTTAGATGCTCTGTAAACATTGATAAAACAGAATGTGATTGAAAACTGTACAAATATATATATATATATATTATAATATATAATATAGTTATATACTATATAAATATATATCTAAAGTTGTACCTCATCAACTTCATAGATTTTTGTAAATATATGCTTATTCAGAATGTTTTGTGAGCAACACGTCTCAAAAAGGGGCCACAAAAGACTGGGAAAGTAGTGTAATGCTTAAAAACACCTGATTGGATCATTCCACAGGTAAAGAGGTTCATTAACAGGTGATGGTATCATGACTGAGTGTGAAAGGCTCAGTCATTCACAGGTAAAGATGGGGAGAGGTTCACCACTCTGTGAAAATCTGTGTGAGCAAACAGTCCAACAGTTTAAGATCAAGGTTTCTCAACGTGCAGAAACAAGGAATTTGAGGACTTCACCATCTACAGACCATAATATCAAAAGATTCAGAGAATCTGCAAAAATCTCTGCACATAAGGGGAAAGGACAATATCCAACGCTGAGGCCCTGTTAACATGGCAATGTTTTCGAAATGATCCACACTTGGATCCGCAAAGATGTCTGAAAACGCTGAAGTACACATACCAGGGCAGTGATTGGTGGTGCAGCCTTTCAGAATCAACACCACAGAATGAAATCTCAGTAGTGGTCCAGCAAATTGGAGGAGAATCTTCAGTGCAAACAAAACTGGACAGTTTTATGTGTTTGTTTGCTTTGTTGTTCTGTCCAAAGTGTTCTGTAAGCGAATGAGGCTGGAACCGTAATAGGCATGTGTGAAACTGGGCTGAGACATCATCCTCTTCAGAGGAGTTGCGTTTTGCCGACATGGTGTCGCTTTTTTCAAAAGATTACACTCTGGAACCTGTTTACAAAGGTTTGAGGCCCCCGAAAACACCGTTCTGTTGTAAATGAACGGCCAAAACGCAACATAAGTTTACCGTTTTAGGATAAAACTTTTGTTTTTGTAAACGGCCCCATGAATGGCCGTGACCTTCGATCCCTCAGCGCGAAGCATTAGACATATATAAATCATCCATCATCATCAATCACCATCCAGAAACGCTGCAGACTTCTCTGGGTTCACCTGAGATGGACTGATGCAAAGTAATAACGTTTTGTCTTTGGTCTGACGAGTCGACATTTCAAATAGTTTTTGTAAATCATGGACGTCGTGTCTTCCAGCTAAAGAGGAAAAGGACCAGCACAAAGATCAAAAACCAGCATCTGTGATGGTATTAATGCTGAAAAGCTGAACAACATATGCTCTTTAGGGTTTTCTGGTTTCACTGAAAATGATATCACAATGTCATTCAGAGCCTGCAAGACATGAACAATTTCATTCCAGCCAATAATTCCATCTGTTCCACAAGCTCACAGTGGGAATGGGAGTTCTGGGATGCTTTGGGTGGCAAAGGATGAGATGAAAAGAAGATCTGGGTGTGTGTGAGAACTTCCCTCTCAGTATGCGTAACGATGAAGCTGGAACAACAAACACACGGACACGATATGTCCAGAGTTTTTGGCATTCATGCTTTGCAGAAGTGGACTGGATGCAGAGGTCGGGTTTCCATCAGCAGCACCAACTTGGAACTTTCCACAGAGAAGAATGAATCCCCCAGCCTCGCTGCCATTTTCTCCGTTAACAGTGAGAGTGCTGGGGAAACAAAGTCAGGCAGGGCGTGCGCTAATGATGCGACATGCTGAGGTTGTCCTAGCTTTAGTGGCAGGGTGGCCCTCTGCTCTTTGTATGCTGTGCCGACAGCTGCCAGGAAATGGAAACAAGTGGTTGGGTGAAACAGCTTAAACTCCCATAACATTCTGTATATTTATATTTACAGCTGAGGACAGGATGGAAAAGACTCTGATCTCTTTAAAACATGTGGAGGATATTGATTCATTGTCTTTTCTTTGTTGCTCCTTACCCTCTTATTAATCCTTGAATAGTAAGTGTTATAAGACCCCTGCGACCGTCTGCAAGGCGGAACATCAGGGATTCTGACTTCCATGTTTTTAGGAATGCTCCAATGTCCGTCTCCCACGTGTATTTTACAAACTGTCTCTGCTCTGTGTGTGGGTGTATTTGTAGAAAGTTTTGTCAAAACCCATCATTTAAAGCTCCTAAAATCTATTGAGACAAATGACCACCATGATAGGACAGGAAGCATCACAATCCCATTCACGCACCCTCATCATTAGGCACGGAAGGTGACAAAGAGGGTGTTTAAAATGTAGATTGACAATATAATTAGCAGTTAATGACAGTGTATAAGACATTCATTAACTTTAGTGTAAATGAGGGGTGTTTAAATGACTATGATTAGCACTTTATTTCACAGGGAGGGTGAAAACTAATTATTGAGGTCTACCAAAATGAGTTTGGTATAGAGCTGAGCAGCCAGTGATTTCTTAAGTGGATTAGTTGTTCAGGAAGAAGGAGGAACACCAGAGGGGATCACAGGGACTCATTTGTATTAGTCAGACCTTCAGCACCACCATTTCTAATCTCTCCTCACCAACGAGGCCTGCATGTGTGTCATAGAAGGACTAAGACGGGAGTTTGAACCATTTCAATCAAGTCCTCTTAGATTTAAAGTCAGATTTTTGAGCATGGGATGGATTCACTGCTTTGAGCTGGAGAACTCTACGCAATCATGGTCTTTTGTTTCTCCTGAAAACCCACTTGGCCTCCTACTGCATCTTCTTAACCCTCTGTGAAGCCAGCGCTGCATCACAGATTCTGTTTTGCTTGCTCCTAAGCACCCGATTAAACAGAGAACAATATTACGCTGTGTGATCCCTGCTGACTGAACGGATTTCCAGACCCTGTTTACTTTTCTTCGCTCAAAGATGGGAAAGCAATCACACAATTAACAAAAACTTCACCTCATGCAAATGTGCTTGAAGATTGCCAGAACATCAAATAAACAATAATCAATACTATCAAACATATCAAAATAAACCTCTGGATTCTGGCTTGACTTGTGTCCTTGTGGAAACCATTGGGTTTAATGTGAGACTCCCCCCTTCGCTGCTAAACGTTTTTCACTTGTCACCTATTTGACTGCATTCTATAAACAGAACCAGGTGCTGTGCTGCATTTTCCGCTCTCCTTTATCCAGCGCTGCCTTCCATCCGCCGATCTGTCTTTTGCTTCCCAGCCTTCTTTCACAGTCAGGCTTCAGCAGAATGAGGGAATGGGCCTCCGTGAGACAAAGCGTGAAGCACCTTTGGAGATGGGAGGAGGGCTTTAAGAGGTACTGGATATCAGCCCACTGTGTGACCATTGCACACACATATATGGGCACTAATCACGCTCCCAAAAATATATGCGCGCACACACAGACACACACACACACACACACACACACACACACACACACACACACACACACACACACACACACACACACACACACACAGAGAGAGAGAGAGAGACACACAACCCAGATTCCAAATGTAATACACCCTCTGCTTTTGACACCAACACCTCCAGAGCCCTCCCAACACCCACCCTTCACTCACTCATTCTCCCTCTCCAGTTCCCTCTTTCTCAAAATGCACATAGTTCAAAAGCTGTATTTCTGGCTTACTAGATTAGACCACAAAGACTCTTCTTATGCATCCTGGAGAAGCCCCACTAGAGAGGCCTCAATCCCATCCTGGAGAGTAAGAGAGCACACAGACAGAGTCGGTCCTCTTTTTTCTCATTACCATTTCCATACAGGATTACGGCACTTGGCTTTTGGATGGCGTGTACTATATTTTTCACCCATTCCACTCCCCCCCCCCCGGTTGGATTCTCTAGGTTCAAGTTAAATGATCAGTTAGACAATCAGCTCATAAATTAGCTCTTTTTAATGTCTATTCACGCACACTGCTGGGTCTAGAGGATGCAGAGTGGATGGATCTCATTGGAGTCTGCACCGTGAGGAGAGTCCTTCAGTCGCAGCACAGTAGCGCCCTGTTTTCGCCAACCAGGCTTTAACTATAGAGCACCAAACAGCAAAAGAACAACATTTAACAGACACTAGTAATTCCACATTTTATATTCTGTTTGAGTGTGACTTCACGGTTTCAAACCCAAACATTTGCATCATATAAAATTTAAAAAAACATTTTTTTTAAATGTAAGAAATCCAGCAAAATCCACAACAGGTTGGGCTGGTTTGATTTGGATTTATTTATGTGAAAATGTCGGATAATTATTCAAGGATCTGGAAAAATGGAATAAATTGGATAAAATATGGAAAAGCCACATGAGAGACCCGTGGAAATGTGGAACTATCCTCCACAGTGCTTGACTATATCGCCCCGTCCTTTCTCCCTCCACCCTCCCTTCCTTCTCATCCGAATACATTAATATCTGAAAGTGTTGGCTCAGAACAAAAATACTCATGGACTAAACAAAGTGCAGAGTGACTTCAGGGTCTGGGATCTTCAAATAAACCCTGCCTGGGAGTCATGGAGACCAGGAAGTGGAATTAACTGGTATATTAGCTGACCTTCATCTTGTTGTTTGTCCCAACCTGTCTGGCTGGGCCTCGGCCTGGCCCGTAACCACGGTCTCCGGGCCCAACAATGTGGGCATTTCCCTCACCAAAAAAAACACAGGCCTCAGGAGTTTACTGAGCAAACAAGATGAGCCCTGCCAAACACTCCTCGCTCCCACATTTCACAATCACTTTTTCTGTCGCCATTTTTTCTCTCTTTGCTCTCGTCCATCCATGGAGCTCCGAGAGGCTACCAGACAGTTCTGGGTCGAGTGTGAGACAGAAATGTAGGAAAACAGAGCGCCGACCTATGTTGGTAGGTTCGAGTTAGAAAAACCATTTGTGTCGGCGAGGTAGACCTGTAGCTGCCAAGATGTCTCGCATAATTAATAAACATAATAAATAAATGTTTTCTCTCATAATGATCATCTCCAAAGATTCCCACTTTTCAACCTAGTGTGTAACAATCTACTGTGCATTTGATTTGGACTTGCAAGGCAGCAGTTGTGATGTATTGGGGGAGACACATCACAGCCGATATTCAAATATGCTCAAAATAAATGCCCAATAAATTAACATGAAATACATTTATTTGCTATGACAGGCAACCAATGGTGTCCAAAATAACCATGAGAAAATGTAATCAGTATCATGACTAATCTTAATAACAAATGTCCATTAATATTTAAGTGTAGGCTACTGCAGTTCTCTGTGTGGATCTAGGAACATGAGATTATCTTGTTTTTAAAGTAAAAAAAAAAAACTTTCCCTACTTACTTCTGGATGGAAACCAATTTATTTTAAATTTTCTTGACAAGAAAAATTAGCTAGCTGCATGGACAGATAATTTCACTAGTATTAAGGCATTTTCTCCTCAAATTCAGTGTTTATTTCTTGTATTTAGCTACTTTATTTGAGCTTTTTTCAGTGCAGCAGAACGTGTCTGCTGCAAGGAGGCACAACCAATGTCAAACACAGTACTGTCTCTATTTCATTACTTTCATATTTGTTAAAATTGGAAATCTATAGTAGCTTATGTGAAACTGTAGTATCACACAGGATACTGATATTGATTGTGATTTTAAAAAAATGATATTTTCGATCGTTTTTGAGAGCAGAACCAAGGAAATGAGAGGAGATGACCAGAAATGATTGGAAGGAAAGGAGACTATAGGAACAGAGGAACAGAGGTGATGAGAACAGGAGAAAATGAGAGGAGAGCAGGCCAAAACAAACTCCCCACACATTTTTTTTCTAAACCATGGCCACAATATTTGGACTTCTTTATATTAAAATGCATACATTTATTTCTGGTTGTGCTTTATTAATGCTCATTAATGCTGATATTACACAGCCATCACAATAAAACAAGAAAAGAAAGAAAAAAACAGAGCAAAGTAATACACCGATAATCATTATTGTAAAAAAATCAATAAGCTAATCCCAATTGCTTTAAACATTTTAGAAAGGCAGAACTCCTCAAATATATGAATGGGAGGTGGGATATAGTCCTCTCACATTGTTGACCCCTCGGCTATGGCCTTGTTTACTGATCAGGAAATTATCATCGGTACATTTCTAGGGGATTAAAACATCCTGAAAGTTGGACATTTTGGGAAATACACCTTTCTCATAAATAATGTAAAATATAAGACCACGGCTATATACAGCCAGCAGCCGGTTAGCTTAGCTTAGCTTGAAGAAGGGGAGAAACAGCTCTGCTTGTTCTGTCGACCAGCAGCTGTAAAGTTCAAGTGTAAAAATGTTTTTTTAAGTAATTTAGGCTTACTTTTTTTTTTACAGATTAAACAGACACACTAGAACTTTATACATAATGAGCTAAAAAGGTGTTGGTAGGAAAAATAAAGAGCCAGGCCAGCTGTGTCCCCGTGTTTCCATTCCTTGTGCTAAGCTAAGCTAATGGGTTCATAGCTGTAGCTGTAGAAAATGGGTCCAGTCTTCTCATCTAACTCTCTACCACAAACCACATAAATATATCTTAAAAAATGCTTCCAACTCATTTGCTTTAACAATAAATCGTGTTCAATGTAAATGTCTTCATGTACTTTGACAACACGTCCAGAGACTCTTGAATTTCATTTCAACAAGTTGTGTGTTTTAGAGGTTTGGGTCTGCTTTCACCATTAGTCAATATGTTGTTCCAGCCGACAGAACTTGACATTCAAGCTGAGTAAAAGTAAAGTGGTCCTGTGCTGCTAGTAAATCAGGCTTCTTACTCAGATTAATACAGGAAGACATCAGGCACTCAGGAAGCAGAACTGATGTATAGAAACCAGTGGAGAGCTACAGGAAGAAAAAAAATCCCATTTTATAGCAAGACCATGACTTTTCTGTATGAGAAAAAAAACACTATCGATTGGTCTCAGAGGAAGACAAATTTATGTCAACAGGAACAACAACAAAAAAGATAATAAAATGTAATATTTCAGAGGTTGGAACGTTGTTGGCCAAATCCCTCCTCACAGACTGTCGGAAATGTAACAAATATCAGGACTGATGGTGCTATTTGTCCAACTGTGTTGATGTGAGTCACAGAGGGTGGCTGGATTCAATCTTATGGTATGGTCATCAAAAGCCCCACAGGTAGTGCAGGGATCAAACACATCCCAGTCACAGCAATCATCCACTGGGTCATAGGAGGAGGACCTGGATGAGACTGCCAGCCAGGAGGAAATCTATTTACACATATAGCGATCACACACACACAGAGAATCACCTTCAGGAAGGTGACTTTGGCCTTCATGCTGTATTATTTATTACTATTATATTATTATTATTATTATTATTATTATTATTAAGGATTGAATTTACTCATTTTTCCACAATGAAAGAGGGGACAGAATGTGGTAAACTGGCAACCTAAAAAGATACCAGGACTTGTGAAATAACAGCAATGGGCTGCCATGTCTACTGCACGCCTTGGCACACATGGTGGTAGATGTAAACACATGATTATTTGCCATGTCTGTTAATCAACAGGTCCCAAAATTGTTTTGCTTGAGAAAACAAGCACTCCATGTTCAGATCAGTATGACAGCCTCATGCAGTCGAGGGAAGCGTTGATAAACGGAGTAATTCTAATGACACGAACCCATTACCAGGGTGTGTCAGTGCATCTCAATACACGCACATCTAACAGGAGAATCTTTTAGCACCTTAATAAGCACTGTCTAGATGCATGTTTCCTGCAAATTACTTGTCATTAATGAATAAAGTCTCTTTGAATAAAAACAGCTTATATGCCATTCAAACAACGTACTGTAAGTGCAGTGTGTAATTTAGATACATCTGAACCAGTTGTTTTGATTCTTCCACCTCTGTGGAGAATTACTCCTCTCTAAAAGTGTATTTAAAGATTTAATTTAATGTATGATATTTTCTAACATTAATATAGCAGCAACAATCAGTCACTATGTAGAGATTTAATGGTGTTCTGACCAAAGAATGATGTCTCACTATCTCTGTGTGTTGTGATCTGAGTTTAGAAGTAAGCTTTATATACTGTATATATATATATATATATATATATATATATATATATATATATATATAATTATTATTAAAAGCTAATTCTAAATGAAAACACTATTCTTAGTTTTCAGATCAGATTCAACTTTATTGTCATTGATCATAGTACAGGTACAGGTACAGGTGATGATACACTGATAAAAACATAATTATGAATATCATATTCCATTTTTTTAATAGATCCCCCTGAATTCAACACACTGGACCTTTAATGTTGCTACCTCTTTAAAAGTGTGTCCCAGTCTGACCTCATATTTGAAAATCTTCCAAACCCCCTGGAAGTTGTAAAGCTTGTCTTGCAAACAATGGATCAGGGCTGAGTCACACTTTATTCCTATCTTGCTCTCATTCTCTGACTCATTCTCACCTCTGTCTTTGTTATACATTTATCATTTCAGAGGCCTTGCAAACCTCTTCCTTCACGTGTTTGCTTTTCTTCCATTACATTCAGCGGCCAAACTTGTCTCTCAGGTGTGGAGGAATCACTCTCACTGACCCTCTTCAGCACTGAAGTGGCCTCCAGACAATCACTCTGTGGGGTTTACCGAGGAAGTGTGCTATCCGTCTGCTCTCTGATCCAGACAGAACTAGAGGATGTTACACATAAGGAAAAGGGTGGCGTCATATTATCTCTGCTCTCGCCAGTCTTCCGGTTTGGGCTGGATGGGACAGCATGGGGACCCATGACAGACACATTCCCCTTCGGTTTCACATGGATTTTTCTCACAGCATCACCTCTTAAGTCTTAACTCAGGACGAGAAACTTTGACAGGCCGGCTTATGACAATACTGTCTTTTATCTGCAACCATTTGACAGCATCGATTCTTGTGGCGTTGTTGAGTATTCCTCATGTCGTTTGAGATCTACAGGGTACTTTTCATAAGCCTTAGTCTACTCTATCCTTCATATCCATATCACTGTGCCAGATTTGTTTGCAGTGTTCCATTAGACTTGACAGATGAGCTACTAACAGGCCAATATGGAGGAAGAGATGAGGTCAAAACAATGTCCAGACCTTGACATCCACAGAAACAATCCTTCCTCTGCAGCAGTGGGGGATTACCGGTGCGACAGCTGAAACACATTGAAAGATGGTAGTTATTAAACACTTCGAATAAGACGTCAGATCAGATAGGTCAAGACTGCATCAATAACACGGCCGACTGCAGGCTCCAGAGTCTGGATGTGACTTTTACTGGGGCAGGCAGATCATATGGAACAGATAGATGTGAGCCCTGAATCCCTTTCATTAGACGACTTCACCTTGCGTGCTACATCAATGAGAGGGAGAGTGGAAACAGCTTCCATGTAGACTCAACAAACTAAAGGTGTGTGTGAAATAGTGAGCAATCCCAACACCACAAGACCAAATGAACATGGTATGTGTATCTGTATACACTGATTTCAATGTCCTGCGTGCGTGTAAAGCTTCACCAGCCCCCCCCCCCCCCCCCCGACTTCTCACCAGAGGAGGTGTTGTGAAAAACTCGATGGACGTCTCTCTTCCCAGCATCTGGCTCTTAGAAGTGTCTGCGAACACATGGGCCCATTAGTTCTACCTCCGGGTGGACTCCCGCCCAATCCACATTGATGTGATCTCACAGGGGCCCAGGCCAGTGCTCCCTGGGGACCCGTAACCACCCAGGCATCAGAACAAATAGCTCAGTGCTTACGCACACTTCTTTATGGCAGGTGATTCCTTGCCCTGCTTCCATAGCATGCAGCAACTTCAAAGTCTCACACTCAGACTGTTGTTCTCACCCTTGGCTTTTTCATCTCAAACCTGCCACGTAGTTGGATTCTTGGCCGCAGCCAGAGTGAGGCATGCACAGGGTGAGGTCAACGAAGTGGGCGTCTGTGAAATGTGCACTTTGATGCTAGAGAAAGGAATTGAGTAATGAAAGTGTGTTCATATACTGTAGGAAGTAAAAGAAGTTACTGCACTACTGTCCTGCACATAACTCCCCATAAAGCAACAGCAAGAAAGCAAATAGGCGAATAAGTATCTCCTAAAAGGTTGCTTTAAGAACAGCTGACCAGTTGCTAAGCCACATCTCCTTTGTTAGCTTTAGCTACACATGACTAGCTTTCCAACATCTATTTATTCAATAAGCGCTTACCCTTTGCAGAGTCACGTGGGGTGGAGCCTATCGCAGCTGACATTGGGCGAGAGGCGGGGTACACCCTGGACAGGTTGTCAGTTCATCACAGGGTCAACACAGAAGCCCTTCCTACACAGAGATTGTGCAACAGTGTTGCTGCAAAGATGCAACACCATGATGCCTGTGCTCCAGCGTATGATTTTAGTTAGCATGCTGGTGTTCTGCGAGCGTCTAGCATTACGTTTTACATGTTCATCAAGCATGTGAACAACAAAATGATAAGACAAAAACAATCATTTATCCTCCCTGTTACATGGCGTGTGATCTCGACATCTGCTCTGAGGGTAAGGAGAACATGGACCTACAAACTCTGTCTCCCCAATTTGCGCAGGTCGCAGAGGCAGCAGTCTCAGCAGAGAGGCCTAAACCTCCCCTCTCCCCAGCCACCTCCTCCAGCTCTTCAGAGGATACACCAAGGCATTCCCAAGCCAGCAGAGAGATATAATCCCTCCAGTGCGTCCTGGGTCTACTCTGGGGTCTCCTTCCAGAATGGCATGCCCGGAATACCTCCCTCTGGGCTTAATTCAGGCAGAATAACATTGAGCCAATGATGTAGTTAAAATGCCTTTATTGATTAGGCATACTGTAGCAACTAAAAGGTGTCACAAAAAGAGAAACGTTGATGTTTTACTAAGATATGCCCAAGTCAATAAAGGCATTTTAACTACAGGTATATCTTTGGGTCGATGTTAGTGTCCCTGTTGAACTAAGCCCAGGGACTTTTCCTCGTCTGTCTCTGTTCATGGTTTTTACTATCTGATGGAATTTAAGCTCAGATCCTGACTTCAAATGATACAACAACACAGTATAGTAATATATTTCATGAAATGGTAATGCAGCCCATTATAAAAGCTGCCCCAGCAGTCGGCATCACTGTCCTTGTTGCTGCCTAAAGCGCTTTGTTTGAACAAACTCGGCTGCATCATGTGACCAAAGCAGTGATGTCACCATGGCCATTCTTATAATGTTTTTTTTGGGAAAGGCTGGCTGGTGTTGCTGGAGGATAAATGTCCACTCTGATTTAGTGGGATCCATCTTCTATGTAGCAGGGAAATACATGTGTTAGTCTGGAACAGGGGATTTTTTTTAATGTAACCTCATAAAATGATGCAGCTACGATACTATTCTTGAATTTGGAAGAAGTTATACTGTAGGCCTTGTAGTCTGCTATGTTGAATTTGCTAACATTTTAACATTTGCAGTTAACTTAAGGAGCAGAACACAACCTTTTTACTCTTTGACCCTGAGTGTTTCGGGTTTTGAAAGAACACACCACTGAGTATTTCTCCTACTAAAGCTCCATGCACACCTCCTTAACCTGTGGGGATATTCAAAGCCTAGGCCTGTTGTGTCTAATTATGGTTGCTAAGGGTGCAATTGGATAATCGTTGCTCTGAGGAGAGGTTTAGCAAACGGTCAGGTGTCTCAAGTAGCACAAAGATCGATTAGCTAAGAGTATATTTTTCTTTCCTGTCCATCGTGTTTGATTTAGTTTGACTTAAGCTCACAGCAAAGGCTGTTTGCCACTCCTGGTGAGTGCCCACTAAAGTGCTGAAAGATGGGCCAGTAGGAATCAGAGGAGGAAATGGATGGCAGAGGGAGAGATGCGTGAGGAGTGGAGGTTATCCACCAGCTGAGGAAACACGGCGGCTGGCATGTCCAAGCTTTTTGTGGTACAACTCAGCTCTGGTGCCAATGAAAATGTTTGTGTAGAAATGTTTAAAACATCCACACAGGAAATAAGAGAACTTCTCTTCACAGACAGGAAACATACATCCTCTTACACACACATTAGACGACACAGGACAAATTCTTCCAGACACTGTGTGTAGGAAGCAGTTGTAAATGTGTTGTATTTCCACCATAGGAATTAAATGTCACAATGGCTGTTAGCTGTTGAAATCTTTGCACATATCAGCGCACTGATTGAAGAACCAGATACAGTCATCATGGACTGCCTGCCTCTGCTGTTCTCTTTTTATCATGGTAAGATTTTTGATACATAACTGCAGCTTTTAGGTGAGCATTAGTTTAGTCTCATGCTAGAATTCATTCATTCATTCATTTTCTGTAACCGCTTATCCCGTGTAGGGTCGCAGAGGGGCTGGAGCCTATCCCAGCAGACTTTGGGCGGGAGATGGGGTTCACCCAGGACAAGTCACCAGTTCATCACAGGGCCTCATAGAAAGACAAACAACCATTTTCACTCACATTCACACCTACAGTCAATTTAGAGTCACCAATTCAACAATATTACATGTTTTTGGTGGTGGGAGGAAGTCGGAGAACCCGGAGAGAACCCATGCAGACAGAGGGAGAACATTCAAACTCCACACAGAAAAGTCCCAGGTCCTCAAGTTGGATTTGAACCCAGGACCTTCTTGCTGTGAGGCAACAGCGCTACTCACCGCAGCCCCCCGTGACCCTACACAGGATAAGCGGTTACAGAAAATGAATGAATGATTCCAGCTATCGGCTATTTGCTATTTGTGGGTTTGAGTTAAACGAGTAAACTCACAGATCCACATAGTAAAAACCTCTGGAATATCATAATTGTTTTTATTAAGTCTTAATGTGTACCAACATTAAGTTACTGCTGCTTATCAATCTCCAAAACATAACCATGACCAAAGTCAACACAATTACTGCCTTGTATCTGCTGTGGAAGTCACAGATGCGTTGGAAAACCAAACGACACCATGTCTGGGTTCACAACAAAAAAACGGAGGCACAAAGATTGTACTGGGTCTCCACATACAGCTGCGATAAGCTTGTCTTCCACTTCCACATTAACGTCCTACTGACGTCCAGATGTCTGCCAAATCTCAATAAAAACATTTGCATCTGCTCACATCTAATCATGGCTTTCCATCAATTTAGTATATAAATTTGAGTCACGTTCAGCGTAAGCACAGCATTACAATATTATGCTGTGCTTATAATTGTGCTGTAATTTTAAACAGGTAAATCTGCATTGACCCCGTAGGACTGATAAGACAGGATCATCAAGAGAGGATCATCAGAGGTGGACGAGAGGTGTGTGTTACGTTGAAGGCTACGCCACAGCAGTTTCGTGCGGCATCCATCTATTGAGATGGTACTATTACATAATGGAAAATGACCTGCTGAACAGTACCAGATACCAAGCCAAGTCGAGTCGAGTGTAGCCAGTACTATGCAGTGGAAATGTGGCAATAGTGGCACTGAAAGAAAAGAAAGGGGATTTTCCTCTGAGGACCATGAACGACCGAGTGACTGGTCTGAAAATGTGGACTGACTGACCATCATTGCCATCTAAAGATCACCAACTATCCACCACCCCAAGTCTCTGCTTTCAATTCAACCTGCTGTACGCTGCCATCATTACCAGAGGAGAGAAAGCCGAGTCACTTCATCTGTCGGGCTAATAAACATGTAAGACTCAAATGATCTGTGGCATGAATGACAACAGAGAGGAGGCATTAGTGTTGATGGTGGTCCAGAAACATGTCACAGAGAAGCATGAAGTTTGTATATGCCCCATTTTCCAGGTTTTTTCTCGATCAACTTTAAAGCCTTGTAAGACCTGCACTGGACACCAAACAAGGGAAAATGTGTCTCAGGGTAGAAACCACAAGAGATTCAGGACTGTTGAACCGTCACATATAATGGAGGTGAAGCAAACAGAAACTGTGGACCTGGAGATGACATCACCAGCCAATGCTCTGTTGCCAGACGCTCAATGTAGGGAATATCTTTTTTCCAACACTTGGCAAGGGAAACATGTACACTCCAATCCCCTTTTATTGCTATTTACCTCTTTGCCAAGCGTTGTTGAAAGCACATAGTTTCACAAGATGAATGTGAAACTGAAAAAAAAGACTCTAAAGAACAGCTTCTACAGCCACCCAGCCCTTCCTCAGGTTTCAACTCTGCATATTGTGCTTCTAGTTTCCCTGAAGCCAAGTCTTTAGTGTTGATTCTTCCCACCTATGAAACAATCCTGCAGGGATGTGCGCTCAGGCTTTTGGTTGTGTAACTCTTTAAGCAGACAGCGAGGTGCAGCAGCATCATAACAGATATCTCAGGTGGTCTGACCCACAACAGAGCAGCACTCCTCCACCCCACACTTTTTCTAAAAATGTACACAAGTGCACAGGAGAGCGCCAGTGAGCCCAGAGGAGGCCACGCTGGTGCTCCCGCTGATCATAAATCCACCATCGGACAGGCAGGCTGAGCTGGAACGTTTAGACACCGTGGGCCAGGTGATTTATGGATCAATGTAACCTCTGGAGTTTAAAAATAACAAGAGCAAATCTCGCCTGGGATGGAATACCTCTGCACTTCACTGATACTGTAAAACCACTTTAAAGACATTTCATCCACTCAACGAGAAAGAAAGAGGTAGAAAAATTGAATGAGTTATTATGTGATAAAGAAGGTTATATATTATAAAAGACCCTCAGCCCTATATTTGACTAAAACACTTAAATGGAGTTGGTGTAATGCAGGGAGCTTATAGCCTCAGCTGAAGACAGAGGCGGTTTAATAAGAAGTCGTTAATGGAAATATTATTGGAGCGCACCGTTAACAGCCTCTTTCCTCACCGCTCAGGCCAAAACCATTTCCCTCTGACTTCTTTGTACATGCTGTGTAGATCGAAGCATCATTCACTCCCCACAAGAACCCCCTCCAAGGACCTCCACCAGCTCCCAGCAGCCCCCCGCTACACAAACCAGCACCTGCAGGACAGAGCAGAGCGCAAGTAACTCACACTGTGGCAGATCCCAGGTCAGGTCTTTCTGCAATAGGTGAAGGCCTTCTTTGCACATTGAGAACTGATGACAGAACCCAATACTTTCTTACTGGGCCTCACGTTTAATGGAGCACAAAGTTGCCTTTAATATTTCTACAGGTGTCAGGGACACAGATGGATTTAATGGAAAACCTCATAAGATTTTCCATATTTAAGCAGATAGGAGATATAAAAAATAGAGCAGATTTATAGCATTTCTGTAGATTTGTTTTAGGAACTTGTATTTCGCTGTTTATTATCTAATTCAGGGCTCTATCAGGTTTCTTAAACACAATTTTCCTGGAGAAACATGTATCTCTTGCTGAAAAAAGTCTGGTGCGAAAACACGGCCCTGTTTGGGTTACGTGTCAGGCATAGACACTCTCCTCCCACACACCTCTCATCACATCACAACATAATTTGTTCTCATTTGCCACCAAAGTCATGTATCCGTTTGATACCAAAGACTGTAAACTCAAATTAATGATGAGATGCAGACAGGTTGCAGTTTTTCTGCTGACACTTCTATCTGCAGATCACGCAGGAGGCATCCACTGTGGTAGGTGTTTTTATGTTTAAAGGCACTGAGGAACAATCTAGCACTGTTTCCCCAACCACATACGTCTGTCATCATCCCTATTCATGAGGCCTAGATGAGCAGGAAAACACTAATCATGTCATCACGGTTCTGGATAGGAGCGAGAGCCCAATTTAGTGAGATAGCAGCTTGTAATTACACTGTCCTCCAGGGCTGCAGCATTGTGGAGGGCCCAGCCAACGCCAAGGAAAGCAGTGGAGGAGCTGATTATCTTGGATTTACAACCTGCATTCTTTTGGAGAGCCTTGCTGCATCTCATTGCTGCATGGCGAGCCACAAACGCTTGTCTCTAATCGTGTTCATTAATGACAAGTTTATGTTCCTGAAATACCTCAAAGACCTCCGTGCACACACAGCGTAAACACACAAATGGAAGCGTGCCACGCACTATTTTCAACGTCTGCAGGTTGCATGTACAAATCCCAGTCAACACACACAGGCACACAAATACCCAACATGATGATGTTCTGTCATGTTCACCATCATATTTTGTGTGAGAACATTTGGTGATAATTTAAACAAAGCACAAAATGCAGCTGAAGGAATGTCGCTAGTTTTGCATGTAATTTACCAATCAGATTCCCTCCAATATAAACTGAACCACAAATTTGGAAACCACAAATATCAACCTCATGATGGCACTAGATAAAAAGCCCTGATATCCCTTGTGTATTTAGGATTCCTCCTCTGGCCAGCTTGAATGTCTGCAAAGAATTTAATGGAAATCCTTCAAATAGTTGCAGAGATATTTTAGCCTGGACTAGTGGAACAACAGACAGACTAAAACATGATTTTCTCCATGTGTCTTCCCTCCTTGCTGTCTCTTAACTGATTATACGAGCATTAACATTAAATGCAGTGATTGTGCATTGAAGGGATAGGACAGAGATCCTGATGACAGATTGGCCTCTTGAGAAACCCTGGACTCACCCTGAGGTTTAACATATTGCCTGTCTAACATTTGGAAGTGCACATACCAGACAATAATCCAGCTATCACTGAGGCCACGTAGTCTTATTGTTTTTGGAGAGACATGCAGACTATTTATTGCCTGGCTTGGCCTCAGTCTTCAACAGGACTCACTCTCTGACTCTCTGTCACTCAGTCTAAGTCAGCTTTAGACTTAGTGAAATATACTTGGCTTCAGATGGACTTCCTCAGAAGCACACCTCCAGCAAATGCGTGACATGGAAAAGGAGCCACCACCCACACGGGTAATGCCTTACAAGGATATCCTGCAACAAGCTAGAGGCATGACGTTACTGTATACCTACTATTTTTTGTATTTAATTATTTGTGCAATATCCTCCAGCATTATTCTGATAAAAGCTTCCAATGTTTTTCATGTGTTTTATGGCATGTGTGCAATATCTTGTCTGGGGCATTGGTGCTATGTTTTTCCTGTAGGGTATCGTGCAATATATATATGTGTGTGTGTGTGTGTGTGTGGGACACTGTATCCTTGGACTGTATGAGAGTGCTGGTATGTTGACCGTCTGCTCTCTCGAATGCTAAAGACAGATTTCTCCAATAAAGGCTTATCTTATCTTATCTTATCTTATCTTATCTAAAACTGATTCTGACCCCTTGTAAATGTTAGATGTTTTAATCTGGTTTATTTTAATATATTTTTGTGTTATTAAATCCTCCTCATTTATTTTTGTATACATTTGAAAAAGTACTGCCCTTCATTAAAACAAGTTGATTCCACTCAAACGTAATTAGAAAAGTCTGTATGCAAATTAATGGCACATGTGCAGACACATGCGGCCACTTTCTTTCTAGAGGTGGGGATTTTTTTTACTCTTTATGGCTAGAAGGTTTGTGGTGCGGTGGTTGCCGCTGTCACCTCACAGCAAGTAGGTTCTCAGTGGAGTTTCCGAGTGGAGTTTTCATGTTCTCACCGTGTGTGTTTGTTCCAACCTCCTCCCACAGTCCACAAACATACAATATTGTGGAACTGGTGACTCTAACTTGAGCTAACAATACAAATATATTTTCAATTCACCAAAATAAAAAAGCACATTCAACTTGATAAATATAGCTGAATCTAGATCAAATTCTTTTGTGCCACCAACTGACATTATAAAATTAAGTAAATTCTACAAACTATATTTTTTCAGTGCATGCATTAAGCATTGTTTCAACTTAAAAACACATATATACAATATTTAGATAGTAGGAGTGTGACGCATGTAATAATAACAAGACCATGTCTAACTGTAGGCACAGGTTATGGATGAAAATGTTTTACATGCATGAATTTCACTGGATAAACATCTCTGTGTTTTATCAGTGATGGCTGGTGAATGTTCATTGAAGAGCGCAGCTCAGCCAGTGAGGTGAAATGAGGAAAATCTTATTTTGAGGTGTAGTGAAAACATCGCTATGCGCTGCTACTAAATCATGTGAAATTCTTTGTAAACAGAGGTGATAGAAGTGCATACCAGAGTCTTCAGCACACAGCATCTGCTTTCTGTCCTGCCACAATAACATCAAATACCGTAATCCAATAAAGGGAAACTCAAAATTAAACGTCATGTCTGCACCAGGCAATGATTTTACAGGCTGGCAACACTACAAATAAAATCTCCACAGGCCACCTGCTTTTTGTGAAATGTGATAAACAGAACAGCTCACCAATTTCACAATGAGAAAACCTGTGATAGATGTTTAATTCAACAGAGAGTTGTATCCAGCAGCATCTGTTTAATCCTTCACTGAGGATCCAGCGGCGTACGGATGGTGTAAAGATTACAAGCTTATCCAATTAGCCTCGTGCTAAGACTGGCTGAGCCAATCAGGCTGATCTGAATCCATGGACACACTGAAGTGCTGCTGGGCCGCCACGGATCAGCAGATCCACAGAGACGAGTGAGAGGCCTAAACCCTGGAATGATGGGGTGTCCTCTGTTTTTCACAAACTTATATTCCATTAATGGCTTCTTTCTTAAAGTGGGTTTGAATTCAAGTATTAGCGAGCGGAAAGCTCAGATAATCCAACCCTGAGTAAAGTTATTTCTGCTTGGAGAGACCCCACACCATGTTTTTCTCACTGACCTCACACAGACTTCAAAAAAAGGTACAAGGTGAATCCAATGTTAAGAATTTCTTAAATGTTTTTATTAAATCACAATGTTGCCAACACAAATATTGTTTGATGTACAAAGAATTTCAGGTTTTAATGAAACTCAGCATTCAAAAAATATACAAAACTAAGAAAGTTCTTAGTTATTATTCTTGCATTTCTATCCAAACATTATATAATAAAGATGGATGAGACTTGTTGGTCAATAAAACATCAAACAAATGAAAAGAAAAATAAAACACTATGTTGGACTGATTCTAATGCGCTAAGCAGCACAAATTACATCAATTTGCCTGATGTCATTCATGATTAGAGGCTCTTAGAGGCTCATGATTAGAGCTCTGCCAAAGCCCACAGCATGGTGACTGTGGGCCACCTCTGTGGTTTTCACTTGTGGATCCTCTGAGCTCTCAGTAACATTTCCAAGGGAAGTTTCCACTGGCAGTCATGGTCTCCCATCATTCTCATCTAAATACTGCCCTCTGCAGGGCTGAGATGACATGAGTCTATGAGTAGAACAATAGGTCCGCTTTTAAACTGATGGGCATAAAAGGAGACAGTGTTTTTTGGTCATGCTTCCTACTCAGGATTAATGTTACATGCAGGAAGCTTTCAGTGCATTTTCAATTGCAGTTTTGTGCCTTTCATGTTTAGCATAATTCACCCTGCTGAGATGCAACCCTTAGAGGTCAGCTGCAGAGTGAAACTGAAGCCTCTTTCAGTGAAGGTGCCACAGGTCATTTATGTCTAAGGGAGAATTATGACTGCTTTTTCCTCATCTGTCATCATAGTAAAGCTCGGGGTACATAGTCGTCAATGTGTTTCCACCCACACAGCTGGGTGGTCCGACAAGCTGAATGTGACCCCAATAAAGACCTTTGTGCCGAGCGTCTCTGAACAGCGCCTGCTCTAGCATGAACCTCACTTCAAGTGTCATGGGGCACTGATTCACAGCACATTATGCAAAATACAAAGGGTTAAATAGAGGGTCTGTGTGCTCCTGCACCGGATCACCACTGAATTTTATCACATCAAATGAATTTTTTATTTGTCCTTCAGTGAAGATGACATTTTTCCACATGACAAACCACATGACAAACCCTCTCTTTTTAAAGTCAAACTGTGTATGACAAGGTAAACAAAAGCATTTTTCTTTCAGAGCTACTTACAGTGGACATGTTCATTAATAGAAAAAGTGCAGATCAGTAATCAGTGGAGTACATTTTAATAAAACTCATCAGTTAGGTATTATTGACACTGTGAAGCTTTCCTCTCCAAATCACATCTGAATCTGAAATGTCCCGTCGTCCTCATCGTATCTATATAATATGGATCCAGTCTTCAAGGCCTGTGTGGAGTAGGATCCAAAACAATCCTAAAAACAAATGAATGAACAAACAAATAAAACAAACAAACAATCACAGTCAAACATAGAAGTTCAGAAAAAGTTTCTGTACTTGGACAGAATTAGATTGAATTGATTTCTTAGTGAGTATTTTACAGTGGAACTAATCTCTATACATTACAAACAGTATATTGTATAGACTGACCTATTTGTACTTTGCCAGGTTGTGTGCCGCTATGGATAAGATGTTAATCTGGACTTGTGGGATGACATGCCATTCTTCCTGCAGTGCTGTGACAAGTTGTTTATGTGTTGCTGGAGCAGGATCTCTCCGTCTCACCCGGTGATCCAGAACATCCCACAGATACTCTATTGAGTTGAGATCTGGTGAATATGCAGGTCAAGGAAGGACAACGACATTGTTCTGGTTCAGGTAGGCTACTCCTGACAGACATGAGCCACATGTGGTCTGGTATTATGCATGAAGGTGATGCCTGATTGCTGTATCCTGGGAATGACATGTGAACCGTATTTCGCTAATGGATAGCTCTCAGTGTACCATGAATAAGGACAAGGTCTGACCACCATCCATTAGCAGAGGCTCCTCACATCATGACAACACCACCAAACAGTCCACTTCCTGGATGTATGCGGCAAGATAGCATTCCCTACGACGACGATAAACGCCAACGACCATCAGCTCTGTGCAAGTTAAATCTGGACTTGTCACTAAGTGTGATCTGCCTCCACTGTGCAATGAGCCATAACATCTGTAACATCTGTGCTACACGTGTCTGTCGAGTTCCAGCCATCAGCATCATCAGCATCCCAACTGTCTGATCAAGTAAGGATTGTGGAAGCCATGACATCATCAGTTGTTTCAGTAGGACATTAATTAGACCCAGGATTTTATTGCCTTGGCCAGGTGTTTTCAATCATGCACAAAAAAAATCTCACCAACACCATCGTTTACTCTGAAATCCACCAATGACTGTTATAACTATGTTATGACTAAATGATGTTTATTCATGATTTAACATGTTTTGGTTGTGGGTACTTAAAAAAGTCTATTCACTGTATCACATGTTGGTTTGTTTCAGTAGATTAGGGCTAGTGAAAGGAAAATATTGGGTTTTTAAAATTATGCATTCTACTGTTGCTCAGTATATATCCCAACATGCACCGTAAGAGGGGGATACAGTAGCACATTGGACAGGTGACCAGTTTATCATAGCTAAATACAATTATTATTGTTATAATAGTAATAATAATAATAATAATAAATTATTATTATTATTATTATTATTATTATTAGGGCCCATCACTAAGTGTGCGAGGACCCTATTGTAATGCAAGGAATTATTATTCTCTGAAAAGAATCGCCTTTTTGGGGCCTTTCCCATGCTCAAAAAAATCATGAAAGTTGGCAGAAAAATTTGTTCGGTGGGAAATTTACATTTGATATGGTGTTTGGAAATGGGTGTGGCAAAATGGCTCGCTAGCGCCCTCTAAAGTCCCACCCTGAACACATCTACTCAACAATATTGAGTAACAGTGATAGTGATATCTTGGGATGTTTGAGAACGTGTTTCATCTGTTTCTGTCTGTAGATGCCACCTCGTTTTTATAAGAGTTGATCTGTATTGAGCATTTAGTGACTGTTATTTTAATATTTTTTGCAACAAGGCAAGAAAGGTTTACTTTAATGTATGTTAGAATTAGGTAGGCTACATTGCTTATTAAACTACACAGACACTCAATTGAGTGCATACCTCCCCGCTCCAACCCTGGGTGGAGGCATGCGCTCAACTGAGTACCCTGTTAATTACATTAAACCCTTCATTTGAAGAAGACATGTGCACTATCAAAATCGCTGTCCAGAGGATTCTGGCGAAGTTAAAGAAAGTTTTAAAAAATCCTATATCCACCCCTTTATCTGGATCCACTCCAAAATTTATGCCGTATTAATGAGACTTTGGGAATCGGAAAAATAGAAGCTTTGACTGAGACAAAATGATTTTATTGGATGGTCGGCTTGGATTTATTTATTTTTTGCTCTGAAACTGCTCATGGCGTCCTCTGTTGTGACTCATTATATTACAACCGTTATTGAACTGTTGTCATTCACCATTGTGTGTAATAAGTTTACATTCTAATGTACTGTATTTGTGAAGCTGGTGTACAATACAGTGGTGGAAACCCTGCACTACAGAGGTTGATACCATCTCTGTGTTTCACACTGCATCAGCCCTGCAGCCTTTGGGACTGTGTCGTATGAATTAGACAAGGAGATCATGTTTTATATGCCAAATCATTTTATATACATTCAGCTTGTTAGAACAGTAGTGAATCTTATCTTCTTAGGAATCTGGACTTCCTTTTATCAGCCAAAGCCCTGAGGCTGGAAAACATGACAAAAGATAACCAGTGGACCTTAATGGCTTTGTTGCTGACTTGGAGTTCATTTAATCAGGAATTATTAGTTTAGGAGTTAGTTAATGCACTGCAGCTGTAAGCTTACAAATCCACATGTAAAATTTGTTTTTGTCTTTTTCTTTATAATATCAGATGTTGCTGCTGACCAGGTCAACAGATGCATCCCTTGGGTCACAAGTGGCTCATCATTCTGAGGAGTCTTGAAGGCTCTGAGGCCTTGATGACATGCAGCTTTTGGTTAAAAGCTTCAGTCCAGTACAGTCCAGGTACAGAAATGATTAGGTAGGTACAGTAGGTACTTTATTGTTCCCATAGGGAAACTCTGTCAGTGAAATTTTATACATGGGGTTACTTAACATACACAAAGGATAAAAAGACATGAAAACACATGACAAGCTCCCACAAATCACAATCTTACACAATCTCTAATAACAAATTTAACCAAAGTATCGCACCTATTACAGCACTGCACAGACCTGCATAGCGCATGGACACTTGATGTTTTGTAAATTAAAATAAGTGACAGAGTGAAATGTTGGTAAGTGCTTTCTGTACTGTGGAAGCATCTTTTCAAGTGATATGTTTTCTGACATGAGTTTGTCCAGCCTGCATTCTTGGATTTACTCCCTCCCTTCCTCACATCAGCTCATGTTTAGCTGCATTGGTTTGGGAGCATCATAGCAGCTATCATCACCAGACAATAAATCTTTTATAGAATTCAAAACCAGGCTTTGGTTTTTGCTCTTACAGTTTTGTTCTGCAGCCACTTCAGTGCAGATTTAACTCTACGTATGTTGAAGGGATCACTGGCCTGTTAGGATGTTAAAGGAGGAACAAGGAGGAATATTACCTTAACACCAACATAACAAAGGAATTTTAACAAAGATTGCTACATCAGACATACTTTAAGTCACTGGACCATGAAGTGTGTGTTTGACACAGTTTTAAAGGGTAAACACTAGATTATTTAGACCACAAACTGCTGCTTTACTGCTCCGTATGGGACGTAGCAAACCCTGCTTTAACACTGCTAGCTGACTGAGAGGAGCAACATGGCTGGTTTACTGGTACACTCCAATGGAGCACAGCCATCGCTAATGTTATTAGGAACACGTGATTTATATGATAAAGTCAGTCTGAACAAGATCTATGGTATTTATACATGCAACATTACACCTTTCATTAAATGAAAGGTGTAATGTTGCATGTGAAGAATTAAACTTGTTTACAGAGCGTTGACTGTGTTGTGAAAATCCACAACAAGAATGAAACAACGAACAGACAACTAAAGAGGGTAAAACACACTAAATACATAGAGAGACATTGACAGGATTGGGAGCAGGTGGCACAGGGAGGAGGAGACAATCTGGGACAGGTGCAAACAATGAACAACCACAATGCAGGAAAAAAACAAAACAAAGACAGGAAGTGCAAACTGAGAGACACAACATGGAAAACTAAACTATCAAAATAAAACACGAAATAGCTAATTAAGTACAGAAGCATGACAGGTGGGAGGATGGGTCATGGACCAGAACATTACATTTAGGTGTGGATCCAGATTTTTTTCACTTTCTTTAACACTGAGGTAACATTTTCTTTACTATCTGAGGGAATAATTTACGGATCTTGATGAAGAAAATCGGGTAAATTTAAGGGGTTGCTTGTATGTATGACTATGTGCAACTTGGTGCAAATAAAATTCTGGATCCACCAGATTTAAATGTTTGGCTGTTACAAATCCTGTAACCTTAAACTGTGTTTTCAGGGCTGTGAGTTTGAGTTTGGATAAGGCTCGACTGAATGAAAGGTGACAGTTGTGCCTTGGCAGCAGTGTGTGCTCTGCTGAATGCCATTCTAGTGTTTATTTTGTTGTTGCCACAGTGTGACAGACATTATGCACTGTATTCTTGTAGCGACAGCTCAGCTGCAGGAGCAGGTGCCTCGTCACAGTACCGGGTGGTGATGGGGAGAAATACCGATTCAGCATAAACCTTTACCTGTACTAGAAACAGATCTGTTCATCTCAAGCAGCCAGAACAGTGCTGAGAACAAAGTGGCCTGTCAGATGCTCATGTACTGTGACATGGTAGCGTCTGTTAAATATTCATGTTGGTTCCTTTCTTTAAAATAAGAACATTTAAAACTGACCAGTAGAGAGCGCCATAGGACAAGTCATCTGAAGTTGCACCATCTGATCTGATGCACTACATGTCATCTACTTATGATAGTCAGCCTGTGTGTCCTGTAATAACTAGAAATATTTCTAAATAGTAAAAATAGAATAATTTAATATCTCTGTTTTTGCCTTTTTCTTGTGTTTTTAGTGGCACTACATGGAAGAATGGGAGCATTTTGCATTTTGTCTTCAGATGCAGACTCATGTTATGCCTTGTTCACGATTACGGCAACAATCTCCATCTCTGCAACCAAGAATGATGTAAAATTCATGTGTTGCTCCTGGGGAAAGAGGAAGCTTCCTGATCACACAACCCTCGGCCTGGGAATGACAGCTGCTGTCACTACGTGAGGAAGCAGAATAATGAGGGAGGGAAGGAGAGATAAACCCACCAGGGGATTTGAACAATTAAAAGAGTAATAATATTCATTATTGGATACAGGCCGGTGAGACAACAATAAAATCTATTTCTGGTACACTGCTAAACATGAGGTGGTTTGGTTCCTTGCTGCGTGTGTGTTTAGGTTCCAGCTGTAACTGATAGGAGTTCAGATACAGTGAAAGTAGGGCTGGTTGTGGATGAAATAGGGCATGAATAGAAATAGCTCAGTAGCCTGGGCTCCAACAGTCTCTGGAGGGAGCGCTGTGTCAGTTGTCTCATGTGTGCTGTGAGCCGATAGCTGTCTATTCTCCGTCCAGGTGTGTGCATGTGTTTGCAAGTGTGTGGGAGATCTTGTCCAGGTCTCAGAAGCTCCTGGAATCCACGAGAACGCACAAGGCCTCTGCCAAATGCATTAAGATTAAAGGCATCGGCGAGGAATGTGTTATTGCCAGCTCAGATGGGGCCTGCATAAGCTGGGACCCAGTGGAAGCCAGAACTCGCCCACTCAACCCCTTCTGTTTCTTTCCTGCAAAAACTAATAAACATGACAGCAATGGTTAAATCAATTTAATTCTGATGGAGATGATCAAGTTGTTAAAAGGTGCAGAACATTTGTAGAACAGTGCAGGACTGATTCCTCCTGGGGAAAGCTGTTTTTTCCCCCTCTGTCTACTTTATATGGAGTCAGACACTCCTTGATAACACTGATCAGGACTGTCCGCTACACCTCCAAGATGAAAAGCAGGTCGTTACTAGCAACAGAAACAGAAAACTGAGAACTTAGATAGAAAGAAGCATATACGTTTAGATGCCGTAAATACCAAAAACTGGCAAAACTTGTGCATACTTTAGGCTCTCATATTTCTTTGTAGCGAGGCAGCCATAGCAGAGCAGTGTGACTATCACAGTGCATTGTTCTTTTGGCTGAGGGAGTGCTGTGTTCCCACAGCAGACGGCATATAACACAGAGGCGACCAGATGGTCTCTGTTGCCTGCTTCATCTTTGAGGTTGACATTTCCTTTTTCCGCAGAGAAGAGTGTCACAGTAAAATCACCTCTCCGTTTACAGGAGAGGTGATTTTAGCAGTGTAACGCAGTGTACTGAAGTGTAACGACGGACAGAAATACACCTCGCTGTCTCTTTTTTTGTTTGTATTGTCAAAACCTGGTGCCACATAAACGTTCAAAGGGTTGTGATTTGTTTGAGATTCTTCCTCATCAAACACAATAAAAATATAAAAGGCCACATATAGAGTGAAAAAACCTACTATAGCGTGTCTTTATCATGGTGCACCATAGCTCTTTATAGTGAGGGAACATGATAGGGTATTATGCGTCAGAAATATTGAAAGGTACCTGACTTTGGAGAGGAAATGAAAAAAAAAATCTATAAATAACATCAAATAGCAACTGAAACAGGAGGCCAAAATAAGAAGGAGACAATTGCCTAAACTAGAGGTAATAATCAAACAGCCACAGATTCAATGTACTTATGGCATCAGCTCAGAGATGCCCCTTAGTCAATATTACAGGAGTTAAAACAAAAACAATTTATATGTTCCATCTAGTCCCCTGGAGCAGAATGATAAAAATACTCCAGTCTCTTTTGGCAGTTTCATCACATCTCCCTTCTGCTGTCAATGACTGTGCAAACACAGGCAGATTTAAATAGCTTGGTTTTGTCATAGCTGTGAATCAAAAATGTAGATTTGAGTTGGAGTGGAGGATGTCTTCACACAGATGACCCACTATACATGCCAGAGGGTTAACGACATAGTGAAACCTTCCACTTTGTATTGGCTCATTGTATCAGACTGGGTTCATCTTCGTCCACTGCTCGAGGTTTCTACATGCGGGGCTATTTAAGGCTCCCAGGTGCTGCAGATCACTGCAGTGGCATAGAGTTGGAAGCAAAATAACTCAACCAGGTTTATTGGTAAAAATGTACTATTTATCAGCTGTTTGCCAAAAAAGCACTCAAGGACAGTTTAAATAGTTCAATACAACTTTTTTTCCATATTCAATTGAAAATGTTAACTTTAATGACAACTGCAGTCTCAGAAATTTGGGATTCGGGATGTTGTTCTGTGGATCAAGGAAACAAAGTGTAGCTTTTGGGGCCTATGGGTCAGCGGTATGTCAGAAGAAGGAAGAGTGAAGCATATCCTGAAAAGACCACCCTTCAGTACCTACAGTGAAGCACGGCAGTGGCTCGGTGATGCTCTGGTGCTGCTTTGCTTCCTCGTGCACTGGAAACCTGCAGCGTGTAGAGGGCTGGACGGATTCCATCAAGTATCAGGAAATCCTAGAAGAAAACGTCTCATCATCTGTGAAGAAGCTGAAGCTTGGGTTTCATTGGACGTTCCAAAAGGACAAGAAAAAAGTGGTTGCAGCACGCAAGGCCGGGAATATTCCAGAGCTGAATGGGCTAAAATTCCTCAGGAACGCTGCAAGAAGCTGGTGTCTGGCTATGCATCATTTACAGCAGGTCAGAGCAGCTAAAGGGTCTCTACAAAGTACGAGAGACGTTTGTCATTAAGCGTTGAATCATTTTGAGACTGAAGTAGTAAATAAAAGCTTGTAACATCTGTTGAATTGAGCTATTTAAACTGTTTTTGTGTGATTTGGTTATTGCAAACAGCTGATAAATGGTATTTTTTGTCAGTAAACCTAATAAGTATTGGGGGTCGACTGATTTTGCTTCAAACTGTATATTATAGGCAGGTCATGGCAGCAAAAAGGGTCTCTATAAAGTACTAAAAAACGTATCATTACGGGGTTGAATCATTTTTAGACTGCAGTTGTCTGTAAAAGTAGAGTTTTATTATATTTGGTAAAGACACTTGTGAAATCTGTTGAATTGAGCCATTTAAACTGTTCTTGTTTGATTAGGTTATTGCAAAAATCTGATAAAAAGTATATTTTGCCAATAAACCTAAGAAAACACAGTGGGAGCTGAATAATTTTGGTAAGGTATTTCATGGAACTTAGATGTACTTAAGTCTGCAGTGTTGCTTCACATGAACAGTTGGCATGCTTGGTTCATGAGAGAAGGTTGTTGTTTGACTCCTACACATGGAGGCAGGTGATGTAAGGCGAGGGGGCCGTTGGCATGACTTTGCTTGTTTGAATACAGCCTTTCAAATTCAACTTGTATTAGTCTTCTTCTGCTGAGTACAATCATGGCTGTTTCTAGATCTCTGATCATAGTATCCTTGAATTTCCCCTGTCTTGGATTCAAGCCTGCCATATTATAGCCTCCGAACAACAACAGGTTCCCCATCCCATCATCAGTTTGACTCAGAGGGCAGAGTAGGAGGTTCCCCCTCTGAGCGAAGACTTGGCTCACTCTCAGTCCTCAGGTTGCTTTAGCAGCGAGGAAAGTCAGTCCTAATCTTTTGCTCAATGCTGTAATAAATCTGCAGGTTTTTTTTAGTGATAGTAAGACAGCCCTGTGTGATTAAACATATCTATGTAGTGAGTAAAGGAGATAAGCCGTGCCGCTCTCCTGTACTTCACGGCTGAGAAATGATAGCAATAATCCAGGACACTGTAACCTGCGATAAATGGCTGCCAAGGCTTAGCTAATGAATTTCCTCGGTAGGCTGCTGGGATCACACACACTCATTCCTACAAGGTTTGCGCTCTTCCTGCCTTTTTGTAAAAGTCTGAATTAGTAAAATGTTGTGCAGTAGACCAGTGAGACCTTCAGAAATGGCTGCGGCTGAGTGATTGTCCACTAACCAGAAGGTCAAAGTCTTCATGTCGATGTTATCTCTCCGGATGATCAGGTGGCACCCTGCATGGTGGCACCATGAATGTGAGAATGCTGGCTGGTGCTCTAAAGGGCTTTGAGTGGTTTTTAAAACTTTAAAATTGTTATTTGTTCCTCAGTGGTTCTTCTGCAATAGCTCAACTAATTTAAAAAAAAGAAATTATGAAAAATCTAATATATACATATATAAGTTGAATAGAAATTGTTTAATGCTGCAGATAATATGTGATAATTAGTTTGTCAGAAAGGTTTTGTTGTTAAGCAAGATAAATCCCCCCCCCCCATGGAGCCCAGTGGTTGGTGGTGGCTGATGACTCTGCTGAGACGAATGAAATGATGAAGTTGGAGCCTATCCCAGGTGACATTGGGGGAGAGGTACACCATGGACAAGTCACCAGTTCATCACAGGGCCAACACATAGAAAGACACACAACCATTCTCACTCACATTAACACCTATGGCCAATTTAAAGTCACCAATTCACCTATAGTGCATGTTTTTGGACTGTGGGAGGAAGCCAGAGAACCTGGAGGGAACCCACACAGAGACAGAGAGAACACACAAACTCCACACAGAAAAGTCCCAGGTCCTCAGGTGGATTCGAACCCAGGCAACGGTGCCTCCCACTACATCACCGTACCACGGTACCATGGTACCACCCTCATCATTACGTTTTTTTTAGGTAAATGTTGCAGCTACTTTTACTCTACTACTTTTATTTGACAGTTATAGATACTAGATCATCTTTTCAGCATATGCTTCATTCTTCCTCCCTCAGACATACCGCTGATCCATAGTTTGTTTCATCGCACCAGAGAAGAGCATCCCAAAACGTCTGTGTCTTATCTGGATGGTTCTGAGCAACTGGAGTCGACCCTTCTTGTGCTTTTGGGGCAGCGGTGGTGAACGTCTAGGAGTTCAGACATAGAGCCCTGATGTAAATTTAGGCCTTAACAGAAAAAAAAAAACTTTGGGACTCTACTGCTAAAGTAAGCCTATGAAGGTTGGCGGAGAGTTTTAACAACATCTGATTTGCAAATGTGTCTCTTATTAGGGATGATATTCAGAGGGTTGAATCGTTTTGAGGCTGCAGTAGTCAGTAAAAGGAGCCTTTTGTCAGGAATGTAGAAAAAAAACCTTTATCCTTTCCTATTTAACCTGATCTTGAGTGATTTGGTTATAGTAAGCAGCTGATAAATAATATATTTAGTCAATAAAACTAATACATAATGAGGGTTGAACAATTTTCCTCTTAAGTGTTTATCAGTCAGTTATTTTCCTGCTGAAAGAGGAGCTTACTTTAACTTTCTGACACATTAATGTTGCTGAAAATACTTCTCTTACACTTGTTTGGACTATAGGACTCTGTAGTATTCTAACGCATTCTTTCACCACTGATGGAACGTGAAATAAAAAAACATGAGCCCTCGCTGCACACTGCTCTCTCTTATCTCCTCGCATGTGCTGGAAAGTGGGAGGAGGCAATCGCACAATCGCGAGCATTTTCCAGGCGAAGCCGGGCGCGATGGGAGGAGAGCGCTCAGTGCTGCAGCTGGACGGCGGAGCGGCTCGTGCTGTGCAGGGCATGACGAGACGCCGCTCGTGACAGCGGTGTTGGCGTAATAATGAACGCCTTCAGTGAGTGCTGGGATGGATGAGGAAGGTGTACAGTCAGCGCGGGGTGGAATAACAGTGTGCCGTTGTGCTGTTGCGATGGTGTCACCTCTGCGCGCTTTCCCCTCTGCTCTCCGGACAGGGGACTCTGGCAGAGAAGTGACACACCGGCGTCGGAATTTACACAGTTATCAGTCGCGCATTAGACGTGCGAGGGAGTAGAGGCACCGTCATGGAGAAACAGAGCAGAGTCAATGAGGAAATGCAGACATCGAAGGAGGAGAAGCGCAAAGAGAGGAAGAGCAAACCTGGGAAGCTTTTCCGAAAGAAATCCTTCAAGTCTGTGGGGAGCTTTATGAACAGAATCATTAAAACTTTAGGCACTTTCACCCACTTTGGAGACGCTGACGCGCGTGACGCAGAGGACGACGATGGGGGGTTTCGGAATGGCGCACCTTGCACCCTCAGCGCCAGCTCGGGGGTCATCAGAGAGGATGTACATGTTTGTTGGGACCGCTCGGTGAAAAACGCCTCGAGCACGTCCTCTTCTCTGTGCACCAGCAGACAGAAACTCCTTTACCAATACGGAGACAAAATCCCAGGGGTGTTGGGGCTGAAAAACCACGGGAACACCTGCTTCATGAACGCCGTGGTCCAGTGTTTGAGCAACACGGACCTGCTCGCGGAGTACCTTGGGTTGGAGCGGTACAAGCTGGACCTGAGTCAAACCAGAATCAACGGGGTGGTGAGAGATGAGACACGGCTGGCCAAGGGAGAAGTCACGGAGCAGTTGGCATCCCTTGTGAGGGCTCTGTGGACTCTGGAGTACACTCCACAGCTGTCTGTGGACTTTAAGGTACACAGTCTACAGGTGGATGTGAGCCGAACAGCAGAGAGCAGGTTCAGGGATGAAAAATGTGGTGTCTGCGGTTTTCATTAAGTAAACGTTGATAGATCGTTGGCATCTTAAGTGCTTTTTTTTATTTTTTATGTCTGCTGCTTATTCAAATATCACATGTGCATACAATTGGCCCATCAACAAACACCACTCCTATGAAGTCACCTATCATTTGGTAGCCAAAGAGGAGTATCTGCAAAAATGCCAAACTGAGAAAAACAAGTTTATGATGGGGTTTCCCCCCCCCAATAAGAGTAAACATCAAAAATAGATGAAAACCCCAACATCTCCAGAAGATGCAGCAGTAGAACAACATCACTCTTACAGATCCAAGAGAAGATGCTGCACTTTCATTTGCAGGGAAAAAAGTGAATTTTGAAACAAATTGCAGATACTGCACTTTGCCTTTGTAGGGCAGCAGTACCAACAGTATAGAAACCGTGGGAACAAGCGAACTGTTCTTTGCCTTTTGTCTCGGCTGTTTACTTTCCAGGTGATAATGAAGCTGCAGGGTCATTAAACCACCAGTAGACCATATATTATATGATAATAACACTGTTATATGCACTTAGACGTGTTTCTCTCGCGATGCAATATCTGCTGGTACAGGTGGGAGATGATTTACTGCAACCCTTTGCTTTTAACAATCTTCCACCCCTGAGGGTCAGGGGTTGTGACAGACCCCTATCAGGAGAACCTCAGGCTTTCCTATTCTGCCCATGCTGAAGATAGGAAGGGGGGGGGGATAACCGTACTTTATCTGCTTGCAGTTCTTTGCTCTGGATTTCTTTGAGCCATAGTTCAAGGCAAGAAGTAGATAATATGGAGCAGTGAACAAAGACTCTCCACAACGGGTCTATTATTGGAAATGCTAATTACTCTGCAAGAAAAAGGGTTCAAGTATCTCTACTAAAATATCTTGACCCTGCTGCACAGGGATGTATTTCCTCAAACTACGTTTTAACTAGAAGGGCACTCCTGAGCTTATACCCCACCACGGCTGCAGTGTACCCAGCAAACACTACAGGGTCTAAACTGCTATTATCTGATTGTATCTGTGTAATTACATGTCAGTGTACCTAAACCAAGTATAAATATACGTTATCTGAATCTATAATAAGGCACACAAAGTTTTGTTTCTCACGTACCAATTCATACATGAACAAAACAAGAGCAGTCTCGTAAAAGGAAGAGTTAATAAAACCTTAAATATGAGGGCAAGATAAGACACAATGCAGGAATGAAGACAAAATGTGACAATTTTATAGGCATTAGAGTGACAAACACATTTACTAGTATTTCACAGTTTAAGTTTTTACCAAAATGTACACAAACTAATATTTTATCTAGTATTTATAGAAAGTGGGAAAAAAAAGTCTTGTATCATTACCTTGAGCCTTAAAATCTAATTCAAGGGCCATGGCTCTTCAAAATTTAACTGTAATATGCTCCAAAGTTTTTTAGATATTCTGCTAACTAACTTAAAACTGTGACGAATACAGAATAACCTCATTGCCAGAGGTATTGAAAAAACCCTAAGTTTAGCTGAGAGCCAGTAATTTCTTTTTCCTTCATATGAATCACAGTGTTGAGACTCCAGATCACTCATTATCTCTCTTTTTGTTTGGTTTCTAAAAGATGTACTCGCCCTGTGAACCTGAAGCCTTACTGCAAATAATTCCCCGGTTCCTTTCACTCTCCTCGTATCTCATATCTGCAGGTCAACAGTCAGAGGGAATGTGGAAACATTTTGCCAAGTTTAAAAGAGAAAACACCAAACAGTCCATCTCTGTTATGTGATGATATCTTTCCTGTGTTAAAGCACACAGACATACACACACACATTCACATTCTCTTGACTCTGGTTTGTGACTGTAGGAGGTCCAGAGTTCATGCAGCTTAGGCCTTCTGAAATTGCCTGTTGAGTAATACAGCTGCCTGAAGGGCGGCATTATTAAGTAATCAGATAGCTGCAAGGCTTGTGTCTGAGAGGCAAAAGTAACTCCCAGTTGCAGGAACTCCAGACAGACCAAACTATGTCTAAACAGCCGTCCAAAAAAGGATTGGCCTGTATTTAAATGCTCAATTAATCGATTGTTTTTGTACGTTGATTGTCTGTCGCCGCAGACCTCTGAAAGTCTGCCGTTCTCTCAGAAGGGCGATGGAAAGGTTCAGCTAAAGCAGCCAGATTAAAAGGATTCTAAATGACTACCTATGGTGCTCATCTTCACATCACAGGACTCCTGATAAGACATAATAAAAGGGCAAGTGCTGAATAGGATCTCTTTTTTGACAATTAGCTTTTCTACAGGATGCAAACTGTGCGGCATTTCATTTCTCATCTGTACGTCTAGAATCGTCCTTGTTATGAAGTTCTGGAAGTCAATGAATCAGCAGTGGGTTCCTTCTTTGAGTCCCAGTCAGAGGAAAAAACAAAACAACAAAGTCCTGGCAAATATCGGGCGAATACCAGGCGAATACGTGGCGAGTACCAGGCAAGTACCAGGCGGATACCTGGCAAATACCAGGCGAATACCTGGCGAGTACCATGCGAATACCAGGCAAATACCTAGCAGTCTGCCGGGTTCCAGTACCGACTGGCGGTTCGGTCAAGTCATAGAGGTGGACAGAGAGAGGCAGCTTTTTTAAACGTTCACCTAAACAAGATTAGGTAACTCTGTTGCTTTGGGATATTTTACATTCCCAGCATGTTCTGAGCTTCTCCTCTCACAGATGGGCCTCAGACGTTGCAGTTGAAGGGGGTGGGTTTCGTCCACCTGGGAGCAGATGTGTGTTTTTGATCTGGACAGCTCTTTGTGTTTCCTGCATCCCCCCTGGCAGGATGGTGTGTTTGCCTAGAGAGGCCTGGACGGGGACACAGGCTGAAACTCAAACAGTTACTCAGACAATTTATCAGTTTCCATAACATGAGAGAAAGATGGGGGTTAGGGTTGAGCGGACCTGATGGCTGAACAGGTATGTCATCCTCCCCTCATATTGATGGGTCTATTTAGAAGCTAGATGTGTTGTGCTCACAGGCATGTGTCAATATTTGTCTTGTCCATGCTGATCGTTAATGATTATCTATGTCGCTGGTTGCCGTACGTCTGACTGCTCACTGCATATACAGTAGAGCAGCAGTTCCCAACAAGGGATACACGTACCCCACAGTGTAATCCCACAATGCCTTGCGAAGGGACTTTCCGCCAGAAAAATGAAAGGAGGCGAACTCTGCATGGCGTTGCACTTTTTTTTTTCAGAAATGCATGCCTGCATTTAAACTAAAATCCAGCATCTAGAACCCGATACCACATAATATATTTATTAGAAACAAGAGCCTGCACAAGTAGCCAATATCCATAAATGGCAAGGGATTTGTGTAGCTTCAGGCTAATCAGTAACATAACATCCATACTTTAAGGTATCCAGCTGTAAAAAAAAAGTAAAAGATAAATGATTGAAATATCTAGTGTGAGATAAAAGTAAACGTTAATGATTCAGAGATCAAATAAAGCATTTAAACAGTTGAATAGTGAGCTGTAAAGAAATAGATAAATGGTTGAAATATTTACAGTAGCTAAATGATGTGTAATAGACGAGGGGTGTTTTCTTTTTGTCTTTCAGTTGGATGATTACACACATTAGGGACTGGCCACTGGCCATTATGCCACACAGACTAATAAAAAACATGGCATTTTCCTCAACCTCAATTATATCACCTTCAAATTGCCACCTTCAAAAGGCTGGTGGTAATTACTGTTATTACCTTGCTGCACAACAGCTTTAGGCCAGTGTGTGTCCACGGTTCTCATGGTTTCTGCAAAGCAGCCCCGAATGTTTCACAGACCAAACGTCTGATTTAGAAACATTTGTTGTAAAGTCAGGTTTGACAGTTGGGTCATGCTGCGTCGGCAGTATGGGTGTTTTCTGACAGAATTTGAACTCTGCTGTGAAAATGTATTCACATCATCTGGGGAATAGGTATGTTTAAAGGTTGTGGATGTTTTATTCTAGGGCAAACTTGAGACTGCCCTGTGTCAGAGGTCTGCCATTCAAGAGTCTCAGTGCCATCTTGATGTAATAAAACATTCTCTGTCCAGTCTTATTGGCTAAAACAGCAGCTCTACAACTGTTAACTTGTATTTTAAGCATTTAAGGATCCGGTGTGGGACGACATCATCACTTTCTGACTTTGAGGTGTATGAGAAAAAGGAAGCTTTGCGTTCACTTTCAACTCAAGATCAAAAGAGGAGATTAGAGAACTTTATTGCTCTGCAGAGTCTCCAGCAGTTTTTTCTCTGTTTATGAATTTTTATGTTCACTTTTTGCCCTCTTTGAAGATTCATTCCACTTCCACTGAGCTAATACTCATTCTGAACTTGTTTTTTTAATGTTTTGATGACTTGACTTTCTCTGCTCTGGTTTGTTTCTATTGTGTGGCGCCAAGCTGCTCCAGGACCCCTCAGTGCTAGTTGTTAAGGAGCAAAGTGTTTTAATTCAGTATCTCTGCCTGTACTTTGGAGGATTGAACCAGCAGCTCTTCAGTGACACATCTCTAACTTCCTCATCACATTATGGTGTCATATCTATAAGAGGCATATTAGTGGATTATGAAGCCATGATTACAGTCTGCTGTTCCCTCTGCTATAATCTCTCATCACTGCTTTGCTTCTCCAGCCTGCCAGCTGCGTTTCATGCAGTTAATTCCTGCCTAATTGAGCTCGGTGCCATTCACATCGGAAGTCACATTGTACCGTGTGTGAGCTTAAGTAGTCTTCAACCTACTTTTAAGAGGAACATTATTCACACCTCTTTTTTTGATGTCAAAGAATCTTGGAATTTGGAGAAGAAAGAAGAAAAGGCGATAGTTTTAGATAACGAAACTGTCAGCCATATTTTACAAATCTGAAATGAGCGCTTCAGTCAAAACATGGGCCAGATGGAGAGGAGGAGAGTGTGAAGAGCATCAGTGCAAATTTGCAAATCTTGGATTGCTCTGATAAGCACTTTGTGGCGCAGGCAGGGGTAGGAGTTGTCCAACCAAAATAGCCCAGCTGTCATACCCAGCAAACAAATAATGCTTGAGATTCACATGCTTTTGTGTGAGAAATATTTAGAAAGGATGTCTTAGCCAGGCAGTTTAATTTGGCTCCTCCAGGTAGCCACTATGGCTTTTATTCTAACAAGCTGCCAGATGATAAAATCCAATCAAACCACCGCTGTTTTTGTTTTTCTGTCAAATCCAATTTGGGATTATCTGGATAGGATTGATATATTCATGGATTTCTCTGTGCAGTGGCTGCAACATCATAAGTAAACAGCACTTTGTCACTCTCCTTGCTTAAGAATTACATCGAATTAAACCAAGAAATAATTATACAGCTGTACACAAATGACTATCATGTGTTCGTTTCCCCCTCTCCAGACTATAGTGTCCAAGTACGGATCACAGTTTCGTGGTAATTCCCAACACGACGCCCTGGAGTTCCTCCTGTGGCTGCTGGACCATGTCCATGAAGATGTCAATCTGGCCTCCCACAATAACAACAACAAGGCCAAAGCTCCTGGAAAGGTAAGAATAAAGCGGGGTGTTGGGTCATATAGCAGCCGTCAACATGATGAGTCTGATTCTCACCAGAAAGAGCTCAGTGTCGCTGATCAGGAAACATTTATAATAAAAGGTTCAAACTGCCTGCTTAACTGATGCATCGCCCATTATTATTAAATACACGAATGCATTATATATCAGGAATGCCTGTGGCTTGATGAATAGTGAAACCATTATTAGTTCATATGATTGCATCTAATGGATCATCACTTTATGAATGTTAACTCACACTCATGAAATCATATTACTTTAAAACAGCTTGGAATCTCAGATGACATTCATTCATATGACATTCACATTCATATGACATTCACATTCAGATCATCATATTCACAAGGACAATATGTACGCAGCAATGTAGTAAATGTAACATGCACATCTCTCCTCCAGTGTTTTATAATACTTATGTCAGTGTGGTTTATCACCATCTCACTGATGACGTCCAGACGTATTTCACAGACGGCATCGTCATAGTTACCTCTCCAGAGGTTACCTCCAATTTGCAGGATTCATTCTGCAGTGCGTGTTCTCCAGACCAGTTTGCCGTCTGTGTGATTGGTGTCCAATGCTTTGCCTGCGGACAAGGGGAGTACAAGTGTGGCAATTTGGCGTTTGCTTTCCTCTCAGCATTTCGTCTGCATCCTGATACTCCTTCAGTGGAACTTTGAACTGCTCTGCTGTGAGCCATTAAGTCAGAATATTCATGTATTATTAAATACATGTTTTTGCCTTTCAAATAGACATCCGTCTTTTTTATGGCTTTATCAGTGGGATAATAACCAGTGGCATAATTTATGAGAAGTGCAACACTTGCCATTAGTGAGTCGTTGAAGGTAAATCAAATCAAACGCAGTGCCCTTTTTTTTTTTCTCTTTTTTTCCTTCCGTTGTTTCATCATTGTGGGATCAGGAGATCTCGAGATCAGGAGCTGTTACACTCACAACACTATACTTTGGATAATTTAAGATAAACATCTCTTTTTCTCTAATTTAAGATAAAAAAAATCTAATTTTCTCTAAAATTAAAAGGAAAGGAAAGGAATGGAATGGAAAATGAGTGGATATACTCATATTTGATTGGTTGGTTTATTTAAACATCCTACATAATATGGTGCCCAGCCAATATCAGCGTATAAGACTCGACACATCAACAACACAATAACAGCCACATAACCAGGGTTTAAAGTGTGTCACAACGGTCCGGGGCAGCATTCCAGTACCTTTGATAAATCAGTAAATACATCTAATTGGCGCCTTCATTCTTAATAATGTCTAAACTGTCAAGGTTCAACAAAATACTGGACCCAAATGCAGACAACACAGGGGACAGAGTGCAGTTCAAGGATTTAATAAACAGGTAAACAGTCCAGGTTCAAAAAGCATGAAAGGCAGAAGCACAATCCATGGAACAGGCAAAAGTTTTTTTAAAAATATGAAAACTTACCGAATACAACACTGGGAACACTGGGAACACTAAGAGAATGGCTGGAACGTGTGAAAACATCACACGAGGAAATGACAAACAGGTGGTACAGGGAGGAGGAGACAATCAGCAACAGGTGGAGACAATCAGACAATCACACACTGGAGGGAAACTATTAAGGGGGAAGAGACAAGGAGGATACAATGATAAACTGACATGAGACGGGGCCTAAAAAAGACTCAGAGGGAAACAAACCAGAACTGAAAACAGAAGAAACAAAAGGTCAAAACAGATCACAAGAAAAGACAACAGGAAGTGTAAAGCGAAACACATGGCATGGAATAAAGCTTACACAATAAAAGGGGAAACAGTGGCACAAAATCATGAAATGAACCTTTCAAAATTAGAGGAACCAAACACTATCAGATCATGACATAAACCTGTAGATGTTTCTGCTAGATTTCAGTTTACCAGAAACAGGGGCTGCCACATATAATACAAAGGTTATACTAGTCAGGAAGTAATCTGGTGTAATGGTTACGATGGTTGGTGCTCATGCGGACAACCCGAGTTCGATTCTCGCTAACGCTTTTTCTATATATTTAATAATCTAATGAATTTTGACACTTTTAGGGTTATAAGGCTTTATCTTACGATGATGCCTGGAATCTCTGTCTGTCTGTCTGTAATTCGCCTTCTTCAAGAACCGTCCATCTGATCCACTTCAGACTTGGCACGCGAGTTGCTGGAGGCCAAAGGAAGTGCAGCGTCGACTTTGGTGCAATTTGGATATGCGACACACTAACTAGTAATACATTTAGAATTAACAGGCCAACAGAGCTCTCTGCAGAAGTCAACTTCTTAAGTAAAAATACTGCAGACTGAGTCCAGCATGTCCTCACCTACATACACAGCTGGTCTTATGCATGCAGCTTATAGACTGCAGGTCACTTTTGCTGCTGGATGCAGGATATAACATTATAACATTAACACAAGGAGGCTGCAACCAGCCGGGCAAGTAAACAGTGCATTCGGAACAGGCATGTTTCGAACTCGCACTGCTGTAGTGGTTATAATTAGGGGTAAAATATTATTTCATTAAATTTTCCCTGGATCTAGTCTGGCTGTTACCACTAAGATGGAATCTAGGGTTACCCCACCTGTCAAATCCCACTTTTACCCTTACACATAACATATTGTAATATACAGTTCTACACATTTCAAGACATTCAACTTCAGTATAATAAAACATCTTATCAGGTTGGACACAGTGTTGGCATGCATTTTCTATAAACCTCGCCAAGACAAAGATCTCCTCCTTAAAGAGTCGTAACACAGTTAACAAAATTTCACCTCCAGACAGCCAAAACAATTAAGTCAAGACTGTTGAGCTGAAATTTGTCAAACATATAGAGAGCCTCCCTTTTTCTACGGCAGCTGATTCTCAGTCCTTCCATGAGCATGTGAGTGATTAAATGAGACAGTGAGATAAATGATAGTGATGATAGTGAAACCTGTCTTCACCCTTCATCCTCTGTGTGTGTCCAGCTCCCTCAATGAAAATCTCACTCACACCTCCTCCATGTTTCTTACTTCTCTGTTGAATCCTCTGATATCATGAACTAAGCTTCCATCTCCTTGTGAGCTGACCTTTTTCGTGGGGGTCTGGATTGTTTCTTCTGAGTGGCTCCACAGAGGACATGCCAAGAGGTTAGGACTGGATAGCTGCTGATAAGGTCTGTCGCGATGAGTCAGCGGCACCCCGGGGAAAATGTCGCTGCACCTAAACCTTTAAGAAAAGTTGACTTAATCCTGGATCCTGTTATATGATGGCCTCAGCATCATGTTTAAATTCAGAGGGTTCTCCTTTCTGCCTCCCCTTTAGCATTCCTCCCAGTGAGAATAAGAGATAGTGAATTTTAACTTCAAACAAAATCCTGCTGATTGGATGAAAGGCAACCTCCTAAAACTGTTTCATGTCTAGCAGCCAATAGAGTAGTAGCTAAAACAGAACAGAGTGAATGATATCAGGCAGTGTATCAAAAGCTGATGTTTAGTAGATCAGGAGGTTAAAGTAGGCCAGAAATTATCCGGAACAGCGTTCCGGTACCTCCAATTAATTAATAAATTTGATTTGGACCCGGCGCTATGGGCGGCCCTCCTAGGAGAAATCAGCATCCACTCTGTTTTCATGCACGGGCCAAATCAGAATCAGAATCAGAACCAGAATCAGCTTTATTGCCCAAGTATGTGAACACATACAAGGAATTTGACTCTGGTTTTTGCATTGCAGTCAAGATACTGGACAATAAACAAAGAAAAATATACAGGACAGTAAAATATATATATACAGTGTGCAGAGTTGTATTAAAGTGGCAGTGCAGGATGGTATGTACATTCTACAGGGGTTACTGGTACTAAATCACTGATTGTGTGTCCATCAGAGTGACAGCCTGTGGGAAGAAACTGTTTTTGTGTGGTTGTTTTGGCGTGCAGTGCTCTGTAGCGCCTACAGGACGGGAGGAGATCTAACAGTTTGTGTCCGGGGTGAGATGGATCTGCAGCGATGTTTCCTGCCCTTTTCCTGGTTCCAGACATGTACAAGTCCTGAATGGAGGGCAGGTTGGCACTGATGATCTTTATTACAGTCCTGATGGTCCGTTGCAGTCTGTTCCTGTCTTGTTTGGGGGCCGACCCAAACCAGACAGTGATTGATGAGCAGAGAACAGACTGGATGGTTGCAGAGTAGAACTGTGTTAGCATCTCCTTAGTCAGCCAGTGTGGGAGGAACTACCACATTCTAAACCAAAAACTTTATTAACTTTACTGTTATGTAGTGTCGTGTTACCAGATTGACTTCACACATCAGTGTGAAACCTATGGATTAGACCACAGCAACTAGTTGGAACAAATTTGCTCTCTTCATGTAGGGTCGCCAAATTCAGAAATTTGCTAGTCGTTTTTTGTGTAACCCTGCTAACCAACAAACAGACGGCGGTGAAAAGATAATCTCATTGGCTCAAGTAATTATTGCTACTTTAGCTGTGATATATTGGGTTGGACTGAGTCTTAAAGGTTGGTAGGCGCTACATCCTGTAATGCTGCTAACAAACAAACAAACAGAAGTGAAAACGTAACATCCTTGTCAGAGGTAGCAATTGGTTTTATTTGTTGTTTACTTTTACAATTGTGGCAAATTTTAAAATCTATAGAAATGATGTCATGTAGGTGGACATGAATTTAAATATCAGGGAACAACACTATTAGTGATCATTTTGTATGTACTGCAGGACTAAGGGACCAAAACTTGATTGAACATGTATTCATTTTAATATGTTTGAAATCATTTTAGCATCTTAGCTATACAGTCACATGTCTTTAGTGTCAGTACTGCTGTCAGTGAGTGCATCAGCTCTGATATCAGTCTGCCATTATAAAGTCATATTTTTTTAGTATGTAATAATATATCAATTGCATGTTTTCACTGGACCTAGTCTGGTTTTTGCTGCTGTTGCTCGTGTTACCCCACCTGCCCAATCCCACCTGTAACCTCTGTGTAGGTCCAATTCTAAAATTAAAGCAATGACCATTTGTTTTTTTAGCACCAGTGGAGGAAGGATGGAGGCAAGGCCGATGGGATTTTGGAGGAAGAGTGTCAGATATTTCAGATTATCAGGCCACATAGTTGAAACGGTTGGAGCCGACACACTAATGATGTACCTTGTAGCACGTTGTAGCTTTTTAAGCAGACAAAAGATGCCCAGAATAATCTGGTACACATTAAACTGCAATATTAGCCTCCACACACATATTGTTAATGATTAGACCAATACCTTCTTAATCTTTAGCCATTTTGTTGGACCTCTGCAAACCTCTGACATGTTTAATGAGGGAATCTTTTAGAATAATACAGGAGTGAGATCGTGTGAAGAGGACAGCACCACTATGGCCACTGCCCTGAGGAGAAAATCTCTTGTGAAAATTGTCTCTTATGTTTGTCCAGGCTTCGCGCCATCAGCCAGTGTGGGAGGGCGCTTTGCAAACAGCAAGGATTGTTGTGGATTTCAATTTTATCAGTGAGGAAACATGCAGCCAGATACAGTGGGTCTCTGCTCAGTACCAGGAACAGGAGGGATATAAATCCAATCATTTTTATTTGAGTCTAGTCCTTGCTTTATTCTCCACTTTGTCCCTTTCGTAGCTCTGACATACACTCTGTAAGAATGTACAGGAAAGCTGTGGTATGCAGTCTGCTATCACTGCTCCACCCACAAAGGAGCTTTGTGAGGGGCAGAGAGGGCCTCACTGAGGGCAGGAGAAGGGCAGCAGCAACAGAAGTGTCAACATCACATCCCTCTCAATCTTTTAAGAACCATTCAGGATCATTTTAGGTCTGTAATGGCTTATGCGCTTGTTTGTTTATTGGTTCACCGCTGTGTTAATCTCCACCCTGACAGAGCTGCGGTGGTGCTGACTGGCTGGCAGAGTCAACCAGGGTCACAGTGAGGCTGATGGGAGATGTTAGCCCCCGATTACCAGTCCACACACGCTCCAACTCACACTCAGTCAGTCGGCAAGCTCCATCCTCCTCTGCTGCTAATTCAGGGGCCTGTGGGTGTATGCTAATTGTTTTTAAGCATGTGTGGGTGGTTACCACTTAGCGCAGGAGAGCCAGAGCCCAAACAAAAAGTTTGGACCCCACTCCCCCTCACGCCCTCTCTCCATTCACACCGTCCTCGGGTCGGCTACGTCCTCGCAAGCACTCAGTGTCAGAGTAGCAGGCGCTGAAGATTTTGTTTATGTAATGGAGTGTGACACATGACAAACCTGCACACACACACACACACACACACACACACACACACACACACACACACACACACACACACACACACACACACACACACACACACACACTTTTCACACATTTTAACATTTACCATTGGCACCACAAGGCTTTGACTCATGTAGCATACATTCTCTGCTGGTTTGTTGACCATTTATCGCTCAGGAAACAAGTGCGAAGCAATCTCTCTCTCCCTCTCTCTCTCTCCCTCTCTCTCTCTCTCTCTGTCTCTCTCTATGAATGTGGCTCTTTGTAAGCAGCGGGAAGAAAGAGACACTTGTTGTGCAGCTCTAGTGCGGAGACGGAGAGGTGAGACGGAGTCGTCTGCAGTAGTGTGGCGATGGTTGGGAGAACATTAAGCAGCAGTGACAGCCGGAGAGATGGGGAAACAGAGAAAGAAATGACCTCTTTAATGCTACATGACAAAAATTGCTGCACAGGTTGTGGATTTTTTTTTTGTGTTTACAAATGTGTCTGGTCAAGTAAAGGCGTTGTCTTTGTAACAAGGTCAGAGATTACCAAAAGACATGACATGAACCTTTTATCATTGTCAGTGAAAGTCTCACTTTTTAAAGTCTCACCTACAGACAGTAGAAGAAAGACACTCTATGTTAAGTTTTAGGATTCAAAATGTAAGCATTTTCCCTCATAGATTGTTAAATGCATCTGCTCTGTAATTGTTGTTCAAGTAAACTCATTTAAATTTTGATAAAAGAAAAGAAAAAGGCTTTACTTATAATTTTGGTACTCCAACACACTTCTGTCAGCATACGACGGATACACAGACACTTATTAAATAGGAAATAACTAAATACGTGTTATATGTTATTGTTTTGCTGTATAACTGGAGGACATAAACTAGATGAGGCTGAACATACTGGGTAGGGCAGTACATAACGTTCTACTCTATTATTCTTCTCTCAACAAAAGGAGATGTCACTTTAAATCGATATATAAACCAGTAAACGTGAAATACCAACATCAGACTTTGTACAGTTGTTTTGGAAGAGAGGAAATACACCTTATGCAGCTACATGATCAGGATGAGTGCTGTTGGCTCACTGTAGCCTAATGTTAGTCCAGCCTCTGGAAATACCTGGACGGATGTCTGGGGAAATGCACAAAAACTGTCGTGTCAGCATTATCATTACATGGTCTCTGCTCTGCCAATGACTGAGCGAGTGGCTGTTCGCTTAGCCTATTGAAGGTGGTAGTTTGGTATTAGCTTGAACCTCTTGATAGCTAGCAACCCTGGACTACTGTCAGATAACGACTTCATAGGATTTCCACAGTTTTAAAAGTTAGAGGGCGCAACGTCCCAGTGACCCGTTTGGAGAAACCCTTGGTGTAGCCACATTGTGTGCAGTAAGGAGGGATTGTTTTTAATCTATAGCGGGCAGTGGACCATGTTGTTAAATAGACAGAGGCACCAACTAGTGACCACCAACCAGTACTACACCTAAAGTAGTTGATAAAGGGTAATATTATTATTATTATTTATTTGATTATTAATGGTGATAATCCAATAATTGATTAATCGTGGACATCCCAGACTCAGATGGTATAAAGACTCAGCAGGTTTCAGAGCCAGTATGTCTGTGCTGTATGTTCTTCTAAGCCGGGTCCTTCACCTCCTACACATTTACATCACAACAGTCCCAAAGTGGCCCCTCTTTATTTATTGCCTGTGCTCTACTTCCCTTCCTCTTTCTGCAGATTTGGTTTGTACTGAGTGGGCAGTTAACTAAAATTAGACATTACACCCAGACAGTGACCCAGACATCGTGCAAAGGTTTCATACTTCTTTTCACTTCTTCTAGCAGTACAAGCCCGTAAACGAGCCCCTAAACCTGCTGCAGTGCAGTGCCTGTGTGTGGCCATTGCCGTTCCCCTCTCTTGTCCGGGGTGGGTGTCGGTTCTGTTGTGATTCTGGTGTGTTTTCTGCTGTGTGTGTGTTTCCTCTCCACTCTGCCTTTCATTCTGTCTGCCCTGCCAAGCTGAAATGACTTCCTGTGGCTCAGAGCCACCCAGCTGGAAAAGCAGCTTGGAGGGAAGGGTCCGAATATGACCACTCTGTGTCAGAGGTCCTCCGTCACCTCCGATCCAGATCAGCGTTGATTGGCCGGAGGCCTTAGGCTCAAAACAAATGCTGACGTGAGAGTTGTCTGTGGGTAGACATGAGTCTTAAATCAACTTAATGCGTTCATCTAAATGTTGTGAGCATGTCTCTGCCAGTCATGGAGGTTGGATTTGCTGGTTTCTGAAAAAAAGGAGCTGGTTTTGTTGGCTAGAGTTGCTCACTGTGGTACAGAAATAATGAAGCTGCAACTATCTGACTGCTCCAGACAACACAATACATCACTGCTGGTTTAAAGTACATAGTTAAAGGATAATTCTATAAATGGCACTCATGCTCTGTAGGGAAAACATCTTCTCATTAAGTTGTGGAGAGGCTTGAAATAAAATAAAAAACAAATTACCATTTGTTTTTGTGGGACTTGACTTGTCAGACAGGCTACATGGATCTGATTACTTTAAAGTTAAGCATTTAGCAGTTAAAAGTATCTGGAGCATGCAAAGCCTAAGGAGTCATTGGTTTAACGCTCAGATTTGTATTCTAACGTGCTTTGCCTTAGAAGAATGAAGCTCTTCAACTTATTTTGGAGAGAAAATTAGTTAAATCAACAGACGGATTCTTTATTTAATATAAAGAAATTCCCTCACAAACAACTATTCCTAACCCCGGCTGGCTCTGATTGGCACACAGCACCAAATCCAACTATATAAATGATACAGATTTGCTGAGTGGAGGCTTTCCAGACAGTGTGTCAATTCAATCGGCTGCCGACTGAAGTGATTTAAACAGTTGTTGATAGATATAATTTCAGCGGGGAGGCGTGCTTGTCATGCCAAGTCCAGTTTTAATGTGTTATATTGAGTTAAATTGAATCTGCCTGCGGAGATTAATAGATTTTTCAAAAAGCAATAATTATTAATTCAGCCTCACTAACAAATAGCAGTTCAGAGAAAGAGCTCCAATTAAATACATATAGCAAAGTTTCTATTTTTGCAATATTAAAGTTTTAATCCTGAACAAAGGCCATTTATTATCTCCAGGCATAATCCGGGAGGGTATCATGCATTTAATCATGTGTATCCGTGTGTCTATCTGTCCTCAGCTAATCACACATGGCACTGGTTTAATGGCCCAGGGAGCACAGAGTTCAATGCATGTACTGAAACCATCTCACATGATGCGACTCAGCCGATCAAATCTGTGCATTCCGATAAGCGTTGTCTCTCAAGTCCGAGAGTGAGACCGATACAGGCACACAAAGGAGAGACGAGATGAGAGGAAACAGTCAGAGAAGTGAGTGAGTCACAGAAAAAATTAGGTGTTAGAGTTGTACAATAGTTAACATGTGTTGAGATTGTTACCTTCACCAAGGAAGTGATGTTTTCATGTCCCTTTGTTGTTTTATCAGCAGGATTACACAAAAACTACCAGACAGATTTCATAAATCAGCTACTGTTGAATGTGCCCAAAACGAGGCTTAAACCCCGGGGCGATCGAGCCTCTGCAGTAGCTGCCCCTCACCTGTGGAACAGCTTACCACTTCAAATTAGATCTGCCCCCACTCTGGAACGTTTTAAATCATTTTTAAAGACCCGTCTCTTCTCTTTGGCCTTCCCTTCGAGATGAGAATATTATCATCCCAACAGGTTTTACTGTTATTATTATTATGATGTATTGTTGTTTTATTGTTGCACTGTTTACTTTGTGAGGCACTTTGCTCAACCTTGGTTGTTTTTAACCTTGCTATATAAATAAAGTTTGACTTGACTTGACTTGATAAATATATGCTCATTCTGAATTTGACGTCTGTAATATGTTCCTAAAAGGTTGGTTGGTCGTTCACTTTATAGCCCCGTTGGCTCCGTGTAGTACTGTCTCGCCTCTCGCCTCTTTTACTTTTCCATTAGGTACTTTTTTAGTACCTCCTCCGTTGCGGTTCCAAGCAGGTACTAAAAGGTCACATGAAGTGTTACAGACCACTGATTGGTCAATGCCCGGCATGCAGGGAATATCCTGCACAGCACAAATCAATGGCTGCCACATTCAAAACAGCCAAGTTACCTTAGCGACCGTAACTTATTTTTATTGCGGCTGCTGTATTGAGGAGGTGCAGATGTTCAGCTGATGAGAGGATCATGAGAGGTGGATGGGAGGTGTGTGTAACGCTGGGAAGAGAGGACACTAAATGTTGAAGTTTTAAAGTTGAATTCTGTCCCATCCGTGTTTGATATACGACTTCAGTTGCTCCACACTCCAAGGTCTCTGTTGTCGTATTTGGTGCTTCATGATGCTCCATACATTTTCAATGGGGACAGGTCTGTACTGCAGACAGACCAGGCTAGTACCAAGACTCTTTCTCTCTGAAGTCCCGCTGCTATAAGGTGGCAGAATGTGAATGACTGAGCCTTTCGATGTCCCTTTCATAGTCAATCATGATCCTATCACCTCTTTACCTGTGGAATGATCCAATCAGATGTTTTTGAGCATTATACAACTTTTCCTGTCTTTTGTTGCCCATGTCCCAACCTTTTTTTGAGTCAGGGTTGTAGTTGCTATTTGTGATGCCCGTTAAAACTCCACCTACCTGACAAGCACCAGCAGCTCCTGTTTGTCGCTGCTGATTAATGTTTGTCGTCATTTTACCCTCATGTGTGTCGCCACAGTCATCAGCGGCAGCCGCAGAAGCAGCAGGGTAATAACAAACCTCATCAGCTCAGGAGGCCGACCCACCTTCATTCAAATTAATTTCCACCTCAGTCTCTCCTGCTGCTCTCTTAGATGTGGGATAAATCTTCGACAGAGACGTCTCGCTAGCTCATAGTCACCAGTAACATTTGGAGTGGATTGGAGTTTTGTCCCTACCTTGATTTTTTGCTCAGAAGACTATTTAAATAGTCTGTGGCATAAAAATAGCATCAGTGAACAGTGATTGGCTCCACTGGACCTACTGGACCTACTCAATTTCTATATGCAATTGGCTTGGCCCACCGCTGGAATCAGCTCAGAGGACATTCTGGCACATACCATGATAACCATGTTAGTATAAGGCCCTATTTACAGGACAACAGTTTTGATGGAAACCGTTCCCTTTGCATTTTAAAATAGTTCACATGACAACCTTTTGGAAACTATCCTCTTGCACACAGATCCACAAAAATGGTAGGAGACCCTGTAGTATGCATGCTAGACTAGTAGTTGGCGGTGTAACCTTTCAAAATCAACACCACAGAGCAAGACAGTCCCATAATGCTTTGTTGTTGTTGTTGTTCTGTCCATAGTGTTACGTCCGCACGTGCAAATTAAGCTGGAACCATCATAGCCGTGCTCAAAGTGGGGCTGTGTGGTCATGTTTTCTGCATTTTGCCAGCTTACACGGTGATGGTACAGTAGCGTTTTCAAAAGATTACAATCTGGAACCCATTTTCAATAGTTTGAGTTTTCAGGCCTCCAAAACATCGACGGCCAGACGGCCACAAACGTTTACCCTTTTATGGTAGAATTATTGTCTTGTAAACAGCTCCTAAGTGAGCCTGATCCACTCTAAACTTTAAGGAGTTCTTCCCTGTCATATGCCCAACCATCCCACCCAGTTTCATCAAAAACAGTCAAGTAGTTGTCCTGTAATCCTGCTAACAGTCAAACGAAAGCAAAAACATAACCTCCTTGTCGAAGGTGACATCAAATTACTCCATTCTAATGTAGGTATTGACTCTGCTGTGGTGCATCGCTATCATTACCATCACTTATGACAGTCTGGTACAGCTGAAGCCTATCCCAGCATGCACTGGACAAACGACAATCCTGAACGATGTACCAGCCAACTGCAGTAACAGAATCTGAAGGCAGACAGTCGCTCCAGCATAAATGAACTCCAGTCTCTGGTTGATTTTTTAGATTATGGAAACCCAGCAGGGCATGTAAACTCAGATAGAAATCAGACAGCAGACAAAGTCTGGGTCACTTCTACTGAAGTAACTTACTGCTGGGAACACAGTGTTCTCAAAAAGTTTAAAGAAATCCTCTATCCTCTATTTATGAGTCATTCTTCGCTGAAATCCTTTGAATGGTTAAACAAATCTTTTTGGTCAAGTCAATGTTACATACATACAGGCACTGACACCCAGCTCATGTCCTGCTTTTAAAACGGGATTCGTTCCTATCACATCACAACAAAGAAACGATGGCGACGTTTCATGCTCTCTTCCTGTGGCTGCTTATTAATGCGCGTACGCTGTCAGTCAGACAGCTCCTCTTCCTCGTCTTTGTTCCTGTCGCCATCTCCGTCTGATCCATCACGTTCTTCCCTCTCTCTCATTTCATTTCTCCCGCTGTTCGTTTCCATCAGGCGATGATGAAATTCATTTAGAGGTTGTGCTCTCTTGTCATTAGGTTCTAGCAGAGGCAGCAGGAGTCACTGAGCGGCCTTTGTGACTGGCCTACCACAGCTACCAGTATTGAACAATTAGGCACTTCAGTCTTGGGATTATGAAATCATATCGAACATTTCTACTTTGTGTTGTTCGGATTGGAGCTGAGCTTTGCCCTTTTGAAGTAGTACTTCAACGCACTGGCAATATACTTTTTTTGCAGGTTGAAAGACAGGAAGACAAAAAAGAGGAGAGAGAGGGAGAGGAGGAGGAGGAGGAGGAGATATGACATGGAACAAAGGTTCACAGCTGTGGCATATTTAATCATCATTTGATCATCTGTGTTCGATGCCAAGTTTAATGTACCTGAAACCAAGAGTCAGCCATGCTAATGCTTTGATTCTGTACTTAATGCTTTAAGCTGAATGCTAACACAAGCATCCTGTCATGCTCCCAATATCACTGCTAACATATTAATGTCAAGCAGGCAATATTCAACATCTCAGTGTATTGTGTTAGCATGCTTACATTCAATAACTAGAAGGGCACTTCGAGAAGAGCAATAATCCGTATTTATATAATATTAAAAATCTGCAAGTAATAAAACAAGTACACATTAAGATATGGATGTCTGTAGCATATTTTATAGCAATACATTCCATCCAGTGTATGTATGAGAGGTGCTATACAAATAAAGTGATTATTATTATTATTATTATTGTTATTGTTATTATTATTATTATTATAATTATTATTATTATTAGTGTGATGTCACTTATTGAAAAAGTAAGGGGATCTCTAAAGTCATTAAGATGTGTCTCTGGAGAAAACAAATGTCTGTCCGAAATTTCATGGGTATCTATCCCATAATAGTTAAAGCCTAAATGGTGGACCTGCAGACTTTATCTTCCATAGAGGCACGACTAAACGCTGCTTAGTATTCATGTGTTTTACATTAAAATTAAGGACCAATTTCACATATTATAGGTTTCATTGCACCAACTTTAGCATCTTGCAAGCGTTTCAAGAATGATCTGAAAGTGATTAGACAGGTTTTGATATAATAGACATATTCTTTTGTGTCCCCATGGACAAATTTGACTTGGACTCTACAAAGCATGACTCTTCAAACCTCAAGGAAACAGGACCAGCAAACAGAAGACATTACAAATGTAGTTGGAATCAAAATGATTCAGCCTCCATTGTATCTTAGGTTTATTGGCAAAATATATTATTTATCATCTGTTTGCAATAACCAGATCACACAACAACAGTGTAAATACAGATATTAAAACAACTGATATTACAGGTGTTTTTCCCCCCAAATATAACACAAAAAAAGAGCATCACCGAGTCACCAACATGCTTCACTATAGTTAGGGTGTTCTTCTCAGCAGATGCTTCATTCTTCCTCCTCCAGACATGATTCATAGACCCCAAAACTTACAGTTTGTTTCATCGCTCCAGAGAACAGCATCCCAAAACTTCTGTGTCTCATCTGGATGGTTTTGAGCTACTAGACTTGACTTTTCTTGTGCTTTGGGGTCAGCAGTTTGAACCATTTATGTGAATTTAGGCGTTAATAGAAAAACCTTTGGGACTGTGCCGCTAAAGTAAGTCTATGAAGGTTGGCACAGTGTTTTAACAACATTTGCAAATGTGTCTCTTATGAGGGATGATATTCAGGGGGTTGAATAATTTCAGACAGCAGTAGTTGGTAAAAGGACCATTTCGTGTTGAATGTAGAAAAAACTTCAAATATGTTGCATTGGGCCATTTAAACTGTTCTTGTTTGGTTTGGATATTTCAAACAGCTGATAAATAGTCTGTATTTTTAAATAAACTGAATACACAGTGTTTGAATCATTTTGCTTCCAGCTGCACATACATAGGTATTCTAAACCAGCCTCAACTGCTTGGCACCTCACCCTCGCTCTTTCAACAAACTTGACTTTGTTACACGTATTGATCCCTTATGGAGAAATTCATGTTGTTCAGTGGCAGAGGGAGGTCAGGACAGAATAGGATCCATGGAGCCAGTGGGAATTTGGCATTTCACTCAGAGTGATGCTTATGGATGCTAATGTAATAGCAAAGTAATGGGCTACTTTTTCCATGGTTCAGTGGCGGATTTAGAATTTTTCTAAATCAGGGGCCATAGAGGGGCCATGTTTTTTATAGAGGGGCCACTTTTTTTACAGAGGGGCCAACTATATGTCCAACATTCATGCACATTTCCTTATTCAGTAAGATGTACACACAGAATATTTCACCAGTCATTCATTGTTTGCTGTTGGCTCCATAGCTTTTAGTAAAGACACACATAATTGAATATATTATGCAAATTGTGCCTTTTTCAAGCACATTGTGTACATCAAAAAAGTTTAGCAATTATTGAATTTTAAGCTAGGATGCATAAATAAATATGTAATTTATGTAATACATAAAATAATATTTTAAAAAACATTTTTTGCATTAAAGAAAATACTTATATACTATATTACAGCATACACAACAGTTTAGAGGAGAAAAACTTGACACAGTAAGTATTCAAGTTGTAAACAAACAGAAAGAAAAAAGACAGAAAAATGACAGGACAGGGGCACTTCTGGGGCCAAGCAGATTTCAGCTGGGGCCAGTGCCCCTCTGGCCCCACCCCTGGATCCCCCCCTGCCATGGTTTAACAAACTGAAGATCAGACAGCATTGGGCACTTAAGTGCAGTATAGACAGGTGTACTGATGACCTACTTCAGGGCCAATCTGCCCTTCATCCTGTCCTGTCAGAGTGAGAGCAGTCTGAAACTGACATACTCTTTAACTGTTGTACACCCAGCAGTCATTCATTTACAACCCTGAGGTGAGCTTGAGTCCATGCGCCGCTGTCTGGGCACATTGCATGTCGAAACAAATGCACTCCACCCAGAGCGATCGGCTATGCGCAATATCGGGTCGAAGGGTCAGAGAGAAAAACTTCCATCCTCACTATCACTGGGACTATTTATAGTGAGGTATGCACACTACAGGAGGCGGCGTTGAAGGCGATGTCCATTAGCGCTCTGTGTGTCACCTGTGTGTACTTTTGATTTTCTTGTCACTCAATAATGCTGCTTTCTCATCCTCTATGTCTAGTCATCTATATATCAATACACACAAATACACCGCCTTTACGCCTGGCCTACATCTTTGTCTCTCCTCCTCCGTTGCTGTCTGTCTTACGATCACCACAGGGATATAGGAGCTGCGGGGTCTTGTTCTCAATCACTCCACCATAGTGCTTTCTCCAGCAGCGGCGCATGTCCATCCCTGTGTGTCTCCACGGCCTGTTTAAATTATTAACATCGGGGCCATTACTAGGAACACTCGTCCACCTCCCTTTTACAATCTATCTCCTCCACCATCCCTGAAAACCCATCAGGATGAAACAGGTGGTCTGCGAGGATCGGAGGACACATTTCACCACAGTGGGATGAGAGTGCCTGAGTTCCTTTACAGGGGAACTATTCACCGAGATGAATCACTCCCACTAACATTTTTGGGGTGAATTATTGAAAGCCTCCCTGTTGGCCCAGAGTGCATCTATAATCTGTGTGATTTCGGGCTTTCATGCTGAAGTACAGATGACCAGGAGCCAATAGTCTTGGGTTTAACAGACTTAGTAGTCTACTGCTCATCTGAGTTTGGAACCTGGCCGCTGAAATGGATGATCAGTAAATGCAGTGCTGTTTCCAAAGCTACCAGAGGAACAGTCCTCAACCAGTGATTTCTTAGCAGCAGCTGAAACTGTAACTGATTTGTATTATGTTTCCTCACTAAACATACTTTCTCCCGTGTATATACAGTACCAGTCAATAGTTTGGACATACCTTCCCATCCACTTGAATGGGAAACTGTGTCCAAATTTTTGACTGGTACTGTTTACATACACAGTAAAGTCTTAGGCAGGTGTGAAGAAATGCTGTAAAGTAAGAATGTCCAAATTTTTGACTGGTAGTGTATATATATATATATGTAATTTCTAGAGACAGTACTGTTATGTTCATAATAATTTTTATATTAATATTAATGAGGGGAAAAAATCCATATTTTGTCTTCATAAAAAATGAAATCCACAATATACTGGATTTTCAGAATACTTACAAATGATGTTTCTATTCAAATACACTCCAATCAGCTGGTGTTTGCTACTTTGCCACTAGTTGTCTGATCTTAAGCAGCCAGCTGTACAACAATGTGCTTATCAAGTCCAGCTCTCTCCATCACTCTGGCCCGTCTCTCCCCTGCTGTAAGTCAGCTTAAAAAATCACAGTCTATGAACTCTGGCCTCCTGTTGACAGTGCTGAGCCAGCAGCCAGGCTCCAGCCCACCGTTCAGTTGTGTGCTATATCTTTGTCATTTATCTATATCCCAGAAATCAATTACAGCTCGCCGAGGTGCCAGGGTGAGGGATTTGAGTTTTAATTTTCTCCTTGCTCCTCAGGCACTGGCCCATGGCCCTCTCCTGGTACTGAGGCTTATGGATTAAGCGGAGGTAGACAATTCTCTGGCTTTACATATCTTCAGTATTAGCAGTTGTACATTTTTGCGTTCATATGTCTCCATGTTCCTTTTTCAGATATGAACTGGTATGATTTGACCACAAAATATCATTTTGCATGCATATCCATTTCATTTTAGGATGATTTCTCAACTCAGTCCTGAATTACATCTTGCCACTATCCTATAAATTAGATATTCTTGAATACTTTTAAGCAGCATTTCCACTGTGTAGTAGGATTTAGGAATGAGCAACGCACTTCCAACATTTTTCCCAGCATACATTCTGACCTATCATGGTGGGAAAAGCAGAGGTCGAACTCCTAACTAGCATTACTAACTAGCATTGTCAACATAAACAAATTGATCCTTTAGTTTGGAAACCTCAACGCATTAATTTTTGTTTGTCACACACTAATCAAATCATCAAGTTTAACCATAATTCTTTCTTCTTGTAATTCCAGCACAGATTTTCGCTGGGCCGTATTAAACACAGATAACCGAATGACTGAGGTGTGTTGAATGGCAACATTCACTCTATAAAGTTTCCAGATGGAAGTTAAGATAAAACCAAAGTTGTGTCCACATATTGCAGTGAGCACAACATGTCTTAATTTTCATCTTCGATAGCACTCGCAATATGATCATGCATATAGCGAGTGCGAGTAAGGATGATGATTATTGATTATTTATACTTTTCATTTTAATGAAAAATATACAAAAAATACTGTATATAGAAATAAAATATTCTGTGAGCTTACAAGTAAATGATTCGTAACTTGTAGGTTGAGAATTAACCCAACAGTAGCTTTTTAACACAATATCTCATAGACATGTTTATTTGAATATTTTTAGGGTCTGATATTCATTTACGTACACATTCTGTTGATTTGAGACTTGTGATAACGCAGATCTTGTTCTTAGGTGATATTAATCCTGCTTGGCATTATGTATTTGTGATCCAGTGCATTGATAAGGTCTCAAAATTCAATAGAGATAATGATCCTGTAAGGCCAAAAATCGTTATTTATAAACTTTGCAACATTGTTTGTCCAGTTCTTTATTCGTGGCGAGTTTGATTTGAATACGTACTGACTGGTACGTATCACATTATATAAACTGTATATATAAACTATATACTACTCTCTGCAACAGACTACCCTGAAGGGAAGTATCCGACACAAATATTAGCGACCACTCCTTTCATTTCCCAAAAAGGTTGGTGAATAGCTCCAAAATAGCTGCTGTATGCCAAAAACAACAAACCAATCTGCAGTTATGCTCCTCCAGTATAAACCAAATCAGCAGTCACGATGTCTGCCAGAGGAGGTAGGCACACAGACGAATTTACTCCTAACTCTGAATTTTTTTTCTCCTAGAAGAGCCCCCACTTATCAGAAACTGTCTTAAAGGATGCAGCATTTAAGTGCAAATACATATGCTTTACTTTAAAGGTTAACCTTTTAATTTACAGGCTCTTAATTTCTCCACAAGAAATGTTTAAACAACTGGAAGGGCACCCTGAGACTGCAGACCTCCACCAAGGCCAATAGTGCGCTTGTCTATGATATGCAATATGCATGCAAAACCTCTATACAGTATGTCTGTATATAGATATTCTAGATACAGTATGTATCACTGAAGCCTCACCTCAGCTCATCTCAGCTGTGCGTTTATTGTGTACCTCTTAGGAGAAAACATTTCACATGCTTAACATACATTAGTGAAAACCTGAACACGTTTTTTTTTTTTTTTTATGCACATCCATACAAATAATGGATTCTTGGTCTTGAAATAAGATCATGAACACGGCAACTTGTTACAAAACACTTAATGAAAACTTAGTTAAATTTAGATTTGCATATACAAAAATATAGTGTAATTAGTTGCATGATATGTGTGTATTTATGTTTCCATAGTCATACCCTTGAGAAAAAAGGGTTGTAACAATTATAGTTTGTGAAACTACATGTGATGGTGACCCTGGAGTATTACTGGTACCCCTGAACATGGATAGTCATATAATAATAATAATAATAATAATAAACTTTATTTATACAGCGCTTTTCAAAAAGTGCTTCACAAAGTCAAAACAGTATATTAAAACAACTCATGACTGAACTCAAGCAATTAAGATTAAAATACAGAAATAGCACAGAGATCCCCAAACACCGACCCCAATATTAAGAAAACAATTTACAAATGGAAACACATGGGAATGAATAAATATAGATTACATAAATAAAATAAAATAATAAAATAAATAAATAATAGAAATAGAAAAAATATGTAATAGATAGATAGATAGATAGATAGATAGATAGATAGATGATAGATTGTGTGTGCGTCTTGTGACTCTGATCTGTTCTTAATGGGGTCTTTATTGGCCCATGCTACAGCACATGCACCAAGATTCAGGAAAATGACAATCCTGCTGACAAACAGACAAACAAACCAAACTGAAAAGATAACCTTCACAGCAGTTACTGAGTAATTACTGAGTAAAGTTAATTTAGAGCAAAAACGAGGATATGTGAGGTGTGTACAGGAGGAACTGTATGCCTGCATGTGGTAGAAATTGGTTTGTAAGCATTGTCGGCCGAAAAAAACAATGGAACGTTTGTGTCACTGTTTGTGTGTACAATACAGTATGTACAGAAGAAGAATACCACTATGTAAATGTAAAAAGAAAAGAAGCTTTAAAGCCATGCTTTTCCTTTTTTTCCTCCTCTTTGTGGTAACATGCACCGGTTCAGACCTGACTCTAAAAATAGCCTCCCAGACTTCTATTGCCTGCCTGTTTAGTTGCATCTTTATCAGTTTGAAGTTGGCATATTTTTCTGACAACCAATTTCAAAGATAGCATCTCAATTTGAGACTGGCTCATGGCACCTCTTGAGAGGGACCCCTGTTCTGTCCAGGTCACTTAACAACCAGTAAAACTATTTTGCAAAAAAACAGCAGCAGTCACAGTTTACTCCATGGGATTTCCTATCTGGCCGTGATCATTTAGTCGACTGAGACCTTATCAGAAGCACATGTCAGTAGGCCTGTACCCTGATCCACTTTTTCACTGTGCTTATTTATCCACAACTTCAACAACTACTGTTAACACACAGCTGACGCCTTGCAGTCTTTTGACAGGGCAGAGCAGGGCATGTATTTCTGAGAAGTGATAAGACCGACTGCGTCTGCACTCCCTGGCCTCAGTGTTGCTTTGTTATCTCGACATAATAGTAGCAATGGAATCCATTAGCAAGTATTTGGAGGGGAAAAGGTATGAAATGCACAGCCTGATATTGGTGCATTTGATTAGAAATGCGTTGCACTCATAGCCTCTCTCACCTCATTTCTAACACTATACATTGCATGCTTTAGAGGATCAGCTCGGGTGAACCTCCCCTTTTAGCATTCCTGATGTTTTGCATGAGAATAGGAATAAGTTACAGAAAAACCATGCAAGGAGGAAAGAGGGAGAGAGGGTGAAGACATATGTCATTGTATGTGACTGTTGAAGCACAGTTCAGCAGGAAGGTCATGTTTCAGTCTCGGTCTCGGTCTTGAAAAGCTGAAATGCTCTAAGAAGAATAGAGTACGGATTTGGAATGGTGGTGATCTGTAAAGGACTCTCCTGTTTCTCTGTCTGTCTCTGTCTCAAACTTCCCTCCCGCTTGTAGAAATTCTAAACCTCCTTTCAGCTCCGCTTGAGAGCGGAGGTCATGGTCGAGCTGCCAGCCTGGGAACTGTGGCAGCCAGTGTGGAACCAGGAGCTAGGACGAACAGAAGAATAGCAAAAAAGATAGAGAGAAGGAGAATGCATTTCTGTTTGGCAAGGCGAGCTCAGAGTAAAAGCAACGATATGATGACTTAATGCATTCTCAAGTACCTGACTTACACAGGCAATTGTGGTATTAATAGCATTCAAGTAGAGAAATGCTAACAAAGGTGCACACGATGCCCTTTTAAGTAGAACCACTTGGTAACAGAGAGAATGTTTTTCAGGACATCTTCTTCAGCTGGAAGGTGTGGAATGGACAGCCCCATTTCTAAAATAAGAAAGTTGGGACACTGTGTCAAACATAGATAAAATAGAATTACTTTGTCAAATAATTAGTTTTTTATGAAGTTTTCAAATAATTGGGTTCAGTTTATATGTTTTACGAAGTATCTCAACAAATTTGGAAAATATCTCCTGTTTGGAGTTATATGATATTTATTGATTATACTGTCCCATCTTTGTTTTCAATTTTAGCTACTGCAAGCAGCAAATTAGAATAGCTTACAAGCTAACATAGGAAACTGGCTCTGTAAACTTGCCTGTAAACTTAACAAAGTAATTAAATCAGGTGAGACAAGTGAATGAAGCGAAAATGATTGTTTATTGCAGCAGATGATATGTGATGATCAGAAAGTCTTTGGCACGTAGACTCTTCAGGGGATTGTGATCAAAGAGCATCACCCCTGAGCAGCAGCAACATAAATCACCCCATGGCGTCCAGACGCTGGTGGTGGTGGTGGTGGTAGCTGATGACCCTGCTGAGACTAGAGATGCTGATGAAATGATGACGTTGGTGATCTGCAAGAGGGCATGCCTATTGAACTAGAGGTACAGAGAGAATCATATTTATAAATAAAGCAGTAAGATTATTGGCTAGCAATGGTATTGGATGAATGCTGACCAGCTGATAACTCAATCACAGCCCCAGACAATGACAGCAGGAAATTAGACTGAGCATGAGAGAGAAAAGTGAATGACTGGATAGTATGAGAAATCAAACTATGGCCTAAGTGTGCAGAGGAAGCTGTACAAAGGCAAAGTGCAGTATCTGCAATTTTTGTGAAATTCACCTTTTTGCCCCAAAAAAAAGTGACCTTTCTGCTCTTCAATCCTTTAGAGTGTTAATCTATAGCTACATTTTCCAGAGGAATTTGTTTATGCCTAAACTCGATGAAAGAAAAACGCAAAATGCTGTTTTCAACAGTTTCCTGGATGAACTTTTGCTAGAGCTTCATATGTTATCTTCTTCATTTAATCAAAACAGTGGTATCAATCTTTTCATCCAAATCTAGGGGGAAAAGCCTAGAGTTAGTTCAATGAATACTGCAGCCACTGTATTTACTAACAACCTACATTTTTCACTCTATTTTTGTACACCATTATTACCAAATGTAGTTATAATATTATTCCATGTGAAGCTACATTATATAAGTTGTGTAAAGCAAAACTGATACAGGCATTCGATGGGAGCTTCTGTAAGATTCCCAAATGATTTTGCACTCCTACAGTATATGCAGCATGAGTTTCCTATCACATTGATTACTCTTGACAAACTGATTAATGACAATCGATCCCTGAAAACTGTGACATTGTTACAGTGTTGTGTTTTTTGGTGGCCTCTTCTGTGCTGCAGGGCCCCGTTGGAGCCGAGGAGATGCCGTCACCTGACCCATCCCAGTCTCATCAGCCCGGAGTCCAGCACAGCTTTGTCCACGAACATTTCCAGGCACAGTACAAGTGAGTCTCCTGTCTTGACATACCAGACATACCACCCTCACACCTACCAGAAATGAAATCCACAAACGTAGCAACACATTAGCAGCCGGGCTCTTAAGTGTCGTGTACAGACGGTTCACTAAATCCATCCCCCTGAACAGCAGCAATTTTATAATCATAACTTAACAGCAGAGAGCAAGGCAGGTCTGTCAAACTTTGGATCTCTCTGCATGTTGAAGCAGGCAGAGAGATCATGGGGCTGTAGTAAAAGAGAGAAAATGTGAAAATGAAATAAACAGTATCTTTGCACTATAGTAAGCTCCAAATGTTAGAGAGCCTGACTAAGTACAGCTAGCTTGCTGTTGTTTTATCAGTGCTAGTTCCGAGGCCATGCGCATTTCATACGACATCATTGTCTGGGATTACAGATTATATTAAAAATGTGTTCACAACCAGCACACCCATTGTCAAGTATTTCCCCATTGTAGGGATCCTTGTATACACCTTTAGCGACCTAAGTTACGATGATTGGTTGAACACATGAGCCAACCCAGAGGAAAGAAAAATTAGAAATGAGATCTCATGAAATTCTCCTTTGTTTCTCCTGGACAACAATGAGATCAACGTGGTACAAGAAAGAGATTTCTTCTTCTGTCTCATGTTGCTCGTTTTTTTTCTCCTGAGAAACAGACTTGAGCATGTCTCAGATCAGACCACTGTTGATCCATACAGGAGATCTCAGATAAGTCTTAAATGATGCTTAGTTTAACACTAAACTCAAACTTTACCACATTTCTGACTAAAATCTCAAATTTGTCAATTGCTCCCATTTCAATGTCTCCTCTTTGACTGTCTTATTTCTCCTAAGGAATTTTAGGAGAAACAAATGTGACTTAAATGAAACTGAAATGATCCACAAATGAGGAACACATTTACCTCTCATTTCTGTCTCATGAGCAATAGAGGATCTTGCAAGGAGAAGCAAAGTTTTCCTCTGGGAATGCAGCACCGTCAACCTTTTTTAATCATGACCTAATCAGCAGCATGTAGCGGTGGCCTTAAAAAATGAAAGACGGAATGGAATGTCTGTCAAATTTGTTGTCGTACGTTGCACAGAAGTGACGTAGCTACACCAACAAGTGGCCAGACATCACTTCAGCGTACGAATGCGGCTGAAGGCCTCAGAGGAACTCCTCAGTGGGCAGCTCCTGTCAGACACTCCCCAAAAACTGTTTGATCCGAAAAAAGCTCCATGAGTCATGAGCAGAGGAGCACTATGCATGACACCTCTCTAAATTTACCATTGTTAAGCAGTCTGTGGGAGACTAAGACGGAGGGGGCAGGGATACATTTGCAAATTAATCTTGCTGATGTCGACTGTACTCTTATCTATATGAAGGAAATCAACAAGGCATTAAGCGCCTTGTGAGTTGTGTTCACTGTACAACAGCTCCGCTGCTGTGTTGTCAGATATAAACGTCGGGCTGCCCTGTAAGAGAAAGGTTGGAAAAGGTCCTAAATAGCCCCGTCTTTCTAGAACAGTCCTGTATTTTCACACAGCAAATATCCACACAAACAGACATGTAACTGAGTAACGTTGAGACAGAGCCGCTTCACAAAGCCCACCCCATGCTTATATGGTATTTAGGCTTCATTGATCAGATTATACACTAACTGCTAGATACAGCTGATGTAATGGGGATGCCATTATTTCTTTTACACAGAGGTCCTCAGGGACACACATGCCTGGCTAGAAGAACGGTAAATCTATACAGCCCCTCCACTAATTACCAAGCAGGCAGGAGCAGTAGTACTAAAAAGGTCTGATTAAAATGTTCCCTAACCTCTGTGTCTCTCTGGGAACTAGAAATCCCTTCAGTGCATGTATTTATTTAAATACTTCTTACCTTTTGTTCTGGCTGAAATACAGTAATTTGAGCTTTTAGCTGTACCAATGCTCACGTATTCTCACCATTGTAATGGTGAGAATAACCATTGAACTTGTCTGGTGTGGCTTGGATCACAATGATATTTTATTCTTTACAAAACTGTCACTCCGTACAGCGAAGCCTCAAAAGCATCACAATGTGTATTGCAGCTGGATGTCCTCACGACTCCCATCAATCAGTCACCCAAAAGATAAAGAGGCAGTTCTGCATCTGTCAGCTGTGGCAGACTGTCAGCTGTGGCATCATCCAGATATCAGGTTTATGTGGTCCACTCATCTATGTGGCTTTTTCATTCTGGTCAAAGACAGCATGAGGAAGTTTGCACAGCAGATTCGCTGTGGTCACAGTTGTGTTAAAAGACATTCACGCTGTGGTCAATTACAGCTTCCATCTAGTCACATTAAAATGTATTAGTTCCTCTTGGTTTGCATCATCCTATCCGTTACAATCCGTTATCTTCCTTGTTTGTATGGGCCAGTCTCTAATTAGTTCTTCCTTCATTTACACCAGTCAACTGTAGCCCAGCACCATATGACTGATTATCAAGGTCTTACATTCTGTAACAAAATCTAATCTAGGTTTTAATTAGCACACTTGATTTACATGGTCGATTTAAAAGGGGCTAGTCTCTCCAGACCGACCTGCTAATATCTTGTTTTTCAGTACCATCCCCCTTCTGCCAATTCTACAGAGAACTGGCAGCTCTGTGTGACTGCCAGTAATACGTCTCTTAATTGCTACCCTCACTGTCAAATGTTTCAGCTGTGACATCTTGGGTGTGTCTAGACAGGAAGAACAGTCTTCACAGCCTGGCAGGCGAAATTTGTTCCTCTCACCCACTCAAATGCTGAGCTCGCCAGGGAAAGGGGATGAGATGGGTACCGAGGGGGAAAAAAAGAAGATATATATATATATATATATATATACGTGCCTGGGTTGGCTGAGGAACTCGAACAAATTAAGTAAATTTACAGTCTGTGTCTGTTTTAACATTATGAAATAAAACATGCATCACAGGGCTGAATGGTTTTAAATGGAGACTACTTTGAACAAATATTTATTGACTCCTGTCCCTCTCTTTTCCTCGTAGTCCCCTCAGGCAACACATCCCAATGCAGCGTCCGATGTGATCCAACATCTAAGGTTGACAGACCGGAGAATTATCCTTGTAATAGCCCAGTTTGTCACTCTGCAACCATCAAGGCCATTATTACATGTTCAGACAAGTTAGATCCAAACAACTCAAGCCGAGAGTTATTTGATCTTAAATTATGTTGTCTGTCATCACTTGCTGGAACTGATCAGAATCAGACCTAAACCTCTCAATGTACAGTCAGAATCCATTTAGTGTCACTTTCAGAAGAGTTTCAAAAGATCTGAATTTAGTCAATCGTCGCTGATTTGTAAATCTGTGCCATTGCTCTCCTTTTCCCCCTTTGATCCATTTTAAGATTTCCTTATTGGAGACTTTGATCATTGTCTATATGGGGGTGAGTCACAGTCTGCCATCTGCAGAGGCTGCAATAAAAAATGTCTGCTCATTACAGTGAGACCGAGTGACGGCAGCCCAGTGTTTCAGATTACAATCGTGGTTCGGTTTGGGAGCGCTGCTCGTCTTACTGTGATGTCACCTCCCCCCAATGGACCCTCACGTCTCCTCTCTGAATCAGACTGTGTGACCTTTGTTTTGATCGTATCTCCTGATTGATTTGTTTTCATTCGGACTGCATGACTGGGTAACAGATACTTTGCAGTTCACAGGCCCAGTTATTGGCCCGTTTGTTATCTGCAGGTTTTAACTTCAGTTAGTGAGTTATGTGGCGCTCATTGAGGTTTATGCCTTTTCCATTTCAGAGCATTTAGTGTGGTGAATTAACCACCGTTCATCCCCCAACAGAGGATATTTGCCATTATATTATTGAACCTATTCAGACTTTTTTCCTTTTAATTGCCTTTTGGGAAAGGGAATCAGTGAAGTGAAGATACCTGGTGATGTGTTAGTCGGGGAAATTCACAGCTTGAGCAGTGTGTGGTAGCACAGAGCTCATAGTCTTTTCAGCATGGCTGCATCCCAGACAGGAGGATGCATACCTGTACCTCTTAACCATTGCACGCTCCCTCCATTAAAGCGTCACCAGAATATCACCTCTTCCTTTGCTCTTTTTCTCCTTTTAAAGTGTTTTCGGGCACATCTATGTTTTAGTGGAGCCTGAGTGTGATTTGTATGCATGGAGTGCAGTAACCCTCACTGTTTCCTGGCGAGAATAAGACATCCGTAGGGCTGCCATTCTGCTCTGCCAAGAGGGAGAGATCCACTAAGAGCCCGTGTCAGCTGGGTTTGCTTGAATAGAGCTTTCTTCACTCCCCCCTCCTCCCCCACTAGTTCTGTCAGGTGCCATCATATAAGGAAACACATTTGAGCACTTCATCTGTGGTTTAATTTCCCATGGTAGGATGGCGTGTGAAGGTCGCAAAAGTTTGACACACATAAGCTTGAGGACGAGAAAAAAAAAAATACACAGCCAATGAAAAAGATATGAGGATTTTAAAGATGGGGAGTATTTTTTTTAGAATGGATCATGACACCAAAAGAGAATTTGGTGTTTGAAATGAATCAATTTTATTGATATAATCTAAATATAGTGTCTATATGTGAATTATGATGTAGGATACATAATCTGTTTTATGTGAGTTTTAAGTCTCCCAGTTCACCACTCTATGTATTTTATTGCTGCTAGGTTACGCTTCACACAAGTCCATTGTGCATGCATGTGCAGCACAGTGCTTTCTGTACTGTTACAGTAGCAGTGGTGAATTATATGGTATCTCTTTCATATTAAGATGAAGAAGTTGCACTCTCGCTAACGTGGGTGTCTTATTCAGAAGAATCTTTGTTTTTCTATTCAAACTTTTTTAATTCCTGTTGTGAACTAAATTTTTTTTTAGTGGTTTTTGAAACAATTCTTACAAGCTTCAATGCATAATTAAAGCTGCAAGCAGCGTTGAACGGGCCCTCGTACCCCGGCACCCGTCGGGCCGCGCGCCAACTTCGGCCTCACTACTGCACACCTGGATAAATGCAAGGCTCTGTATCTGCATGCATTATGGACAGTGATTGTGATTTACCTCATTTTGTCCACTATGTGGCGCTAGACACCACCTAATAATTTGAACTCTTCGATTATATCATGTGAAGGCAACGGCATAAAAATGTAATCAAAATCAAACAAAAATTGTCACACGAGACATTTTTGCATTTGCCCGCAGGTGGCGCTATCACTGTTACTCAATATTGTTGAGTAGATGTGTTCAGGGTGGACCTTTAGAGGGCGCTAGCGAGCCATTTTGCCACGACCATTTCCAAACACCATATCAAACGTAAATTTCCCACCGAACAAATTGTTCTGCCCACTTTCATGAATTTTTGAGCATGGGAAAGGCCCCAAAAAGGCAATTCTTTTCAGAGAATAACATTTCCTTGCATTACAATAGGGTCCTCGCACACTTAGCTCTCAGGCCCTGAAGATACTGATGCTTCTAATGCTCCCAGAAACCTGATTAGATTGTTTGTCACTTGTAGATAGAATTGTGGAAAACATCCACTGAAAACTGAGGAGGAGACTAACTCCTGACTGTCAGGTTGTATTCCAAATGTGTATATTTGAATTGATTTCAAACTGGATGATATTTAACACAAATAAATATATAAAGCTCAGTGTTTCCCCTAGAAATCTTTTTAGGCCCGGTGGACAGAGCTGATAGAGAATATGTGCACGCACCAAATCTTTGGTTATTTATTTCCATGTAAAACACTTAAAACAAAGTGATCACTAGGAGAGGATAACTCAATAAACTGCACTTATTACACACTACCACACTTCAGTTCACTGGAAGAAGTTACAGCAAATAAAAGAAACACACCTTAACCATACAGAGGCCCAAAACCTGAGCTTGCTAGTGGAGTTAGGTGCATGCCCCGAATAATTGTGAAATAATTAAGGGAAATTCTATCCACCTTATTTATTTCATCTTTTTGTTTGCATCAGTTTGGATTTGAATAACAGAAATGTGCCTCAAACAGTACATAGACATAAGATGTGTTACAATAATCTAGTCAGACAGTAATAATATATTATGACTCTATAATTATGCTATAGCTTTGTGTTGTTATATTGAGCCTATAGGTTCCACTGTACGTACCAAAGAACATAAATCTAATATGTGATAATGTGATCAGGTCAGTTTGTGTTGAACAGCACAGGAACATAATGCTGATCCTATCCTGGTCACAGTGGGCAGAACCTGCTCTTCCTCTCTCATCATCTTCATCACCTTCTCTCTTTCTTTTTCTGTACATCTCATCATTTCATGTTTCACTTTCCTAAACCTGAGCTATAGACTGCTGCAGTCTTCTTTTCATTTTAGTCTATATCCGTGCAGACGGTAAACACAGGATCAGTTGATATTTATGTGTGAATGTTACCACCTCCACTGAGTTAATCCTGCAATGAAAATAAAAATAAAACGCGTGCCTCATCTTAACATGCATTTAAACTCTTTACACAAACTGAATTGAAAGAAAAGTATTTCAACTTTTGTTTAAGTTTACTAGTCTGACGTCGGATGGATGAATTAATGTAAGGTAACAAGCTCTTTATTTAACTCGCGTGAACCAGCCGGCATCAGTACGGACAGCCTCTCGCACATCCACACAGGAGCAATTAGTCAGCTGATGTCTGGAGATGAATGTCCTTAAATTACCAGCAGTAAACTAGTTAACTTCTGTCGTTACTGTGTCACGCTACGGTATAGATTCAGCGACTGTGGCCTAGGAGGTAAGAGCAGTTGTCCACTTATCAGAGGGTCGGTGGTTCGATCCCCAGTTCCCCCAGTCCACATGTCGAAGTATTCCTTGAGCAAGATACTGAACCCCAAACTGCTCCCCGGGCGCTGTACTGGCTGCCCACTGCTCCTCAGGGATGGGTCAAATGCAGAAAAAGAATTTCGCTACATTGTACCATGTATAATTGTATGTGACAAATAAAGCTTCTTCTTCTTCTACCTGTTCTGGTTGTTGACTTAATCATAGAACGACCATGTTGAACAAAGAGTCACAGACCTTTTCAGAACAGCACAGCACAGAGGCAAAACACCCAAACGCAAATGATTATTTTCGAATGAATGAATATTTGACAACATGTTGCATATTAAAACATTTGTTTGGCCTGTTGTTGGCCTGGCGGGGGGTCTCGTTGGCCTGGCGAGAAGCTAGAATGGCACTCAGTAAAGCGCATGCCCCCGCCAAAGCCGAACCATCATGTTTGTGATAGTGACCTCGCTCCAGCCTTCAACAAAGCTTTGTGGAAATTGGTTGAGAAAATGTTGAAAAAAAATCATAGATCTGCCCCTTTATCTGGATCCGCACCAGAATTTGAGATAAGGTCATTTTTGTCATTTTCTTGAATTTCTCAGCATAGTGCATGCATATTGATTAAAAAAATCAGGCATATTTAGGGCGTCCACCACATTTAAATGTTTGGCTGTTACAAATTCAGTAACTTTGCATTATGGTTGTAGGGCTATGAGTTTGATGAGGCTTGATTGAACTAAAGGGGACTGCTGGGCCCTGGCAGAGGTATGCGCTCTATTGAATGCCATTCTAGTTAAATAATTAGATACAGTATTTTTTCATACAATTAACTGTCAGTGTTGAGTTTGCATTTGTACTGGTATCTGTGGAAGCTTTACTTTTCAAGTATTTATAGTTAAATACGTTAGGTGCTTTATTTAAATATCAAATTCTATTTGGTTACTTGTTGATGTGTATGAAGTCTGGTCTACAGAACGGCTGATAGAAAGCACATGTTTATAATTCACTTAGTAATCATGTCTTTACAGAATGTCTTCTCCAGGAAATCCTACACAGATTAACTCTAAATACTGGACAAAAAAATTTAATTTGGTTGCAGACAAAATCACTTCCAGCAATCCGTCCATTAACTTTAATGGGTTCTCTGACTCATTGTTTGAACAATTAGCTAACTGGAATAGATTATCCCCTCCTGTGAAATTAAGTGGGATTCAATGAAATGAGTTTACTCATGAACAAAGGGAGCCGAATGGAAAACTGGGGGAAAAGAAATCACTGCTGTACACATCCTGACATTTCCTTTTCAAGTGACCTGTGTCCTGTGCACTTAGATGCAGAGGAAGAAGGTCATCGCTTAAGAAATCTCCCGACTTCTCTCTGCTTGGGATCCCGTAATGGCGTCACATGAGCATTAGCAGCGCTGGTCAGAGTGATGCAACAAGATGGAAACCTCTTTTGCTGGTTCCTGTTTATAGCCCTAATCATCCCAGGGGGTTTCACCCACTACTTACCACACCTTTCCTCTTCGACCTTTTGTCTCTCTTGCCCTCACAGGTTACATCACTCATCCTTTTTGTTCCCACAATCAGATCAAGGGGTTCTGCATGGAACACCGTGTTCATCTCGACTGTACTGCTCACTTGTGTAACCAGATTAAGCCATCTCCTTTCCTGCCACACTTATTCAAGGAAGACTTCGAGATTCATTTGAAAGTCTGTAGCAAGTCAGCACAGCTGCTTTTTCAAGACTAGTCTAACTGAGTGCTTTCTTTTCCTCAGATCTTCACTGACATGCCCTCACTGTCTGAAACAGAGCAACACATTTGACCCTTTCCTCTGCATCTCTCTCCCCATTCCTCTTCGCCAGACAAGGTGAGCACAGCTGTTTTTTTTAATTCAGACTTATGTCTATCACCTGATACATGTTTTTTCCCAAGCAGACAGTCATAAAATGTATAAAACAAATGATTGCTTATATTTTAGGCTCTAGATTGGCCTGTGTCTCTTTACCTCCACCAAGGAGGTCATGTTTTTTGCTGTTGTTTGTTTGTCTGGTAACTCTAAAAGCTATGAATGGATTTTGATTACATTTTCTGTAGAGGTGCATCATGGACCAAGGAATAGTTCATTACATTTTGAGGTGGATCTGGGCGTGGATGTGGATTCTTCATCACTTTTTCCCTTTCTTAAACATTGCTAGATCGGGCCTAGTGCTCTGGTGTCACATCTACTGACAGTGAATGTTGCGTATAGAAGCTTTAAACATTTTTGGCAGAATAGTGTGACATAAAAACTGTAAACATAAGAATAATGAGTCTGGTGATCCAGAGTGTTTACATTTATAGGGCTCATGACAAATTCACTATTGTGAGATAACAAAAAATAAATCTACAGACTTACAGCTAAGATCAAATTGTAGCTGAAACGGTGCTGATTCAGTTTGGGGTCAAATTTGATGTAACTTTAAATGTTACTGATCTAGATCCTGAAGAAAATCACCATTAGTGAAATACTGATCAAACTAATAATGACACCAATGTGATAGTTTTCATGGCCAAGCAGTCATGTGATCAGGGTCGACTTTTATCTGCAGTGACATAACTGGGTAACTGAGCTGCCTTGGTGGAGGTTTGTGCTCTCTGAGTGCTGTCTAGTTGGATAATGAGGTCTTGCCAGTAAACTAGTTTGATTGTTGTTGGGAGATTAGTGAGAGGATCAATACCACTCTCACATCTGTCTGGTAAGTCTATAGCCACCAGCCCGTTAGCTTAGCTTAGCACAAGGATTGGGGTATAGGTGGAACAGCTAAACTGGCTTGAACTGATGAGAAATAATCGGACACATAACACCCTGCGTAATCACAGCGTGTAATTTCTATTCTTCTAATTATGTGCCTGGCACAAAGACTGGAAACAGCCAAACAGCTAGCTTGGATCTGAAGTTACTGCATCCTGCCTGGAAATATTCTGACACCTGACACCCTGTAAAACTGTGAACTGATTTTCACATGTTTGTATAATTAAAAAACAACATAAGGAACAACAAAGTAAGGAGGAGCTGGTATGGATAACTCCAGGCTCTCCTGGCTGTATTGGTTTGTTTGTTTTTTGTACTATAGACATGATCAACACCAGCTAATTCTGCAAGAAGGAAAAATAGTAAGCTGCTTCTTTAAGCTTAAGACCTAAAAAAAAAACATAAAAGAAACAGGCAGGACAACACCCAACTTTGTTTGTGCACTACTGTAGGAACACAAGTAATTGTGAAGCTGCAGGGTTGGTATTAAAAAGGAAGTGTTGGTGGAAAACCCTCTCAGCACGGAGGAACAATACTCATTCAACTTTGCATCACAACAACCACCAACCGCCATCCCAGGTCAGCAGGACCCGCTCAGGAAATCCTGACATTTTCACTCAGTAAGACCCCATTCACTCCTTTTTTAGCCAGCACCTCTCACCTTAAATAATAATATCATCTTTCACCCACACACAAAAACACATGCAGACCTCTGGCCTTTGCTTCTAAGTCTAAACACTGGGTTTCACTAAAGACTCACAACACGCTTACAGTATCTGGTCTTTACTGTGATCCTGCTCATGTTGTGGCAACTATATCAGATATTTGTCTCCCATAATTCCCTCTCGTCCTCTCTCTGTGTGGAGATGGGCTGTTAGTTAACACTGACAAACAAACTTATAAAGCTCCTCTCTGTCTACAGCCACAAAATCATGTTATTAAAAATCACTGCCTCACATCTGTTTTCAGCTTTTTTAGTTTTCTTCTATGTTGAGTAAAAGCATTTCTCAGCCTGACTTTGACCTCTCGGGCTTCTGTACATAAAGTTGAGTGACTCTAAACAAACTCTAAGTTTATACTATAAACCATTTGTCATGGTGAAGGCTGGAGCCTGTACCAGAACCCATTCAGCAAGACTGGGGGCAGCCCATGGGACGTTAAACTAATGTTAAAGGAATAGTCAAACTTTTCACGAAATACCCTTGTTCTCTCTCTGAGAAAGAGATTGATTACAACATGTTTGCTTATTTATACATAAAATATAACTCTACAGCCAACATTTAGCTTAGCATAAAGACTGTAAAGGCTCATTTATTCTCCATTTACGTACAAATAGATATGTCCATCTCCAACGGTGTATCCATCAATGCCCACATACTTACGTCTTTTACGTAGGTATTGATACATCCACAGGAGGGCAGTGACGAGTCAAACATCAATAAATTTGACATCAACAAATATGGTGATGTTGCAGGAGGCTGTTATCATGTGCCGAGTAAATACAAAGTGGCAAAAGTGTTCATCTCGTCACTTTGTGACTGTTTTCTTCTTCGTTGTTTCCGTTACACATTTGTCAGGCCTTGCTTGAATTGAGCCCCCAAATATTTCCAGTGGTATTGCTCCATTTCCGTATCCATAAGGTCTGTGAAAACGAGCCTAAATACGTACAAAATGAATGCAGAGTTCGTCCGGAAAGCTCATATCTCTTTCATGATTGAGACTAGAGGTAAATGGACCGTACTAAAGGTTCCTTGCTAAGGTTTCTTCTTCTTTCTCCTAATTATTCCCTTCCTTTTGGTTATTAGCCTTTGAAATAGTTCATACAGGCTCAGCCAACACCCCGTCTAATTTGGGAAAAATGTTTTTAAGAGCTTTGTTCGGACAGTGTGCCCACTCTTCTTTTCTTTTAACAGGTAGGCAAATAGAGTGATAGAAAACACCTCTGAAGAAATAAACAGATGGGTTATCCTTTTTTCAAGCCTTTTTTTAATGCATTTATCTGTGTGAGGAGTTCAGCTCATGTCTCTAAGTCATAAACACATATTGTTTGTTCCCAGACCAACAGCTTTCTGTGCCCAGCAGTCCCAACACTGGGCTCTGTCCCGTGGTGATCATACGCTCTTTGCATGTTTTCTTTACAGGCATCACTACTATTTACAAAAACATTATTATATATAATTTGAACAAAATATTGTTTAACAAGCTAAAAGTAAAATTTTTAAAAAAATAATAATAAAAATGAATCAAGAAAATTGTCATGATTGTCTCACATAAAATAGATTATTAAAATAGAATCCTTAAAGACCAGTACAATCCACCATAGTTGTATAGCAGTTACACTTATTTTGTCCATACTGATATGAAAAATTTGATTAGCATAAATTGGGATTCTTGATTAGCGCTGCCAATTACTGTCTGTGCACCAGCACCAGGTCTATGAACATGTGTTACTGGACCACGCATGGGAAAACACATGATATGGCTAAAAAGAGCAGTCATTGTTACCTTAAATGTGAATACCACGGCGTTTGCGTGTTTGCATTTGTCTGTGTGAAGCCAGTAAATGAATGTTACTGTTTAGTTTTATTTTGTAAATAACTACACCAAATTATAGAGCCAAAAAACTCATGTACCAGTTTCTGTTTAGTTTTGTTTGTAATTAATTGTGACTCTTTATTCTGCTCTTTGTCTCCCTGTCTTTTTCTGACTCTCTGTAAAGCTTTAATTGTCTGTTGATAGATAAACAAAGAGAAAGATTTAGCCCAAACCAAAACATACATGAACATGCATGAGAACTACTGCTAGGTAAACTTTACCTTCCAGTACAATTAAACCCAATCGATTCCAATCCATGGTCGCCTGGTCAGCAGGTCCTCATCGAAATAACCAAACGGTGTAGAATATGGGTGACTAAGACAGAACCAGTTTGAAGGTAGAACTGCTGACAGGCCTTCATGGACAATGACTGTGTCTTTATTCCTCACACATTGTGAATTTACAAAACAACCTATTAGGCTGTAGAGAAGAGGCTGTGCTGCAACAATCGTCTGTCCTGCTGTTGGATGTCCTCTGTATTCATTGACCTGTGTGCTCTGATGTCCTCTGCCATCACTCAGAACCTCACTGTACAACCATCAACAGCTCACCAAGTGAACTTTTTTAATTCATGTTGGACACGTTTCCTGTGTTAAAAGTGATGAGGTCTTGTCGATCTCTTATCAAATGCAAATTTGATTCCTAATTTTCCTCGTTTCTTTGTTTTTAAGGTTACCTCTGCATATTATGCATAACGTTGTGAGCGATCAATAAAGTTTATCTCTATCTTTCTTATTTTCCCTATGAGCTGCCAAAAAGTCACTTTCTTTATATAATGTCTGTCGGCTGTGGTTTCTATGCCACTCCAGCCTCCAGGCCGTACACTCCCACAGGTAGAGATAGAGTTCCTCTCCATGTGCTGTTATTAAAAGAAGCCTTTATGTCCCGGCACCCTGCTCATGTCAGCGCTGCCTCTGAGGTCAGAGCCAAGCACTCCTCATTTTTAAAAATGCAACAGAGATTCCATTATTTGGCACATACAACACAAAGTCCTAATGATCTATTATTAATGTTAAAATGTATTGATTTATTCATGACAGTCTTCTGTTGTCCCTTCCTGGCCGGAGAGGAGCCTGCATTTAGAAATGGCACAGAAATCAAAATAGAGGTCGCTCTATTTCCACCATCCCTGATGTGACTCTTCTTCTGTGGCAGGCCGCTGTGTGTGATTCTGGTGTTCAGCACCAAAGGACAGAGGTACCTACGGGTCGGGCTGGCTGTGCCTCTGTTTGGCTCTGTGGCCTGCCTGAGGCGGATGGTGGCCGATGAGGGGAAACTTTCCCCAGACCAGGTAACATAGCAGGGATAAATACTGTTGTCCTATTTCAAACTGCAAATTACTGTTATAGAGCAGCACATGTGTGATTATAGCTATTTGTGTTATACATGACCTTTCTATGAATGCCATTGGTTTAAATTCACCCCAGCTCACTTGGCTAAAATACATTAGTCTGAATTTAAAGGGAATCATTTCAATAAAGTGCTCTAGTGGGGCTCACAACCCCCCGGGGAGATGACTTCCAGAAATCAAATAAATGATCAGAAATAGTCTATTTTAGCCATAATTGTTACAAAAAAATAAATCGTTGTTAAATTTAAAACAAAACCATGCAGATGAAAGTATGTGTTGTATATTTGGATAAGCCTATTGTTGCATGTGCGCTAAATAGTGGGGGTTGCTGGTCTTTTGGCGCCATTATTTTAGGGGTGGGGGGGGTGAATGTTTTGGAAACCCCTGAACTAAAAGGCCGTTCTTACAGCTTTATTACACGTACTGTTATAAGAAAGCTAAGTGTCTGTGTGTATTTGCTTGTCTCCAGGTCATCCTGACAGAGGTTTACTCCACAGGCTTCCAGCGCTCCTTCTTTGATGAGGAGGATCTGACCTGCATCGCTGAGAATGATATCATCTATGCCTTCCAGGCTCCGCCCCTCTACATCAGAGGAGGCTCTGCACGGATCTCAGGTAGCAGCATGTCTGAGGGTGGAAGCCGATGTCTATCGTGCTGTTTTTGAGCCACATCACAATACACCGTCTTTGAGTATAACTAGCTTGTGGTACATTAATATTTATCCCTACTTTAATGTACATGTAGACGCAGGTCTGTAAGCAAACAAACCAGTTTTATTAATGTGCTTTGCCTAATGAAACCCACAGGGAATGCACCTTACTGCTGGAGGCCCTTCGGGAGCACATTAAGAAGTGTATAACTTCACATGGAGCGCAGTGAATTACACCCCCCTCCCCCTCCCTGTGCAGTTTTTTCTCACACTGTCAGATTTATGTCTCCATTTCTTCTGTTTTTCAGCCAGCGATGTAAAATGTGTCCTCAGAAGTACTTTGGTGCATAGTATCCCCTTGTTTCCTGCTTTGTGGTGTAAACAACCAGGTTCTGCTCTGTTGTCCTCTCTCATAGGACTCTAAGTGTAGTCCCAGCACTGTGTTAGCGTAGCTGTTGTCTGTCTGGCTGGCACAGTCTAAACCCCCCCTGGGTAACTTCTCATTGAAACAGCCTGCAGGCATTGATATGGAAAATCTGCATCATCAGTCAACACTTTTCTGTGCTTTGCAGATTGTCCTATCTTTTACACTTGCCTTGTTCATCATCATTCATATCGGATAATGTCATCTTTAAAGGAACATCTTCTGGAAATGTGTGATGAAACAAACCTTTTAAGGTAATATCCACTTAATAAAGGCACTGATTTGTGCAAAGCTAATGCTAAAACCTTGTATGATTTAATTCCTCTTCTCCATCTCCACTTTTTAATTTTGTTATGTAGGGTAAATATACTGGCACTGACTGGTATTGTAATTAAACAAACCCTAGATGATGGGATACCAAAAAGGCAGAATTAACTTGTTTTGATACTTGATCGAAAAGAACATTTTATATTTTCTTAATTCATAAATATCCATCTGGGTTCTATTAAATTATTTATATTGCTAAATACAATCTAAATGGCGCTGGTCCCCGAGAGAGACTTAATCAATTATCCATAAATGCTTAAAGATGTTACATCTTGTGGGTTGGATATGAGATTGAATAAACTCTCACCAGGGGTCTTGTTAAAGCTAAGCCTGGTAATCTAATCATTTTTTTGTTCAGAGGAAATGTTAAAGTGGATGTTAAATGTGGATTATGTCTGTTGGAATTAAAGCATTTAAGCCACATGCCAAGTGTGGAGTCTAAAGAGAGCCTCTTCCTGACTGCCCTACAAATGGAATGAAATCTGAGGACAACCTTGTTTTACTATGCTTCACCAGTTTCCTTGTTATTCACGGTAGCACTCTTGATTGATTGAGTTTCATTCAGTAAATTTCAAGGTAATAGTAACTCACTCACTGTTAGAGACAGCATGAGGCACTCAATAAAGAGGTGCAGTGTCTGCTCGGAATGAAAAAACGAAACACTCCTGGATCAAACCAAAGGCAAACCAACGCTGAGGTGACCTTCCCTCTCTCGCTCCCAGCCTCCCTGCTGTACTTAAAGTTAATCTCTTACATCATATTCTCACCGCTGCACTGAAGTCATTCCCCAGCACGTCGGTCTTTGACGGTCATGGATGGTCACAGAAATGGTGAAACTGAAGCCCTTTTTACACAGAGATGTCGACCACGCCTTTTGTTTGTTTACACTGAACAAAACAATGGCGGAACAACGCCGCTCCGGTGTGTGATTTTAAACAGCGAGGCGGTGACGTATAACGCAGCATAATCAGCGTCTAGTGTGACGTCTAACATACGCGTCAAGCAGCACTTTGTAAAAAATGAATTAGCATGTACCCTCCCTGTTACATGGTGGCTGAACTCGTCCCCTAAAGGCCCATTTATGCTCTTCGTTAAAGACGGATACCGAGACGGACCGAGCCTTCCGTAGTCTTCTGCGTTCATTCTGTACGTAATTGGAATACAGATGTATGTAGGCACTGCTGGATAGACTGTTTACAGACAGACGTATCCATTTACGTATGTAGATGGAGCGTCAACGGGCCATAATCAGAGGACATGGTGGCATCAACGGGCCATAATCAGAGGACATGGTGGCATCAACGGGCCATAATCAGAGGACATGGTGGCATCAACGGGCCATGATCAGAGGACATGGTGGCATCAACGGGCCATAATCAGAGGACATAGTGGCATCAACGGGCCATGATCAGAGGACATAGTGGCATCAACGGGCCATATTCAGAGGACATAGTGGCATCAACGGGCTATAATCAGAGGACATAGTGGCATCAACGGGCCATAATCAGAGGACATAGTGGCATCAACGGGCCATAATCAGAGGACATAGTGGCATCAACGGGCTATAATCAGAGGACATAGTGGCATCAACGGGCTATAATCAGAGGACATAGTGGCATCAACGGGCTATAATCAGAGGACATAATGGCATCAACGGGCCATAATCAGAGGACATAGTGGCATCAACGGGCCATATTCAGAGGACATAGTGGCATCAACGGGCCATATTCAGAGGACATAGTGGCATCAACGGGCTATAATCAGAGGACATAGTGGCATCAACGGGCCATAATCAGAGGACATAGTGGCATCAACGGGCCATAATCAGAGGACATAGTGGCATCAACGGGCTATAATCAGAGGACATAGTGGCATCAACGGGCTATAATCAGAGGACATAGTGGCATCAACGGGCCATAATCAGAGGACATAGTGGCATCAACGGGCTATAATCAGAAGACATAGTGGCTCGCTGGTGAATGCTGACCTCTGCTCATGCCCTGTCTGTGCATCTCCAGCACCTCCACCAGTCTGCTGATTACATTGTTGTGCCGCCACCTGTAGCATATTCTCAGCCTGACAATGCAATTGCAGAAATATGATATGGAAACTGTGGCTACAATTGGACAGTCACTGTTCAGGAGAGAGAGAAACCATGTTTCTGTGACTTCTTGCATTTGTCTCTAAAGAATACAAGTGTTAAATCTGTAAAGTCTCCATGCACAGGACAGGTCCTGAAACTTTAAGACTCCTCTTTGGTGGCCTCATGGTAAAAAATACATAAGAAAACAGCAGTGGCAGGTGACACACGGACTACAAGCTCTTCACTCCCGTGGAACTACAGAGATACTTTAACTATACCTTCATGTCCATACCTTCATACCTTCAACATTGTCACGTGTCTCCCATCTGGAAATTAAGTCATCCAGGTTTACATTTTTAGAATAATTTACCAGCCCTTAAGGCAAGTCTTTTCTGTGGGTTTGACAGTACAGACACGAGTCAGGACGTAATCACTGTGGGGAGTACTGGTGCCAAGGATGAGACTTGAATATTGGATCACCTGTCAAAGAATAATCAACATTAGAGAAGTGGCCGTCACTGTTAAGTATCTGTTCTTACAAACAGACAACGGGTTCTTCCTCCTCTTTATTCATCGCCCTGTTTACAGATAAATGAGGTCATTCCATTTCATGGCTTGTTTATTGTTCAACAATTTTACACGTGATATAAATCAGATACGAGGTCAAGTTACTAGAGGTATTTCAGTGCAGCTGTGCAGTCAGGATTTGTTGTCAGCCTTCTGTGAGCTGCATCCTGCCTGTACTTCAGCACAAAGGATTCCGCCAACACTTCAGCACCACACCTGAAAATACAATTACTGCCTGGATTTTTGTGCCTCAAGAGACGCTGCGTCATTTTTATTAGCCATGCTACCACCATTATTGGGATGACAGTATTGGTCGGTCACTTTGTCCACCATTTTGGCTCACAATAAAATATCTTAACGGCTGTTTGATGGATTGCAATGTGATGGCGTTCAGACGTTCAAGGCGCACAGAGGGTTCATCCTAATGACTTTGGTTATCCCCTGATTTTTCCTCTAGCGCCTCAAATGTCCTTCCCTTTAGAGGTTTTGAGTGAAACGTCTCAACTCAACTATTGGATAAAACCATAAACTGGAGTACGTACTAATAATCATATTCTCCTGAACTTTGGTGATCCCTGAACGTCTCGTCTAGCACACTATCAGGTCACAAATTCGGTTTGTTGATACCTTTATTTATGACCTCAAAAGTATTCATGTTCCCGTCGGCCTCAGCTGTTCTTTGTTCTGGTTAGCTAACATGCTAATAAACGAAAAATAAAGATTTGAGCCTGATAAACACACAGTATTTTTTTTAAATATCCATATGTTAGCATTGTCATTGTGAGTATGTTAGTTTATGTATGTATGTGCGTATGTTTTTAGAAGAATTAGCTCTTATCATTGGGATGCCACAAATCATCCAATTTGACACATTTATCATACAGTAAATACAAGAGGCCAAATCAAAGGGGCTGCACTGCTCTGTTTAAACAAAAACAAAAAAAGAAACAAATGTTGCAATTAAGTAATTTTGGATACAAGATTACGCATGAATGACAATAGTTGTCTCAGTTACACATGGGAAGTAGCACATACCAACCTCTAAAATTCAGTCCAACCCAATATCTCACAGCTAATGATCATCACTTACACCAAGTCTTTTCACCAGTTTCTGTTTTTTGGTTAGTTTGTCTGTTTGTTAGCAGGATTAAACAAACACTTGGCAGATTTTCATGAAACTTGAGGCAAAGGGTTGGGCATATGATCCACCATATTTGATTATTTTTCACTTTCTCTACTTTCTTTAACATTGTGAGAACCCTTGCTATGGTAGCCAGTTAGGCCTTAGGTTGGGTTAATACTTGTTATTTGAATTAGGGCTTAATTAAGTCAAGGGAGCCTTGGAGCCTTGACAGAGGTATGCGCTTATGCTTTATTGTGTAAATGTACACTTGTTATTTTCATAACCTAATTGCTTATTAACTCACATGATCTTTCCTTCAGCGAAGGAGCATCACGTGTCACATTCTCAGTCCGTGAATTATTTTCCTCAGCAAATTAACGGTGTTGATTAAATATGCTAATATTTAGAAGCGAGTCTGCATTTGAAAATCAAAATAACATGCATTTATTCACCTAACCACCATTTAATATTTAAATACACTGAATATGTAATGGAAAAGGTGTTTATTTTTGTGATGTCATGTAGTTTGTGTTTAGTCCGACTCATCCTATGTGTCTGAATGAAGAGCATGTAGTTTAAATGTTTTTACATGTAGATGATAAAAAAAATATCATTATCATGTCTGGAAGCTAAATAATATAAACTTGTGTTTGTGTGCTCCCCATTTTGACATGGTTGTTCTCACGAGTCCTTTTCAGTGTAGCTATAGGAATCGTTCGACAGTGGTCAAACACATCTCCACAACATACAAGCATGCACACAAACATCCCATACTTCCATCGCTATTCATCCTGTAAACAAGGTTAGAAAGAAATGAGGGAAGTGATGGGAGCCTTGATAAATGTCTGGAAACAGTACAGTTTCTGACAGTAAGCCATAAAAAATTATTTAATGAGCAATGAGAGGTAGGGCTCCTCCCTAGCATCCCTGTATAAATCTTAGCGTCCCAAGCCAGGAGGTGACCTCTGCATTTGAGTTGTTTCATGAACATATTTCACAGAGCATTCAAAATGAGATTTTTTTCCCCCCATTAATCACGGCTGTCAGAGGTCACTGCTCATCCAATTTGCAGCGCATGATTTAAGCAAGTTTTATCACTTGCTTGATTAGAGCGACATTAATAAATGAAAAGCTGCGCATGCTTATCATTTCTCTAATTCTCAGGGTCAGGACGGTGCAATCAGACGTTTTAATGTTAACGCTTGGGTGGTTTGAATGTAGACTTCCATTAGACTTCCGCGCGCCTTAACATCCTCACACCCCGGTTATTTCTGTCAGAGGGAGGATGTGCGAATATAGAGGATTGTTCTTTGCGAGCATCGCACTAACAGGATGCTCAGCAGTGGCATTTGTTTTGTCAGTGATGAATCATGTGTCAGGTGTAAACAACAGAGTTTAATGAAACGTTTGGGGAAGGCACAGTCACCATGGTCAATCAATATCAGCGTCTGTTGTCTAATTTACCACGAGATTTATCACCATGAACCTCTGAGGGGCTGACCTGCATGCTAAGCCCAGAGAGCGCAGCTCCCTGACGTTACGTTTCACAGGGGATCCGTTTCTCACCCGGTCAGTCACACTTCTCTGAGATACGGGGGGAGAACTGGGGAGGGGTGGTGCTGCTTGGCACCCTACCAGGAGAGGATGTGGAGCTGAAGCTGCATCAGATAATACCTCCTGCTGAGAGTGCAGGCAGCCGTTGGTCTATCTATTCTCCCCTCTGAATCACTGTTCCCTAAATAGAAAGCTGCTGCCTCACCACTTTCTATATCTCGGTTCTCCTCCTCACTCCTTGTCAGAGGTGTTAGGTTCAACGATCACGTTTTCGGAACATGAAACAAGTTCATCTTCCTTTCAAAGAGAGAATGTGAGTTATTCATGCCGTCAGCAATCAGTGTAAAACTCAAAGCATTAATCTATTTTTGAAAGTGTGATATTTGTCAAACCGATGCCCACAAGAGAGAACCAGCTGGTGCAGGATGTGTCTAGATTTATGTTTCACATTACAATACTTCAGTATGAAGCTTCGTTTTCATACGCTCACATTCACCCTGTTAACGTCACTGCATTACACTATTCATGCTAATTAAGACTTCCTGTGTCATTTTAAGCCCTCCAGTGTTTCAGCAGACAGACATTCTTCACTTCTTTTATTGTGAAATATTTCCAGGAATATGTTCAGGTTAACTCATTGACTTGCAAATTTCCTGTAGGGTCTTGAAATCTAGCTACTGCCTATTTATTCAAGATGCACCAAAGCCAAAGTCCTATTTATAATTTTGATGTGTTTGTTGCTGAGAAGAAACTTGTACTACCTCATTCACTTCTCTCATCCTATGTCTTGCTTCAGTATCTTTTTCCGCTTTACTCTCAAACCGCCTCCCTGACCTTATCCTGTGTCCTTTCTCCTCTGCCAGGTTACCATCACAGCCTCCCTTCATCCCCATACTCCACTGGTCCTGAGGGTCAGAGGTTACCTTCATCTGGGGCGTTGTCATCGGAGTTCCTCAACCAGGGTGTCCCGGTAAAGATCCTGCTGTTGGTGTGCAACGCTGCAGGGGCAGGCCAACATGCTGTCAGGTAATCATATCAAATGACCTTGCCACGAAACCTGTCACCAGACCGTCAAATCATGGCTCAGAAAAGGGAAATAATAATAACAGGAAGAAGAAGAAGAAGAAGAAATTACATTTTAAAAAGAGCAGAAGAAAGAATAACGACAACAGCAAAGTAAAAGAGGTAAAAAAAAATAGAAAACAGAATCATGATACCAATCGTGGAGCTTGTGATCTGTTTGGCTTTGAATACATTTCAGGCGAGTTATGCAGGATGGGTTTGGTTAAATTGAATTAATTTTTTCTGGCCATACATTCATCAGTTCATCCTGAATCACAGTGTGCATTTATCTGGGCCAGGGTGTTTATGAAGCATGGATACACAGCAGAACACCAAAGCTAACTTTAGCTACACAGGCTAGCACCTTAGCGTTTTTGTTCCTGGAAATTCTTGAAAATCACTATATATGGCCCTCAAGCTATGTGCTATATACAACCCCGTTTCCAAAAAAGTTGGGACGCTGTGTAAAATGTAAATGAAAACAGTGTGCAATGATTTGCTAATCATTGAAACCCCATATTTCATTGAAAATAGCACAAAGACAACAATTCAAATAAGAAATTTAATTGTTTTTGAAAATGATATGATATATATGCTCTTTTTATACCCAATCATGTTACTAACATGTTGCCAGTTAACCTCATTAATTTTCAGACGTTCCACCAGGTGTTTTATTTTAGCATTGCACAACTTTTACAGTCTTTTGTTGCCACTGTCCCAACTTTTTTTTTAAACGTGTTGCTGGCATCAAATTCAAAACGGGCATGTAATTTTCAAAAAACAATGGTCTTTGTGCTATTGTCAATTAAATGTGGGGTTTCAATGTGTTGCAAATCATCACATTCTGTTTCTATTTACATTTTACACAGCATCCCAACTTTTTTTGGAAATGTGGTTGTATTTACATAAACACAGAGTCTTCTTCAGGAGTCGGTGCCTCTGAGCGAGCATGTTGTGCATTTGCAAGCATATAGTTAACGTCAGACGTGTGCTTGTGTGCATGTGCTTGGTTTTATGTGCATGTTTTTTTGACAACAATTATAATATATAGTTTGACTATAGCAACAGTAATGTGTCGAAGGGTGAGATGCTTAGCTAAATGTCAATACTCTGCTTTTCTGACTTGATTGTAGGTCATTAAGGTTTTTGCTCTACTGCACATAGAGGTATGGAGCTCACACCTGGTGAAGTACATCAAGGTCATGTTAGCTCGATGTTGCATAGAGGTCTCACATCTCACTGTGAGATGAGTTCCAAAATCCGAAACCAATCGACCGAGGAATCTGACATCTGGCACGATATAGAGCTCAGACACTCATCTCCTGAGTCCAGAGAGATCAATATAGGTGAGCCTGCCAAGACAGCTGTGGGAAAGTCCAATCCCATCCATATCTCAGCGCTGTTGATCAAACCACCCACCTATCTCGCTCTCATCAGATGACAGCTGGAGGACTTCTCCATGCCAAGTAAATGACATTGGAGTCATATGCTTGATTCTCGCTGTGGTTGTCTGTAGAATAGCAACACGTAGAAAGCTCTCGGTTTCATTGGTTGGTTAAAACTGTGATGACAATAGATTAGCATAGCATTAGATAGCATTTAAGAACATTTCACATTCAATATGTGATGCTAAATGTTCACGATTTTTGCATCACTTCCCTTGAAAGTCAACAATTTGATATCTTGACATGTTACTTCATAGTGCATCTTGATAAATAGTCCCATGTCTGTGGAGGCAAGTGGAAAATAGATATAGCTCACTGCATATATAATAATTACTGCATATATAATAGATTTCACTGCATGATCCCATCAAAAATCTGAAATAATTCTGTATTCATGTTTAGGTTGGAGGAGTTGAGACATTTGCTGTGGGAATGAGGAGCCAGAGAGTAGCTAACACAACGTTAAAGCCCTTTGAATTTAGCACACAGAGTAAATTAATAACAAACTAAAGCGTTCAGCAAAAGAATGGAATTGTTTTCCCTCCTGCTCACAGCAGTTTCCAGCAGAGCTAAGTCATTTTCCCCCTCATTGTGTTGTGTACATTTTGTCTTTCCGTGTCGTGGTCGCTGCAGCTTTTGCTCCTCAGCCACCACAGAATGTTAATGCTTACCATCCTGAAGAGTGATTCAGCCTCATTTATTTTGAGCATCTCTATGGTATCTATGTATGATGTAATGGGAAAGCTGTGTGTCTTTAAGAATCTAAAAATAATGAGAAAAAAACTATTGAAAAGGAGAGACAGTTCAGTAGCATCTCTTATATCTACAGTTTGTAGGACCCAGTCGTCGTTCACTGTGAGTGTGTGTCTGTGTGTGTCTTTGTGTCACGCATGCTCATATGGTCTCACACCAATAAATCTCAAGCATACAATGGAGGGCTGCCCCTCATTGTATGTGTATTATGATTAATGTGTCATGTGACCTATCTTTTCAAGGGGGTGGTGGTCCCTCTCCTTATCAGCTGTTTTCACTCTTTATTACAGTCATTCAACCCCCACTGGATGTTAGGTTTACTGTCAAAATATACTATTTATCAGCTGTTTGCAAAACCCGAAGCACACAAGAACAGTTTAAATACCTTCATGCAACAGATTTTATGTTGTTTTTTTCCCCACATTCAACACCAAAATGCTCCATTTAATGACGACCGCAGTCTGACAATCATTCAGTCTCCTGAAAATCATCCCTCATTAGAGACACATTAGCAAATCAGATGTTGTTAAAACACTGTTTCAACCTACATGGACTTACTTTAGCTGTAGAGTCCCAAAGGTTTTTTCTGTTAAGGCCTAAATTTACATAAGGGCCAAGAAAAATGAGTTCCAGTAGCTCAGAACCATCTAGATAAGAAGTTTTGCGATGCTGTTCTGAGGAGCCATGAAACTAAACTGTAACGTTTGGGGTCTATGGATCAGCAGTATGTCTGGAGGAGGAAGAATGAAGCATTTGCTGTAAAGAACACCCTGCTTACAGTGAAGCATGGCGGTGGTTCAGTGAAGCTCTGGGGCTGCTTTGCTTCCTCGGTCACTGTAAAACTGCAGCGTGTAGAGGGTAAGATGGATTCCATCAAGTATCAGGAAATCCTAGAAGAAAACATTTCATGCGAGGAAGCTGAAGCCTGGTCGTCATTAGACATTCCAAAAGGACAATGATCCCAAGCAGACCGCAAAGTCCACCAAGGCTTGGTTTCAGAAGAAGTCCTGGATCATTCTAGAGTGGCCGTCACAGTCGCCTGACTTCAATCCCATAGAAAATCTCTGGTGGTTGAAGCACATAAACCAGGAATATTACAGAGCTGGAGGCCTTTGTCCATCAGGAATTGGCTAAGATTCCTCAGGAACGCTGCCAGAAGCTGGAGTCTGGATATGCATCATGTTTACAGCAGGTCATAGCAGCCAAAGGGTCTCTATAAAACACTAGAGATGTTTGTCATTAAGGGGTTGAATCATTTTGAGACTACAGTAGTCAGTTAAAGGAGAATTTGGTGTTATATTTTGTAATATCTGTTGCATTGATCTATTTAAACTGTTCTTGTTTGATTTGGTTATTGCAAACAGCTGATAAATAAATATTTATGGTGCTAATACAGAATGAGGGTTGAATAACTTTGTTTCCAACTGTATCTCTATCTTTCCACAGATGAACTGTAGTAAGAATTCATACTGCTAATGTTGATAAATGTTTATTTACAATACAATAAGGAGACACCTGAGCCGCTCAGGGCTAATGTGGATTGTATGAGTAGGAGCGCTTTCATTTAAAACCTTTTTTTTTTTATTCCTGTTCAAGGTTTGGACCACCATTTCTAATGAGGGAGGACCGGTCTATTTCCTGGGACCAGCTGCAGCAAAGCCTCCTGAGCAAGCTTTATTACCTGATGATCAATGGTGCTCAGGCACAGGTATTGGACAGCTAGTAATGATAATGTGATAATGTGTAAATAATGTATTCATGCTGAATACATTATTTGCCTGTGAATGACAGTAATGAGATAAGGTAAGAAAAGAACATACTGTAAGATATAGAGCATAAAATATAAACAACAGCAAACAGTTGAAGACAACTCAACATGTACTACGATCCTCAGGAGGTTCATTTGCCCTTGTTTTGTACTTAAAAGTCACTTGCACTTAAAGTCAGAATAAATAACAGTTTGCACAAAATAAATGATTGCACTGATTGGGACCAATATTGCACTCAGATCATTGTTTATCTGTGTTTAGTGATCTTATGACTCAGGCAAAGAAACCGTTCTTACATAGAAGTTGAAATAAAGTTCATAAAACCTTAAAATAATATTAGATTAATGTTATATGAATATGACATGAGGTTCAGCCGTTCAGTCAGGTTTGCACAAAAGCAGCCGATAGAAATATCCTGCAAAGGACTACTCTTTACTTTTATACTTGGAGTACATTTCAGAGCCTGTGCTCTTTCAGTTTTACTGAATCAATACTTATACAATACTTATACCTATACATTTACCAGTAACTGTACTTCTACTTTAGTAAAGAATGTGTGTACTCTGGCCTCCTCTGGGTGGAATAAGGACAAAATTTGACAGTTCCAACATGGATATCAACTGTAAATTCTGCAACTATCACAACAGCATCAACAGAAAGGAGGAACTTATTATTTATTGCTATTATTTATTCTGTTATATCTTGACTGGACTTCTGGATGTTGCAGTGCAGTGCTGTGTAATACATCAACAGAAATGGCACCTTGATGACTGTAAAAGCTATATTTAATCTCCATGTCATGTGGGAGGAGGCAGTGAATGGATATGGTTCTCTGCTGAGGTGCCGACTGGCCCACCTGTTCTGAGACAGGTTTATTGTCTCAGGTCAGAACAAACCATGCCCACAGAGGGACACTGTGTCGTACAGGTGGGAGCTGGAGGAGCAATCAGTTTCCTCTTACTGCATGTACTGGTGCACCAGACCAGAGTCAGGTTAACTGCTCTGAGACATTTGTCAGTATTAAGAATAAAAATTTAGCTTTTTCCCATCACTCCGTCTGTCCCTATAAACGTTTTTGTCCATAGCTCAAAAAGCGTTTTAGTGATGCTTTTTAGTATTTTGGGATTTTTAGCATTTTTATTTTTCTCATTTTGGGGAAAAAAAGTGCAACTTGGGCTATTTGGAGTTTGGAGTTTTGTGTGGAGCATAACTTTTAAATTATTTCATATGTCCTCAACAGATTGTACGTAGATGTCAACCATTTCATGGAGTGATGCGTTTTGCTCTTCTTCTTTTTTTGCATTTCCATGGCAACAACGTTCACCTGTTTTTGAAGAAAGGAGTGAGGTCACACATCTGTGTATTCTTTCTTTGACAAATTGGACACGTACTGTATGTAGGAATGATCCAAAATGCATCTTTTTAGTTTTCATTAGCATGATTTTATTTATTTCTAAGTGCTAAATGGAAGGAGTTTGTGTTCATAAGAATACACTCAGTTTGATTTTGTTGAGCCCGGGGTGATAGGCCGTCTCCTGATGGCTCTTGTTTAATATGGAGTTAATGTCTCTTCCCTGGATTTACACATTGTTAAAAATGAAATCAAATTAGTGCTTTAAATTTGGTGAATAACACAACAGTAACAAAAAAAGAATAGATAATAAGTTGAATGCTAATTATCAGTGCATGAAGCCTTTTTAAGGCAACGTAGAGCTGCCTTTTGCTGCCCTCCTGATTTCATTCTCATAATGTACATCATTATATATTTGTATATACAGTATATGCTGGGACTGGCTGTAGGAAATGACACTTGAGTCAGGTCAGGTGAGGTGAGGTGCTGGCCTATCAGTCTTCCATGATGCCAAGAAGCATGTTTGTGTTGTTTACCTGTCAAACATGGGACACGGTGATAGAGATGCAAACAGCTTCCTCAGACGTACCCCAGCTGTACGTCACTGTCAAATCAATTATTTACCTCACTCAAGCCATTTTCAAGGGTGCATTTTCTTCCTTGTTTCTGCTCGCTTGATCGTTTGTACCGTATTTCAGCATATTATTCTGTGCAGTAGCATGTAGTCAAACATTTCTAATTACTGTCTCTCTCTTTGTGACTGACACATCTGCATTAAAAGGCCATGTAGATCATGGGCTGTGGAAGAGCAACTGTGTTGGAACTCTTGCAGCTTGTCCAGTAAAATCAGTTTGTTCTCTGCCCAGACAGGAGTGATGCTCAGCACATGTTTGCTGTCTTTTATCTCAACAGAATCTTTTCTTGCATCAATGAATTCAAATCACAAGTACACTTTTCAGCTTCTGTTCAATTTTTGCCTCTGGAAAGATGCAATTCAAAGACAGCACAGGAAAGCCCTGGCATCTTTATTTAAGCAGTGGCTGGCTAGATGACGGCTCACTGACGCACACCTTGAGCCTTTAGTATGCTGCGGTACACTTGTGCACATTCATCTATAGTACATACTGCATGTTAGCAGTCAGATAAGCAGTCTTGCACATTCACACCATCTCTATATAGACTTGGACCAGGATGACGTTTTTGCAGTGTTTGGATTTGATATGAGATTGTTGGAGTATTTCAGTACAATGAAGTTTGTAGAACTGAACCTCCTCTATAGATAAGCTCAAACTCACAACATAATGAAACAGCGTGTCGTTTGCTTGGCCTGTAATTAGAGATCTTTTTCTTTGTCGGGCACAAACAATGCCACAAACATTCCTCACCTCACAGCCAGTCCCACTTCTCTCATATATTATTATATCATATATTATAATATCATATATTATTATATCAATATTATATCATATATTATTATATCATATATTATTATATCAAATATTATATCATATATTATGACATTATATATTATTATATCATATATTATTGTATCATATATCATTATATCATGTATTATTATATCATATATCATTATATCATATATTATTATATCACATATCATTATATCATATATTATATCATATATTATTATATCATATCTTATTATATCATATCATTATATCATATATTATATCATATATTATTATATCATATGTTATTATATCACATATCATTATATCATATATTATTATATCATATGTTATTATATCACATATCATTATATCATATATTATTATATCATATGTTATTATATCACATATATCATATATCATTATATCATATATTATTATATCACATATCATTATATCACATATCATTATATCATATATTATTATATTCACTCCTATTACAGGATGCTCAGATGCTCCTTCTCAGCAGTCACACTGACTGGGGAAAGATGTGTTCATTTTTCTTCTCACATATTACTCATTGTTACTCTCACATATTCCTCTTCATCTGCCTCTACAGTGTGGAAAATAAATATGTATACACATTTATACAAACATATAAACAGTTTTAACTCTACAAAGGAATTTTGTCAGAACCTTTAAAAATTCCCAATCCCAGAAGTTACTGTAGGTCCATGTGTCAAGCCTAACACTCTTTAATCCTTTCCTTACACTTTTTTATAAGCATTTTTACTTTTGGAGAGGGTAAAACCAACATCCAAATTCTCAATGCAAGTATCAGTATTATTTAAATCCTGATGTTGAAGTAAAGTCTCACGCATACAAATGCTCGACAGACCTCGTGTGAAGCAAAGGATGGTCAATCAGAAATATCTCATCTGTTCTGGTGGATCCTCTTGTTGAAACTGTCTGTCCCCTGGTTTTTGAAACACTAGGGAAAAAAACTATTCCTGAGAAGTTTGATGTGGTACCCTTTGGGTGGTCTTTGCATGGACACGCAAGCCTTTCACTGGAACTCACAGCAATCCCACACAATTCTGTAGTAAAAATAAAACTTATTTCAGTCTAGTCATTTAGCATTATGGGTTTTTTCACACAGCACGTTGAAAAAAACAGAAAAGTACATGAGTTTTGTGGAAAAGCACCACATGGAAGTTTGATGCCTGCAGTGTTCATAAACACATGATGCTGAAACGCTGCAGAGGAGATAATATACTTACACAGCTCTGCTCGTGTGCACAAAACGAGGGCATGAAAGCAAAATGCTGCTTTTACATCAGTACTGTATGCTGCTGTATTTCAACATTAGATTTTAATAGTACTTTATGTTGCATATGTGCAGTAGTAATTCATACGTATTGCATAACCTCCCTCTATGGGTTCTGCATTCCAGTGGGTTCTTGGGTTCAGCATACCAATATTGTTGTCTCCTCCGGTGCTCTCCTTGTAATGAGAAAGATTGAGATGGATCAAGCTTTACTTGCATGACTCATGGCGGATGTTTGTGTTTGAGCCCAGCCGGCAGCTACACGTTAGATTTCACTGGAACAGGAGGAGATCACTTTCATTTTTGCAAAGCACTCCTTCATTCCTGAAGCAGCACCTCCAGTCTAAGTAGATCTCAGAGTATTGTAAGCCTGTTTCAGAGGAGCAGGAAGGAATGAGCGCCTTATGTGTTCTGTCTTTGTTCTTGGCTTTCCAGTCCAGCGGAGCGTAATGAGAGGATGTTCTCTGATTATCTACAGTTTTATTGATATTTTCTTCTGTGAAATGATACTCTGAGCGAAAACAAAACTTTAGCTCTGCGCTCCATGTTAAGGTGCTTCGTGCTGATTCAAGCTCAACTGCTGTGAGCTCATAATATCAGGTGCAGGTCTTTGTCTTACATTTCAGGATGGCCCAATTTGTTCTCCTCTCTCCTTTGTGTTGTTTCAGTCGTTTCACAGCAAAACTGTTAAATAGTTAATAAGAGAATGTAAAGATAAGCCAGTGTTTGTGTAAATTCACTCCCAATTCAGCATTTTTTCATAGCTTTATGTCCAATCAGCATATACTAGCAACAAATCACTGCCATTAAAAACCTCGACAGAGAAAATTAAGACATTAGTCAACACACAATCCACAGAAATTCTAAAGCTATTGGCCATATGGTGTTGTTTGCCATGGAGACATATAAATATATTAGAGACCAAAGGCGGGTGCAATAAATGTGAAAAAGACCTGCGTCCAATCATCTGATCTAATGGCTAAATGTTTGATCTTTGCTGCAGAAAACCTATTTTGATAGAGAGATGAGGCCTGAAGTCCGACAGGAAGTACCCAGGTGTTGGTGAGAAGGCAGAGGTCATTGAACCTTTTGAGAAAAGGAATGAAAAGTAACTGAATCGTCTAAAAAATGTTTCTGTACAAAACATCTTCATTTACCGTGTAGAAAACTGCACATCAGTACTTATAAGAACCACATGAAAGTTAATTATAGTAATCACTCCTGTTTTGCACATTTGGCAAATATTGGATAAAACCATATAAGTCCACATTTTTATAGTTGTGTGTCTCTAAGCTCAGCGGTCGTGTTGAGTGATCACAGTAAAAGCTGCTGCTTCTTCAAAATCCAATGTTTTGTGCCGTCATTCTGCTATAATGAAACCATGTCATGTCATCATAGTTGTGCAAAACCATGATTGGTGAATAACACCACAAGACGTTTATCACAATGATGGTGATTCAGTGTGGTGGCAGTGCTCAATTTAGACCTTAAAAAGAGTCTACAGCCACGCCAGCAGCTCTGTGAGGCTGCACCGAGCTAAATGCTAACATCACATCCTCGCAGTATGAACATGCTGATGTAAAGCAGATTAAATGGTTTCTGCTTTTGCTAATTGGAACAAAACAAAAAGCACAGCCGAGGCTGCTGGGAATGGCTTTACTGTGGTTTTGCAGGAATTTAGTCATTAAAAGTATTGGGCAAACTGGGATTTCAGTCTGCTGATGGTACTGGATGAGAAGTGTGAGGATCACCATAGTGGTTCATCTTGAGGAGAACATGAATGTCTCTAATGATATATCAGATTGTTGTTGGAACATTTCACAAAAACTGCTGATGTCTGATTCCTCACGGTGGCACTAAAGGACAGATTCAGGACTATCAAAGTTCTGTTGTCTTCAGCCAACTGACTTCAAGGATTTCTCACAATCTATTTAAGAGTGATGACATATTTCAGTCTGAAAGCTGGTGAATCGGTCCGGTTGACCAATCAACTAGATAAAATTACAATTTAAATGCTGCTAGTGTGGTAACAATATGAGGTAAAATATATATTAAACCTGACACTGTGGAATAGGGTAATAGCTACTAAAGTACAGTTATGAATGGTTTATTTTTTGTTAGCCAAGTTAAGCTGCACATCTATGGTGTATGAACATCTTTAGTGATTCAACCTCACCGGTGTTGAGTCCTGCAAGCCAGGCCAGGTTTGTTGAAGTACAACTATGATCAACTAAATAAAAATGTTTAACAATGATTCAAACATAGTTTTTTATGAGAGGATATGTTAGTGTTTATTGTGCTGTTTATAGTCTTGTCTATGAAATGCATAAAAACACCCTGATGCCCCGTCCATAGCTCTACAGAGTTCTTCTTGTGCCCCTCTTTCAGAATGCCAGAGTGCTGTTCAACATCCGTGTGGTTGGAGGATCAGCATTTTACAGCTACCTGTCACCTCAGGACGAGCGGCCGCTCTACCACCCTTCTGTCAACAGGTGAGGGTGTCCAAAATGCATGAAGCAGCGCTTCTGGTGGATGACTGGTGACACATCAGCTGATCAGCATGAACTGGTTCTCATGTCCTCTGAACACATTCAAACAAGTCCTGCTCTTCTGGATGTGTTTGTTCATTTTTCCTCTCCATAACCAGAGTTCTGGTATTTGTTAACTTTTACCAGCTTTTGTTCTGCAGGCTTTAGAGTCTGCTGATTGCTCTTCCTGCTGAATTCTGAAAGCCTGTTTGACCAAATATAAATGTTCACCGATTCATGGACTAAAACATCCTCTATGCTCTGATGCAGGTGTGTCTGACAGGAATATTTCTTTAGTAAGATACACATCCTCTTATCCCTATCTTTATACTTTTTATCATGTAATCATATTTCTGCAGGTGCGAACACTATAAGCAGGCCGTCCAGAGGGACTTACCATTTGAGCTGACTGGCTGTCTGGAGACTAAATTATTTTATTATTAGCCTAGAGGATCATTAGATTATTCTAAAGGTGTTGTTTTGCTGTACAACCCAGATTTTAAAAAAAGTTCAGACGCAATGTAAATAAAAACAATAAGCAATGATTTGCAAATCCTTTTCACCCTACATTCAATTTTAATTGAATACAGTACAAAGACAAGGTATTTAATGCTCAAAATGATGAAGGCTATTGCTTTTGTAAATATGCACTTATGCTGAATTTGATGCCAAGACGTTGGAACAGGGGCAAAGCTGTGGAATGCTCCAAAACACCAGTTTGGAACATTCCACAGCTAAACTGGTTAATTGGTAACAGGTGATAGGATCATTGGTTATGGAAGGAGTATCCTCAAAAGGAGTCGTTCACAAGCAAAGATGGAACGAGGTTCACTGCTGTGTGAAATACAGTTGCATAAAGGATATCATTTCAATCTATATGGCCTTAGGAACACAGACTTTTATGTCCATTATTATTAATGAAAGATTATTTACTTTATATGATTTTTACACTGCCTGCGAAGTTCTCTGACAAGGTCTGTAAATATACTATTAACCCCGGGATATTTTTTCTTTGTGTTCGGAGTCATCGTCAGTGAAGCCAAAAAGACAGAGACAGCTTTCTTTTTAGGTACAATCTCTTTTTTGTTGAGACGTACCTGTTGGCTCTGTGTTTGTGTATCATCCATGCTGCCTGACAGGCACCTTTGTTTGGAGTGAAAGCAGACCAGTGTTAGTTGGACAAGGTGGAGGCACCTGACTGAACATGACGTCATGTTTTTTATGTATAGTTCATCGTTCACACACTGGGGAAAGTATTAATCGGATTAACAGAGAGCAGCATTAAGTCAGTGAGCGGTTCTAGATGTCTGTTTCAATACGTTGTTGCCCTACGGACATTATTTATGTCCCACACAGCTTCCCATATGTTTGGAATCAGGGTTTTTAAGAAGGTCAACATTCCAGCTAAACATCTGATAAGCACAATTTTATGTTATTTTTACAAATATATATTGACCCACATCAGGCACACCTCACATTAACAAAACAACTAACTTGCACATCTGTGAAGGCACCATTAATACAGAAAGGTACATTTGTATATGCAGGTTTTAGAGGAACATATGCTGCCATCCAGATGGTGTCTTTTTCTGCTTAGTCCAGCAAGACAATGCCAAGCCACATTCTGCACGTGTTACAACAGCGTGGCATCATATACTAAAAGAGTGTGGGTACCAGGCCTGCCTGCAGTCTAGACCTGTCCCTCTCTGGAAATGTGTGGAGTATTATAAAGTGGAGAATACTCTAACAGAGACTCCAGACTGTTATCATCAAGAATGTGGAAGAATTTCAATTTCAAAACTCAAAGTAGTTTCATCAGTTCCCTAAATTATCCTGTATTTGTACAGTGTTCATTGAATATAGTTAAAAAAAGGATTTGCAAATGATTGTGCTCCTTTTTTGTTTATGTTTTACGCAGCATCCAACTCTGTAGGAAACAAAGTTGTATAAATATTATGGTCAAATGTCCAATGTTGAAATGACACATGAAAATACATTAAAACAGCAGTTTTAATCATTTTCACTCTCTACATGATAAAAAGTATATAGATAGATGATGTTTATTTTTCATGTGTATCATACCAACTGTAAATGTCAGCTTATTTTAAAGCATCAACTGAAATCTGCAGATATTCTATCCCCCTTCACAAATGCATGGTCTGATGGCTTTTACTTGCTGTAGTGACTTGCTTATTTCACAGGGATCTTGAAAGGAATTCCATTTATGCAAGCGAGCCAACAGTTCATTCATTCAGTGAATGGGGCTGATGGGGGCAAATGTTCTTCTGAGAAGCAAATGTGCTGCTTACTGGATCCCAGAAACTGAACCAACGATGGTGTTAGAACTCTAATCATTCTGACGTATGCACTGTTTCCAAGTCGATGCTCATCAAACAGTACGAGAATGTACTAGTGCAAGTGTTTCCTCCTATGAAATGTGTGTTATCATAATACATCAGTGTGTCTCTTGCACCAGAAGCCATGTAATCTCTAGTATGTGCTTTCTAGTGGCCTAATTCTATAGTTGGTCGCTGCACCTCTTCCAGGCTGAAGTTTCTGACCACCTCATGAATGCTTGCCATGAAATATTTTACATTCATTCATGCTGCCCAGAGGATGAATCACAGCGACTCCCTGTGAGGTCAACATTTAGGATTTTTAATCAAATCTCACAGTTGGATGAATTGCAGTCACATTTAGTGCAGGCGTCCTCAAGATGAATTGTAATAACTTTGGTGCTACATTAAACTTGTATTTAGTATATTTAGTATATATTTAGTATAAGTCACAATTTCATTTCCTCCAAAACATTTGCTTTATGACCAAATACCTGCAAAACTAATGACATCCCCATCAGCTGATATCATGCTAACATGCTAAACTAAGATGCTGAACATGATATTCCAGCTAATAACTGCATTATCATTGACAGCATGTTATGTTAATTTTACAAATATATATTGGCCACATTATATACACTTCACATATGCAAAACAGAAAATGCTTCCAGTCATTGTTAGCATGCCAATATTAAAAATTAGTTCAGAGCACCACTGTGCTTTAGCACATATTGCAGCGCCGCAAGCATGCCTGTAGACTTCTTCTTGTTCTCTAATGTTCACGTCAATAGTGTCACTAATATGACAGTTCAGTTAAAACAGTGTGTTGATAGACATGAAGCATTTCGGTACGGATTTCTGCTCTTTTTCTTTGTATCGATAGACACAGATGACTTATTCATACATTCCTTTTTTCTTACACTGCCAATAAGCATCCCGAAAAAACCCAGAAGTCTACCGTTGATGAGAGAGATGCCTCATTCTTCACTCTCACTTATGCCTTTTACCTAACCAATCACAATGCAACGTGATGAAGACCATGAGGTGCATTCGAGAACAGTGGGACCTTCAGTTAGAATTATTTTGTCTATTTTTGTCCGTTCTTATTTTTTGATGTGCTGAGTATACATTTATATTGTGGTGTAGTTTGTCATACATTGTTTTATCTTGACCATCTACATCTAAATCCCAAATACAATCCCTCAGAGTCAACCTGTCAAAATGAGACCAATATCATCCAGTGTTGCTTTTACTCCAATGCTGACACCTAGTGGTTGAAAAGTCTCAATACAAGTGAACTCATGATACAAATAAGGTTGTTGGTGCTGTTTCCGTGCATCAAATATTAAAGTAAACCTCAGAATGTATGTAGTTGATGTTAAACCGTTTAATGGAGTTGGTGCAAACGCTTCATCCTCCTGACTGGATGACCTTTGACCTCTTATACCTTTCAGAGCTCTGAAGCTCTGCAGCTCAGGAGGACCTCCACATGTGAAGCTCATCATCGAGTGGGAGCACAGAATCAAAGACTGGTCAGTTTGCCTTCTACTAGAGGACACCACCTATTTACTATAGTGTTTTATCTATTAAGCAGCCATGAAACTGCTTCCTAGATGTTTTATATGACCTCTCCTCTGTGCCCCATCCACAGCCTGTTCGGTAACATTCATGAGGAGGTGGTGAAGGATGCAGAGAGCGTGAGGAATCAGCAGCAGCAGCACGTTCAGCAGTACAGCTGCACCTTGGATGAGTGCTTCCAGCTTTACACCAAAGAGGAGCAGGTAGTCTGTTATCATTTGATACCTGCATGAACCAGCAGCTCCATTAATAGTCCAGACACCAGGCCTCCTGAAGCCAATCCCTATACTGTAATGTTTGTTTCTTTAGAGTGAGCAGGCAGTACTAACAGAACCAATGTGACTAAAACTGTAGAATGACCCCAAAAACATCCGAAAAAGGGTTTATTCTGCACCAGTGTGTTATCATAGTAACCGTTTCTGTCATTCTGCAGCATGTAGAATTATTGACATTTTATTTTGGTGACTTTTAGCCATATTCTCAGAACAGATTTTTTAAAAAGGAATAATGTGAAATTTATGCGTAAAATATAAACAATACATGTCGAGTTAAAAAAATATATGAAACATTCAAGAATATGGAAGATCTTTAGTTGACTGGAGGTTTATCTTTGTTTAGTTTGTGTTTAACAGGTTTTCATTTTTATCTTATTCTAATTAAACTACAACATGTCTCTATTCGTTCATAGTTGACATGAATCGACAGACAAAAAAGGAGAGTTCACCTCAAAATCAAAAACACTGATATTTCATCTCAACTGTAGTACTTTTTATTCATTTTGATTGATAAATAAGCTGTAAAAATGTCGACCTTCTCTCAAATATAATGGAACAGGAGCGTCTCTTTCAAGAGCACATGACTCGTTTACCGGAGATAATCCACAGACCTTGATGTGAGCAGTTTAAATAGGAACTATTTTCTCTCTCCTGTATCATGTGCAGAATGAAACGTGGATCCTCTGTTGGATGAGAGGCCAGCTAACAAAACTGTCTTACATCTGATCAGAAGGCTTCTTTAATGTTCACATCATGCACTATGACAAGCCTCTCCTCCTTGAGTGGATTCACACTTAATAAGTTAAAGTTCCACTTCGTTTGACAGATGAAGACAAAAACATCAACCAGGAACAAAGGATTCTATTTTTACATGTTGATTTGTTTCAATACTGTTCATCAAAAATCAATCATTCACTGTCAGACAAGAGCCTGATTTGTTACTTATGTATTTGGTTTGTTCAACAACGTCCTTCACAGTTTCTGATTAGTTTTATTATCAGTTTCTGTTTAAAATGTGTTGCCCAGACATTCAGAATTTAAACTTGTTTACAGTTTTTCACCCCTATCAGTGCAGAATTACGGTAAAAGATGAAGGAGGATCTACAGTATGCTGCTAATTTAGCCTTTAGTTATTGTTAATACGGTATAAAAAGCAACAATGACCCTGATTACTAAGAGCATCTTAGACATAGCTGTCTTTACCAACTCATAGTCCACCTCAGTCTAGCATCCGAAATCCACCGATGACGCCAAAATACCTTTTACACATCTTAGCATCAACTCTTGTCGCTGAACATGAACAACATTCATCTCCCAACAAGAAATCTTTGTAACTCATAACACAGTAACCTTAAAGTGACCACCGATGAGTCAGCCTGCTGGGAGGAGGTCCAGCACTCGATGGCATGGTGCACTGATGTAGATAACAACCAGGACCTCAACACCAGGAAGACCAAGGAGATCATTGTGGACTTCAGAACCAAAGGCGGGACACACACACACAGCCATTCGTATCAATGGGAAGGACGTGGAGCATTTTTTTCCAATGTCTGAGGATCTCTCCTGGGTGCTCAGTACTTCCATCATGGTCAAGTCGGCTCACCAGCATCTCTTCTTCTTAAGGACACTAAAATCTGTCTCCTCAGATTCTGTTGAACTTCTGCCGCTGCACCAATGAGAGCATTCTTACCAACTACATCTCAGTTTTGTACGGCCACTGCTCTGTTGGACCAAAAAGCACTGCGGACGCAGGTGAAAACTGCTGCATCAACGGTTTTCCACTGCCCATCATCAAGGTTGTCCAGCGCAGCATCATCAGAGACTCCTCTGACCGCAGTCACAAACTGTTGACCCTCCTCCCCTCTGGGACGCGCTATAGAACTCTGGGTTCTTAGACCTTCAGCCGTCACCTTTCTAAACTCTGGACTAAGGTGATAAGTCCAGCCCTACTCCTGCTGTGATCCTCTGTACATACCATACATAAAGCGTATGCATGTGCTAAGTCTGCTGTATTATCTATACACATCTCAGTCTATTCATTTCACTCTGTTTGAAATGCTACTGTTAATACTGTTCATACTATAAATATCTCAGTGTATTCATACATAACCCTGTACTTTTAACTCTTTGCAGCCTACATTACTCTGCACCTTACTGCACTTTGCACTTCTGGTTAGATGCAAAAACTGCATTTAGTTGAATAAGTGCTTGTACTCTGCACTGGAACAATAAAGTTGAATCTAATTTCATCTAAAACACGTTCGCCTCATTGAGGAATCAAATGGTTATATGATATGGTTTATGTGTTTTTCTTCTTTCTTTTTTATGCCAACATAAAGGGTTAAACAGGTTCGTCTGTACACACGTAGCAGGTTTGATAGCAGTATGGTCTGTCCTCATCACCGCAAAAGGTGATAGGCAAAATTCTGTTAAATGTCACACATTTTTTTATCGGACCCTTAAAGGTGTGAATCTTATAATTACTCTCCTCAGTTTGCTTATTTTTGAAATTCTTTGGCACATTTGAAATGAGGCGATTGCTGGTGACGCCTGTGACTCAGCTGTGCACATGTAGTACTTGGGTCTAAATGCGAGAGTCAGCTGTGTTTAGCCTGCTGAAAAGCAGAGGAGGAAGAAGAATTTGACCAATCTTGGTGCTGGGTTCAAGCACTGATTATTGACAAAGGCATAATGTCAATCATTACACGAGACACAGTCAGTTTTGTCATGGTTATGGTCTACCCACATCACAAATAGAGTCGCAGGATCATCTGTGTCCTGACATAAATCTAATAGTTTAACATATATTGCAAATTTGTTTTCCATTTTACAGTAAATTTGTGGCTTTTTTTAGTTTGAATGCAAGTTTTATGGTATTCTGAACAGTTTTTAGAGCAGCGTATACATATTTAAAACAGACTATTAGTTAGTATGATGTTTCAGTGGTAATCAAGTTTGACAGTGTGAAAATAATTCATGACATTTGACAAACAGAAAAAAAAATGCATTGAATGCATTTTCTTGGCAAAGCATCGAAATGCTCTCCACAGTTTAGTCCTCGCTGTGTGTGACTGGCTGTCGTGTTGCTGCTGCTGACGTTACCTCGTGTCACCATCCAGTGGAGCTGCAGGCACAAAGATGGCACTGCTGTAAGTCTGCAGTTAGTCAAGGCTGGACAGTGACACTCAATCTAAATCAGCAAACCTCAGTTACTCATGTAGCTGGTAGTTGCTTTTACGTTCTGTTTCCCTTTAAATGTTTTTTTTTATAAAGAATTACAGACTTAAATTATTAGTAATCATAAATAGTGCTATCAAAATATCCGTGATACACTAGTGAGGCTGCTGTCAAAACAAGTGTTTCAATCTGTTTCTCTAAGCCAAGATATTATATTCATAATATCATTTCATCTCCTGTTTCTCTTTATTCCACAGGTCATGCCTGCCTTCACACATGTGCACTCACTGAGCACACACGCAGCATGAGTTATATCTCACTTGTGATTAACAGATAATTCTCTAACAGACGTAAAAGGATGTTCACAAAGAACAAGAGAAAATCATGTCCTCGCTGTTAACTTTGAATGAGTGCCATTGTTGAATTAAGTAATTCATCACTGCCCTGCATTGAAGATGGTTATTACAGGGGGGGAAAGTGAACAAAAGTAGCCATGGTAACAGCTTCAAACTGCACTTTGTTTTGGGCTGTTAATTTCCCAGGTTCAATCTTACATCATTTAGAAAACGAAATGGGAGATTAGTAAAAAGATAAAGAAGGTCTAAACTTCAATTTAATGGCATGAGGCGGAATAGAAATGTGAGTTTTGAAGCGCTGTCGGGTTGATAAGCCAGCAGACGTTATTCTTATCGCTGCATTTTTATGTCTGCTTTTCTAATTGCCTCCCTTACCCCCACCAGCTTGCCCCAGATGATGCCTGGAAGTGCCCCCACTGCAAGCAGCTCCAGCAGGGCATGGTGAAGATGAGCCTGTGGACGCTCCCGGACATCCTCATCCTCCACCTGAAACGCTTCAGACAGGTGGGAGAGCGGAGGAACAAGCTCACCACATTTGTGCATTTCCCCCTGGCGGGCCTGGACATGACGCCTCACATGGTGAGCCGCAACCACGGCACGCATCAGCCCCCTCTCCAGCCTGGCTGGAAGCAGTCCCGACGACATGACCTGGCTCCTCCCGACTTCCTGTACGATCTGTATGCTGTGTGCAACCATCATGGAGGAATGCACGGCGGACATTACACTGGTCTGAATAATATATCACACCTTCTGAGAAAAGACTGTAGGAGTGATAATAACAATATATATATATAGTACAAAGTTAAAGATAGATAATTGTTTAAATCAAAACCAATTTAAACAAATGAATAAGATAGAAATAAGATCATTAACTCCAGTCAGACGTGCAGGTTGTCTCTTTTCATTGTTGTTGTGATTGCAGCCTTTTGCAGGAACTCTGTGGATGGCCAGTGGTACAGTTACGATGACAGCAGTGCCGAGCCGGTTCCAGAGGCGGAGGTGTGCACACGTGGAGCCTACATCCTCTTCTATCAGAGGAGAAACACTATCCCTCCTTGGTCTGCCAGCTCTTCAGTCACGGGTTAGTCCTTCCTCTGTACAGCCGTCAGATGGAATCTGCTTGACGTGCTTTTAACGTCAGCACACCACCATTATTTACAGTATGGCCTGCAAGAAAATGCAATTTTGCCTCTGCAATTTCAATCGGCCCTGCAGCAGCATCAGTGTGTCTTTTCAGTATAATTCCCCCTTTAAATCCATATATAAAGGTTCCTAATGGTTGTAGAGGAGGCAGACCTGTTCCCAGCTCCTGGAATCACAGAAGCATTCATCTTTCTGCTTTCAGTTTAATGAGAATATTCACAGATGGATGGAAATGCTGATAATAGTCTGAGATCTCCTTCATCTGCCAGGATTATTTCTTCTCTTTGACAGGGACTGTTGGGAGAACAGAAGTTGTACATATCTATCTACACGGCTTATTTTGAAATTCTCCATTCGTTGTTTGTTTTTCTTGTTTTTGCAGGTTCCACCAGCTCATCCACCTCTGACCATTGGCTGGTCCGACTGGCGGGCGGCAGTAAGAGGGGCAGCGTGGTGTCAGGAGGACCTGTTCCCGGACCACCAGGCCCCATACAGGCCCCAGAATCTCCTGAGTTGCCAGTGTTTGGAGACGAACCCCCCAAAACAGTGGAAACAAGTAGGTATCTAGAGACACATGCATCATATGTTTCAGCTGTTTTCATAGTCCAGCATATAGAAAACACTTAAATGAATGTGACCATGCATTTCACCATTTGAACTAGCTACTGGCAGTGTTCACTTAGCATTAGCATGCAGCTTCAAGGCAAGGGCAACACATTTCATGCAACAAAGTAATTCAATGTGCTTTACAAAATAGGGAAATACAATAAAAGTGAAAAGTTCCTAAGAGACACCAAATTTAAAGTTAGCTAATGCAGTTTAAAATGTGATAATACAGTTAATGGAACATGGGTAATATTCCCATATTAGATTTACAATTAGATTTAATTAAAGCAATGATAATAAATAGTAAAAGAAATTAAAGCCATTTCAATTTTAAGCTAATAGGATGTTTTTAAATATTACTGGGTAAAGTAGGCAATGCAACGAAGGAATAATTTTACTCGTGCTTTAAAAATCATAATAATTTGGGCTTGTTTAATTTCAGATGAGAGCTACAAGATCAGTCTCTAGGCATTTTTGCATCAAAATAAAATCTAACAAATTTTCATGCTTGTAGGAGCCTAAATGCAGTTAATTGATGTTTGATTATTAAGGCAAATAATTCAAGTTCATGTTCATTTCTATGTATTGTTTGCATATAAAACATTTTGTATTTCCTGTAAAATGGTTAGAAATTAACTTATATGTTGTAAAAACTTATAATATACCGTAATTACCCTTAATTGCCACCATAATCATGTGGGAGGGTTTTTGGGTGAACCAAGGTTCAGTCAGACAAGTGGGGGGGGTAGAGCCACATGGGTTTTCTTTTACCTCTTTATCTCTCTATCTCTCAATTTCTCTCAGTTTTTAGGGATTCTTTTGAAAATGGAAGCTCTGTAACAATTATTTGTTGTATTTATGTTAAAATAAACACTTAAACTTCAGAGAGTGGACTGTGGAATTTTTGTTTTTGTATTTTTTGATGTGGATCAGCACGAGAGAAATTCTAGGAGCGTCAAGCTAAGGCTTCATTCTTTGGAAACCTACAATGCTTAAATAAAAAGGTTATTCCTATATTTCACTAGCTGTCAGTGACAAATCAATTTTAAAACATACTATAGTGTATACTAACTATACCTTAGTGTATTTATTGTAGTAGATGGTAGGCAATAGTAATGTACCATGTCTTTTCTTCTAGATGGGTTTGAAACCAAGCCCTTTGTCCGTGGGACCCAAGGCATAAGTGTAAGCATGAGATCACCAACTAAGCCCAAGGAGAATCTAAGCAAGGTTCTGCCCCTGCGATGGTCTTTTGGCTCCAAGGACCGCATTAAACACCCAGCCCAGACCCAGCCGGGAGAGCTGGTGGAGTACCTGGAGTCTGGGCGCCGGCCACGATGTACCAAAGACCCTATCATAACCCTGGTGGCCACCCCACCACAAAGGAGTGCCCAGGGAAGAGCCATTGAAGTGGGCCATGAATGCAACTCACCTAGCGGTAGCAGTCTTAGTTATACGGACAAACCCAGCTCTGACACTTGTTACTCCCCCAAAATCCCAGCAGGACAGCGCAGACCTTGTGTGGAGAGAGGCGTCAGCCATGAAATCTGTAACAACAGCAATGTCAGAGCCAGGGATTATGGTTCTCTGAGGCAGAGGGCATCTAAGAGAGCAAGGCAAGACCAGGGCAGGACCCTGGACCTCCAGCTTCAACTTCAGAGAGGGGCCTTTCTAGTGGGTCATATCAGCCACAGCGCACCCCCAAGCAGAGATTCCACATTAAGGAAGACCAAGGTCCAGACAGGAGTGACTTACAGGGCACAAAAAGACTTGTTACAGATGGTCCTTCAACCTGAGGACAGGAGAGGACAGAAGGGACAGGAGGGCCGCAGCCACGACAGCCTCTTGTCCTTCCTCAAACCTGGTTTCATGAAGAAAGATACTCCTGGGTCACCAATCATGGGGCAAGACAGGCACATGAATGGCCACGGACAACTGGGAAAGCTGGCAAGCAGTAATGTAGCCAAACTGTCGCTCTCCAATGGCACGCTGGCCACTGTGGCACTAGGAGAGAGGAAAGCCAGCATCCTCCCCAGCTGTAACACCCATAACCGCAAAGTACAGTTTGTCAACGGACAGGCTGGGAATCACGAGCCAGTGGACATCAAGCGTGCTCACAGCTCCAGCAACATCCAGACCAAGCTGGATGTGACTTTTCGCAGGTGTGCCTCCCTGCAGAGGAATGGCGAAGTAGTGGCCCCTCCAGCCCACCGCATCCTGCTGTCGGACAAGCCCAGCTATGCCACTCTGCAGCGGACTCGATACAGTACCACCTCCCTGGGTAGGCACAGACCCGTCACTGAGTCCTGTTTTTGAGCCAGCAGTGCAGGCTAAGCTAGTTTATTAGCAGAATTATAAGAACATTTAAGCACAAACAGGAACAAATTAGAGCACAGGGTTGAGGTTCCTCTTGTTGCTGCAGCAATTTTAGCACATTAGCTTTGTTTTTAAACCAAGTAAACAGGATGAAAGCAGCCTCACATTTCTATTCTCTCAAGTGCAAAGCTACATTTGTTTATTTTAATTGGTGTTAATTATCATTTCAGTGACTGTTTACCATGTGACTGATGGGTCTTTTTTTTCATTATAAGTGCCTCTGTGACAGCCCAGAATGACTGTTGAACACTTGGACCTCTGTACTCCCACACATCAGCCAGAGAATCTCCCAGCCGGAGACGTCGCTGGAAGCAAAGCCTCCTCGCTCCCCTTCATAGCTCTTACCTGTGTGTGTCTTAAAGTGAATCTATGCAGAGTTGAATTTACGGAAGAGAAATGCTGCTGTAATGTGATGTTTCCTTTCCTCGTTTTGTTTTATGAAGCAGTCTGCTGCTGGCACATGGTTTTATTGTTGAGTTTATTGGCCAATATTTGCAAAGTGGGGGATGGTTTGAGGCACTTTCATGTTTTTAGTGCATTATCCTTTCAGAAATCATTAGTCGCCTTCAGACAGGCATTGAGCAACAGCGCCGAAATGAATTCCCTTCTCTGTGACCCCTTCGGTGCGTTCAAACTGGACCAAACCAAGGTGTCACAACGCCACCTCGGTGTGTGTGTTCACACTTATGCTGGCGTTCCGCAACATGAAGAGGTGTGACGTACGACGCAACAGCAAACATGCAGTAAAAGCTTATATATTTCACTATCTCCTCAGTTTAGCGATCATTTTATGCGCTTGTTCTTCAATTATGGACTTCCTGTGTACGGGTGTAACATGTTACGACAATGTTACACCCGTTCCGCCACGCCAGGGCACTTCATTCATACAGACGCCTGTTTCTGCGCTGTTACTACCTCCTGAGGCGTCACAGAGGTGGAACAAACTGACACCCCATTACGGCTTCATTGCGTTCAGACAGACGTCGGGGCGGAATAAAGGCGTAACAGGCCCGTAATGAAAACGCTGTCTGAATGGGGCTAACATCTGGTAAGAAGTCAACATAAAAATATAGTCACGTAGAAAGCATTGTAGCCCATTCAGCTTACCGAAAATAGATACAGTTAATTGGCTGCTACAGCAGCATCATTTGCTTTGTCATTTATCATTTTCATGTCGTGTTACCCACACACTTTCTTTTAAATGCAGTTCCATAGTTTGCTATATCACCAGAGCACATTAACTTATAGTGCTAATGAAGGAACATTAACATTGAACACTCAGTCATTGAGAAGATAGTTATTCAACTCGAAGAGAGGTTTACAGAATTATGAAAACCACTCAAAATTTCCTCTGGTTTTTGTTCACGTTTGTGCTGCGGGGGCGTTATGAACGGTTCTGGTGAGGTGAATAAAAAGAATTATGTCTGTTAACCACCCCTTTAAGCTTGCAGAGCAAAGAAAGAGCACTTTTGTATTTACACCTCTCCTTCGAGAGAATGTGAATTTATATCTCACAGTTTGAAGTATTTTTCTCACAGTTTGATGTAATTGCATGTGACCACACATGCAATTATTCTTTCTCTGCAGCCATGGGAATGTGTTGAGTCCTGGTGTTAATCATGTTTTGTCACATTCACATAAGCCGTAGTTACCTTGAAGCGATTCATCCTGCTGTTACAGGTCTAATTTATATTTAATTCACTGTCTTCAGTCATAACCACCATTTCTGTACCAGCACAATGTACCTTTGTGTACTTAGACGTGGTAATTGTGTCACTGGGGTTTAATGGGAAATGTTAAAGTGTGAGTCTGGATTGTTTGCCTATCGCACCTGTGTTCACGTTATTGTATCATTCAACATTACTGATTAACTTCACTCACCGAAATGAAAATCTAGTAAATGAAGGGAAATATGGCTAGATTATATTTTATTATTAACTTTTCTAAAAGTCTACATTTTGTACCTGATGTGTAATTATGTAATTTAAGTACCAGATCAAAACTGCATGTTTCAGGTGACTGTATAAGGTCAGATTAACACATACTGTAAATGGAGCTGTATTTGACACAACACACAAAGTTCCCTGTACTGGACTCTCTATAATATCTACTTAGTGTACTGCAAGTTTATGGATTTCAAATTAAACACAGCTTTTCTCACAAATGGATTCAGTGTAGCTGCATCAGCCTGTGCATCTCATTTTTTATCTCTGCTTCTCCTGGCGCCGCCTCCTGAGGGAAATGGCATTCTGCAGAAGTCAAGAAATCATCAGATAATATAAAGCTCTAATAAAGGCTTGTTTACCTGTAGCACTGTAACAGGGAACCACAGTACTTAGACAGTCGATCTTTGTAAAATTGCTCCTGCTTGGTGTGTTTCCATGGTGATTCGAATGAATGGAGGAAATAAATGATGTGTATGAGATTAGATTTAATGATTAAAAAACAGAAAATAAGGACACTGACAAATATACGTACAAGTGGGGCTAGAGATATTAATATCAAATGAATAACAGAGAATGAGGAGGAGCACCTGCTGCACAATGGAGTCATAACTCCCTTAAACTTTCATTTTATTTCTTTTTTTTTTTTTTTTTACTTTATTAACCATAAATATATGGTATATAGGTCGTCCTTAAGAAAATAACAATAGGAGGAAATTCAGAGTTATACATAACAGTCGGACTAGTGACCAGATCATCTAATTACATATGTCAGGATATGCTTTTTAGACAGTAATTTTTTTTTAAAACATACATTTAATGCAGTCTTACAATAAATAGGTCACAGAAGATGCAACCCAATTCCAGAAAAGTTTGGACACTGTAAAACATAAATAAAACAGAATCTGATAATTTGCTAATCCTTTTTGACTTTCATTTTAATTGAATACAAAGACAATATACCGAAAGTAGCACCTCATCAGCTTCATTGATTTTTAAAAAATATTTGCTTATTCTGAATTTTATGTCAGCATCATGTCTCAAAGCAATTGGGACAAGAGCAACAAAGACACCTGATTGGATCATTCCACAGGTGATAGGATTATGATTGAGTATGAAATGGGCATCAAAAGGTTCAGTCATTTACAAGTAAAGATGGAGAGAGGTTCACCACTTTGAAAATCTGGGTGAGCAAATAGTCCAACAGTTTAAGAACAACATTTCTCAATGCGCAATTTAAAGGAATTTGAGGATTTCACCATCTACAGACCATAATAACATCAACAGATTCAGAGCATCTGGAGAAATCTGTGCTGTAAGGGGCAAAGATGAAAACCAGCAATGAATGTCTGCATGTGACCTTAGATGCCTCAGGCAGCACTGCATTAAAAAACCGACATGATTCTATTCCATCCATTGCCAAGAAACACAATTCATCACTTTATCTACAAAAGACTACCATGTGAAGCACAAGCCATATATCAACTACATCCAGAAACGCCGCCGACTTCTCTGGAGCTGATCTCATCTGAGATGGACCGATGCAAAGTGGAAACGTGTCTTTTGGTCTGAAGAATCCACATTTTAAATCATTTTTAGAAGTCATGGACGTCGTGTCCTCTGGGCTAAAGAGAAAAGGAAGATCCAGATTGTTACCAGCACATAGCTCATAAGCCAGTATCTGGGATGGTATGGGCGGGGGGGTGGGGGTGGTAGTGCTCATGACATGGGTAACCTGCACATCTGTGAGGGCTCCATTAATGTTGAAAGGTACATACAGGTTTAGCAACAACATATGCTGCCATCCAGACGACGTCTTTTTCTGGGACGTCCCTGATTATTCCAGAAAGACAATGAAGCCACAATCTGCCACCTTACAACAGCGTGACTTCAGTGTTTAAGAGTCCAGGTATTAGACTGGCCTGTCTGCAGTCCAGACCAGTTCCCCATTGGAAATGTGTGCCGCATTATGAAGCACCAAATACGACAACAGCAGATCTGTCTATCTATGAGGTGACCGCTAACCACTGCTGCATCCCCAGAGAAGCATATAACAATATTCACAATCATCAGAAACTTTCCAACTATCTGTATTTACACATGGCCTGAAAAATAATCAGTATTTAAATATGTTTGAATTGAATATATGAATAAAATGTGTACGTTTCAGGTTGAATTATTCATAAAGGTTCCTTTACTGGAATCTATAATTTCTACTTACACTGCAAATTTATGGATTTCAAATTAAACACAGTTTTTCTCACAAATGATTCGGCGTGGCTGCATGATGCATGGGCAAACTTTCAGCCTTCTTCTGAGAGAGAAGAGTCAACAAATTATCATATAGAATAGAGCTCTAATGATGGCTTATATACCAGATATAAACTCCCAACACTTTCCAGAGGCCTGCCTGTTGCCAAATACATGAGTTCAGCAGTGTCACGTTGAACTGCTTCACCATCAGGATGAATTAGCAAATTATCCAGATAATTATCCAGCATTTTGTTGAACGTTTCCACAGCGATTACTTATTTATTATTTATTATACTCTCACTGTAAAATCAAGGCCGTCTTACAATCATTTGCAGCAATAGAATGTTTCTTCTTGGTGAACCAGCAGCATGAAGGGAACAGAGATGCCTGTTCCCAATGTAATGCCTATACCTGTATTTCCTAATTTATTCTCTTTGAATTATTAAAAAATTCCCCTGTTGTGTGACCTCACAAAGTAATCACCACTATAATCTGAAAACTTTCAAAGTTTCAACTACGTTTAAAAGAATGCTGGTTGCTGCAGACACATCATGTAACTGTTTCAGATAATCAGCAGCTCCTGCACAGAAAGCATATTGACCTGTTGGTCTAATGTACCTCAGCCCAGGCCGCTACGGGGCTCACTCGAAAATCGAATAAGATTATAATGTCAGTCATTACATCATCGATAGGGCATCCAATCAGGAGGTCTGTATGAACTTCTTCTTTAAGGCTGTTTCAAAGGGATGACCTTTCAATATGCAAATTTTAGCTTTTTGGTGCCACAAACCTAATCAGATTCTCTTCTTTATAAAGAAAGAAGACCTGCTGTGCAAGTTTCTTCTATGGACATGCTTTTTAATTAAATTACATTCAATTCAAATTATTTGTATAGCGCCAAAAGTTATATCAATGCCTTTTAACAGGCAGAAACCTGGGGCAGATCCAAGACTCATGGTGGGCGGCCCTCTGCTTTTGACTGGTTGGGGTGAGAGAGAGAGAGAGAGAGAGATTGGGAGATAGATGGGGAGAGAGAGAGAGAGATGGGGAGATAGACAGGGAGAGAGAGCGATTGGGAGATAGATGGGGAGAGAGCGATAAGGAGTATAGGTGGAGAGATGCAGAGGGAGTGAGGGACAGGGATACAGACATGTTCAACCACAATAACAAAAACAGCTGTTATAGAGAGATTACAGTTTGTAGTATTTATAATGACTACTACAATAACAAAACTAATAATAATGATAATATTAATATGATGCTAGTAATCGTAATCGTAATAATAATAATGGTAATGATGATGATGATGATTAACTTTATTGTGCACAGAGGATTTGTCGTTAACATGTACAAACTGAGATTGATCTTATAAATAGGATTTAAATGCAGTTCCTTTAATGCCGATTAAATATTGGAGTCTTTGTAGTAGTATCTGATGATCAATAGTGTCAAACGCAGCTCTAAGATCTAATGAGATGAGCACAGAGACAAATCCCTCATCTGATGCCATTAGAAGTTCATTGGTAACTTTGACCAATGCTGTCTCTGTGCTATGATGCTCTCTGAAGCCTGACTGGTAATCCTCAAATAAACTATTGTTATGTAGAAAATCACACAACTGTTTAGCAACTGCTTTCTCTACAATTTTAGACAGGAAGGGAAGCTTAGATATAGGTCTGTAGTTAGCTAGGATGTCTAGATCAAGAGTAGGCTTTTTAAGAAGAGGTTTAATTACAGCCAGTTTAAAGGACTGTGGTAACAACAGATTGATCATATCTAATAGAGAAGTGCTGACTAAGGGTAAAACATCTTTAAACAGCTTAGTTGGGATGGGGTCTAGGAGGCAGGTTGTTGGTTGTTGAAGGTCAATGGGAGAGAAGCAGTCCAGATGTACATCAGGTCTTACAGCTGTGTCTAAACTTCCTGTGTTTGAAAGTAAATTTATATCCTTTGAAGGCAGGAGGTGATGAATTTTGTCTCTGATATATTATACAATATTAGATTATCAACAAAGTTATTTTTGCTGGCATTGGATTGTCTATCTGTCTGTTTGTTAGAATTTTTAGGAGAGGAAGGGTACGGTCTAGAGAACAAGCCATTAGATTTTGGCGGTGATCGACATCATGGTCTGGATCCATGATTTTGGCAAATACAAGCGACTGAAATGGGTGCCTGGGAACACATCAGGAAAAGTTGGAAAAGTGGATGGATGACTTTCATGGTCAAGGAGTCACATTATGAGGGTCGAACTAACATGAGACTACTTCTTTTAGGTGCAATGACATAATGATGAAACTGAGCAGCCTTGGCAGAGGTTTGCTCTCTCTGGGGCAAATGCAGAGAAAGAATTTCCCCACAGGGACAATAAAGTATAGCTTATCTAATCTTAACTAGAATGATTTTGTGGCCAAAATAATTCACAATTACAATATGGAAACAATTAAATAGACAATACAGCCAAATTTATTTTTAACTTGATTTATCCACAATGTCTACCATCTATTTACATTATATTGTCATATCTGCATTATTAACAAAGAATCAATTGGTGTGTTTTTTTTAAATATCACAGTTATCCACAATACCTTGCAACACCCCTGTTCTGCACTTTCTCAGTTCATCTAACCAGGATAGATGGTGGACAGGATATTCACCGTCCACGTCTGATGTTGACAAATGGACTAAACTGACTCGACTTTCAAATCCACAGGAAACAGAAATACATACATATTGTTAACAGCATAGATTTAACACATCTCACTGCACATCCCTTCAGAGGTTTTATCAGCCTGAATGTGGCTGAGGTTTCTGACTGACGGCGTGAACAGAATCATAATTTTAATGTGAGTATTCTCTGTGAGCATTGAACCATCCATCAGTGCTTGTGTCACTGTGGCCTGGACTCCACAGAACAAACTCCAGAACCATACATTTATAGCATGTAGGTCTGTAAGGCTCTTTGCCATTAATCAAAGAGAACAGAAACAGCTGCAAAAGACGAAGCTGCATCTTAGTATTTTTTTGCATCTCATTTATGGTTGGCGTTTTTGTTTCAGTGCAGTCGTTTTTAATCTCTGCATAGTCGTTCTGCATGTCTTTGTGGTCATTTTGGATGTTTTTTGGTTGTTTTACGCCTCTTTGTGGTACGTTTGTGTCTCTTCGCATTCTTTTTTCAACCTTGCGTGATCATCTTTAGTGCCATTCTGTATTTTTTCTAATTGTTTTGCATCAATTTGCAGTCATTTTGCATTTCTTTGTGCTAATCTCAGTGGTTTCTTTCTCTTTGTGGTCATTTTGTGTCATGTTTTGCTTCACTTTTAGTTGTCCAATTGACTTTTTAACTACAATAGAGGCTCTGTTCAGTGTCAATCCATCTCCATAATTGCCTTTATTTTATCAGTTACTCTTTTATTATGACTTCTCATGAAAGTCCAGCTCAGACATTTTTCACGACTTTCTGCTCCTGTGGTTCGCACTGACATCAACATACATTTTGCTGGACATTTAGTGGATACAGAGCAGAAAGCTATGAACTCTTTGCAGAGCAAGAGCCACTGATAATTGATCAGTGATTCTGTTGAATGCCTCCATTTACATTGCAGACCTTGTGTGTCATGTAGGAGTAAGAATCATATTTCAAGGATAAAACTTCAGTATAGGGTATTATAACAGTATCCATATGCTGCTGTAAGGGAACAAGATGTAGATTTATGGAATAGGGATGTAACAACGTGGGAGCTAATATTACGGGCTTCTGCATGACCTATTAAACAACAAAACCAGAGATCTGGGGGAATATGAGGACATGGTATTTAAAAAATCTACTGTGATACATTTTTATGTACTGCTGTCATGAACAACAAGGGAAACAAACATTAGAGTCCATGAAAATTTCTGACTCTTTGCACAATATCAAAATGCAAGTTTATGAAATGTGACTTGGTGCGTCCCGACATCTGACGGTAAAGCAGATTCATACTGGACATGCTCTTATACAGCTAGCTGACAGTTAAAATACCAGAATAAGAACACTGTAACATCAGATTGTTGCTAAGTAGGTCACAATGTGCCCCTCCATATTCCCTCACCTCACATGCTGACTGGTACATACTGGCTGTTGACAAATAACTACACCATAAATTGGTGCAGTGAAGTGAATTTAAGTATTACATACACAAAATAAAGAAGTTAGTCTAAGTATTGCACACTCAAAATCTCAAGTTTACTTTTCTTAATTTATCTAAGGCAATGAGTTTGCATAATATTTTTAAGTAACTCAACTTATTAGATTTTACAGTGGGCAAAGTTTGGGGCCCTCCAAAAAAATTGGGAAAGGGGGCCCGCGAATAACAACTCATATTGGCACATTTACAATGACAATTAACACCCCTTAACTTCCCCTTGAAGGCACTATGTGCAACAGTGACACCAGTGAAATGGACATATCTGTCTGGTCATATGTTACATATTTAGTTATATGTTCTTCCTCCTTTGTTTAATTTTCAGTTGTATTTGTGTGTCTGTTGTTATTTGCTATCTTTAAAATAAGTTTAATGGAAAAAAAACTGAGCAAACATTTTTTTTACTGAATTGACCAATGCATTTCTGTCGGGGAGGAGGATGTGCAGCGTGTTTATGTCTCTCTGTGTGTGTGTGTGTGGGGGGGGGGTATGATCGCCACTGGACAAAAGCAGCTCCCTCTCTCGTTTAGGTCACACTGACTCCCTGATAAGTCGTGCCTTACTTACCGAAGGCTTAAAGCTGTTACTTACCTTTTTAATTTGAAAAGGAAGAACGTGACAATGACATAATCGTCATTTAGTTGAAGTGTCAGGTGCTGCAGATTCTTGGACTTACAGAATGACGTCGCTTTATTGGATTTAGTTGTCGCGCGCACCGATGAAGTCCTGAATAATGCAAACACGCGCGTGGCTTTGCACCTCTGCTGTCAAATCCACAAAATTATTTAAAACGTCTTTTGTTACTTTTCTTACGTCTCATTTGACTTTCTCTTTCGCCTGAAAGCTATCATGTAAGTTGTATCATTACCATATTATACTCCACACTGCGGACTCTCTCTGACGAAGACCAACAAAAGCCAGTTAGGATGGATTTCGCCCACATTTCGAATTCATCTTTTTCATTATTCAGTTCGTCCGAGGATCTAGAAGAAGGTAGGTTGTTTGTTTCTTCTCCTTTTTTACATTAAATTCTCAAAACGAACAGGGCACATAATGTTAGTGCTCTGTCACGAATTCAAAATTATTGTTAAAGAATTAGAAGAATTATGAAATGAAATAGTGTTTTTTTAAATTTAAATCCAGATGCTTGAACATAAATTGAAACAAAGGATATTTATTAAAAATAAGGTTTTCTGTTTTTTATTTTTGCCATAGAAGATCAGCAGTACAACAACGTGCTCATGCCCAGCATCTTTGGTGTTATCTGTTTCTTTGGGATCTTTGGAAACTGCACTGTAATCCACACCATTGTGAAGAAAACCAACTTCTTCTCCCAGCAAACAGTACCGGACATTTTTATCTTCAGTTTATCCTTTGCAGACCTCCTCTTTCTCCTCGGCATGCCTTTTCTCATCCACCAGCTTGTGGGGAATGGCTCCTGGTGCTTTGGTGGCACCTTGTGCACTGTCATCACAGCGCTGGACTCCAACAGTCAGATTGTTAGTACATACATCCTTACTGTAATGACTCTGGATTGCTACCTAGCCACTGTCCACCCCATCCGCTTCAAACATGTTCGGACCCCCTTCATTGCCAGGGCAGTAGTAGCTCTGGTGTGGGTGTTTTCTTTGGTCTCCATCACTCCAGTCTGGATGTATACAGGACTCATGCATCTCAAGGATGGCTCGGTCAGCTGTGCTCTCCTGCTGCCAGACCCAGCAACAGACACATACTGGTTCACCCTCTACCAGTTCTTCTTGGCCTTCGCTCTGCCTTGGGTGCTCATCTGTGGAGTCTTCTTCAAGATTCTCCAAAACATGTCAGCGACAGTTGCTCCACTACCCCAGCGAAGCCTGAGGATGCGGACAAGAAAGTTGACCCGTATGGCAGTGGCCATATGCTTGGCATTTTTCACCTGCTGGGCCCCCTACAACATTTTACAGCTGGTCCACCTTGGAGTACAGCGGCCCACCTTTGCCTTCCTGTATGCCTACAACATTGCTATTAGCATGGGCTATGCCAATAGCTGCATTAACCCGTTAATCTACATTATTTTAAGTGAAGCATTTAAAAGGCAGACCAGTGTTGCCTTTCGGACATCCCACAGGGGTTTCAGAGTTGCCCCTGCTCCGGATGATGGCAGTATGTGTCTGAGGATGGCACCAGACAGCCTTCATCTATCTCACTTGCACTCATCAAGGGAACTAATTCCAAATACACTGCCTGTCACTGTTGCTGTGCACTGAGAATGACTCTTATCTAGTCATCCATGAGCACTGCCACCCACTATCGCTGACAAGTAGCCACCCGCCACCTCTGACTGTCCTTATTCCCCGAGCTAACGCCTCCGCTTTCATTAAGACATAAAGGGTTTCCATTTCAAATGTGACTCTACCGATAGATGAAACAAATTGTGCCGAGTGATCTTTGATATTTCATGTCATGAATGTGTGACTTCTTAAACATTGTGAATGTATCTATAATGTGACAGAAAAACTGTGTGATGGATCATTGCAATGTAAGTAATTAACACATTTAGTCACCCTTTTACCAAAATGAGAAAAAAGGAGCAGTAAGTGACCTCTTGTGTCTGGTTGATAACATGTTTAGACTCAAAGTCCCCGTCATTGTCCAGGAGTAGAGAGGCAGATAGAGGGTCTGGTGAAGAGTTGGTGAAGACAGTAAGGACACGGAGCAGCAGCAGAGCTGATGTGGGCAGCAGGAGACAGACAGAGTATGCTGCATAAAATCAGTCAGCCATTCATCAATGGAGAACAGCACGGGCTAACTCATAATCAATCATGGTGAATGACTTAAAGCCTCCTGAGGATTAGCAACTTGATTAATCATTATTATACATCTGTGGCATATTTTTCATGCATCTTTAATTTGCTTTTCAAAGTGACCAACAGAATTTCAGTTATATAAAAACAGATCTAAAACTAGATTTGTTGTGCACCATTTCTGACTAAATTCATAGCTAATAACTAATAACTTAATTTCCACCGTGCAAAATAACAATAATGACTTGCTTCTGCAAACCTTGTTCTGCACCACATCACATTTTGTATGATCTGGAATATTCTTCATAGTTTTGCATTTTTTAAATTGTGTTAGCTGTTATATATTGTGATCTGCAATCAGTATTGGTTCAATACAAAATTTCTAGTGCATCATCTGTGGCTCTATTTAAATGTTGTAAATGTAACTATGTTGTGTCAGAAAAGCTGTGATTTTCATTGCATGCATAATTATCAGATATCTCTATATATTAAGCTGGAAATCTTTACTATGATGTGACCAAAATTGTACTAATTGATATGTCTATTGTAACTTGCTGCATGTCTGAACTGTACACAGGACATAAAGAAGATATATGGTCAAAATAAGAGCTTCTGTGTTGTCAATTTTGGTTTGCAGCCTCTGGAACTATGTTTGCTTTGCAAGATTAAAAAGCAAATCATAATTGCCTTTATAGGTTTTTATGCATGCTTTTTAATGTTAAGTGTACAAGCAGAAATGTCAATAAAGTGTTGAACTTAACTGAAATATAATTTATTCAGTGGTATACAATGTCATGATAAGATCAAACAGCGGAAAATATGCTGCGACAACCTTCAAAGACTTAAGAGGCACAGTTTCTTTTTTCTCCAGCTTTTCTCCAGCAAAGCATACTACTCATCCAAATGTCAGGTGGCAGGACTTGAAGTATCACCCATTATCCTGAAAAATACAGAGGACACTTGAGCCTCACCAAAAAACATTCCTGCTCCATTATTTTTCCTCCATCCATTTGTTTCCTCGACCCAGACCCAACAGTTCAAGTGAGGAGCGCCTGGGAGCAAAAAATGGGAGTCTCTATACCTGATGACCAGTGGAAAGGTATCTGTGGGCTGGTGCACTCCTCTTGTGTGCCAGGCATGGCCTTTTGCAGTGTAAGGTGCTCTTCAGGATACACTATACAAATGCCCGCTTGTCCAAAATTTACCCAGATGCTTGTGACGCATGCATGTAACAGATGTAAACTGTCACCTGCCAATCATATATGTTCTGGTCCTGCCCCAAACTAATAGCCTTCTGGCGCAAAATATTTAGCACACTTGGAATGGTGTTTGGTGCAGACTTGGCTCCTGGACCCTTCACAGCCTTATTTGGTGTCCCTTCCCGCGCCTCTGCACCCAATCTCTCAATCTCAGAGCGACACGTTCTGGCCTTCACGACTCTCCTGGCCAGACGTCTCATCCTAATGAGATGGAAACACACTCTTCCCCCCTCAGGGAGGTCTTGATCCATATCAAACTGGAAAAAATTAGAAATGCACTGAAACATTCCAATAATTCCTTTGAAAAAGACTGGAAGCCTTTTATGGCATATATTAGTAAGGTCAACATCCTTCCGGAGGACCACTAACTCCCCAATATTCTTTAGTTGTCTGATTAATTTATTCCACTCTATGTATGTACCTTTTTTCAATTTAATTTAATTTAATTCAATTTTAATTTCTAATGTTTCTTCTTTTTTTTTTTACAGATGTTGGAAGCAAATGGGAAAATGGGTGGGGAAGGTTCATGGGAATATAGGATTGCCTCCCCACATGTTATGTTGTTGAAAAATTGCCTCTTGTCTTTAATTTCCACTACAGAACTTTTTCAGGCTTGGAAGCACCTCTTTTTGTAATATCTTGTAGTACTCCTTTACATTATTGACCTGATAACGATGTTTGGCACAGTATTTGGACAGTGGAAGATGGCGGCACGCATGAGTGCAGCGGCTCAGTGCTCTCTGGCGATGAGTCAGAGTACAGGGATGATATCCAGAAACTGACAGAGTGGTGTGCAGTTAACAACTTGGCACTGAACACCACAAAGACCACGGAGTGCAGACCCGGCCCCGCTCTGCATAAATGAAGTCTGTGTGGAAAGGGTTCCTGGGAATCCTGATTTCCGATGACCTCTCCTGGACTGCCAACACCGCTGTGACAAAAAAAAAAAAGCACAGCAGCAACTCCACTCCTAAGACTGTTCAGACGAAACAACCTGGAAAGTAAGCTGATGGTGGCCTTTTACCATGCAACCATCGACATACACTAACATACTGCATCTATGGTATGCAGGCTGCTCAGCTGCAGACAAAAAAGCCTTGCGGAGAGTAGTTAATACAGCACAGAAAATCATCAGGTGCTCACTGCCTTCTCCGGACATGATTGCCACAATTCCCACAACCCCAGCAGAGCCACTAACATCATTAAGGACTCCACACATCCCGGCCATCGCCTGTTTCAACTGTTGCCCTCTGGCAGGTGCTACAGGTCTGCCGAAACACACACCTCCAGGTTTAGAGACAGTTTCTTCCCCAAGGCCATTACCACTCTGAACTCAAACAGTGGGACATTTTTATTCTCATACAAACTGTGACAAACTACAGTTTGTGCTGCTACTCAACTTGCACTTGTGCAATACCCATATCTTAAATCTGTGCTATACAACATTTTATGCTGACACCCACATTCAGCAGTATATATATATATAATTCATAGACTGTTATTTGTTTTGTTTATTTAAAAACTGCTTGTTATTTGTCTTGTGTTCTGTGCTTGAAGGAGTAGCACTCCTACTTCCGTTGTATGCAGAGCTTACAATGACAATAAAGGCTTTCTAATTCTGATTTTCACATTGCATCAGCTTGTCGACACCTGATGGAGAACACAGCCCTCATACCATAATTCCACCTCCCCAGTGTTTCTCAGTGATGGTGAGGCATTCTAGGTTGAATTTTTCACCCAACCAATGAAGCAGCATTCTGGAGCCTCGGTACACAGCTCTAAACGTGACTCATCGCTCCAGAATCTTTTTGAATCCAAATCTATGACATTCAGACAATAGGTCTAATATGAGACTAAGTTTTAAGTAAGAGCAAATAAAAATCAGATAAACATTAGAAGTTGGACATGACTGATGAAGAACAGTAAAAGTCAAGATAGAATTGTCTTTTTTTAAATAGTTTTTTATTTTCTCCCAAAAAGACAATAAAATAAAAGTCAAACATGCTTACACTGACATATATCATAAGTTTTGTATCTTATCATCACATATTTTGCCTATATTTTATAAAATAAAGAGACATTGCACACAATGTGGTGAAGAGAGGCTATTTCATTGTTTTGCACAGGAGCATACATTACCCTTCTTCTGTAATAGCGCGACAGTGTAGAGTTTGTACACCGTTAGATCCATCTTATCTTTAAAAAAAACGCACCTCTCACGACGCTCCTAATTATTAATTCTATAACTCCGTACTTTCCTAATGAGAACTCTGACCATTATTTGTTTTCCTGTGCGTAAACCTTTCCACTAGGTGTCAGCATTGTCAACGTATTTATGTCTGTCGTCTAAGATAGACAGCTCAGAATTTAAAGCAGATGTCAAAAGAATTAAAACAAAGACGGAAAGTATTTGCCAAATAGTGGGCTCTGTAGCAGGATAACGGTAACAGATATCACGCTCCCTGACAAAATGTAAAAGAAAGAATTTTTAATACAGGCTACGCTTTGTGTAGAGTAGTATCTGCCCACGGTGTGCATATTTTTGGCTGATTTTTTAATATATCCAGGGTGAAATATTGCATTTGTCAATAACATGATTCATTTGTAATTGGAAGCACTACCGACAGCATACCTGCTGAAAGCTGGTGGTTTATGTGGTATATTTTATTGTCATACACCTGCAGTAAATCTCTAATAGAAAACATCCATCCATCCTTTATCTGTCACCGCTTATCCTGTGCAGGGTCGCAGGGGGCTGGAGCCTATCCCAGCTAACATTTGGCGAGAGGCGGGGTACACCCTGGACAAGTCCCCACTTCATCGCAGGGCCACAGAAAGACAAACAACAATACTCACCTTCACACCTACGTGCAATTGAGAGTCACCAGTCCACCTATAGATAGATAGGTGGATAGATAGATAGATAGATACATAAAACTAATAATAGGAATTTGTATTACGAGCAGACTGACAGGGAGGAGCTCCAGTCAGCATCAGGCAGACCCTCCTAGCGCTGTGGAAGGAAGCGGAAATAAACGTCGTAAACCTTATGCTAGTAGCTACGTTTAGGCTCTCAGGACGGGTGTTGAAGCGACATCAGACGTACGACGTTTGTTGCCTCTCAAGAAGAGTGGATAATTACACGATAGGTTGTTTGTTTGTTACGGTGGCAGCATTGAAACGGAATATCTTGAGTGGTAAGGTTTTCCTTAATCTTATTCTTTACATAAAAGTTGTGTTCTCTTTTCTTTCACGACGCAGGCTAGTCAAGTCAGTAACGCTAGCTGGGCTAACTGTGCCACTGAGCTAGCAACAACAGCTTGCGCTATGAAAAAAAGGTGTTTTCTTCCCTTTCTCATTTGCCAACGTGAAGCAGGATTGTAGGCCTCGGGTGTAAATAAACACCTCATGTCTATTTCAAACATGGCATATGTTTTGAGTTATGTCATCGTTAATTTACCCATTGTGATAAATTAATTGGGTTAAGATTGATAAACACCCAACATCGCAGTTATTGTTACTCGACCGTTAGCCGGTATGCTAGCAGTAGCGTTGTAGAACAGTGGGCGCAGGCTGTTCGCTGGACCGGATTCCATCCTCTCGAATTCGCGTGAAAACAGTCAAACGCGGTCCGATGCTCAAACTAGCATATTAGTAGATGTTTGATTTTGGCCTAACACCAAAAAGTAATGTGACTGTTTTAATTAAAGAGGCTTATTGTAGTCTGCCCCCTTTGGACTCCTGTTTCCCTTTCTTTACTTTGTCTGCACTCACGTTATTTCTGTCACTGATGTAATTTGTTATCTTCAGATACGGTGGCCATGGGTTGAGTTGTTGACTGTTGTACACTGTAAACAATGGCTGCTGTCCAATTGTTTGTGTCCTTGCAGTCAAACTGGCTGTTCTAGGTAACGTTTACCCATTAACTTGTTGTAACAAGATATAGTGAGGTGTTTTTAAAGCATTTGAATCCGAAAATGTCCATATGTAGATGATCTGCCATAAGTCTGTTACTCTTCTTTTATCATCTGTCTTGCTGACAGATTTAATGGCCTTATTTTACTTAGAGCTGTATGCTATTAGTGTGAACCCCTTAGAGCTACACCGTAGCATATTAGCAAACAACATAATGAGATAACATAGCTTTATCCATTCAACTCAGCAACTGTTGGTTTAGCTAGTGTATCACTGTCAACTCTGCTTAAGTAGTCAACTGACTTAACTCTGATCGGGCCAAGTGGTTGGCTGCAATACATTCTGTAGTAATTGCTGTCTGTTGACGTGAACTTTACATCAATAATCTTTTGTCCACCAATGAATGTTGCCCAGAGTACCACCAGCTAGAAAGGTCTGGGGTTTAATCCCCATTCACACAGGTTTGCCATTAAAGGTGACCATCACAGCTACCATGCTATGTTTTGGATATTGTAAGATCCTAAGAAAACAAAGCATGGGATATGTAGAAAATAACTTTCTCATGATTACAGGGGAAAAAATCAAAAACATTTAATAAGCATGACTAAAAGACATTGAAATAAGTAATAAGTGATGTAGAGACCAAACCAGATTTGATTTGCTTTTTATTTGGGGCATCTTAATGCAGCTATTCGTCTATAAATAAACATCCTCATGTATCTGAGTAAGCATATGCCTACAAAAAAATGTCTTCACATGTGCAGTTTTTGCTCTGCACTACAGTTGAATTTGAGTACCACATTTTTCTTGTTTGCAGGTACCTTACCTTAACCTTTATGTGAGGTCCAAACCCTAAAGGAGCGGGTCATAGACGGGAGGAGAGACTCGGAGACAAGCATCTGGCCAAAGAAGCCTGGATAAGTTTTTTTTTTCTTTTTTAGTCAGTCCCTGAAAGGCAACTGCAGCCAAGCAATTTTCCAACACGCAACAACAACCATGGAGGCCAGTGCCAAATACGATTTTAAAGCTACTGCTGATGATGAGCTTAGTTTCAAACGTGGAGACATCCTTAAGGTAAGTGACAACTATTTGATCATTTAATGTTAAGACTTATTTGCCAAAAGTATGAAATACCTGAAATCTTTTATTGCTGTAGGTTTTTTTAATTCATATGTAGTTAATCATATTCATCCTGTGTTAGATAAAGGCGCCATCAGTTTAATGTAGTAATGTTATTTTTATTAACATAAAGAAAATCTATTGGATTAAAATATTCACCCGAATAAAGCTATAGTGTCATGTCTCTATCTTACATTGGGATAGGTATGTTTCTGTCATTCATATCTTACACTGTCAAACACATGCCAGATTTATCTGTGAAATTAAAACCCACATTTATAAATAGAAAAAGAAAACCAGCAGGCTTGGACTAAAGCCTAAAATCCAAAACGTTACTCCATCATGCGATGGCACTCATGGTAATTACATGTGGCAACAGAAAAACAACATTTTAGGCCTACGTTGGTGTGGCATATTATATCTCGGCATTGCATTTTGGAGGAGCAATGCTTGTGTTGCAGTGGATAAAGCCCAATGATTAAAGAGGCAAAAGATGCAGTGCTTTTGTTCCATTATGAAATACCTGAAGTGCTCTCTTTGAAACCTCAGGCTTGCCAAGATCCCCAGGCATGAGCAGCTTTTTCAAAGCAGTATGGTCTCTGGTTGCCTGAATAGCGTATGTCATTTTCTGACCTTGACAAGAGAGCCAAGATATTACAGTACATACTGCAATTTTCCTACACAATGATTCTCTTTGGGTTTAAATGTTATCAACCTAATCCTTCTGTTCAAAGTCATTGGGTGCAGAGGGGACAGTGTAGAAAAAATAGATAACCCTTCAGATGTCCTTATTTTCTAGCAAAATGTGCATAGCTAAATAAATAAACATCAATTTTATAATGCATGATTTTGAAAATTCCTTTTTCCTCCTCGTGGCTTTAAGGTCAGTCCATATTTAACTAAAAAAAGACAGTTAAGATGGTTCTCAGAAATACTGCTAGTAACCTTTGGCTGATGAGCATGAATAGCCCCTTTTGTAAAAGATACTTCCAAAGAATCACACAACATTGTGTATATTAAGTGTAATCTGCTATACTGTTTTGATCGAAATAAGTTGTTTTTCCATCTGCTTTGTCAGACATGAGATAGATGTGCAACATAATTGGCACATTATTTTGTACTTAACGTTAATTATTTTCTCCTCCACAGTTAATAATTCAATTTAAAAAATGAATTTTCTTTCCATTACTACTAAGGTCATGACTAATTCTGCTGAAAGTAGACTAGAACAAGAAAACTGTAGTTACTATTATTTACTACTCAACAGAAAGTAGTAAATAAAAATTAGCCGAATATATTTTCTGTATTATTCCACCCACAGATTCTTGATCTTAACTTGTGCTACGGCTTCGATTGCATGCAAGACTGCTTTAAGACTGCAGCTTAGGAAACAAAGGAGTTAAATATTACTTCGTCATCATTTTGCCAGATGGCAAAGTTCCAGCTAAGATGTTAATGTTAAATGTCAACAATTATTTTCCTTCAAGTGACATATTGGTGCCTTTGTAATCTAGACAAAACTGAATAACATTCTGTGATATGTTTTTACATTCAAATATAAGGTTTTACTTATTATTCTAAACTGAAATCCTAAATTGTACTTCTCAGTTCCCCATATTTGTACCTTTTTTGCTCTCAATTCTTGCTTTGTTTCCTTCCATGCAAGATGCTTTTAATGCGACTAACTCCTTTACCGAGACATGCATGTGTGCCTACACGAAAATGAGGCAGGTGTTATGTGAGTCATTTCATACCGAAATGAAAATTAATCACAAAAACTTCAATCTTCAGATTAAGTCTTATCCCAATTATGAAGCTCTACTCTGGCACTTTGGTGATCAACAAAAACTACACTGCTTAATGTTATGTAATTAAGTTTGTAATTACATAATACATACAAAGCCATATAAATTTTTCACATCTTTATCGTCTCATATTGTAAATCATTACCAATCATAACCTATCATCTGACTTACTATATTAACTGATAAAGTTAATACCATTATGTGTAATATTGGAAATTGAGTGACTTTGGCCTATATGCTACACACAGCAAGCAGGTAACATACTCTAAATGTATAACCTTAAGAGCTACAAAAAATGCTTTACATGTTATTTTTGGACAGAGAATGAATCTGAATTGGGGAAGGAAAGCCTGCATGAATGTTGCCTGTAGCACTGTCCACATTTCATCTGAATCATTTGTTGACCGCGATGCCCAAAAGACCAGTTTTTTGAAACCGAATGGTTTGGCCTGATGTTTGTCAGACACCATCCCCCTCTCAATTTCTTTCGTCCCGTTTCCTCTTTTGTTCCTCCTCACTGTATGAGACATTATCTCAAGTCGAATATGTAACCTCGGGTAACTTATAAGAAACAGGATTTAACAAGTCACTCTCCTGTCACTCACTGAAATATACACAGGTGGACCAATGTTACAACTTATTTAGAATGTAATTATAACGCTGCAGATGAACATTATTTTTGAAATTTGTCAACATTGATTTTTGATTGATCGTCTATAGGACTGTATGTTCCAATTACTTCCCCATGTTTTCAGATATGCTGTGACAAAAAGCAATAACTTAGTAGCAACTCTGAAAAAAAATTGAGGCAATCATGAATTTTTGTTTTTTCGTGGTTAATTATTGTAAAATTTAAAATGGCCTTATCTACAAAGTACTGAAGATCCCCTTGTCCAGTGGTCTCAACCAGTAATAATATGTATGCTAAACATTTTTCCTCTTATTCCTCTACATTAGTTTTTCACTTCAAAACAAAAACTAAATATACCTATAATCTCTTGCTCACTATCTGACTTTGCTCTTTGCACTCTGCTGTTTAGAACAGTTAGATATTTAGTTACATAACGGTTGTTTAAACACCACTAGTACAAAACTACATCCCTCTCTCAATTGACAACATTACCAGGAATAAAAGCACACACACACAAGAAACAGATAAGCAAATGTAAACCGCCTAACAAGCTGGCTCTTATACAGCATGTTATACGCAAGCATTTGGAGAAGACCATCTAATAGAAAACTTTTCTAAGGTGTAGTGTGTTCATAGTGGCTCTTTTGCTCCCATCACCAGTGCTGTCTGTCTGCTGATACTAATACTAAACAGCTCTGCTCTTAGGACAAAGGGTCCCTCTCATGAGAGAGCAAGCCTGTGTTAAGGCTTTGCTTGTATGTTGCATCCTTAACTTCTCATTATTTTCAGTATCACTGGGAGATTGTGGCTGTGTTGGCTAACTCTTGCCCTCACAAACATAGGAAGATCAGTTTTTCACTTTGTGCATCTCCTCCACAAAGGACGGTTGGGTATTGACTTAAAAAGTCAATTATTACATAAAAACTGTATTTTTTTATCTGCATTTAATATACACTGATCAGAGGAAGCCAGTGTGGTTTGGTAGTATGGAACATGTTGTAGGTAGTGTAGTTAATTTGAATGGCATGAGCAGTACCGTTGGTTACAGTTTGAGTGACTCACTTAAACTCAGTGTGATGAAGCCCACAAATTTGACAATGCCAGCTCTGGCTTAATGTCAAACAACTACACAGCAGCCCAGTGTGGCAGCAGTCTCTTCTTGTTTCATTTGTTTTTAGAAAAGGCCTATCATGTAGGCTTTTTCCGATGGTCTGTCACCATGGTCCAGGTCTGTGAGGGGATGAAAAGGTTGCTTTAGGGACATGAAATCCTGTTTCCATTTAACATCCTGAAAATGTTAAATGTGTGTATGCAGATACTTTTATCACTTGTAAGAAATATCAAGGAATGTGGGTAATTTCAAATAGGACATGCTACTTTGTACAGCATTGAGTATGAAAGATGAAAATGATTAAATTAAAAGTCATACATGAATTTCCCTGATAACCTTTGTCCTCATGTCAGGAAAAATGTCCATCGTATCCTAATCTAAATTAAGTTTTTAAGATAAGAAAAATCCAGAAGCAACGCCTAAATTCATGGCTGTCCCCTATCCTCTATCCACGCTATTGGTAGCTTCACTGATGAGTCATCGACGTTAGCTTCTCCGACAAGGCTGTCGTCGATGTTGGCTTGTCAGACAGGCTGACATCGGCCTTAGCTTCTCCGACAGACTGACATCAGCCTTAGCTTCTCCGACAGGCTGACATCGGCCTTAGCTTCTCCGACAGGCTGACTTCGGGCTTAGCATCTCCGACAGGCTGACATGGGCCTTAGCTTCTCCGACAGGTTGACATTGGCGTTAGCGTCTCCTGCAGGCTGACATTTGTAGCTGCTTCCATCAACTGACATCCATATCATGCCACCCTAACTTGGGTTTCCTAACTTAACGAATTCTTCAGTTAAGGCAATCATAAGGTATCTTATTTTCCCCTAAATGTAGTTATGAAACATGTTTCTGTTATACCAAAAACACCACATTTCATGCCTAGGTAGAGCTGTGGCAGTATGCTGGTGTTAAATACATTCTGGTGAGAATCTGCACTGGAATTATAAGAAGAAATTGGGGTTACATTTGGTGACCTTGATTAGTTCCATTTACACAGCCCATTTAAAATCTCACACCGGAGCTGCATTGTTCCACCATTGTTTTGTTCAGTGTAAACAAACAAGGCACTGTAGAGAAGAGTCTACATCACTGTTACGTGATCTCTGTGTAAAAAAAAATGAAAAGAAAAAAAGGTATTGACTGGCGTTAAATTTTCCAGATAAATCGCGAGTGCTGCCGCATTAACGTCGACAGCCCTGGAATGAACCTTTTCATGATCTGTTATTGCAATATGTTATCGTAACTGTTTGACATAATAAATTACAGGTAAATCATCACTCATCAGGTTTACAACTAACTCTTCATTCAAATACATGGATATCACATGAACAAAAATTTCATACAATCAGCCAGCTTTTCAGTCATTGCTTGAACAGTCTGAAGCCAATCTAGAGTCAAAGCAGCCGGTAAGAGGAGGCCACCCTAGAGTCTGGCCATTGCCCTGAGTAATGTACACTTGTTCTCATTTCCTCCTTAAATAAATAAAGATTAACAGCCCTGCTAGCTGACAGAATTGGCACCCATCAACAGATCTTTGAACTCTGCCTGTGTAGCAAGATCTGCCTTTCCACCTCACCACTGTTTCAAAACCGTTGTCTACATATTCACCTTCGTTATTTAAGCTCTGTTTAATTGCAGCCACTAATTGAATAGTATGCCAATTTAATACTCCTGTTTAAAATTAACCAAGGAACTGTATGAACATTTTCCAATACATCACTGATAGAGCAGAATCGGATCAGCAAGACACTCAGTAGTGCGTATAGGAGGCAATGTTAAACTATCTTAAATGTATTCTTTTATTTTATGTAAATTACATCTTTACAGAAATTAAATGTTTTTATTGCTGTTCATAACAAAAATAAACCTGAGCATGATGTGATATGTTAATCATTTTTGTCATGCTTCTGAATTTGATGTCAGCAACAGGTTTTAAATAAGGTGGGACAGGGACAACCAAAAACCTGTGAAATTTGTGGAATACTCAAAAAATCCCAGTTTGGAACATTCATGTTAATTGGAAACAGGTAATAGAATCATGATTGGGTATGAAAGAGGCATCCTTGAAAGGCTCAGTCTTTGGCAAGCAACAATGTGGCGAGGTTCACCCCTTGGTGAAACACATTTGTATGAAGTATATTACTACACAGGCTCGGGAACACTTTGTAAAACCACAGTCTGTAAACGTTTTGTGTGCAGACGATTCCTCTTTCTTTTATTTCAGTTTGATGAGGCGTCCCAACGTTTTTGGAATCGTGGTTGAACTCTCAGAAACTGCAAAATAAAAAAAAACTGAACTAAAACATTGAATTGTGCTGAAGACACTTACATGGCCAAGGGAAATATTTGAAAACGAGTGCTGTGGAATTGTGAAAAGCATATTGGACTGCCTAAACCAAATATTCATATTGTTGGCTTTAACTTTTGTTTTTGCAACTGAATATGAGATTTTCCTTGAGAAGAAAGATTGAAAAACACCACCCACTCAGCCAAATTGTGCTTAGAATCTGTGTTAAAGTTGTCTAGTCTTTCCCAACATAAGTGTGTCCCTGTCTCTATGTGCTTATAGTAATGCTACAGCTTAGCTGTTTTCACATCCTGTTTGATGTCTCTTCCAACCCCCAAGCAACTTCCTGTATCTTCACAGCAAACTCCAGTAACCCAACAGTGTGCACCTACCATAATGCAGCACTGAATTCACAAAGAGAAGCATGAACCCAGTCCTTTTTGGGCATAAACAATTAGAATTTAGGGGCCACACCTCTTTGTAAGTAATTAGAGTAAAAATATTTAGTTTCAACAACAATTTTTGAAGTTGCCCTCTGACAAATTGTACGACTTAGGATAGGGTTAGGGCTGGCTTGGCTGACATGAGCACAGTCACTGTAGCTCCATATTCCCCCTACCAGCTCTGATAACCTGAAATATGCAGGGCTTGGCACATAACACTCAGGACTGAAGCAACAGCAGTCCGCAGAACCTACAGGATGGACCCAAAGCCTTAGCACCACGCTCACAGCTGCTGTGTTCACCGTTGGCATGAACTCAAACGAGATGCAGGAGGTTTTCTGTGATGATACACATCTAGGGTTGGATATCATTTTGAATTTTATTGTTACCCATTCTACTTATTGATTCCACACACAGACCTCACACACTATCCCCACTATCAACAAACAAGCACCTCTTTAAAAGAGAATTTTTAGTATCAAAACAAGCGAGAGATTATGCTCTTGAATCAAGGCATTTCAAGAAGAAGAAAAAATTACTTTCGAGAAGAATTGCATTATTAAATTGTTTAAATTAAATCAAAATCAAATTGTAATCAGAAGTAAATCTACTCTAGCAAGAAAAACATAAGTGAAAGTCAAAATGCACAAATCAAATTTGAGTTGAACCTGAACTGGTGTGCAGCAGTGGGGCAGTAGCAAAATTACAAAAGAAATCCCACACAGTTGCTCTTGCAGCCTTATCAGACACACCGTCTTTAACTGCATAAATTACTAGTACCTGAGATAGAGCTTTCTCTTTATTGCTAACTAGAACGTCATATCGTGGCTAGCTGTCTCTAGCTCTACTGGCGGTGCTAGCGAGTAGTGAGATGCCACTAGCGCAGGTTGATGACACACTCTGACTTGGAGAGCGCAAGACATCAAACACAGTACAAATCGACACTGTGCTGCCTTAAATATTGGGTCAGGTTTTACGTGCGACCCCGATCTCTAAAGTGAAGCCACACTTTTTACTACAGTCTATCGTTCACATTGTTGTGACATCATGCATGCTAGCTTGTATCCAAACACATGGGCACACCACTGCATTGATGTGTCACATAGACAAGTCCTGGCAGATAGCTCTGCATGTCCATGCAGATATGTATGTGAACCGATAAGCAGAAGCAAAATTGTTTTGCTTTGCATTTTGGATTTGATTCTGATTTGTAGTAGCCTTTCGGTTCCCAACCTTGTACACGTCCTTTGTGTTATAGAGTTGGTTTGAGTCTCAATATTGAGAGGATGTTTTTGAATCTGTTTGAATTTGATGTTGTGTCAAATCAGAAATGTTTGTGAGATGGGGTGTTGGGGGGTGATCCTCAACTAAACAGTGAGAGGAGCATTTTCCTAAAAAAGACTGCCATGTCCATGTTGTTTTGGTACATTTGGGCTGTGGGGGGGAGCTTGTAAAATAAATTAGCGTTCATTAATAATTAATCAAGGTAGCAGTTTGAAGTGATAGTGATATTAATTTGAAGACATATCACCCTGCCCTAAGTTGTGATATAGAGAAAGCTTTTAGCCAGTTACCTCAACACTTTGTATTGTGGGCCCCCCCCCCACGTTTGTTCTGATAAATGGCTCCCTCATCACCTATTAGTGCTTATAGTATTGATGTTCGCTCCCGGTCCACTTGACCACTGAAGAGAGCATCATCAACGCTGCCTTGTGATGCCTAAATGTCTTGGAAATCCAAACCTCACTTGAAAGACTCAAAAGCCTGTCATTCAAGTCTGAACTCCAGCCCCAGCTCCCAATCTCAGTTTTTTCCTTTCTAAACACCTCAAGTTCATGTCAGAAGCACTTTTCTGCATATTTCTTGACTGTCACAAAGCAGCAATGCAGTTGATTATACAGAGCTGAAAGTTTTAAATAAAAATGCTATGTTTTCTGTCAGAGGCCCAGTGGTGTCTCAGTGTGGTCCAAGAGAATGTTTGTTCAGTTCACATTTGCAGAAGAGTAGACTATTTTCTAATTAAGAGTTAAATCTCTGGAGAGGAAGCTTCAATGGGTATATTTCTCTGTTTTTCTTATCATTTCTTTAACTCTTCTAATTCAAACAATTTAACTTTGTTATTGTCAGGAAACACTTTGCTTTAAAATATAGCCATAGGACACATGGCCTATATGAATGTATAAACAGCGGTCTGTAAACACAAATAAATTAGTCACACAAATAAATTGCTGTTTTTGCAACCTATATTTGTGAATGGATTTTAATTAGTAAAACTGTAGGAAGCAAAAAGATTAGAGCTAAGAAGTAAAACATGCAGGCTACTTTTAAAATGACAGGAATAATGATGTTTCTCTGCTAGTGATGTCACTACCAGCATGTTGCTGTTCACAGACCAATGGAAGCAGATGTGAAAACTACAAATATTGCCTTAGCCCAGTAATGGAGGAAAGTGTGTTTGCATAAACCTTTTCCTGCCTTTTTCCCTTTACGACGTTTCATGTACAGTGTTTCCCCTAGAAATCTTTTTTGGCCCGGTGGACAGAGCTGATAGAGAATATGTGCGTGCACCAAATGTTTGGTAAACAGGGAGAGTATGACTCAATATACTGCACTTATTACACACTACCACACGTCAGTTCACTGGAAGAAGTTACAGCTAATAAAAGAAACACACCCTAACCATACAGAGGCCCAAAACCTGAGCTTGCTAGTGGGGTTAGGGGCATGCCCCGAATAATTGTGAAATAATTTAGTTGAAATTCTATCCACCTTATTTATTTCATCTTTGTGTTTGCATCATTTCGGATTTGAATTACATGCCTCAAACAGTACATAGACGTAAGATGTGTTATACAATAATATAGACAGACAATAATAATATATTATGACTCTATAATTATGCTATAGGTTTGTGTTGTTATATTGAGCCTATAGGTTCCACTGTATGTACCAAAGAACATAAATCTCTGTGGCGTATTTATGCCTACCAGTCTGATCAGGTCAGTTTGTGTTGAACAACACAGGAACATAATGCTGATCCTATCCTGGTCACAGTGGGCAGAACCTGCTCTTCCTCTCTCATCATCTTCATCACCTTCTCTCTTTCTTCTCTCTTTCTCATCTTGTCCTGTTTCACTTCCTTAATCAAACCGAAGTTATAGACTGACGCACTTTAGTCTATATCAGTGCAGACAGTAAACACAAGGTCAGTTGATATTTATATTTAAATGTTACCACCTCCACTGAATTAATCCTACAATAAAAATAAATAGGGGCACCTCATTTTAACATTAAATTATTTAAAACAATTTATTTATTTAAAATTTATCAGAATTTTAAAATTATCAAAGAATTAAAAGAGTAAGGACAAGATCATTCACTCCACCCACCCCAACACGGAACAGCACAGCACAGAGGCAAAACGCCCAAACTTAAACTATTATCTTTGAATGAATGAATATTTGACTGTATGTGGCATATAAAATAAATATGTGTTGGCCTGGCGGGGGTCTCGTTGGCCTGGCGACCCCCCCAGGCCTGTACAATGGTAGGGGAAACCTTGATGTAATTTGTGTGTGTGTGTCAGTCTATTTGTGGCATCTGCTCCAAGTAAACACACAACAGCAGGCTTAGCAGACTGACTCTTATTCGTCCCAGCAATAACTCACCATGGCCCAGTAGCTGCTCAACTGGGCATGATTTTAATATGTCAGCGCTCATGCTTACCTTCAAAACCCTCTCTCTTAAATTGAGACGTTTTGGGAGGGAGCCTCAGTATATTATCTGTGCTCAGCTATAACCTGAGGACATGATGACAAGAGCAGCAGCATTACACGTAGTACATGGATACTCAACAGAAACAGAGAATTTTTTGTCGTTGACAGACAGCTGTGTCTGAAACCAATCTGACTTTCACTCATTCACCACTCCCCACATTAATAGTTTGTGAGCAGTGAATTATGAAGTTAAGCAGTGAATCGTCATTATAGTTTTGTGTCATCACTCACAAGTTTTGGATATCTATAAAATGTGATATCTTGTTTTGTAGGATTGTTAACAGAAAGTAGTGTAAATGCAGATGAGGCTTTACTTATGAAGACGCATTGTTAGAGTTCGAGGGTGCTTTTGGACACGCGAATAAATTGAATCCCAATAAACGTCAAGACATCATTTAATTCATTCCTAAATATTGACTTCAATCAACCTCAGATTTTTATCTATATTATAGCTTATTGCACAGCAAAAACAAGCTGTTGAAGGTGGAGAATCTGAATTGGGGACTGAATAGAAATATATATGATTTTGCCATGGTAGGGCTCAAGCATGCTGTACTGAAATTGTGAAAGGGGACACAAAGGTGGAGTGCTCATAAGGTGATGCACGGACTTCTGAATCACTTCAGTCCTGGGAGCCAAGGCAGGAAGCAGTCAGTTCTTAATTTTATCAACCTTTTAAAAGTTAACAATTATAGACATGATTAAGTTTATCTCCAATTTAGTTGCCCTACATGCAGATTACCACCATTACCATTAAGAGCAGTTTTGACAGTGCTTCTGTGAGCTTAAATAAGGTCATTCCTCCTAAGTCTTTTTCTCAACATTTAACATTATTTCCTAGTAGCACACTGAATGTAATTAGCTGTGGACCCTGGGTGAGGTGGACTGACTGTATTTCTCCTGATCCGCAGCTCTGACCACCTCCGCTATTCAGTTTTGAGACCCCACGCGGCTACCTGGTTTGTCCTTAACGAAAGTTGCATTTAAGTTTTGTATTTTTTTTTGTTCTTGATGCTTATTCAATGCAACCCTGAGTTAAATGGCCACAACGGGGAGAGTGAATTTACCTTGTTAAACCTCAGACAACTGTCAACCGCTCCGACGAGTGTTCTTTAGTCATATTAGTAATATCATCTAACCACTTCATCAACTGAAGACTTAGTGCATCTCATTGACTTGCTCTTAAGAGTGTTATCTGCAGAATCTAATGCTGTTAAATGGCTATTTTATCTAGGAGTACTCATAGTTTGTAAGTGACGTTGGTCCTGATAAACAATTTTCTGTGAAACTTAAATTGCGATGTATGGTTATGTTTTTACTGATGTCTGGAAATGTTCAGCCCGATCCTTGGCCTACAACCTATGTGCGATGCTTACCTACTCCATCAGATTTCAAAAGTAGAACAGGCCTTGGTCTTACACATCTAAATGTTAGAATTGTCCCTAAAATGGATATGATCGAGATCTGGTCAAATACGACAAACAGACATAATGGTTTTATCTGCCTCAAAGAATGCTCTGAAATCTATTTCAGATATTTTACACAAATTGAATGACTGAACTCATCCTAATGGGTTATTTAAAGTGGGAGTGGCTTTCATGTACCTCAGATTGTCTTAAAGAACTGTGTGAGTCTTTAAACCTTGTGCAACTCATGAATGCATCAACAAGGCCAAATCTTAAAGCACAAAATAAAATCTACCTTGCTGGATTTAATTATAACGAATACATATCACAAATATACCTCAACTGGAATATTTTTCAATGATGTCAGTTATCATTGTGCAATTGCTTGTGTCATGAATACAAAAATCCCCAAGGAAAAACCCTGTTTTATTTTTAAGATATTTTAAAAGCTTTGAAAAGCAGCCTTTCATACATGATTCCTATTACAGTGATCTTAGCAGAGTTACTCTGATTCCAGATGTTGAACTGGCATGGCAATATTTTCACTCAATTTTCATGTCCAACTCTAATAAACACGTTCCCATTAGTGCTGCATTCACGCCGAACGTGACATCAAGTTTTGAGCACAGCACGTTTACAGACAAAGTCAATGGAAAGCTGCAATTAGATGCCAGGAGATATGTTGATGTAGATTCTCATTCATCCAGGTCATGGCAATCCTTGAAGGTTGAATCTTAAGCAACTGGACTTCTGTTTAGGGTTTGAAGACGTTTCACCTCTCATCCAAGAGGCTTCTTCAGTTCTAACTGACTGGTGGGGAGTTTCAAATATTTAAACTCTTCTGAGGTCGCTAACACCTTGATGGTCATTGAGGTCAGCCTTTTACAGTTAATTCAGAAGAACTATTATGGGCCGTTACAGTCGTTGAAGACACAAGCGGTTTGTTTGCCTAATGGGGCATCATGTGAGTTGTTAGAATTATTAGAATTATTCTCAGTTTGACTTAACTCAAGGTGTGAATAGTGTTTAAACTTTCTGGGGAGAGATGCTAAGACTGTATTGTATGTGGGTGATAGGTGGTGGTGTAGACCCCATCCCTGTTTAGAGATGGTCATTCCAGTTTGACATAGATGGCTTCCTTCCCTCCCCTCTCAAACCAGCTGTCTTCTCCGTCCAAAATGTGTACATTGTTGTCTTTAAATGAGTGTCCCTTGTCCTTCAGATGTAGGTGGACTGCTGAGTCCTGGCCTGAAGAGCTGGCTCTCCTGTGTTGTGCCATACGTTTGTGAAGTGGTTGCTTGGTTTCCCCTATGCACAGGTCCGTGCACTCCTCACTGCATTGGACTGCATAAATAACATGGCTGAGTTTGTGTTTGGGTGTTTTGTCCTTGGGATGAAACAGTTTTGTTGACTGTCAAGGTGTTAGGGATCTCAGAGTTCAAATATCTGATATTCCCCAGCAATCAGTTAGAACTGAAGAAGCCTCTTGGATGAGCGGTGAAACGTCAAACCCTAAACAGAAGTCAAGTTGCTTCAGATTTAACCTCCAAGGATTGTCAGGAGATGTGAATAAGCAAATTTTGCATTATCCATGTTATTTGTGCAAGTTGCAAATTTTCACGAAATTGCCGCTGTTACCCGAAAGCCTATCAGAGTTAATATTCTCCAGACATCACATGTCTGGACATCAGTAGGACGGTAATGTGGAAGGAGAAGACAAGCTTATCGTAGCTGTATGTGGGCACCTAGAACTGGCTGTGTGTGTCACCCAGACATGGCGACCTTTGGTTTTCCAATGAATCTGTGAATTCCACAACAAACACGGCAACAACAAGTGGCCAAGTTTCACTTGTCAAAGAGATTTCTAATATCAATGGGGCTGCCTGGTAAATTAAAGGTGAAATGAAAACAAATGCAACTAATGATTGTTGTCATTATCAATTTATCTGCAAGACTTTTTTATTTTTTTAATCATTTAGTCTATAAAATGTCAAAAATCATTATAAAAGCTGCTCATCACAATTTCCCGGAGCCCAAAGTGAGATCTTCAAATTGCTTCTTTTTTTTCCAACCAGCAGTTCAGTGCCCGAATACCCTTTATTTTAATAAATGGAACAAGAAAAGTATCAATTGTTTGGACATTTTTGCTTTAAAAAGGACTTAAACAATTGATCATTTATCAAAAACCTGTCTTATTTCCTTTAGATCAACTCACTGACTAATTGACCAATCGTTTCAGCTCTGATTAAAAGATGAATAGTGTATAGGCAACATTGACGACTATTATGGCTTATTAAAAGCAGCCCTCTAAATCAGGAAGTAGGATGGCTCAGATCTTTTTAATCACCCTTGGCATACATCCAAATGGATGACACTCAGACTGACTCCATGTCATAACTGTCATTCTTTCACACAAAACCACCTACAATATATGATGCAGGGTGATGTTGAAAACAGTTTTCTACTTCTCTTTTTGTGTTGCCAACATTTGTTTTCTTTTGCATCTTCTAAATTCTTTCTGCAATAAAAAGAAGGAATATTGAATTGGCACTATAGACGCAGGTTGGATGTTGCATCTAATGGGAACAGCATGGGGAAACCACAAATTTCCATTTCAGTGGATTGATGAGGTATCACAAAAAGCGTTTAGCTAGCCTGCTAAAGCAGATGGAGGACAGTGCACTCCCCAGAATAAAGCATTGCTAATTTGACTCCTCTGAAAAAGAGATGCCCTCGTTTCATGAAATTTTCCCCTGAGGAATTTCCTAAGCTGATCACAAGGAGGGTTATTCTTCAAAGTGGTGCTCTGTCTTTTTCTTTTGCTCTGTCACTTTCTCGTGCTTTTCCTATTCATCTGTCTTGATCTGGGTTCTGTCATGGTTTGAGGCTTCTTTTTTTTGGCTCTTCCTCTTTTGCCTCTCTGCCTCTTTTTTCACTGCTCTTCCTGAGTGTTGAGTCAGAATTGTAATTAGATCTCACTCTGTCTCATCTCCACTCCCTCCTGATGTGCCATAAAGTCACTGTGAGCTGTGTTTAAACAAAGTTACCATCCTTCTGTTTTTTCCTCTCCACTCAACTTTAGTTACCACTCTGCATTTGCTATGAGAGAGAAAACTAGTCCAAAAATTCAGGAGACCAATCAGCCCATGTGTAATACATTATAAATACATGCCTGATAGGATCATAGTGACATATATTCCCTGACAAATTATCATGTTTTGGTTAACACTGACGTTGCATTGGGTGCCACTCGTTTGTTTGGTTAATTTTATACGTACATAGCTGGTAAAGCTTGAATTGCCATCAGACGGTAGCAAGTCCATTCTTATTGCATCGTCACAGCAGCAGTTGTTCCTAACCGCACACATTTGTCTAAGCTGTCACATCTGTTTACTGCACAGTGCATTTTGTCGCTTTTTTCCTTGCATTTGAGTCAGTAGAAGACACAGCAAAAATAAACTGCTCTCAGAATTCAAGTTGTGATAAACAACAACATGATGCATGAGAGGATCCTCCCCTCAGCTGCCTGAGTCAAGTTGGTGTTGAGAGGAGAAAAGAGTGTGGCTAAGCCAAAATGATTGTAAATCAATGATCACATTTAGACTCTTAATTATTTTAGCACCCATCTGATTATGCTGGTGACTTCACTATTTTGGGGACATTTTTCTTGAATTTATCAGTTTATTTATTTTTTCAATCAGCTATGTTTTATTGTTGGATTGCCTGTTGCCTTTTTCTTCCACGTCACTTACTTTTGTATCCTGGCGACTGTCATCAAAAAGGAAGTGAGGACTTCACTGAATGCTTTGTCCAATTTTATATTTCTTTATTGCTTTAGATTTAGTGCTCTACTTTGCTTGTTTTTTCCTTTGCCTTTTCAATAAAAATACTCACGTAGCTTATGTACAGTAGCTATTTTGGCATTTGCTTATTGTAGTTCAGTCTAGCAAATTATAAGCACAGTGAAATTAAATTTTCAGTTCATATTACCTTGCTATTCAACTTTCTTCTGCTGTGAGCATATAGCAGTGATTTACGACCAGTCTAGACCACTGTCTGTGTTTCCCCTAGAAATCTTTTTAGGCCCGATGGACAGAGCTGATAGAGGATATGAGTGTGCACCAAATTTTTGGTTATTTATTTCCAAGTAAAACACTTAAAACAAAGTGATCACTAGGAGAGGATGACTCAATAAACTGCATTTATTACACACTACCACACTTCAGTTCACTGGAAGAAGTTACAGCAAATAAAAGAAATGCATCGTAACCACACCGAGGTCCAAAAACTGAGCTTGCTGGTGGGGTTCTGGGCATAAACATAAGATGTGTTATACAATAATATAGTCAGACAATAATAATATATTATGACTCAATAATTATGCTATAGGTTTGTGTTGTTATATTGAGCCTATAGGTTCCACTGTACGTGCAAAAGAACATAAATCTCTGTGGTGTATTTATGCCTTCCATGTTTCAGTCTGATCAGGTCAGTTTGTGTTGAACAGCACAGGAACATGATGTTGACCTTATCCTAGTCACAGTGGGCAGTACCTTCTCTTCCTCTCTCATCATCTTCATCACCTTCTCTCTTTCACTTTCACTGTCTCTCATCACGTCCTGTCACTTGTTTTTCCGAACTTGAGCAATGACAGCTGCAGTCTTCTTTTCATTTTAGTCTATATCAGTGCAGACAGTAAACACAGGATCAGTTGATATTAATATGTAAATGTTACCACCTCCACTGAGTTAATCCGACAGTGAAAATGGGGTTCCCTCGTTTTCACATGTTTTAAAACCCTTTACACAAACTGAATTGACTAGAAAAGTATTTCAACTTTTGTTTAAGTTTACTAGTCTGACATCGGATGGATGAATTAATGTTAGATAACAAGCTCTTTAAATAACTCGTGTGAACCAGCCAGCAACATAGGCCACTGTTACACGTAGTGAATCTCAAATATATAAACTGTAGGCATAAAATACACTCAAACCATTTGTTTCATCACATATATTTTCTTGAAAATTAAAAATTATGCCTTGAGCAGTGTGGGGCTTTGTTGGTTTATTAACTACTAGTTTGAAAACGCCTTGAGCATCAGAGTTGGTTAACTTACCGACCTCTAATGCTGGGTGTCCAACATTCAGTTTATCCCCTGATTCAGAGGTGTAATGTGTTTGAAAGGAGGGGAGCGCCCCATGTGATAATGGCCTCAAGCATTATTTTAATTACAAGAGTGTTACAAGCCTTCATTTACTGGAATCCAATATAATCTCTCTTTCTGTATCTGGGTGGCACTCATTGCCTCCCTGAGCCAAGTCTGCAGCCTCCCTGCTGAGTGCAAAGGAGGTCATTTCAACTGCTTTGGCTTTTTTTCTAGAGCTGTTCTACTAAACAAAATGAAAAAAGTGTACTAGTCTGGTTCTTCACACCACACGCCTGTCCCCATCACTCCCCAAAGCTGCATATTTCTATCTATATACATTGGTCTAGTGCAGCCCACAGTCTCTTCACACTGTCCTAGATACTGTAGTGTTTATGGGACAAATCAGTTTGCCCTCTGCATACGATCTGGTAACACCACAGAGGTCACTTCTGCTGCCAGTATGTCAAAATACCAGGCCTCAGATTCCATTCTTGCAGGGCATACACATAGTCAACACTAACACATATGCACATCTCAGACATTACTTGATATGAGTGCCATGTACAGGCCTTGAATTCTCAGACTTTTTTCACTGTTTTTTGGATGTGTGAGTCAGGCCCACCTGATGGCTCCATCTTGTCTCTCAGTAAACACTGCTTAGAACTGAAATCTTCAAACATCTTTCTTCTTGGCCAGAAATAAGTTTGGTATAGTCATGGCATGGCAAGAGTTGTACCAATAATAATTATTGTTAATATCTGTATACATTGATGTAGTTTATCAAAATTATCAATAGTTTTTCTCTCTCTCTCTCTGTCTCTCTCTTTCTCTCTCTGTCTTGATAATAATGATATAATAATGTTGAATTACATTTAATGCTCAGGAAATCTACCGTCTAATAAAAAGTAATTGGAAAAATTCACAGAATGCATTATGTCAATGAGTCGGTGAGTAATTGTATTAAATAATTTTGATCTCAGTTGACCACATAATTGTGATTATGATTATTACCTTAATCTAACAACCTTAGTTTATTTCCTCCTGGCTCTTATCCTCTGTCTCTTAACCATTGGTTGACTTTGACTTTGCATATTACCGGGTACCTTTTTGTAACTGATAATGATCTGTGGTCTGATTATATAACCAAACTGTGATGTTGTCATGGCTGCTGTCTGGTGTACAAATATAGAAGTAGGGGCTCTATCAGTTTCATTAAACCTGGTGGCAGACCCAACAGTCTTTGGCCTCTGAGCTTCTGATGAAGCTTTAGCTTGTCTATCTTTCTATCTGGCTGAACTGCTGCACGCTCAGATTAACACACACCCTGGGGTAATCCCTGCTCCTGATTTATTGCAATCCCATGCACACTGTGGGGCCATGTGGTTTATTTAGCATCTTCCACCCCCACCATTTGTCTCCCTATATCTCTCTCTACCTACATTGCATGTTAGGCAATGTTCACTAAGTCGATCCATTGTGCGCCTCATGCAATAATGAGTTCTTGAACATGGCTATTTGTTTTATTCACTTACTCTGTGTTATAAATAGGATTGTCTTTGTGACATTCAGATCTGGGTAACTAGGAATGGAAGAGTGAGGATTTCAATTTAATCTCCTCATGGTCATCACTCTCCACCACGTCAAAATCAAAGCAAAAGAGCCAGCAAAAATGCATGATTGCAATTCTTTGGTGCAAATAGTATAGCTATGGGATTGTGCAATCATGAGCCCTACAAAAACACATGTATAGGTATAATTTCTGCTAACAGATGGGAGTTGCTTTGCATTTTCATTAGATGACAGAATGAAAGATATCCTATTATGTTGCAATTTCTTTCCTAAGTGTGAAGACATTGAAGATGGTTAACGTCAAAACGGAGCATATCGGTCCCAGATGGCTTTGCACAAGATGTTGCATACTTTAATCGTTTTACAGAGACACTTAATTGGTAGTTGGGGACATAGCTCTCTGGTGAATGACAGCTACCCATGTTTATTATCACATGGCTTTGTGGGTGGAAGTGCTATAATATTTAGGTGTGTTTATGAAAGAGAGAGACAGTGGGAGTGGGGAGTCTACAGTGGCAGCTGGAGAGGAGATAATCCCTGGCACGGATCTTAGCATCGCAAATAGAAATTTCTACAACTATTGTGGCTCAATCAGATTAAAAAGACAAAAAAAAAATATCTCCAGAGAGAGGGAGGGAATTTAAATCATCCGGAGAAGTGCAATGGCACAAAGCTGGCTCGCCTTGGACCACAGAGCTCAGACAGACACAATGGTGTGGTTGTCTCCCCTCTGTATGGTTAAAAAAAAATAGCCAGCCAAGCAAATATTTTATTTCTGGTTTTTCTCAAGGGCTGCCATTCTTTAGTTTTGAGAGCCATCAAATACACCCAAAAGCCTTAAAGTTTAAATGTCTTTTACTTGTTACTTTTCTAATTACAATTTTTCATACCTTTCCTGTTCAGTGAAGACCATGTATGCCCAAAGTTGGTCACTGTGAATAGGAATGTTGCTGATAGATTGAAGAATGAAGTGTCCCCTTGCATGTTAAGAAAATCCTCCTTAAATAAACTATTCAAAAACCCTGGATTGGATTAGCTGGAAAATGCAATGTCACAAAGCAGAAAATAGGGCCGTTTAACTTCATGAGTTCATGAAAACATGTTTTTGTTTTTTTCGTGTTTTTTAACAAATATGTTATTCTTGCAGGACAGTGGGGCTCCAAACAATCTAAAAGCAACACATGTAATAAAACACTGACAGGCAACATAACCATAAGGAGTTCTTTTGATACTTTTTGTAAGTACAAGTATTGCAGAACAATCCTATATTAGTAGGGCACTTAGTAGAGTGCATACCTCTGCATGGCCCAACAGTCCCCTTTTAATTAAATCAAAAAAGCTGTAACTTGCAGCGGTCAGCAAGAACATAAACACCGAACCAACAAAATGCATGGCTCTCCATATCCCCTCATTCTGATGCTCCGCGTTTGGGATCTGTTGTTGTGTCACTTACAAATGTTGGTGAGGGGGTAATCTCAGCAGCAGTATAGTGTCCAGTCACCATACAGCAGTAAATAACATATTTTAAAAGAAAAATGTATTTAAAATTAATGCAACTATTTAAGATTATATGACCATCCGCTGTGCCATGTTAAAGAAACATAAATACCTTTCCAGTGGTTAAAAAAAAAAAAAAGTCACTGCGAAGTATGGAAACGATCATGATTGAGCAATGGGGACAGCAATTTCTGTCCACATTTTTTCCTTCTCCACTCTATTGAGGTACCGGAGGGAGGGCACATCAGACAGACATTCCTCTTCACTCCACAACTCCAGTTTCTGCTCTTATTCCAGAGAATCGAGGTTTATTCATTTCCTTACACCTACCCAGTTTGCTGCTTCCTGTTTGGTGCTGGACAGAGCACACTTATTGGTTGTTGACAATGTTCACGTGACTGAATGTCACCATTTGCATGAGCCAAGACTAAAGACTTATGATAATATTAAACATGTCTGATTTCATCAGAATATCAAGACGAGAAAAAGACAGACTTAAGATAGCTCCGACTGAGTTTTGTGATCACCTTACACCAAACGATCCAGATGACGGGAGCTCGCTGCAATTCCATTCACATTATCACTTGTTTTCCTACTGCCAAGTTTATGGTCATTACTCATACATTAACACAATATTTAATTCCTTCATTGCACCAATGAAATCATTAAACAAGAGCGCTCAGAGAGCGCAAGCCTCCGCCATGGCCCAATAATCCTCAACATCATTGTTAGGGCCTGTGTCCACCAAAGCATTTTTTCTTGACGCCATCGTATTTGTTTGATTATTTGCAATGCAAATTACACTACGCATATTTACACTACACTACAAATGCTAGCAGCGCAACAAGTCGCTGAGCGTCTTTTGTGCGCTGAGCTCTGCAGGTTTGACGCTTTTTTCTGGTCATCGAGTTGAAAAATGTTCATCTTTGGATGAAACGCTGCGTTCGTCACTGTCACTTTTTACACAGCCGTATAATGACAGTGGAGGAGGGGCGGGACAAATAGCACAGAATCTGATAAACCCACATAGACCTGCAGGTCAGTCCTCTCTTCCTACTTCCTTCAGCCTTCCCTTCATCCAGAGCCAGGACTAGAGCAAGTACTCTACCTGTCTACATGTTTAAACTCAGTATTTGTTAATAAAACAAACTATCCGCAAAATTAGGTACTTGCAACACAAAACTTGTGCAGATATTCCTTATCATAGCAAAGCACCTCAGCTGAAAAATGCTGCGCCTCCAAAGCGCTCCCAGCTGGGGGTTTTCAGAAGAGCACCTGGCATTTTCAGCGGGGAAAAACGCTTTCATGGACACGGGCTTTTATTCCAGCAGTACCAGTCCCATCTCTCACTGGATCATCACCAAAATCTAACCACCTCTAGGATATGCTAGGGTCTATCTTTGGTGAAAATCGGTCCATTCGTTTTTGCGTAATCCTGCTAACAAACAAACAAACAAACAAATGGACAAACAAACCGAACCAATCACATGACCTACTTGGCGGAGGTAAACATTGTGGAAGGCACATTGGCCAAAACGAATGATGTTTAAATACAAAAAAAATGTCTTTTTTTTCTCTTTTTCTGTTTGAAAGAAACTAATTTTATAGTGTTTCCCCATCTCTGAAATAATTGGATTATGAATTTGAATTTGATAATAAATTGTTTTAATAACTATTCTACTTCTTTTTAACTGAAGCAGAACCAGGGCTCTTTTACCTCAGTCATAAAAACAACACCAACCAATCCCCCCCCCCCTGCTCTGTTCCCACATTTCCTGTCTTCTCTTCGGCGCTCTCAAGCAAAGGCAAAAATGCCAGAAATAGATAGATCATGCAGATCATGTTCTGCTTATTGACAGCAGTTTCTGCTTTGGCCATGATAGTAGTTTTAAACATGGAATTTCTTTTTTACTAAATGGAATTCTATCAACAAATCCAACAACATTCATCATTTTGTAAAGCTTTTACATTAAGGCTTAAAATGACAGCATAGTCAAATTGCCCATTTAAACCATTTTACTGTTGTGAGTTGGAATTGAGCCTTGGATTGTATATACACAGCAGTTTATTTTGCTTTGACAAATTTGTTGTTTGTTTAAAGAAGCCTTTGGAGCTCCATTAAACAAGCATGCTGCTGTTTGCCCTATACTCTCAGCATTATTCAGACACGGTCATCCCACAATAGCACAACATCGTATCTGAACACATCTCTAACTCCATCAAAGTCTATTTGTTTCAATTGAATGTCAGCTGAGTTTTACTGTGTGTTGTAATGAAGCCTGAATCATTTTCCAAGTGCACCCAGAAATGTAACCAGCACTTGTAGATATTGAGTAATTATAATTTACAAATCTGTATCAGAAGTTGAAAATGAAAGTTAAATTGTGATACCCCTTTTACAAACAGTGTAGTGTTTTGATATTTTTCCTGGAATATATAATATTACTTAAGCATCCAAGCAATGTATGTTAAACTTAGGAATACAGTTTATTGAAGCACCTGCTGTGTTGTGTCTCCTTTAGAGTTAACTTTGGTTATAGACTGGGTAATTAAAGTTGCATTAGCAAGGGACTGATGGCAGTGATAAATGCATTGTAGTAAGACTTATGATTTATCACTTATATAATATAGCAGTGAGCATTGGGAGATGAAGTACTAAGACCTTTTGTTTGATGTTATTTGATCATGATTGTGTTGAACAAAGATGATGATGATGTTTTTGTTTCTCCTGTTATCATCCTGCTGTAATGAAAAATTTAATGTTCAGTTTTTATTTTGACTTTTGCAGAGTCAGTCTGTTTCACAACACTGTGCTTTATTGATGTCTATCTAGAAAGTTCATTTCTGTATTCCCCAATCTGGAAAGTGTTTGTGTGTGTTGTTGGCAGAAAGTAAAAGGGGGTTATTTGGAGTTAATATTGGTGAGACATGATGAGGTCCGGACACACCATGCTTTTGTTAAATTTCTGGCCTCTCACTGAGTGTTTCTGCGGCCAATAGTCTCATGTAGTTTTTTGCAAAGTTTGTGTTAAGCATGTTAGGATAACTCTTGCACTAGTGGCTCTGTGGAGACGGTCAGTGAACGCAAGAATGGCTGTCGATGACACAATTCAGCATTGTTTGTTCTCTGTTGTTCACCCATCACCATCATCATAACTAGTGTAAATTTCATTAACAAAAGCTTTGATGAAAAATATTTGGCGACAATCTTTTACAAAGACAAGAAGACAGTGACGTCATTAAACACTGACTAAATCAACATGGCATATTGTTGACGAAAAAGTATGAGACTAAAATGTAGTTTGAAAAATAAAAACTGAAGCAAAATCTCTTTATTTGCACCCACAAAAAGAGGAGACAAAATATTGATATTTCTTTTTCTAAATTACAGTCCAAATATTCTGTTCATTGAATGGCGTTTGCAGTTTTTTCTGTGCCATCTGGTATCTGGTTCCCTCTGAAATTTCCCTCAGGATAGCTGGTGCCCAGAGTCACACAGGTTTATCTGGTAAAGCCAATGATTAGAGGTCTTGTGGCCGAAACTATCTCAACCCTTGTCAAACTAACTTTAAATCTGTAAGAAGCTCGGACTGCTGGCTTGGAGCCGGGCATGGTTCAATAAAAATAAGCAAATCATAACATGTTCAATGGATGTATTCCTTAAATTGACATAAGGCCAGACACTTTCTTCCCCGCTGTATTCTTAATCATTCAACCTGTTTTTCTCCAGAAAGTGATCAGATATATCTGATGTGAAATAAGAGTAAAATTACCAAAGATATTTGTTTTAGATAGACTAGATTGACCGATTGACTGTAAATAATAAGCTGGTGTCTTAGAGAAGACTGAAATGTCATCACTTGACACACTGACAAGTACTTCCTGGTTTCTTTGACTGAAATAAGACTAAAATGCCCAGACTTTTATTCAATGTTGATAAAATATAAAAACTGGTAAGAGCGTTTGACGTAGGACTAAGACTAAATAAAAGTAATAGCTGACAAAAGTAACACTAATCAGAACAGAATTTAAATTTGTCCAAAACTTTAGTTTATGACCAAAAACCAACAAAACAAAAAACATTCCTATCTGCCTCAGTTGTACTTTGTTTAGTGCTAATTGGCAATGGTGACATGCTAAGACACTAACTTCTAATTATGAACCTCATCTAAACAACAACATGATAGCATTATGATTGTCAGGATGATGACATTCTGGCGTTTTAGCTGGAATTACAGTTGTGCTAAAGTACAGCCTGGCATAGCTGCAAGCATAGCTGTAGTCTCCTTGTCTTGATATCCTTCATAAACAATAGACTGACGAGCTGACAGTGCCAGTGCAAACATAAGCAGAGCCTTTATTGGTGCTAGTTCTTTATGCCCAGAGGCTAAGGGCCATTGTTGAAGTCTTTGCTCAGGCCACCAGCACCATTTTAACTAATGTAAACACACCATCTCTTTGTATCACAGCTGTACCCCAGTATCTGTATCTGTTGCACATACACATATAGACATCTCCCATGCGCGTGCGCACACACACACACACACACATGCACACACACTCCTGATTTCATCCCACTTATGTTTTAGGTCCAAGGCCACTCCCTGATCCAGTAATGCTGATCTTGTGCAGGGTTAACAGCTGGGGAGGGCCAGTGACAGCTGGCATTCTGTAGGCTCACAGAGCAAATAGAGTCAGGCCACTCACACTACACAGGGACCAATTGGACAGCTGCCTTTGGCTGGGTCAGTGGGAAGTAATGAAGTATTGGGGAAAGGAAGAAAATTGTAATTTAAAAGATAAAGGGACCAATAAAAACATGTATGAGGCAAATCCATTGATGATTGTCAGCAGTCATTTTCACTGATGCCTTTTTTTTCTTTTCTCTTTTTTAATTAAATATTGTGTGCTGAGGTGTGTTGTTAAATGAGTATCTCTAGAGCTGCAGTACAGTTAGAAACGGATGCTATTTTTTTAAGTACTTAAATTGTTTGTCAGATTATGTACATGTTCCTCTCCTCTGCTGTTAGCTTTGTGGTGCTAATATTTACCAAGCAGTTTCTACCACACAGCACAGTACATGCACCTTCTGAAGTCACAGGAAATTAAATGAAATGGCTTAAAGCTAAATTTAGCAGGTTGGTAGCTTTCCATATGTATGTGGTACTAACCTCAACTCTTCTGTCAAACTTTTTTTTTTTTGTCATCAGGTATTAAATGAAGAGTGTGATCAGAACTGGTACAAGGCAGAGCTAAATGGAAAAGACGGCTTCATCCCCAAGAATTACATAGAGATGAAACCGCATCCGTAAGTATTATGTATACTTTTGTATATTTATATTTCTCTGTATGTGTGTGTGTGATCAGAGAAGGCCTGACAGGATCCTCATAGGTCATAGACCTGCATTCAGTGCCAGATTAGTTCTCTTTATTAATGTATTTGAAGCCTCTTATGCTCAATTGAATGTTGATCTCATTGCTAAGTTGCCATCAGAATGACCTTTTTCTTGTTTTGTAGGAGCTGTAGGTGTTGCTGTTACTTGTATTAGTAACAGCAACACCTAAATGTTTACAGTCTTATGATGGTAATGGAGAATCCATCTGCTGTATTGAATCTTTTTATAATCATTTTGATGAAGGTTCTCAAGGGTGTTACAGAAAGTATTTTATACATTCATACAGACTTTAATGTTTTCTGCAAATAGAGAAAAGAGGAAGATAACATAAAACTTAACATAGCATCTAGCATAGATTAATTATTTGGATTTCCTGCCTCAGACTGAATGGTAAAATAATACAGGACTGTATTTTTATTATTTACTTAAAGTCATTTTTTCTTAACAGAGTAAATGACTTCTGAAAAACATGATTTTATTCAGCCACTATTCATTGTCCAAAATTTAAGTTCAACTCAGTGTTGGATGTAGTTCAGTGCTGCAATTCTTCTTCTTTTTTAAGCATGGTTTATATAAAATATATTCAAATTGTCTAATTTACTTATTTGATCAATAGCTTTATTTAGTGGACCATCTGATTTGAGACAGCATTGGAATATTTATACATTAGCACAGGTCACACTCAGCCAGTTGGCCTCAGACCTGAGGGATTCACACAAGCTGTTATCAGTACTGTTGGAGGTCAGTTTCACCTGTCAAACTGATCATTGCTTTATTGATGATTGCTCTCTCATCAAGGGATTAGGATAAACCTGACTGCCTGCCACTCATCCTGACCACATCAGAGAAAGCATTAAAGGCTGTAACCTTTAACAGGTTGTGCATGTGCAGGACCTGGCATTTGTACACACCAGATCAGGCCTGACGCTTAAGTAGTGAAGTAGAGCAATGTATTGCAAGCCCTTTGTTTCACAGCAGAGTAACAGTATTATTTCCTAAGATGTTAAAACTTAATTAATAAACTGACTCTAAAAATCTACATAATAACTAAAGTTTTTCATGTGCTAATAGTAGCTTTGGCTTGTGTGACGCGTTCCGTGTCTTGGTGAAATAGATCCTGTCATCCAGGCCAAAAAAAGATATATGGTCAAACATTCAGAGGTCAGCCAAATTGTGTAGAGTTTCCATTATGTTGCTTGGTGCAGACAACATTGTGCGGTCAGGACACTGCGGTAGAGGAGACATACTCTGTACTGTTGTTGTAGATGGAGAAAGCCTCTCTGGATTAGTTGTTGCTCCCAAGCCAGTGAGCCGTCCGCTATCTCAGAGGAGTCCGCGGACTAAACAATGATACTGTCCCAGTTGTGTCCTCCCATACCTCCACACAACCCTGCTGCACTAATCGCCACAACGCCTGATTTGTTCTGAATGAGGCCTAACAGACATGCACACAGAGCTGTGCTATACAGCAGAACACAGTGTATGGCTCAGTTCTAAGTCAGAGTCCTTTCTGTTTGTACACATACAGTATGTTTTCCCATGGCTAACAGTGTTTTCATGGCTAATGCTTCAGTTTTTGTGATAGTCCTTTAAGAAGTAGACTGGTAGAGACAGCAGTAAAAGCTTTCAATTCCCCTCTCAGAGGTAGATGTGTAGGTTTGTTTTGTGGCTCAAAGTACTGCCAGTGGTTCTCTTCTTGTTTTCTGGGCTCCAGTCATTGGTTTGCTATCATTTTTATCAAACAGGGAAAAAGACTGTGTGCTGGCTTTCTTTGTTGCTAAGCACAGTTACAAAGCAGATCAAGAGTTGAAGATTTCATTATTGATTTTCACCTACAAGTAAAGGAGCCAAGATGATGTCTTTTGGCGCACCTTACTTTTTAATTATTTACACTCGTAAAGAGGTTTTCACTGGCTTTGTCTCCCATTTGTCTCTGCCTCTCTCCATCCATCTTTATGGCTCTCACTTATTCCCTCTGTCAGAGCTTTCTCTCAGTGATACATTAGTACCATCTCAAATTGAATATCTTTTTTTTTTTTTACTGCTTCTTAATTTAGAAACTTTAACAGAGATGCTTGTTCGTGCACAAACTGTCACAATTTAAAGCTGTCAGCCAGCAGGAGGTATGATGTGTTTGTGTTATGTTTGCAAGTCTGCAACCAGCGTCCATGCCCACTCTAACCTCTTCTGTCTCTTTCAGGTGGTTTTTTGGAAAGATCCCCCGGGCCAAAGCAGAGGAGATGCTAAACAAACAGAGACAGGATGGGGCCTTCCTGATCAGAGAGAGCGAGAGTGCACCAGGAGACTTCTCCCTCTCTGTCAAGTAAGTAGCACCGCACCAAAGTACCACTGAGGGGAAAACATGATTTAAACTCACACTGTTGACTAAAAATACATTTTTACATTATCCTTACATCAGTGTACAGTTTCCCCACAACTGATACGCATCACAAGTTTCCATACTTGGTATGTGTGAGTCACAAGCCCTGCCTCTTCCTTATTCTTGTGAGGTCTCAATGCTGCCCTCTGGTTACCATAGTTTGCTTCCTAGATTCAGTTGTTTAGTGGGTTTGACGTCAGCACTGCTGGTTTAGCTGACGCACACAGAGCCAGTTCCTCTTTCGTCTCCCTCCATTCTGACCTTCCCAGAAGACACCATTCAAGTGAGATGACAGCAGGTTACATTTAAAGTTGATGCCAAGATATGGATATTAATTACCGGGTAGGCTGGAATGTCCTGATTTAACTTACTCAGCTAGTATTAAATGTCTGTTATTGGCATGACTGATTCATCTAATTAACACTTATCAGTCTGTCACAGACGCACACAGGCATGCTTCTGATGAGGGCCTTTAACGTTTTAGTGTCCCTCTATATTTATTTCAATCTGGCTGCATTTGAAATTGCATACTTTTATCCCCCACCACAAACGCCATCTATCTGTCGTCCATACTTGCTTTCCAGAACACAGTGGTTTCATATGTTTTCACTAAACGTTCTACACACAACAGCCAAGAACTGAAGTGGAGCTTGTAGCATTTGTAATTTTTTTTTCTTTCCATTTTATGTTTACAAGTTGAACTCGGTGAATGGGATTTCAGATGTTTGTTAGATGTTTCTTTGTTTGTAAATTGAAATGATCAGCTATGCATCATGAATTGCAAGTAACAGACACAGCTTAAATAACTTCTTTGTAGCAGTCTTTCTTCAACTAATTGCACCCTTAGTGGCGGATGCTTGTTATATTTGCTTTTAGTTGTGATAGGCAAGAAACCAATCTTGATAGCAGAACCATTAAGATTTTATGTAATAAAGATGATGAGCTTTGGACATTTTACCTTGATATGGACAGATCTATCACACAGCAGAAATAATTGCAATACAACCAGTCACAGTGCTGTCTCTCTGCCTCTGCTCCCTGATTGGCTGAACAAGCAGAACACAAACTAGCTAAGATGTGACAACTTATGCTTCCCTCTTAATCCACACCTGGTCTGTTTTACATAGCTATATTTTATGTTGAAGTGCTGAAAGTGAACTTGCATTATCCCCAAAGCTAAGGACATTTTTTAACCAAACATTTAACACAATGTTACTTAATATGGAAGTGGTTTGGATATTGAGACGGTCTGCAAAAAATACCATCAGTCAATGCCAACCAAGACAGGAAATGCAACAAATCCTTTCCATCACCATCCCAGCTATATTTGTTTGTTAAGGCAGTTGAAGCGCGTTTCCAAAATGAAATGTCCACACGTAGCTTACATGTTGCTTTTTATATTACTTTATCACAAAATATATTGTAAACCAATCCATGTTTGCACAGTTAAATGTCAACATTATATTCCTTAACTAATTGATGAATCCTCTGCTTTCTTCAGTCTTAATCAGGATACTGTTCAAACTGACAGCGAATCATGTATTATGATAAATATCTACATTGACCAACATGTGCAAAATGAACATGATGCTTTTTTCTTTTTTTTTGCTGTATCATCCAGTCCTAACTTTAAGTATGCACTGCTGCTGCCTTTACACAGAACATAGTGTTGCATGCATATAATTTGGACATATTACTTCATCATGACATACTGCCTTAAATTTAGAACGTCATGCTCACATTTTACAGCCTCTATCTTGAAATTTGTATTACAAAGACAAAGTACATAATTTGTAACGTAGCCGCTGTCATTTGTCTTTATGGAGAAATGGATGTGAACCGTCCTCTGCTGTGCAAATTATTGTGGGTTGGAATAACCAGAAAATCATGCTGGCGTACGCTCTTCAAAATGCGGATGGATGCAATCGGACATCCTTGTATTTTTGGCATGCTGCGTTTGATATTCTATGTATAAATCTTTTTCTTTCTTACGAAATAATATGGTATGATAGGTATTGGAACATAGCATCTGCTGTGCCTTCACACAAAAAAACAAAACTCTAGTTGGCTGTGAGTAATTGTACCTTTTGTATTTTAAGTATGACCAATCATGGCTTCCCTCTTTGTGACCTTGCACAGGTATGGAAATGACGTCCAACACTTCAAGGTTCTTCGTGACGGGGCTGGAAGGTATTTCCTATGGGTGGTGAAGTTTAAATCCCTCAACGAACTGGTAGACTACCACCGCACCACCTCAGTTTCTCGCAATCAGCAGATCTTTCTGCGAGACATAGAGCAGGTCACCCAGGTAAGAACTGACTTCCCTGACAGTGAACATATTCAGGCTTGTTTTCCTAAAACTACAATCATGGTGACACCTGGAAAAGAAGAACCATTAAAATAACAAGATGGAGATAAGATATACTTTTTAATGCTCATATAGATAATTGCCCCTCCCTCTAATCTAGATCAGTTATGAGGAAGCAAAGTCCTCAATGCTGCAGAACCAGAAAGCGTATGTTCAGCATAACCACATATGAACAAGCTGCAGCAGTTATGTCTGCAGAGACTTATGCATTCCGTCTTTAAGTATGACTACAGAGAGTGTAGTAAGTGTTTGTGAAGGTTTTCAAGAAAAGTTAAAGTACTAAATGTCAGGGAGAAACTGAATGAGTCTCACTCTAAGATGTGATAGTTTGTCAAAATGACCGTTTAGATCTATAGCTTTGCTGTAAAATTCTATATAACTGATCACATCCTCACTTAGACATTAATTTGCTGCTAAATATTTTACATAGCACCATCTCCTCGTTCAGATCTCCACCAAAAACTATGTTATATGCATTGCTGACTTGAAGTTGAATTACATGTCAGTGGCTGTGGTATTGCAATGTTTGCACTGTGCTCAGAAATCATTTGAATACACAAAGTTGTATATTATATGCGCCCCATTTATTACCAGCTATTTCACTCACTCGTTTAAAATGCTGCACAGTGCATAGCTACAGCAAACACCATGTTGCTACTAATTTACAATGTATGTGATTACAACCAAATCAGGAAGAAACTAAATTGGTACATAGGGGAAAATGTGGATGTAATGTATTGTTGGTTCAGTGAGAATTCTCTAACTTAATTCAAAAAATTTTAAAATGTGACTGTTACTTCAATATACCAAACAATCCCCAGCTGTTACAGACGTTTGCCTCATCACAGTTATCAGGCTCCCTCTCTGTAGTTTCTTTAACGTTGGCATTACTAGTGTCATCTGCTACAGCTGCAGCTGCAGTATCACCCAAAGCTGTGCAGTAGCTTCAGGGCCAGCAGGCGTACGAAAACACTGAAAGAGTCTAGTCTGAGTTCACTTGGAGCTGGTATTACTTGTTTAACCTGAGATAAAAAAAGAAAAACATAAAATAGTTTCTCTGAGAGAACTGGGCAGACTTAATTTCAAACGTGTGATATTTGCTCTAATTTGGACGTCAGTAGGAGGAAGTTAGATACGGTGAAGCTGCTAGCCTGCAGGTCTAAGGGACAGCTGCAGGGGAAAGAAGAGAGGAAGGAGAGAGGGAACCACAGTGACAATAATGTGAAGATGTGAAGAAGTGGCAGGTAAGACAGTGAGAGGGACAGAGAGAGAGTGATATAGAAAGGAGAGGCAGTCTATGTATGAGAGACACAAAGGGAGTTCAGTATAGCATATTGTGTAACAGTATGCAATGCTGTAACCCGTGTCATGCTCTGAATTAATATTTTTCTTGGCTGTCTGCTTCAAACCAGAATATTGCATAAGGTTATTTCTGCCAAGGGGCACCATGAACTCTACTGTCAGTGTGAATGTTAAAGAGTTAGTATTTCAGTATGTTTGCTCTGCATCCCTGTTTATTTTCTGAAATCATCATATCACACCCCTGCTAACTTGTTTTTCAACTTCCTTTTCCTGCTCCAGTGTGCACAGCATCCCACGTACGTGAAGGCACTCTTTGACTTTGACCCCCAGGAAGAAGGAGAGCTGGGTTTCCGACGTGGCGACTTCATCCAAGTCCTGGACAACTCTGACCCCAATTGGTGGAAAGGAGGCTGTCACGGCCAAACGGGCATGTTCCCCCGTAACTACGTCGCACCTGTCAATCGGAACATGTAAACAGTCAGACCATGAATTATCCAACAATAACCACCACAACAGCAACCATCTCCATCATCATCAGTATCGTTCTAGATCTCATCAGCCCCCATCCAACCCTCAACCACCTCCTCCACCCCTCTACGCCATCCCACGATAACAGGAGCAGACAGGAAGAATGCAACCAACTGAGCGAGGGAGAGATAGAGAGATAAAACAGGAGTAGTGCTGTCGTAGGTGATGCTGTGTGGGTGGCAGCTGAGCAAAATCAACTTTAACTTGTGCTGAGAATGTTCACCTCCCAGCTGAACGCCTCGGTGAGGATTGAACTTTTGAGGGAAATGTAAATGCAGAGAAACTAAAGAAAAATGCACCAACCGTGAAGATAACCAAATTATTCTATCGCTCCCACAGCTACTTCTGTCTTATCTTAACATTCTGCCTTTATTTTGTTTGTTTGTTTTTTGCCGCATGTTGTTTTAATCACCTAAATGAAATACATACTGATAAATCCTAACTTTGTTTTAAAGGAAAAAAACGTTTTAAAAAAAATCTATTAAAAAAAAGGAAGAATGGTTTTAAAAATGTACAAAAAAAGCAGAGAGGAAAAAATGATGCAATCTACAGGACAGCAAGTTTCCATGTCTACGATCATTGGCACGTGAGCATTGTACATCAGCCATGAGCTGTATAAATAAATCAACTATAGAGAGAATCCATTTTTTAAGAATATATATTATATATTTGTATGTGTTTTGTCTGTTTTGCCTCTCATCACAAATTGTATTTTTTTTCCATTTGTAAATTATGTTCAGTCTTTTGTTAGTTTGGATGAGACCTAGTAGCTCTAGAATGTGCTGAATTGTCTTCTTTTTTTTCTGAATCTATCTGAGGGATCTCGGATAAAACAGCATGATATTTAAGGGGTCATAAATTCCATTTAAAGAAGTTTCATGGAAAAACAAATGCAAGGAAAGTAAAGTTAGTTCTCCAAGAAGAAGCTAATCCTGTCCAGGAAGCTAATGTTGACCAGCAAGTACAGCCATGAATGCTGCAAGTAGCAGTTGTATAATAAAAAAGCCCTGTATTTCAAAAACCAATGTATTTATTTCAGTCATTTTACTTGGGCAGTGAATGTAGCTGACTGAGTCCATAGACATTGACATGAGGGAAGCAAGGTCGGAGAACTGAACTACACAACCATGCAAGGGATTTTAAAAGACATGCTGAAATAGTAATGTTGTCAATATTCATTTCTTTAGAGAATGATGTATGAGGATATGTACAGGTAGTTAACATGCGTATTCGCAAAACGTTTATTACATGCATGCATTGGCAGACGCTCTCCTCTTTGTTATACCTGCACGTAGCAAACAGGCTGAGTTTGGATAATCACATTGTGTAATCACCAGTGCAGATCTGCAGCTGACACAGATTAACAGTTCAGAAAACTGAGAGATTGTATTTCATGCTAAAAGTTGAGAGATCGGTATAAATGATGTAAAAGTTTGTTCTTTTTTTTTTCCTCTTTGTCCAATGTGGTGTGTAGTAAAGCACTTTTTTGTCAAACTAGATTTTGTTGGTCCCGTGTGCGTGCGTGCTTGTTAAATGTGTTTGTGTTATTGGTGTCCGTTTTCTTGTTCTCTCTGGATAGTGCCTTTCTCTCTGGTGTTTCAGTGTCTCCGACCTGCTACTTTGAGCCCCCCCTCCCTTTATGATGGGGCCTGCCAGTCCTGCAGTGAGAAGCAGTGTATATAATCCAACCTGTCCCATCCAACAATGCCTCCGCCTCCCCTTCAACCCGCCGTCACTTTTATCCTCACAAAAATAGAACTCTTCTTATTTAAGTGTCTCTCGCCTCGTCTTACCTAATGATACCATTTTGTTTTTGCTTTTTTATTTGCAATTGTTTTTTTTGTTTTGTTTTTTCAAATAATAAAATCAATTATTAAAAAATGAGAATCACTTTGTTATGGTGTGTATTTTAGAAGGGACATACCTCATGGACCTGAGTGGTAATCCACTCATAAATCTACCAAGTCACTTGTTTATGTTACTCAGGCCTCAGATTATCCACAAGAGGGAGCTGTCCAGTCTTAAATTGCTTCCTCAAGTGTCAGACCTGTGCCGTCTCCCACTGTGTTCTTTGTGTTTGAGATTTTACATTTAAAGGAATAATCTGACATTTTAGTGACATGTCTTCTGAGTTGGATGATGCATTTTGTTTATTAATGAAGTTTCTACCAGAAACATGAGTACTGCTGTACTGTACTGTACTAGTGTTCTGACTGCAAGGGAAGTCAAGTGAGACTTTTTACCTTTCGCTAAAGCAATATAAGCACTGCAGCTATAGGATGATGTCACTTTGAATTCAATTTTGTTCCTGTGGTGAAGCTATTAAAATGTTTGTCTTTGACCTTACCATAAATAGAACTGCTGTTGCTCATTAACAAAACAGAAGACAGGGCGTTTCAGTGCATATTTTTAACCTAGGGCTAAGAGATGACCCTGAGGTTACTTGGCCCTCTGACACACTGCATCGCATCTAGCCCTGGGTTAAATGTCCATTGCAACATGTGACCAATGTTTACACTTGGAATGATGCCTGTCTATTGTTTACTTAAGCTAAATTTTACACTGACTCTTTTTAGCCCTGTGTTTTGTCAATTTTCAGGAGCGAACCCTCCTTTAGGCCAGTCCAGCAAGCTCTCGGCTAAAAAAAAAGGGTTAGTGCAGTTTGTATTGTGCCAGTTTCTTAGCCAGAAGCTAAGTAGGTTCTAAGTATGCTTTTATACTCCTGCGCTAAGTGCACTATGAAAAGTCCAAATGGTTTTCATCCGTGGCCTGTGTGTGGTCTTGTGGCCTCTTCAGGAAATGAGAGCCGCATTCAATACTTACTCACCAGCACATGTTTTCAAATAAACAAATCCTCTAAGCTGTGCACAACACCCAACCATCAAGATCATGACTGGAAAGACAGCAGGTCTGTTTTTATTTTCATTCCTTGCTGAGAGGAGACATGCAGACTTTAGAATTAGCATCAACAACCCATAGGGAATCCCTCCACGCACCAGAGCAGTGGCAGTGAGTCATTCAGTGGGTTTAGTGAAACACCTACCCGGTGCATCAGGCCATGTTCCATCATGAACACCATCCCAAGTGTCTCTCGTGGTGCAGATGATCTGCATGTGTCAGTTGATGTGAAGCAGAAGCTTAGGATTTTGTTCCTTGAAGGGAAGCCTGGGGGTGCTCTGCATGCAGCACTCTGCTGCAGCCAAGTGAGGTCTTGAACATCACATTAGCCATGGTCTGGAGCACCGTCTGCTCCACATTTTGAACTTCGGCACTCAGAGTACCACTTTAGCTCTTTTCAATCTGGCTCCTCTCTGTATTCATTTTTGTCCCTGACTGCCTTGAGCAGATCCTTTTACGTCAGTGGTACAGAGTTGTTGTCCTCTCTGAGCCATTTGCATTGTGGTCACCATTGACCACCAGCAGTACTGGCACTTATTTAAATCGAATTAATGCAAGAGAATCCTGATGTAGACTATATATATATATATATATATATAAAACTACAAAATGAAAAAGGTCAAGTGTGGGAGGAGGGTAAGGCCTCATGAATAACTCTGCCACAGGGGATTTGACTCTGAAGATTGACAAGGCTGTTTGCCATATGGTGCTCCAATATCAGTGGACAATAGCGGTGCCAGCATTAAAAGCCCATTGCTCTCCACTGCTTATGTACATTTTAAGATGATTTGAGGATTTGCAGTGTGTCGACTACTGACCTGTTTATGCCAGTCCCTATGCATCAATATTATAGTAAGTGTTTTCAGTTCAGTCTGGCACACACATGCATTGACATGGTTTTCATGGATATACAGTACCAGTCAATAGTTTGGACATACCTTCCCATCCACTTGAATGGGAAACTGTGTCCAAATTTTTGACTGGTACTGTATATTTGAGGTAATGAAATAAGATGTCTGCACTACGACCATAAAGAGCTCCAAAACCAGTATAATGAGATGCAAAATGGCTACAAAGAAACAACTGCAAAGAGATTCTAAAAAAAACAAAACAAGCACAAAGAGTTCCAAAGTTTTCATAGAGTCACATTTGTAATACTTTTGTGGCTGTCTGCTATTTTCAGCTACAAATCGTAGCTGTTTATTGATACTATTTAGATATAAGGATATTCCTTTATTATTTATTAATTAAATTAATACATTATTCTGCTCTTCTCAGGTTAGCTCTTTACAGTCTCATGTTTCCTCTTGTTAATGATGTCACCTGAATGGGCTGAACATGTTGGAGTTTGACCCACACGTCCTTGTGTTTTATAATGGATTATGGAACATTTCTGTGTCCTTGTGTCGGTTTTTGACATGTGATTTATCAGAGTTATCATATCACTTCTCTCAACTGTGTGAGCGTGTGCATGACACATAAATATGTGTCATGCAAAGATTGAGACTTTACACCCCTCTTCCTGCTGGTAAACACAGGTAGATAGGATGAGCTCAAACACACTCCTGCCTTACTCCTGTGGCCAAATGTCTCTCAAATACCCAGCAACCACGGCAAAAAAAACCTCCTTTTTAATTACAGACCTGTTGGCAGCACAGAGGAGACATGTGGGAGGACAGATTATTTTATTAAATCATTTTCTACAGTTTATGTGACAGACAGCTCCTGTATCTGCATTTTAATACATCAATCCAAATCTATTCAAGCTCACTTGGTACACAGGGATAAGGGAAGGACTTTTTCTATTCAGTCATTTATGAGAAATTATCGCCACCTATTGGCTGATCTGTGTACTACCTGGAAAAATCCTAATTAATTTGTTTTGTCAGCTTTAATTTTCAGTTATAATAATCACAGATAGAACTATAATCCATTCACTAGAGAAAAACATTGCATAGTTTTTTCTGGATTAATGAGACAATTATCTCAGATTTCTGATGGAACTTTTTATGAAGAAAAAAAAATCTGCTTTGTTTTTCGGAAATAGAGAGATGCCTCAAAATTGTCCCCTTCGTGGAGTACAGTGCCCTCCATCAGTGCTATATGATTTCATATACATGGTCAATACAGGTAAGGTATCTAAGGTATTAGCTACATGTTATACGCCAAAGTATGCCAGCAACTGTTCATTTGACAACATCCAGCTACTATTGCATGTAATGGGAGAGAAAGCAAAATGAGCATCGACCTGAGAAATACAGTCCAGCAGATCAGAATAGGCTTTGAATTTGAACAACCGCAAAGTCCTGAAGTGGCTGCACAAACTGAATGCCATCTATAGGCTATTAAAGACAGGAGTATCTCCCAATGTCTCAGAATAAACCCAAATTAAAACTGGATTAAACTAAACAAGTGGGACATCTCAGAATTCTGACATAATAATCTCATTAATTCAGAAAAACAGTGCAAAAACTGTTTTTTCTCAGGTGAACACTTTCATAGATTAACATGTTAACTGAGAGACTGAATATGTGGAGAATCAATACATAGTGATTTTCGTGGTGGTCACATTTTTTTAGTTTATATTGGCAATTCAGTTTTTAATGTTTTAAAATTCATAACAACAGCTGCATCTGAGGAATACTTAGTCTCCACTAATCCTTAAAAATGTAGCCTCTATCGAAATATAGTGCATAGAGGAGCGAGGCATTAGGGGGCGCTGTTGCATTACGTTAGCATTTACGTCAAACTAAGCAGGGGAACAATAGTCTGTATGTGGGGGGGGGGGGGGGGGGAGTTTTCTGGTTCAAATCCCACCGTTACCAGAACTTGGATTGTTTATTATATGCTAAAGTTTATCTTTTTATTGGAAATAAGATAATATGTTTGCACATTAATTTTTTTTTATTTATTTATTTATATTAATTATAAATATAAATATTTATTGAATATTAATTATAAATGTATTATCCATAATTACTTATTATTATATAATATATAACTTAATATGATAGATACCGTATATATAATGTGTGTTATACTCATAATTATGTGGGGAATATTGAAATTTAACTTTATGCATTGAGCAGACACTTATATCCACAACACACTCTCATTAAACAAAGAGATGCATGCATTTGGGTTATGACAAAGAAACATTTAACCACAGCAACAGTAACATCATTAACTTGTTGATTGATTGATTGATTCATTCATTCATTCATGAATTAATTAATTCATCATTAACCTATTTATCATTCATATTAACGGTAACTATAGACTTTAATATTTAATAACTATATATTTAACTATAGACAATAACAAAAATCAGATAAATAGATACGTTTTATTAGATGTAGGTATAGTTTATTTATTAATTTACGTTATTGTCACGTGATGTAAATACGAGCTGAGACGTAGGGCATTGATTGGTTCATTACATTGGATTCACGGACAGCTGTTGGACGGGCAGAAGTCATTACAATGTTCAAGACATGTTCCCCGCTGATGTCATCGGCTGTAGTGGAGTGTCCTGATCATTAAGTGTTACTGTATCTAGTGTTCTTGATGTGGTTGAAAGGTGCTGTCTGGAGAAATTATAGAAAATATATCAATCGTTGTCGGCAGGATTCGAACCTGCGCGGGGAGACCCCAATGGATTTCTAGTCCATCGCCTTAACCACTCGGCCACGACAACTTATATATTCTATAAGTTATTTGGCGGAACCAACTCATTCAAATTTAAATTCTCGTGTAGATAGGGTTAAGTGGCGTCTTTATAGTCGTATAACATCTGTACTGGCTGCAACGTCGGGGAGGAAAAACTACAAGTAAAATAGCCTCAGTTTGCATAAAGTTATATTTGCAAAGGAGAACTATGACTTTCTATCTTTACTGTTGTATTTTTGTAAGTAATTAGACTAACCTTTATCATTCTGTCTAAATTAATATCAACACACGTGACATTTGTGTTTTGCTTTTTTTATATTTCGAATCTGTTCAGGTAAGTAATATGATACTTCCCTGCACCTGACAACTGGACTTACTTTGCATCTTTTTACATATGATAAAATAAGATGTATAACATAACAGTATATAGATTATTGTCAGCCTGTGTTTGTTCTTGTTCGCATTGCACTGACAGCATTCATGTTTGTTTCCATCTTTATCCCGTAGAACTGACGTGTCCCACGCAATGCTCATTAAAACTAAAACATAATTTGAGAAGAAAAACCCAGGTGTGAGCTAAAATATGATGTTTATTGGGAGTGTATGCGTTTCAGTCATTGTTGCCACCGAGCAGTGCGTCACGTGACTCCTCTAGTGCGAGCCTTCTGTTTGTTCAGCCAGAGAGGCAGAGAAGAAGAAAAATGGCGGCTCTAGGCGAACCTAAACGGGACGCCGGGCTAACATTTTGATCTTTCAAACCCAAACAGACACTGGGGCCTCTCGGAGTTACTACACCGTCTGAATCCCCACGGCTCCAGTTGTATAGGGGTTCTGTTTTCGCTCGTGCCAGCGTCGGCTTAATAATTGGAAAAAATTGGGACAGTAAAATAATAGCTTTCGCTTATCATGAGAGGGAAGAGGGGCAGGCCGCCCAAACCGCTACAAGCCGAGGAGCCTGCGCCAGCTACGGCCCGTGGCTTGCGACCCAGGCGGAATCTGAAGCCTAGGTTGAGGGACAGCGGTGATGAGGACGTCGAGAGCCCCACAAGGGAGATCACAAAGACGTCTAGAAAGAGGAAAAGGGGATCTGTCACGTCAACGCGGGGCAGGGGACGAGGTAGAGGTGGCGGCGGTGGCAGAGGAGGTAGAGGGGGTCGCGGAGGAAGGCGGACGCCTGCGTCCAAAACAGTGGTGTACGACGACCACGAGAGCGATGATGAGGACGATGCTGTCAGTTTAAGGTCGGAGGAGGACGAGTTTATTGAGGAGGAACCTCAGTCCGATGAAGATGAGGCCCTCAAAGAGGACTCTGACTGTCTTGAAGATGATGTACTGGGCGACGAGGAGGAGGAGGATGCCAGCTTATGCTCAGAGAGTAGCTTTCGGAGTCAGAGCACACACGCCAGCACTCCGGGTAAATAAATCCTTATGACCAGTCGGTGGTACCGTGTCTCATCATACACTGCAGGTGTTAGCAAATGCATCCCGAAATGTTGTCGATGCTGCTGTTGATCATTTTTGATCAGTGCTGGAAGCAGTAAAGCTTATTGTTCAAAATGGAGAATGCACAGGGTACGAACACAGGCCGCAGTCATTAATGCTACTGCAGGTGGATTGAATAGGTAGCATTAACACTGATTATTTTGTTACCGTCACCGTCTGTTAAAACATATTAGAACACGTATTTCAAATAACCCATATATGTTGTAAAAATAACTGTGACTGCCTCTAACTCAAAATATTAAGATGCATTTAAGTCAGTAACGTAGCTGCTAGCGTGCTAACGTTAGCTAGTGAAATTAGCTCCTGGGGCCAGATATCATCCTGAAGTCGATATGTAACAACAACTTTACTTACTAATAGCTATTCCTAAATGATACTCCTTTGAGGTGAATAAGACACAATATTGTCTGATTTAAGTTGATTTGAAAGAAAGATGTAAGCTAGCTAACTAACTTAGCTTGGCTACTAATTACTTTGTCAGCTTACAACGTATTTACCCTGTAATTTATCCAACCATAACTCAAAAACAATTATACAGCACGTCTTTGAGAGTACAACATGTAGAAAGAGATAGAATGTGTGGTCTGACTGATTTACAATTAATTACAAAAATGAACTGCTAATGTTTTCTACATGCAACAAGACGAGGCAGCTCCATCTAGCTAATGACAGTGGCCATGTGTTGAACCGGCTCAGCTTGAATAGCACACTTACAATTTTGCTAAACAGTTCACTTTTTGGGAAAACGTCATAATATATTGAAACGTGTCTTTTTTTAATGTGATGGAAAGTCGACTGCAGCTTTCGGTTTGAAAATGTGAATCACAACTACATGAAGAAATTACTTTCTATACATCCAATGAATATTGGAGATATTCATATATGAAGTATACCTTTTGGTATAAAGAGCTGGATGACTGATGAGATCAAATTTTACAGTACTTAGACTTAGCCGTCACATACAACCGAGGAAAATGATTTTCAGACTTGTTTTCTTCTGCTGTGGCGGATGTATCAAAATGATATAATTATGGTTTACTGATATAATTCTTTTAACCCACAGGGAGGAAAAAAGTACGGGCTCCACGACCTCGTACGCCCATTCTCGAGGAGAAGGAGATTCCTCCTCTTGTGCTTCCTGACACTTCTGAGGACCTCCTGGTGCCTAACGAGGAGCTGCTCAATGCCTCCTCCATCTACGAGGTGCTACGGAACTTCAGCACAGTGCTGCGTCTCTCCCCTTTCCGCTTTGAGGACTTCTGTGCGGCACTGGTTGGTCAAGAGCAGTGTACTTTAATAGCGGAGACTCATATTTCCCTTTTGAAGGCCATCCTGCGTGAGGAGGACTCCTCCAACACTACCTTTGGCCCTGCTGACCTCAAGGACAGTGTCAACTCCACTCTGTACTTTATCGACGGCATGACATGGCCTGAGGTGTTACGAGCGTACTGTGAGAGTGACCGGGAGTACCATCATGTCCTGCCATATCAGGAGGTGGATGAGTATCCCTATGGTCCTCTTAGAGCTAAGATCAAGGTGCTACAGTTTTTTGTTGACCAGTTTCTCACCACCAACATCGCCCGTGAGGAGCTGATGTCTGACGGCAGTATGCAGTATGACGACCACTGCCGCGTGTGCCACCGCCTGGGTGACCTACTGTGCTGTGAGACCTGCTCAGCGGTCTACCACCTGGAGTGTGTGAAACCACCACTGGAGGAGGTTCCAGAGGACGAGTGGCAGTGTGAGATTTGCGTGGCACACAAGGTGTCTGGTGTCATAGACTGTGTGACAGAGGCACAGAAGAATAGGCCATACATCCGCCAGGAGCCCATTGGATATGACCGACATCAGAGGAAATACTGGTTCCTAAACAGAAGGATTATTGTGTAAGTTTGTGCTCTCTCTCTCTCTCTCTGTCTTTGGGTTCTGATTGAAATACTTTTCCATCAACAGATTACAGTGAATGTGCATTAAGTTTGCACCACAAATTTAAAAAAACATTTGGAAATATTTATATATATTATATCAGTTTTATTTAACCAGGTGGAAACATGTTGAGAACCACAATGTTGTTCTTAAATGTGACTGCCATAGTAGCAGCTAAGAGGTACAGTCACCACAGGACAACATATTACATCACATGTCAACTCCATACAGATGTTAAGACCAAATACGTTCTAAACAAATAGAAAGAAAAGCAGAAAAAAAACAGACCAACATCAACTCAGTGTTTGTCCAGCTGATTTGACACAATAACATTACACAACCCTTTAGCATGCTGTTCAGGTGCAGGCCGGCAGTGTTGTCATCCATCAACCTTCAGCGGAGCTGTATTGTGATCAGTTTGTCCAACAAATGAAATCTAAAACTAACTGAGTGAATTATTGAGATGTTTATTCAACATGTGTCTGATGTTTTACATGATACTGGAACACACTTCAATGCAGCAAACATCAAGATGATTTATTTTTACGTGTGTTATATGTATATTAGTCATATCGCCATACATGTTGACACCATAATATAGAATCACATTCCTTTTAATATAATGATTGTGATCTCGGCCAGTTTGCTCAACCATACAGGTAGCTTCTGCTTGAATAAAGAAAGTTTACAAGGTAAAGTATGAGTCACATATTTAATATTTGTGGTAAACCTCATCACACTGCAAAGATCCAGGGTGCTGAGCCGAGGCATTTGCATAAAGCATGTCACCGTAGTTATGCAGTACATAACAGCTGTGTAGTAACCAGTGACCCATGTAAAGAGTCTATAGCCTTATGAAACGGCTCAGTTCAACAGGTTTTCTTAATGTGAGACAAAGTGCACTTTTACCATAGTACACTTAGGTGCTGAATCTGGGCAAATTGATACAAAATACCCCGGCAAACATAACTGAAACCAGTTTAACAGTTTCCCAAAAGGCAGTCTTAACATCCCCAGACTCATGTCTAATGTTTTGTGCATGTGCGCAGCTCCCATTTAAAATTTAAAATGGTTGAAGTGAGGAAATTTATGTAGCTGGGAAAGTCACTTGGCGTGCAAAATGCAATGTGCCTCCGTGAATTAAATTACAGGATTTGTTTGACTGGAGATTATACAAGAGACATGCAGTCCAACGTTTTCTCTTTACTGGAACTGATGCTTTTCCTGATAGCCTCCTTACCCACACCCTAAACCACTGTTCTGTTTGAGCACAGACTTCACAGCTAAGAGGCCGGTTTAATCTTACCGTCAGTATCTGACAGAGCTTTTTGATCTTTTTGATATGGGTGATGAAAAAGGAACTTGAACAAATCATTCTGCACCCAGTAGATGAGCTATTGGTTTATGAGACCAGTTTGTTTGTTTGTTTTTGACCTGCCTGTGACACTCACTGTTATCTTCAACCTCAATATCTTTCTTCACAAATGACTGGTGTCATTCTCTATGAAACAGCTTGCGATTGTGTTTGAATTCCAGCCCTGAAATGAAAGTTTTTCAGCTTCCTTGTAAAGAGCACTCGCACACAGCGTACCCATATCATTTTATGGACTTGTATTATCTTATACTGTATTATATTGTAACAATACCTTGCAGAGTAGTGGTCAGAGTAAGTAATGTGTCTTTTTCTCATATTTACGAGTCTAAGAACCTTCTCTGTTCTCACCTTCCAGTGAGGAGGATGGGGAGCATGAGAAGAAAAAGATCTGGTACTGGAGCACCAAAGCACAGCTGGAGGAGCTCATGGAGTGCCTGGATAAGGAGTACTGGGAGATGGACCTATATGCCACCCTGGAGGAGATGAAGGAGGAGGTGCAAGCTCACATGGCCATCACAGAGGACCTTACCAACAAAGCTAGAGGAAACAATAAAGCCTACCTCACTGCTGTCAATGGTAAAGATTTGATGTCCTCATTCCTGAAATTTACACATTGTACCTTTGTTTTAACCTACTGTAAACATGTTGACCAGACAAATAATGTGTGACTCAAGCTGTCTAGTAAACATGCTGTGTCTACATTCAGACATGGTCTCCATAAGCTTCACATAACCAGGGGTGCACATAAAAGTTTTGGAATGGTTGTCAAATGAGCACCTGAGTATGATGCTTGGTGCCCACCTTTTGAGCTACATGAAGCAGACATGTTTTAGGTCAGAGGTTCCCAAAATGTTCACCCCCACGGCCCCCCACATTAACAAACCACACTTTGGGAACCCTTGTTTTAGGTCACTGTCATCACTTGCAGGGACCATGCGATTAGCTGAATTAGCACAGTTCTCAAGGATGTGGGTGGTACACAGAATATGCACGAGGGAATCCCCGAAATTTTGGAACGACCCCGTCGTAAACTCCCCAACGCCGACTGCGTCAGCACACATGCACATCATACGTGATTTATGTGTGTGCTGGTACATTTAATCAGTTAAAAGCCCACTGCTGTTGCCACACCATGTGCTTCTTCCTGTAAGCTGGTGGGGGCGAAACTGTTTCCGTCTCAGAGAAAACTGAAGGTTGTCTTGAGATATTCTTAATCTTAAACAATAAATTCTGCCCTGTCGCAGATGTGTGTGCAGAGGAATATAATTTTTTTTTTTTTTTAAGTTAACTGAGTTATAAACCCCAAAATACCAAACGAGCTTCTCCAATGTGATGATTTGCAGCTTTTTAGACCATATATGATACTAAACTAAACACACCTTATACTTCTGATGAGGGATTTTAACATCTAAATGTTTCACTGTATATATTTCAATCTGGCTGGCTTCAAAATTGCATACTTTTTATCCCCTGCCATGAGCTTTAATGAGGAGAAGGATACAGGAATGAGTTCCATCTGTCTGCCATGTTTCGTTTCCTGAGCAGATCTCAGTACAAATTAAATAACTTCTTTCCAACTGTCTCTCTTCAGTGAAATACACCTGTGGCTGGGGATGCTGGGTATTTTTATATTAAAGAATGAAAATGTTTCCTTTTGTCTGTAGATGTAATCGTAGAACGTATGAAGATCAGGCAGGAGGCACAGGAAGCTAAGGGGCGAGCAGAGGACGCCAAACAGGAAGCAGAAGTTGACTCTGTTAAGACAGCGGCGGACAGGCTGACTTCGCAGCTCGACAACAGCGCACGCAAAGACACTGAGCCCAAGGAGGACGCTAGTTCACAAGGTAAAAGTGAACTTAATATCCACTATTCTCTCCTAATTCTCTCTTGCATGCCATTCCTAAACATGACCCATTAGCGCTGGTAACAGCAGGTGTAGTTTTCCCACATATGTCAAGTGAAATTCAGTTCTAATATTGCATGGTGGAAGTGTCAGTGATGTCCCCGCATCACTATCTAGATAAACATCATGAATCCGCTGGTGCTGTTCGATCCTGTGTATGTA